>JALGOQ010000015.1:0-1200000 GCA_023078705.1 Venturiaceae sp. KMAF11
CTAACCCTAACCCTAACCCTAACCCTAACCCTAACCCTAACCCTAACCCTAACCCTAACCCTAACCCTAGAAGGTAATTATTAGAACCTACGGGAGTTGAACCCGCGCCTCTAGTACCCTTCCTAATACTAACCTACCGAGGATAATATAAGTTAGCTAGGAATCGACTTTTAGTCTCTCTCTCCCTATTCTAACTTTACCTGTAAACGAAATAAAAACAACGATATAATATTTTCTTTATACGATTTATAAATATTATATATACGCCTAAATCGAGTCGAATTCTTATACCTAAATTTACTCCTCCGTATTTTTTTATTCGACGTTATTTCGATAATTTACGTGCTAGGGGTAAGCTAGATTCTAGTATTCCTCGCTAATTTTACCTAACACCGCGCGAAAACTTTATCTCTAATTTATATAATAACGACGAGGTATTTTCGTATATAATTTTATAAAAGTCTACCTATCTATAATCTAAACGATATTCTCGAGTTTAAACAGAATCGACCGAGCGACTATAGCTTATTAGTTAGGTTTATCCGTAACTATAGGCTTAGATTTTAGTATTCCTCGCCGATTTTACCTAATACCGCGTAAAAACTTTACCCGTAATTTATATAATAACGACGAGGTATTTTCGTATATAACTTTACTAAAGTCTACGTATCTATAATCTAAACGATATTCTCGAGTTTGAACGGAATCGACTAAGCGACTATAGCTTATTAGTTAGGTTTATCCGTAACTATAGGCTTCTAATAAAATATTTTCAGCTACCAAGGTACTCGCTAATAAATTTTTAGGTGGATACTATAGTTAACGTATACTATAGTTAGTTATTTAGGATAGGGTTAAGGTTATTCCGCTAGTTATAAATATATCGCCTATATTATCTATATTTTTATAATTTAGTTTATAATTAACCTACTAAATATTACGCCTCTACTCGTAATAAGGGTAGTTATAGTATTACGACTAGTTTTCTTAGTATAGTATAGTTTATATATCTCTAGAGTAACCTTATATTTCTTTTACTTAGAAATACCTATTGTATCGTACTTTCTACCTAATAAGAGTTTAAGGTAAGGGCGAGAGTTAGAGAATAAACTTACCTTAAGTTTCTCCTACTTTTCTTATTATACTTAACTAGCTTTGAATAGTAGTTATATAGTTAACTATAATAAAGTATAGTTAGCTTAGGAGAGAAAAGAGATAGTATTAGCCTTAAGTTATATATTCTTCTAAAGTCTCTCTAGATATAAGGCTAGGGGTATATAAGATAAATTAGCTTTATATTTAAATAAAGTATTATTACTACTTATATATCTTATAAACCTCTAACTTAAGAAAAGTAATATAAAATAACTATAAAAAAAGAAATAAGAGATCTTACTAAATACCTTCCTTATATATTTCTTTATTTTATAGGTTACCTATACTCTTAGTAACCTTCCTATACTTCCTATACTTAGGGACTTCCGCTAAGACTATAGGAACTATAAGTATATTACGTAACCTTATTTAATACGTACCGCTAGAGTTATTACTTAGCTCGTTCTACTACTTTATCTATTTATCCTCCTAATATTCTAAGTCCTCTATCTCTAAACCTTCCTATCCTATTATTTCTTCGAGTATTGTTTCTATGGCTTGGGTATAATCCGTAATACTAACCTATAATAAATAGAAAATATATAAAAAATATTAAAAAAACTCTAATTTTAAATAAGTTATAGCCTTTATATAATAAAACTATCTAAATAAAAAAGAAAAAATTTAATTAAAATTAATATTAAAGTAAAGTAATATATAGTTTTACTCTACCTTACTATTTTACTTATAATAAATTATTTTAGTAGTCTATATATCTCTCCTTTATTTTACTCTATCTTTAATTAAGTAGAGGAACCCTCTTAGAGAAAAGATTTAATTTTTATAAATATAAAAAATAAATTTTTTTATATAATAGTAGAAGATAGCTAGAAAGTTCTTTACTAAGAAGTTTAATTAATATCCTAGCCTACACGTGATCTTAAGTAACGCTAGAAAATCGAGGCTAGTCCGTTCCCGCGTTGCATGATCTTATCAATACATGGTGATCGTTAGAGCTGCGTCTTATTTCGGCGAGCCTGTCGATCTCCTCTTGATTCGTACGTCATCTTACGATCGACGCGCCTTCAAAACCGTTGCCTTCGCAAGTCGAATACCAACTCTCGAAGATGCTTGATCGCTGTCGCATTATTTCTAGAATCGAGAGAGTCTTCTTCGGCCCGAACACTCGCCTCTAGCGTCTGCCAACTTTTTGCCACGCGACAGCAACTCTGATCATGGATCTTCTCCCCGTTCTTTCATCACGAAGGATGGACGCAAGAGGCCGCCATCAGGTGCTTCATCTCGCTATCAATCCACCTTGAACGGGTAGTGCGAGAAGCCGCCCGATTTGCAACAACGCTTGTGTCTTGGTTCGTTCGTTTCGGGCTTCCCTTCCCTCCAATCCATCATGTCCCTTCGATTCCAGGCAGCTGCACGCGAGAGAGATCGTCAGGACCGGTCGGAATTGGCAGCACTTGGGATTTTGGAAGTGTTGGCACAAGACCCTCGTCCAACGCTGGTATTGGACTTGACCTTGATCAAGCAGTCTTCACAGACTTCGGTCGTTCATCGAAATCAAGCATTGCGCAGCCATTTTGCACTTAATGAGCTCATTAGCGGGAGAGTCATTGGCCATTCAGACCTCGATTACATTGAATTCCGGGACTGGATTGTTCACCAGCGGGAAAGCCAGCAGAAATGGACACGTCCGTCAACTCGCTCCTTTGGTGGAATGTCGTGGACCACCTTCACGGTGAGATCCAGATATCGTGTCGTGAGCGGTGTTCCCGAAAAGGATAAAGATCCAGACACCAGCACGTCGAATTCCAGTCCAACCACGCGGCATCTTTTTCATGAATCCCTGCGAAACAAGGAGGACGAGAACGATGACGGTGACAGTGCATCTCTGGCATCGACTGAACGGTATGCATTTGGTTGTACGGATCTATCAGTGCCGGAACGACGTTTCTCGCCTTTCGTTCAGTTCTTTCGGTCCGTGGATTGGAGCTCGACTCTTCTCGGCAACATCGATGAATGGCCGCTTCAACTACACCAGATGGTGAACTTTGTGATGAATGATCCGACACCGGCGTTTGTTTTGTGGGGCAAAGACTTGTCAGTGATCTACAACGAAGCTGCCATCCAAGTCTTGCTTGACAGACATCCACGGGTAATGGGGTTGCCATTGCAAGAAGTATACCCGGAAGTCTGGGATCAGATTTCGATACTGATCCACGAAGTGCAAAGGACTGGAAAGGCCGTTCGAGTCGAAGATGTCCCAATGTTGCTCAACAGACGAGGTCGTATGGACGAGTGCTTTTTCTCATTCCAGTATCAACCCATTGCGGATGAAAGAGGATCTTGTCTCGGAGTCTACGAGTCATTCAATGATGTTACGAGACAGAACCATGCATCTCGGAGGATGTCACTACTATTAGCGATCAGCACTTGCTCGTCTACAGCAAGAGACATTGCGGATTTTTGGCAACTTCTGCTTGAGGCGTTAGACTCAAGCGACGCTCTCCCATTCTTGATGCTTTACGCCGCACAAGACTTGCTCCACGGAAACGTCCAAAAGTTTGATGAATCTGGTCCAAACACTCCCGACTCTTCCCGGCCATTTGCATTGGAAGGACAATTGGGAATTCCCGAAACACATGTCACTCATGTCAAGAAACTTCATCTTTCGCCAGATGCCCCGGGCTACGGAAGCGCAATGAACGAAGCCAACGAATCAGGAGAACCAGTTTACCTTTCCATTGACAAGGGCACCCTTCCAGCAGAATTTGTTGACGGCATTGATCTGCGCAGTATACAGTCACCTTCCAATACTGTCGTGGTTTGGCCAATCAGTCCTACCGGAATGGGAGATACAGTCGCCTTCATAATCATGGGTATCAATCCACATCTAGGTCTAGATGAGGAACTCAAGAGCTTCCTTGAAATCATGCAAAGACAGATAGCAACCTCCGCCGCCGCGATCCTCTTGTTTGAAGACGAGGTTAGACACAGAGAAGACGTGGCCAAACAACTCCATCTTCGAACAAAGGAACTTATGAAGAGCGAGCTCAAATTTCAGCGCATCTCTGACAGGTCTATGGTTGGCATTATGACGGCAGATTTGAGCGGAAACATTGTCTACACAAATCAGGCATTTCGCAAAATTACTGGTCATTCTGGTGAGGACTCAAGCATGTCTTCCTGGCTTGACCTCTTTTCCAATGATGTGGCTGCTTCACTCAAGGACGCTTGGATCAAGCTTCACACCACCCGGGAACCTCTAGTTGCCGAATTTTCTCTGAAGAAACCGTGGAGCAAAACTCTTGACTCGGGCGAGACTCTGAAAGGATCTACGTGGATTCTGGTGTCTGCATTTTTGGAAGATGATGATGATGATGATGATGATGATGATGATGGCAACGTCAAAGGGTCGTTAGCAACCATCACAGACATCAGTCAACAGAAATGGGCCGAAGAACATCAGACACGGCGGATGGAGGAGGCCATGGAGCTCAAACGGCAACAAGAAGCATTTGTCGACATGACCAGTCATGAGATCCGCAACCCACTCTCTGCTATCATCCAAAGCGCAGACTCCATTAGCTCCTCGCTAGCGACTTTGTTTCCCTGTAGTTCATCCCCCAACGCCAGTCATTTGTTGGTTCCAAGGACCGTCCTCGAGGATAATAAAGACGCGGCCGACACCATCACCCTGTGCGCTCAGCATCAACAAAATGTGGTCAACGACATCCTGACATTGTCGAAAATGGATTCGGACATGCTCAGCGTAACGCCCATTAACGTCGAGCCTCTCAAGATCATTGGCCATGTACTGAAGATGTTTGAGTCGGAGTCCATCAAACATGGAGTTGCTGTCACGGTTATCGTTGAGTCTTCCTTTCATGAGTTGGGACTTCAAACTGTGAGACTGGATCCAAGTCGTTTGACTCAAGTGCTCGTCAATATTTTGGTATCTCTTCTGCCCACCTTTCAAACTTGACAATGTGCTGACTTTGCGAAGGGCAATGCCTTGAAGTTCACGAGACTAATGGAAGAGAAAAAAATCCAGATTCGAGTAGGCGCCTCTTTGCAGGATCCGAGCAGTGTAGAAAATGATATAGAATACATTCCGCCAAACGAGACAACGATACCGGCTGGCTTCATGAATGGATATAGTACTGTAAATCAGCTCTGTTTCATGCGAATTGCTGTTAAGGATACTGGGCCGGGATTGAAGAAGGGCGAGAGAGAGAGATTGTTCAAACGTTTCAGTCAAGGTAAGTTGCTCGTCACCCTTGTCCTGTTAGCGTGATGCTGACGTCTTACAGGCTCTGTGCGAACTGAAGTCGAGTACGGAGGCAGTGGTCTTGGACTTTTCATATCGAAAAGATTGAGTGAACTCCAAGGTGGTGGCATTGGGTTGGCATCCGAGCCTGGCCAAGGCAGCACTTTCTCGTTTTATGTCTTAGCCCAGCGACTTGAGAAGCCCAAGCCGCTGACGACAATTGATCTGAACCGACAAAATGAGGATATTATCAAGGTTGCTTTACCAGAACACCGGTCTGCTCGACTCTTGATCCAGCCACGCCAATCTCCGCCTGTTCTCACTGGCGCGGTTCTTTCAAATCCTTCGGCTGCTTTTGTTGCGATCCAGCGGAAACTCGCCATCCTCGTGGTGGAAGATAATCTGTAGGTCAAGTTCGAGCTCAAATGAAAATCAGCATTCATTGAATGATGATCTAGGGTAAACCAACGTGTGCTTTGTAAACAGCTTCGAAATTTGGGGCACATTGTGTACGCAGCAAATCATGGCAAAGAGGCCCTCGAATTCCTGAAAAAATCAACGTACTGGACCGCAAATGATGGAAATGGCGAGCATCTGGATATTATCCTTCTTGATACTGAGATGCCGGTGATGGTGAGAGCCTCTAATACAATTCTGGATACCCCTACTAACAAGGTCAAAGGATGGTTTAACTTGCGCAAGGCGGATTCGAGAGGCTGAAAGGGAAGGACGAGTCAATGGACACGTTCCAATCATCTCTGTCTCTGCCAATGCAAGGAGTGAGCAGATTGAGATAGCTCGGTCCGTTGGAATGGACGACGCGATTTCAAAACCATTTCGAGTCGCAGATTTGATTCCCAAAATGGACGGGCTGGTGGGGAACTATGGTTCATAATCAGAGCAGGCGGAAGAAGATTATGCCGTCTGCAGGAAGGCATTCAAAAAACGATGTGGAAATTCAGCGAAGGATCTCCACACCCGCTGCAATCCATGGTCTGATCTACTCCTGCTTGGTAATACACAGACAAGGATACTGCATAAACACCGAGTCCGAAAGCGATATCGCCTCATCACGTGCCTCCCCGCATCACCACACGGACGAACCGATAGCGCGATAGATGATGCAAGATGGGGTGCTAATAAGTTGAGCCGGAGCGATCGTGGAGAACACAACTACTTGAGGGACTGCGATTCCTCGTCGATGTTCAAAACCATTTCGTTCGGGAAATTCCAACTTCAGATCAGACAGCAAACATGGGATCTACAGAAGCCGATATTATTCTCTACACCAATCGCCGCTGTCCTTGTCAGTAGTCTCCCCTTCAAGCATGCTTATTTATTGACAAAATATAGGGGCTCATCGCGCTCATATCGCCCTTGATGAATTGAAGATTCCATTCAAGGAAGTCACGATCCCACTCGACTCACCACGCACTCCCGAATACTTGAAGATCAACCCGCGCGGTCTCGTGCCATCAATCTCGTACAATGGCGACATTTTCACTGAATCCGCCATCGTCTCATGGCTTCTAGCCGACGCAAATCCAGGGAAGCTGGTCCTCGCTTCGACTGCTCCAGGCGGTCCACAGCAACGCGCTCGCATTTCTTTCTTCGTCGACGCCTATTTCTCCAAGTTTCAGAGCGGATTGATGAAGTTGTTCGGCACAAAGACGGATGCTGAAGCTGTGCCCATCGTGGAAGTTGCTGTTGATCAGTTGGTGAAGGAAGTGGAACCATTGTTGAAGGATGCCGCTCCGTATTTCGGCGGAAGCGACAAGATCACTCAAGCTGAGGTGTTGACTGGTTCGTTTGTTATCAGGATAGTGACTCTATCGAAGGCAGGAATTTACCCAAGCAATTTGACAACCTCTATCGCTGAGAGAGCGCCAAACTTCTGGAAGTGGGCTGAGAAGGTGGCGGTTCATCCAAGTGTCACTGGTATTTACGATGAGCAAGCTATTATTGAGTCAACCAAGGCGAGAATTGCGAAGGCTCGGGCTGCGTGAATGAGTTAGTAGAAAATATAAATTGACTGAGAACAAATTTATATCATTCGTTTCTCGCCGTAATATAGGCTCCTTTTTATCGCCGCGATCAGATAGCTTAAACTAATATGCTACGTCCAGTTTTGCATTCATGCCGACGGATTCCTATAGTTTTCAAAAAAAAAAAATTAGGGAATTTTGCATTTAGTTTTCCAAAATGAGTTTGTAATGAGAATGTCGACATTTCCATTTCCGAAGCTATTTACGTACGGTAAGGACAAATGATCGATTTGTTCTTGACATTGAGACTTTCGAACATCTTCTTCAATTCTCTTGCCCGACTCGAAAGACTTATTCGAATAAGATGAACTTGACTCGGGATCAAGATCGATGAATTTCCGGCTAAATTCATATTGGAAAGTCATCAGAAACTTTGAAACGGCTTTATAGAATAAAGAATGCGAAGTCTCAATTGTCAATACTTTGGTTAGTAGTTAGTACTGATGAAGGGAACAGTAGTGATGTGGTTAATTGACACTATCCAATCAATCAGCCTTGCATCGGGATTTCGCAGTAGATCTTGAAATGAAGATTCCACTCTCTGGATTTCAAGAAAAACCGAATGTAAGAGCGCGTAACATTTACATCACTGCAATGCATCTTCAAATTTTCTGTCTGCTTGTTTCTACGCTTTCTTCGATGTGTAAAACCCTCGGAATATGTGGGCAGCCAGATTTGACGTCGTGCAATCAATCGACAACAAAGCTCGAGGTTTCTTTTTCGCTTCTCGACTCGATCAACAACGAACTGGGGTAACCACTTTTGAAGCTCACCACCACACCACCACAGCAAGTTTTTGTGGAGATGTTATCGGAACAGCTCTCACCCTGGCCCCAGCTGTTTGCTCATACCAGATACCCATCAATAATTCGACGCGCTAACAACAAAATTGTTGAGTCTGCCGATCTGTCACGTCCATGCGCGCAAAGCTATCTGCTTCTTTTTAACTCCCTTCGCCATTGTAGAAGTGCCCATGACTCTCTCCGAATCGCTTCAAGCATCCTTCTTTCGGGGAAGAGGCCGCAGGGATACAATCAACTCGCACTCTTTCGCATCCAAGAAAAGGGGGCAATGCTGCCAGACGCAACTGCCGTCGCACGCACGGAAAAATGAGGCTATCAGCAAGGTAGGTCTGCCATAGTCATATTCAAATGAGAAGGTGATGAGTTCCTGGCGGTCACCGAAGATGTTTTCGTGGCATGTGGCCCACGGATTCCGATGGCATGATGGAAATGAAGACGAGTAAGATAGCCCAATCTTCTGCTGCTGCAGCATTGTGTTGCGATTTATCCAAGAACTTTTTGTTATCTTCAATGGTAGTTAAATTTCCGGAAAATAATTCCGAGATTTGTCAGAAACTCGTCCCTCTCGTTGTTGATTTGGATATGAAAAATTGATGAGAACGCTCTGTACTAACTCTGGTCTCACAGTTGTCCCTGGGTTTTATGTCGAGCGCGCAATTCACATCCATGTTGAGATTTTCACTTATTGGACTGTGACCAGTAATGGCACCGTTTCATCTGGAAACCGAGTCAACACCGGCCAGATTTACATGAACGAGACGATGTCTCAGGAGTTGATGGCTCTCGAACCATACGTCTCCCACACTGCAATCAACCAACGACGTCGATTCGACCTACGCGCAAAGCTTGACGAGAGGACACTATCCTTTTATTGATGTTGTAGCTACCGATGGCGTTGATATCACGAAGGGTGTCATTGGATATATCACGATTGGTGTTGACCCAACTGACATTTAATCTGGAAGTCTCATCGGGGCTCCGTCGCCAAACTCGACCACCTAGGCTCAATAAAATTCGTTCAAATTCGACATCGATATTAACAAAATTTTGGTGAATTGGTTTCATAAGTTTAATATCGATGCCTTCAAGTCGTAGTTGTCGTTTGAAAGCTGTTTTCTTGAGTGTTCCCCAGAAGGCTACAGGATCGTTGAACTTACTGTAGATGTACAATCAGTTTGAAATCAGACAGGCCATGTTTCACAGCAACGCTATCCAAACCATGTTAAATCATCGTTTCATGCGACAAAGTCTGCAGAGTTGGGGTCCGGAAAAGGCTTCCCAGTACAGTCCATGATGTAGATTATCTGCCCAAAGTCCAACGATGAGTTTATGTTTGTGACGATATTGGACGATTGCTGCAATGCCGGATATTGCAGTAATGACATCGGATAGATGAGTCAAATCTCAGAGGCAGTAAATTTCTATCAGTCTGTACCAATTTTTGAGAATATTCCTGGTGGGTGAACTTCGTTGTTGAATGCTGCCTCTCATTTCAACTCGTAAATGCCTCAACTTTGAGAGAGAGGATGCATTCGTTGTTGAGTCCAAACGCTTTGTGGCAAAAGCCGGCTGCATTTCAGTTGCGTCTGAACCAAGACAAGCCCATGACATGTGATTTTGGCCGAAAACGAGTCCACGGCAGGACACAATCTCTTCCTAAAGTACCCACCCACGCTTAAACAGCGGAGCGTCGGATTCCGTGAAGTTGGAATCAAGGTCCATGAGAAAGAACATAGAAACATGAAAGCGCGAGTCATCCGTCTCGACCTGGACAGTTAGTGCGATCGGTCTCCGCCTATAGCGATCACGCTTGTTTCCCAACCCAGCGTTGGCACTGTCCCCTGCAGCTGCAAAGATTGTCAGGGAGGAATTA
This sequence comes from Venturiaceae sp. KMAF11, assembly GCA_023078705.1. Taxonomy (NCBI): domain Eukaryota; kingdom Fungi; phylum Ascomycota; class Dothideomycetes; order Venturiales; family Venturiaceae; species Venturiaceae sp. KMAF11. Next base: position 10,102 of record JALGOQ010000015.1, read on the forward strand.
GAGAAAATGTTACCCATACGACCGATTTTTGTTTATAGCTCAGCCTGATCGTCCTGCTGTATGCACAGAGCCTCAATCCAGATATAAGAGAAGCCAATTGCACCAGCGAATTGAATTGAATCTTGAAATGTGTGTGGTAATTCCTTGAGCGGAACAGGTTGTTATAGCTGTTGCAAGTTGTTCTTTGTTGTCGTATATCGTTTCCCATGGCCGCATTTGTAGCTCAAGGTGATGTATGGCATCCTCCTTCTCATTCCAGAGGCCAAGAAGGGTCGCTCGGGCTTACTGATGTCTAAAATGCAGTTCGGCAGAGTGGAGGTGTTTGGTGGTTGTTTGCATTGGCTGTGGTGCTTTCGACAGTGCGAAAGCCACATGCGTGCCAACTGCATATTCGGCTGCGAGAGGAGGTTTTCATCGTGATGTCTGGAGAGCGGGTCTTTACGCTGATATAGCTCAGAAAATGTTGCATGCTGGAGGAACCTGGTGATGGATGCTTGGATATGAACTTAAGCATCCGGTGGCATCAAGCCAATGAGAAGAGCTTACTTTCAGGGACTCCACAGAAAAACATATGTGACATTAGATCTCTACATACTATACACAATATCTTGTGTTGAGCTAGACGCTGCTACACTTGATCATCTAGACTAATATCATCCTGCTCCTCTAATCGAAAGAACAAAATGATGGCGGACTCGCGAGAAATTGAGTTAAGAATGTCGTATAACTTTAACTTGAGGCATAGGTCATAGTCAGTTCTTGAGCGTGCCAATGCATCCCAACTCTCGTGGTGAACATGGCACAGGTTCCAAGCTGAGGGAATCCTTTGGAAAACCCGCATAGGAAGATTTGCGTGGTCCTCGGGCGAAAGCGCCTCGGCTATTCGCAAAACAATGTTGGGACACTTTTCGCAAAGCATAATAGGAGATGGTGTTGTCTTGCGGATGTTGATCTCAGAGATTGTTCGTTGGAGGAAATAGGACGCCATAGTGAACTCAGCCCCAATCGTTCCACCTGCTAAGCCTCGTTCCAAGTGGCCAATCTGCAGCTGAAGTACTTTCAACTGGGATACTACCTTACAATTCAATTGAAAGCATCCAAAATAAATTGCAGCATTCATCATACGATTACCGTAAATTTGGGAGGCTCGATATCGGACTCAACACCAAGAGCCCAATCCGAGAAACTTAGAATCCCGTGCTCAAAATACACCTAATCAACTGATTCAGTACTTAGCCGTTGATTATACCATGATTTGATCCACCAGTATATATCCTATAGTTTAGCCCGAGAGTTTTCCACTAAATCAATGAGCTATACCTTTTGATAAAGGAACCCAGTCTTCAGCCTCGTTAGCGCGACCAAAATCCATTCCATCATTTAGCATGCACCCCTCAGTATCAAGCCACTAAACCACCATCAGTAACTCTCTTGCACTCAAAAGTAGACTAACCATACTATACAAAATCCTAAAACCGACTTGTCTCCATCGCAAATCCCAGCGGAAACAACCAATGTTTAGGGCGCTCTTTCAGAATGAACAAAGAGAAATCATCGTGTGTACAAAGAACTGAGAGTTTGTACGCCTACCGAAAATATATTACATGTACACCCCCAAGAATCCCGCTCCACCCAATGCATACAATTCACTGCTCCCCATCCCATTTTCCATTCCAGCTGCCCACCTTACCTCCCACGATCCACACCTTGCAACTGATCACATGAAATACCTATCCCTTGTTAGCACCACTGACCCTTCCTCTCAAGAAAGGAAAAGAACTCACCTCGGATCCTCAAAAACATGGTAAGCATGCCCTCTCACACCCTCTCCGCGGAAAATTGCCGGAAACCTCAACCCCTCCGCCACAGAATTTTCGTAGATGAGCTGATCCCCACCTTCAATTGCAAAACGACCCTCATATTCCACGCCGCCCTCAACCTTTCCACCACCACCAACAACAAACTTACCGACTTGGATCTCCGTATCCGTGATTGTCGAGCGGGAGACGCGAGCGTAGCCAGTTCGTCTGAGGTTCTTGAAAAGAATGTATTCACACCACCTGTCCCAATCCGAAGGATCGATATCGCGCATCCCGCTCCGTTCAGAAACGTAAGTATTATAATTGCCCTCCTTAGGCTTGGTGACCAGATAGGACAGCAAGATCGCTGGTCTCCCCTCTGGAATAGAGCCCATAAGATCAGCCAAATACTCGCTCTGCAACCTCCTATCTTCCGGATCTTCTTCCTGTCCAGAATGGAAAACAAACACATCGACCATTTCGCCGTAGCAATCCAGTGTAGCGTGAATGGCTGGTGCGAGTTCGCCAACAGGTGAGGGGAGGAGATGATGTGTTGAGTTCAAAATCGGGAATTTCGAGAGGAGAGCAGCGCCCCAGGTGTGTTTGTTTGGTCCGGGGCCGAAGTCGACGTACATTCCCAGATCTTCAGCTAGAAATTGCGTCGTATCGCGATTGCCCATGATGATCCTTTGAAGATCACTCTCAAGCAATCCCACAACATCCAACTCCAGCTCTTTGATAACATCACGCATGCGGTGTTCAGAGGACCACATGTCGTTATCAAGCGAGAAGTGAATCGTCCAGATACCAGCTGTGATGGATTTTTCTTCCGGATGATACGGCGTGTAATTGTAAGCTGGGAAACGAAGGAACGCCACAGCCGCAGAGAGAATTTCGAGGGCAAAGAGAATGTACAGGTAATAAGCCCTCGATCTCTTGGCCACAACAGACGGTCTCGGTGCTTTGCCCTTCGCAGGCGATGAGGCAGAAGATTGTGCTGAGAAAACACCGGCGCCGAGGAAGAGCATTGTCCAGGTCATGACCCAATCGGTGTGTTCGCGCATCAGCGGGCCTCCTGGAACGAAGGCGTAGGCAACAACCCACACGTGTGCCAAAACGAGGAAATTGTACGCGAGGAAACCTATTCCAAATGCTTTTGCTGGAGAGTGACGAACAGCCGATGAAATGAGGGTAGGAGCAGAGGCCATAGTATATACCGCCAAAGCCAGAGCGCCGTAAAATCCAAACCAGTGAGTGTAGCTTGTCAACACAGCAGCGCCGATGGAGCCAATACCGTAGAAGGACCAGCTTCGAGTGAAAGATGGGAAGAAGAGACCGATTGCGAGACCGAGACCCATGGCGAAATGGGTGAGTGATCCATGTGGGACTGCGAGGGGGCCGCGTGCTGGCCATCCTTCCCAGACCCAGAGGATCATTGTGCTAGAGTCTGACAATAAAGAGTGCATCGAGAAGAAGAGACCGGCAAGTCCTAATCCAGCCATGACGGGGGAGCCTTTTGTTTGGGATGGAGAATATCCTCCGCTGGCACTGACGGAGCGAGAGGTTCTTAGGATTGCAAGAATAGCAAGAACGAGGCCAGTTTTGTTCCATCCACCATTCGGTCCATGCATGATTGGCCAGATTGGGTTGTTGGTGAAGAAAGCGTATTTGGCAATACTGGAAGCGAGTAAGCCGATGCTGAAGGCGGATATTCTAGCCTCAAGACGATGTGGTTGAGATCTTTCCGCGTAGAATGTTGCTGCCCAGGCTAGGCATTGCATCCAGACGCCAAAACCAACCAGAATGAGACGGAGTTCTGGTGCAGTGACTAGATAGGCTGTGAGACCGGTGAGTGACATTAGATGGAGGAGGGTGACATTTCTGATGGCGAATGATCGAATGCTCGAAGAGGCGAGGAGGAATGGCGAGATGGTTGTCATGACCATGACTTCCCAACCGGAAATGCCCATGTGCCAAAGCGGGAAGTCTAACAATGTTAGTTTAGCATCATGAAGATAAGTGCATACTTACACCAGACGCAAACTCCAAGGGAGGTGAGAATGGACCAGAAGACAAACTAGATCATGTCAGCAATAATTCTTCCACACAGTCAATTACTTACCCCATTGTAAACATCTGCAGCCGCATCAAGCGCCTTCTTCCACTCAAACCCCTTTGCAAAAACCTCAGCAACGTCCCTATTCTTCCTAGGCCAAAATTAACAATCGCCAAAGTCAGAGCAGTGACACAAAAACTCACTCCTTCTCAAGAACAGCATCGGACACGATTTGCCTAAAACACAATTGGAGCTCAGAAAATGTTGATTGCATTTCTCTTGGCTAACTACTTTGGGAGCCAGGGAACATACCCTCTTGAGATGCCCCGTACGTCCCTTATGACCACCTCGAAGCTTGAAAAATCAAAGACGGTGCATGCGTCGAAGCCAACGTCTAGGAGGACGAGAGCCCATTCGAAAAAGGCGTAGATTGTGTATGCTTTGACAATTGTTAGTCGAGGCATTGGAGGGGGGATCGCAATGACATACCACCAGCAACCTTATGCACCTTATGCTGAATGAAGAAATAAATCAGTGGCACAAGTGTACCAAAGAAAGCAGCGGCAAAGATCTGTCGATACTTGATTGCCTTTGCGTTTGGAGGGCTGAGTGCAAGACATCCAAGTGTCCATGGCAAAGTCGCGACCAAATACGAAATCATGAAGATATCATGCCAATCGTGGTCATCCGTGGAAGTGACGTAAGTCCAGCCTCCACAAGTGAATGTACGGAATATGCCCACTCCAGCGACGAATTTTGCCAGAGATTTGTTCTGCTGCGATGTCATGGCATACCATAATGCGACAAGGGCGAATCGAGGGCCTATTCCATCAGTATCTGCTCATCCAGAAATGTATCATTATAGCAATACCGGAGGTCAATGCGATGAAGAGCATAAAGACGGATCGTTCGGGGTACCGATCGCCAATGGTCGCGGATACCGACGGAAACCACTCTTGAGGATAGCCCTGGTGATGGTGTTAGCAGATTGCATTCCAGATGGAGTATTGCGACTGACATAATGCTCGTTCTCTACAATCTTGTAGTAGTGCAAGTAACTGTGTTCCTGTTAATCCTCATCCGCTTTGTGTCGCATGTGCAAATGCAGACCTTCCCACGACTAATGCTCCCACAAATGCGCCTTTGGAGTGTCAGCAGTAATACTGACGAGGAGATGAAGCACATACAGTACGCGATGATTGTGTGGACCCATGAAATCCATTTCCCATTGAACTGCAACGTGTAAGCTCCATGCGACGCGTGCAAGAGACGGGGCCAATCTCACCGAAGCAACAACATCTCCATCCTTGAATTTGGGCGCCATCTCTGCGGTCAGATATCGCCCATTCAATTGAGAGAGAGAATGAAGGAGAGGAGACGATGGAAAGGGATTGGTGGTGGATTACTACTCGTACTCGTACCAGATCTCCTGAACAAATCGTTATCTAATCTGATCCGAAGCCATTTCGGATCTGACCTCCGCTCCGCCAAAAATAATTTCTGAACCTTTCACCGAACACCAGGACAACCAAACCCTTTACAACAACTCCCCACATCCTCCAGCCTCCCCAATTCGAATTCCAGCTCTCTTCTCACCCTTCCATTCAGAGAGGCTTCCCTCCTCTCCTTGCCATTCCTCTCCTCAATCCTCCCCTCCCCTCACACACCCAAAATGTCCTCCTCCAGCGACAAAGCCCGCTTCTACCTCGAACAACAGGTTCCAGAGCTGCAGGATTTATTACGCAAGAAAATATTCACAGAAGCCCAAATAAAAGCCATAGCCTCCAAACGCTCCTCCTTCGAACACATCCTCAACGCCCGCGGTTCCTCGCCCCAAGACTACGCCCGCTACACCGAATACGAACAAAACCTCGAAACGTTACGAAAAAAGCGATGCACACGACTCGGCATTAAATCTTCGGGCCACGCCGGCCAGCGACGGATATTCTTTATACTAGATCGGGGTGTGAGGAAGTTTCCGGGGGATTTGAAGTTGTGGATGCAATATTTGAGCTTTTGTAGGAAAGAGAGGGCGACGAAGAAGATCAAGGAAGTCTTGACTAGGTTGTTGAGGTTGCATCCTACGAAAGCCGAGTTATGGGTCTATGCTGCGAAGTACGCTTATGAGGAGGAGGGCGATATGATGGGCGCAAGGGGATATATGCAGAGGGGGTTGAGGTTTTGTGAGATGAATCGGACACTTTGGGTCGACTACGCACGATTGGAATGTCTTTACGTAGCGAAGATTGCTGTGAGGAGGAGGATATTGGGAGTCGATGGTGTGGCACAGGTACAACAGGAAGAGGATGACGAGGATATGATGAGGTTACCACAAATCACGGAAGAGGATATAAATCCACAATTGCAGGACAAAGGCGACGACTCATTGGATGAAACAGCATTGAGGAATCTGGAGAACACACCCGCCATCACCGGCGCCATTCCAATCGCCATTTTCGACGCCGCAATGGCGAAATTCAACACCGACGCCAAATTAGCAGAACAGTTCTTCGACATGGTTGCAGAATTCGAAAGAACATCCGCTTTCGATAGGATTCTCAGACATAGTGTTTCGACAATGCTATCCTCGAACCCAGACGCTGTATCGACAATCTCATGTCAACTTCGCCTCCCACTTATCGGTGCCTCTCCAGACTCTCCAGAATTCCCAATCGCCATCGGCAAATCTCTCAAAGTTGCGAGAGAAGCGATGGCACGTCTTCCATTACAAAGACAAGAGATTGCCCAACACGCTATTCCCCTGCTGCTACCTTACGCTCTTGATCCGGATATGGATCCCGATATTCAGACCGTGTTGAGTGCGTCGATAAGACAGTTTGTAAAGAATGTCAACAGTGGTGATAAGGTTGCGGATATGGTTCAGAAGTTGGTTGAGCATGAAAAGAGGGACCAGGCGCAACGGTTATTGGAAACAAGCATCAATGTTAACGGCTCAAATGCGCGATTGTTGCAGGCTCATGCGGCATTGAATGCTATTGTTGGCGCTGAATCGTAAATGGGACGGGGAGAGGTGGAATGAACGGCGCGAAACATACTCTATTGCTTTTCGGCAAGGAAGACGTGGGTTTTATGTATGAAATATGAGATTGATGGCATGGTTCAGTCATCACCGCCTACGACGACGATTTCGTAGCTACATGAATGACAACAAAGCCAAAAAATGAAGATTCGATCAAGTATATGTGAACGGTAATCTGTGATGACTGTGAAAGATACCTTTAACGTCTCATGACAACAACAACATCGTCACCTCATTGATGCAGACACTACGGGAACTACGAAATCGGCTTTCGTACATATTTCACTTCACTTGATCGAGAAAGTGGGAAATTCCCAGCTGAATTTTCTCTCAAGCTTACAGGAACTTATCCAAATTTGATATTGAATTGGCAATGTCAAAATGCTCTTGGCTTCTCCATCTCCATCTCCATATTGCAGGCAGCATGAGTTGTTGAACTACATAGGCCAAACAAGACAAACTCAGAGATCAAAGTCCAGAAATTGCTTGTAACAAATCAACGTGGTATAGTAGGTTAACCAATCCCGTTCTGTTTCTAATGATGTTATTAACAAGCTATACTACCAAAGAGCGCACTTTCAATTCTACAAAGCAGTTCCTACATTTCCAACGAGTTCGGAAATAATATTGCCAGAAATTCGTCGAGACGACATTGAGATGAGCGTGGGATATTGAGTTCAGGTCTGCGAGGGGCGGCATTGATTCGGAGTTCATAAAGTCACTGTAGGTATCTCATTAAGTATACTTTGAATCAATCATCACCGCCCCCCTTTCTCCTTCCAGCCTTCTTACTGCTATGAACCTTCTTCATCTTTATTCTAACTTCGTTATCTCGTTGTTGTCTGTTACAAATTGTCAGCACTTGTCCAGCTTCCAGGGTCATCTTCATCCAACGCCTTCGCCAAAGACTTTTCAGCAATCCACTTCTCAATCCCTTCTCCATCCCCCGCCACTGCACGGAAATGGCCTGTTAAATACATGAAAATAGCAGGTTCGACGAAGCCCTTGAGATGTGTCGGGGGGCGTCTTCTCTATAGAAACCTCTCTCCTCGCTTATGATTGGAGTTAGAGATGACGAGGGGCGCTGGGGAGATATGGGCTGGTGTATAATCTATGAACTGGTTGTTATGGGATAGATGTGTCTAATTTTGGGAAGAAGCATGATCAGGGTTAAGTACTCGTGAAGAACAAGTCAAGCCATTGCTAGAAAAGAAACGAAAACACAACTTACAAATTCTTGACTCTGGCTTTCTGCTGCGAAGATGTTTCACCCGGGACGACCATTTCTCCGCATCCTTTAACCAGTTCGTGCAGTTTACGAAAACACAATTGCGTGTTGTCGGCTTGTTTGCGGGAATCGTCCGCTTGGATGACTAGGCTGTTTGATGCTTTGGCGTAGTAACGTGATTGACGGATGGGCGCGTGCATTATTGATGGCAGGAGTGGCAGGAGAGAGTCCACGGGTATGCGGAGGGTGGCTTTTGAGGAGACTCTGTGGGGTTGGACGTTAGAGAAAGGGGAGGGCAACGTTTGTAGAAATGTGAATGCGAGTACTCGTCGCTTTTGTGACTTTAATAAACAGAGGAAATCTTCATATTTTTGTGCAACCATTTCTTACTGAAGAGGAGGAGCTCAACGAGTGTGGATATTCTTCAATGGCTCGAGGCTGGAAGAAAAGCAGAAAAAGATCAACATACTTATTTACATTCTGGCCACCAGGCCCACTACTCCTACTAAAGCTGACTTCACTCAAGCTTTTAGGAATCGTTTCCGCATCGAATTTAGATAACCATTGACGGCATGCTGATATTTCTTCTTCGCTGGGTTCTGATTTTGTGGAATTGAATCGTAGAGTGGGGACTCTTGAAAATGCTGGCAACGACGTTCGAGATGGTATAGACAATAGCGATCTTGAATTTAGAATACACGATGTGGATGTTGAAAGTGGCCGGGAGAGGAGTCTGAGCATTTTGATACTGGATCAGATGCGTTGAGATGGATGCAAGGCTGTTTCAACTCGAGAGAGAAATTTCAAATCAATTCTCTAGCTTTGAGAGCGATTGATGTCTGCAAAGGCGAAAGAATTTATGGCTGCTTTCTCCATTTATGACGACGTACTGGTAAAAGGAGTAGTACAAGAAGGAGTTGTGATTGGGTTTAGAAGCTGATCAAGATCCTGATTCTTTGGCAACGATTGTGTTGAGTCTCAGCGATTCAATAATGAGAGGAATCTGTACAATTGTCAAATCGGTGGTGGAAGAGATGAGGTGTTGATGGAGCAGAGGAGGTTGTACGATAGAGAGGAAAGGCCACAATTTTTCCAATTCTCCCCAATTGCCCTTCATCGGTTTGAAATGTTTCCAAAATTGTTTCAGTAGATGGAAGTTAGTTCTGATTTACTATGAATATCGAGAATATATCCAAAGTCACGTTATGCGGCTCAAACTTCTCTGACGTTTTTGGCCTTCTTCTTTACAATCTTCGTCACTCACTCAATCGCAAACTCTTCTCTCTCCAACAACACCAAGACCCATCCACCACCATCATAGCAATCCCCTACTGTCGCGGGAGTATATTCAGACAGACAATCTATTGCAATTCTCCCACTCTCCATCATATCCGCGCACATCGCATGCTCAGCCTTTTCCAGCGCCAGTAACTTCTTTGTCTGCCTTTGCGACTCTGCACCCCACCATCGCCCAAAATTGCTACCAAAAGCAAGCGCTTCTCCAAGTCATCGCCACCAACCCCCTGGACACCTACCACACTGATGACTTGAGCCGCCCAAGCCTTCCACCCTCCAATCCACACTTTGCGCCCCCAGCCTGGCTTCCCTATCTGCCCTCCCTTTCTTCAGCTACAAGCTTACCATAACCCATGAACTCCACTCCTCCTCAAGAGGCAGCTGAATTTCGCGGCAATTCTCATACGCCTGTGTCTCCAAAGCCTTCCTACTTCCCCTCGCCTGCTAACATTCCCATTCTGGAAGCCCAAATGGACCCCACCTTCAATGAAACCATGATGCAAACGATGCACCCTGATACCTTTTCTTCCTCCGCTCCCGGAACTACACAAGTCACGACAGCTTCCGGAGGAGTAGGCGCAGGCGCAACATCTGCGCAAGGCACAGAGCAAGACGACGAGGCTTCAGACGGTTATGTTTCAATACAAGAACCTTCTGAATACAATGACACATCGCTAGTCACAGATCACAATGTATCGAAAGGTACTACAACTCTTCCTCAGAATTCCGCTGCGTCAAGTGATGCTCTACAAGCTGCAGATGTTGATCATGCTTCCCTTGACCCTCGTTCCATAAACCCAGAAGCCAATGCCCAGACAGATTCAACCAAGTCCACCCTCGACCTTGACGCTATACTAGCAGGCCTCGAAAAGCAAGCTCAAGCCAACGCTCCCAGAATTCCTCCCGTCGACTCCGCGATAACCACAACCTCAACTCCACCGCGCATTTCAAGACCTGAGCCATCTGCCCTCCCACCTAATCCCAATCTCCCTCCAAAGCCTCCAGCGCAAGACCTCACATCCCAGTCGAACTACACCCCAGCGGATGATATTCGTTCCTACCATCCACATAGTCAGAAAGACCCACCTGCTCCGTATCGTGGAGGTGGTCTATCTAGTCTCAACACGAATGGCTTGCCACAGCCATCACATTCATATCAAACACCGTTATCCTCTACATTTGTTGGATCTACACAGAGTCCTGCAGCGTCGAATTATGGACAACGAGATGGTACTCCAAACACTGAGGATGAAGATATTCCGCTTGATCCTCATACACAACGATTGTATGATCAATTCTTGACTTTCGAGAGACAGAATGTTGCAGATGGACAGTGGGACAAGTTTCCGGTTGGATCTCGGTTGTTCATTGGTATGTCGATTGCATGTTTATCAGTTGTATCTCCTAATCGTATTTCAGGAAACCTGCCCACCGAAAAAGTCACCAAGAAAGACCTCTACCGTCGATTCTACAAATACGGACAGCTCGCGCAAATATCAATGAAGCAGGCATATGGATTTGTGCAATTTCTAGACTCAGAGACATGCCACCGCGCCTTGTCAACGGAACAAGGTTTGAAGATACGCGGCAGGGAAATGCGTATGTTTTTGCCGAATTCTTATTGAATCCAAGCTAACTACGGATAGACCTCGAGATATCCAAACCACAAAAGAACACCCGAGCTCGAGACAGCACAGGCGACACGCGAGGCCCTCGTCGACGTTCTCGATCCCCAGACTACAATCGTGGAGGTAATCAACCACCTCGTGGAGTTGATCGATACACATCCGGCTCTCAAACTTCGCCGCGAGATCGAGACTACCGTCGTGGAGGCAGAGATGACTATCGACGTTCGCCATCGCCTCGTGGAGGTCGCCGAAGCAATATCGATAGATATAATGGCGGTCGACGGAGCAGGTCACGTTCTCCATATGGACAAGATGTCAGACAACAAAGCGCCCCTCGTGGAATGGAAGATGATCTGCCATTACCGAGACGAGCCCCTCAAGATGTTCCAGATGTTCAGATCATCGTCGCTGATGATCTTGATCGCCAGTTCATTGAATGGGCTGATAAGTCGATCCAGGCACGTGGTTTGCGGGTGAATGTTTTATTGCTGGCGCCGCATTTGTCTGAAGAGGCCGTGGTTAAGCGCCAGATTTTGGAAGGCGTACAGGCTGTGGTGAGGTTGTCGAGGGTGCATCAGTTGAAGGGCAAGATTCCGTTGCAAGTCTTTGATCGAAGAGGGGGTCATCATAATGTCCAATTCGAACGTGAGTGGTTTATTTTCCAAGTATAACAACATCAGCTAATCAATGAATAGAATACGAAGATCTCGACCCAACAATCGCAGCCGAACTCGTCCTCCGCGCAAAACAAACTCATGGCGCTCCACAAGTCTCGTACGGCCTCCCCCCGATCCCGCCAACGAACTACGGTCTCCCGCCACCGCAACAACAGCCTCCGCCAAGCTATGGATACCCGCCACCAAATCATCAAGCTCCACCGCCGAATCTGTATTCGAATCCCTATGGACCTCCACCAGCGCAGCAGTATCCGAGTGCCCCGCCACAGACACAGCCGGGACCGGATCTAGCACGAATCCTCGGACAGCTGGGCAATCCTGGATCGCTGCCCCCAAGACCTCAGGGACCGCCTTATGGAACTTCGCAGCAATACCCTCCGCCTCAGCAGTATTCTGCGCCACCACAACAGACATATTCAGCTCCTCCGCCGTCACAAGCTCCGTATGCGCCTTATCCTTCTGCGTCGCAACCGGGTGGTTATGGTGGAGTTGGGGGAACGCCAGCGCCTCCGCAGGATATTCAGGCTTTGTTGGCGAATTTGAGTGCTTATAAACCACCTACTTGAGTTGGGCATTGGTGGTTTTGATTGAATTGCGTATTCTGAATGGAGGAAGTGGGACGGGATGGGATGGCTTTGTGACGAGTTGGTGTTGATCAGGCCTTCATGAGCGAATTGTAGATTTTTGTGTGTTTCTCAATGTCAGCGATGGTTCTGGTATGAAGTAAATGATACTTCGTCATGGTTGGCGGTTTTGTGACCATGTCTTTTGGGCGTCTTTGTAATCTAGCGTGTGATCTGGTGTTCGGGATGAATAGATCTATGAGTGGGCGGGAATGAATTGATATATTTACACGTTGATACTAAATACAGCGCTCTAATCAGTCGGACTCGTGTTCAGATGGGGTGTCTAGGAAATTCTGAATGCTGTCGACGGAGACGGAGGATCTTCCACCGTGCGGAAGTGGTGACCCGTGTACTCGTGAAAGGGGTGGAAGCCGAATGTTGATTTCTGGAGGTGACATGGCGGCCGAGTAGGTCGCGTCTTTGGAAGTCTAGGGAAGGGTCTTGCGATTAGAACATTAGAAAGTCTTGCTGCCCATTATATCAACTCTGGCTCACGGTGTTGGTAGAAAAGGATGGCCACTGTTGCAGACGCTGCGGAGGAGCTAGTCGTGGCGGAGCAGGACTGTGGGCCGGGCTAAGATACTGCTGGTATGGCAGCTTCTGTTGCTGAGTCGTATCGATATCCGAATTGGTGAAGGGGTGGGTGATGTAGTCCATTATTGGTGCATACAATGCCGGATCCTGCTGTGCGTCCAGCAAGGGCGAATGGTGGGTTATTGCTTGCTCGAATCCGTTCGAGGGTCTTGACATATCAGGGTCGTCCGATTCCAGGAGCCATGGTACCAAATTGGAATCCTCGGGGACATCTGGGCCTTTGATTGGGAGGTTAGAGGAGGATCCATTCGGAATGGGAGATGTCAGACTCCCGAAATCCAACCATTCGATCCCGTCCAACCGGTCGGCATATGCTTATTACCTGGGTGGGGGCCTTGCTATTGACCCTGTTGCTGTTGGTGACATTGTATAGCCTGGATGGAAGTACTGGCTTGACTACCAAATTGCTGCTGGAGAAGTTGTTTTGAGCGATCAGATGGCAAAGTGTCTTGACCGAGTATGGTCTTGTGGTTAGGCCAAATATTGTAGTTGCAAGCGTTGCCATTGTCGGTACTCCTTCCCGGACCTCTCCGGGCTAAGATAAAATTCGACTGTGACCTTGATAAGTTGTGTCCAGACTGCTATGGCACTTTTATGGGCTTGACTATCGCTGGAGTTCCCCTTGACGACATCGGAATAGCCATCGATGGCAAATAACCATGTAGCTTTGATATCCCCTGATAATTCAGTCATACTCCGCACGTCTTGGTCGATTACCAGTCTTTCCAAAGTAACAACGCGTGACATTGGTTTCTCATCCTCCTTTTTGCCCACGGTCGTGTCGGAGCTAATTTGCACTTTCGATCTGCGCGAACCATGTGGCCACTATCTTTCGCTTCCAGTTGTATCTTCGACATGGTTCAATGATGGGCTAAAACCTGGTGCAAGAATGAATGAATAGTGGCATGATCCTTCAGCCGATCCAATCATGGATCAACTACTTTCACGCGGTCCATCCTTTTGTCCATGACCTTCTGTGGATATGTTTCATACTTTGAACGTAGATGGATCAAATGTGCTATAATGGGCCCGGCAGCGAGCGCTTCGATAGTTGGATGCAGCGATGTCAATTCAAATATGTGTTCCAGCCAGAATGCATTGGGTACAGTTGTAGAGAATGGAACCCCTCGCCGGTTCGGAGTAGTGGTGGGATTTGATAATGGGATGGGTCTAGCAGGTCGATGGTAGATTAAGATAGTCAATGCAAGCGAAGGAAATGTCGTATTGGGCGCGTAGAGACGAGAGAATGGGTCCTCGCGAAGTATCGAGAAGATATCTACATATATCAGCTGCTGGACTGAGAGCCACACAGTGGGCTAATCAGTTAAAAACTTGAGGTTACGCGTTTTGAATATCTCCCAGGGGAATTTGTATTCGATTTATAAACGGAGCCTCTGAAGAAACTCAAGTGCGTCAATTCAAGCCTTTCACCTCGACGCTCCACCCCGCGGTTTTCAGCTTGTCCCCACCAACAAGGTTCTGCTTGCCTTCAGTAGAATTCTTGAGAATCCAGTCGAACCAGGACCGCCCAGCGAAAGCAATCAGTCCACCGTTGTTGGAAAAGAAATCTTGCATATGACCTCCCTTGGGGTTATTCACCAGGATAGCATTGGACGATGCACCAAGACCTTTCCAAGCAGTCTGAGTCTGATTTAAAATTGGTCAGCATACTGATGCAATATGAAATGCCTTCGACTTACATTTGACCAAGCCATGTCAGAGGTTCCACCGACAAAGAATCCAACCGGAGGACTGAATTTGGCCGCCCCCTTGGCGCCATCAAAGATGCCAATGCACTTGATACGGGGCTCGTTAGCCATGAGGTATGTATTCATTCCACCACAAGATTGTCCAGCTGCTGCAATGCGGTTTTTATCTGCGTTGGCGAGCACTCCAGTTCCAGCCTGTTTATCGACCATTTCGAGGGCCTTCTTCATCTTGTCCTGGCCAGCTTGCTTGCTCATGCCCGAACCTGGCTCGCCGTTTGCAACAATTATATATCCATGAGACGAAACTTCGAGGAGGAAACTGGAGAAGCCGGCGCCATCATCGGAACACATTCCATTTGCCCACAAAATGACAGGGAATTTTTCGTCAGCGGCCTTGGGGGGGACATAGACGGTGTACCCGGGGAACTGTGGGCTCACCGCGTATGTCACGGGTCCATATTTGCCTGTCCCGCCGGTTTTTTGTCCACTGGGGCCTCCCATTCCTCCCAGGCCTGCCAGGCCTGCCAGGCCTCCCAGGCCTCCTCCCGCCTTCCCGCCTTGGGGAGCGGGATTGGCCGAAGCCAAGGCGGCGACTGCGAGAAGAAAGAATTGATGCATATCAAAAAGAATAATAAACTGTGTTGATACTCCAATCTTCACGAATCGGAGGCTTTATTTATATACAATGTGAAGCAATTTTCTATGAGTACGGGAGTTCCGAAATCCCTGCTTATTAAATACAATTAAGGTTCCATAGAAAGATCAACAGTGACAAAACTAATGGTTATATTAAAAGATCGGAGAGGAAGAATATAATGCTCGTTTTATATCATTTTAATACGCCACCTTGGGGAATCACTTGCTACTACAACGACCGGCAGGAAATAGTGGATCAAGGAAGGAGCTAAAGAGGTAACGACAACAACATATAACCACGCTCGTACTAGTACTACAAGAGAAAGATTTGTGGATTACATTCTGGGTTGGAAGAGAGCAAGGTTTCCAGCACATCAACTTCGCCAACATGCTAATTCGAACAAGGAATTCAAGCTTCCGTAAAGCTCAAAACGTTATATGTGTTTGTACTCTCAAATTACACAAATTAGGACGCATCGTTCATTTGCGCAGCTGACTAGTTTTTGAGAGTGGCCTTCGGAAAGTCCCCGTTTCATTATAAACATCGTTCGTTTATTCCTTGGTTGCACCGCTAGTTGATACAACTCTCGGATTTTCCAAAGCTATTTACCCCTGTAAAGGGATTTTAGAAGCGTCTTTGTAATATAATACTAGACATCTGCTCAAACATCTCTCTGACTTCTACATAATGCTTAGCGAAGTATACCTAGCACTTAGTTACACTCGAATATCGAATTAGTAACTGCGCAGTGCTTATCACGGGTAGACTTGTCGATACAATGTAGTTCAATATTGGTGGTAACATAAGGCAGGGGCCTACTTCACGACTTACCAATTTTCATATTGAGACAAGTGATTTACTCATGAATTTTTGGGGATTCCTAATAACTGCAAAGAGATCCCGGAAATGGGTCTTCTATCCTCCCCCTCGTTCAAATTAAATAACGGATACAAATCTGCCATTCGGAATTGCCTGCGCGGGTGCGCAATTCCATCTGCCCATACAACCAACATGACATACCACCGTACCTGGGTTGTTGAGAGCATTGTGACCTCTGTCTAAGGCTCTGTCTCTGGCTATAATCTCGCGCGCATCCTCCTTCTTACATTGTCCTCGACCAAACGGAGCCGTGCAGTCACAGACTACTGAAGCTTCCATAGTTCAAAGGGAAAAGGTTGTGGCTCCATTTCGCGTTCGCGAAAGAGGGTTGCCGAGTCTTGACCAAACATTTTCTCGAAACATGCTAAAGCTTCGGTGGTATGTTTTCTCGTCCCTTATTCCCGTGCTGAGACCGATGTGCAAAATTCTCTCCCTTTCGAAAATGACATAGCTCTCTTATACATCACGAATTTCCCCTTGTGCGCCTGTGGCTTCCTGGAGCACTATACTTGGCGGCGCCGAATAATATATTTCGATCTTTTCAATTGTGAGCTGTTGAAGTAGATCTTGTCTCGGGAATTCCCCCGGTCTACATTGGCTGACTTGCTCATGACTTGCAGGACGTAATACTGATGTAAATTTGACAAGATATGAAGCTGCATGTTTTATTGAATGAGTAAGTAATAAGTCTAATATATAGTATAGATTATATAGTACTTTTAATACGGTAATTAGTAAAGAGGAGTTATAATAAGTAATACTAGTTTTATTAGTTTTAATATACCCTCTTAGTATACGTTAACGAGTATACTAAAAAATATCGTAATTACTTCGTTTTTAGTATTGTAGTAATCCTTCTAATTTCTACCTTAACGTTAACTATATTTAGTTATTTTATAAAGTTCGCCTACCCCTAAGGGCCGAATAACTTAGTAAAACCGTCTATAACTATCTGAGTTGTTGGAATAAGCTTTACGGTAATAATACCTTACTAAACTTACTAACGAAGCTATATTTAATAAATATCTACGTACCTTAGGCGAGTAACTAGCTTTAGTATTTCCTTATTTATTAAACTAATAGTTTAAGCATTATCGTAGTATATACAAATTACTTCCGCTGTACTAAAACGTATAGCCTTAAAAAACCTAGTCTACTATATTATTTCTCGAGATACTACTAAGAGCGAAAGGAGCTCTACCTTAGTAGTTAAGGTTATAACTATTCGCTATTTTATAGCACGCCAGTTAATTAGAGCGTTATAAAATAGGAATATAAAAGCCTCGCTACTATATCTCGTTTCAAGATTATCGGTAAAGGAGGCATCTAACCAATAGGAAAAGATTAATATAGTAATATTACCGTTAATAATAATAGCGAGGAAGCGTATATAGTAGAGATAAATAATAACCTAGTCTATAGTATCTTAGTATTACTAAGAGGGCTTTATTAGGTATTTAGGTAGTAACGAGTATACCTTAGTAATATTAGGTCTTAAGATTATTACTATAAAGTTAATTAAGCTAACTTTTTATTAGTATAGAAAGATGAATTCGGGTTTTACGTCGGGATTGCCAACAAGAGATATTATAGGTATAGGAGTTAAGACTTATTTACGGTTAGTTAGGTTAAATTTAGTAGTAATCTTCTTAATATAGGTATTCTATAGTAATAAGAGTATCTTATTTACTATATTACGTAGAATCCTAATACTAAGGAAGTACTCGGGTACCCCTATACGTTTAATAGTATAGCGAGATACGAGTTTAAGCTTAAATTCCGAGACGAGATATATAGATCTTTTATAATAAGTAATAATAATATCATTTATAAAGAAAAAGATAATAAGATCTTATTTAATATATAAGTAGGGAATTCCTAGAACAGGTAATAGGCTAAACGATTCGAGTGTTTCTAAGAAATATACTTACTAGAGAGCCGGAGATTACCTTAAACCGTATAAGGCACGAAGGAGTTTAATTAAACTAGGGCGTTAGAAGCCGTTAGGATATTATATATAGATAGTTTCGTCGAGGCTAGCGTTAATATACGTATTAACGATGTCGTATTATCTTATCTTAAGTCCAAAAGCGGCAATAAGCGCTATAAGGAATCTAAATATCCTTACTATAAGCGTAGTTACTATAGTTTCGGTAGTAGTAAGTTATAAGTCGCCTCTTACGTAGATTTATACTTTAAATTTAACTAAGTAGCCATCGGAGTTAATCTTATAGGTAAATACCTATAGTAGAGGTAGAGGGGTAATTCTAAGGTCTATATCTTTTTTATTAACGTAGGTAAACGTGCCTATACGGCGAAGGTCGTTATATTCCTTTTTAGCTATAGTAGTAAATTAATCTATATAAGGATATTGAATAAGATAATGCTAATATATTAGTAGTAGTATCTAACTAATATATGTTCGAGATATTGTAGTAGTAAACGATATAGCTAAGTTATAGGCCAAATAGTAGCCTAAGAGATCTTTAACTTAAGTTATAAACGACTTATATATACGTTAACGTTTTCCGGTAATAATATTCTCGGAATCTAGGTCTACGCCTACTTATATACTCTTAGTAGAGGTCTCGTAATACTACGATAGTCGGGTAGCTTCCTCTAAGAATTCTACCGTTATAGTAACTTTACGAGCTACACGACCGTATTCTATATCGTCGGTTTAGGGTACTTTAGGGGGCTCTAATATTATAGATAGTATTAGTAAAGGCGTAGGAAGCTAAGTAACTACTCGTTTTATACTAGATTATAACGGCTACAACTCGTCGTTAATTAGAGTAGTTAATTACACTAAATTTTAGTAGTAAATACTAAAGTTATTACGTAATACTTCCTTAATACTATTTAACAGCGAAGGTAAAGGGGGTAATACGCTAATAGAAGCCTTAATTTCTTAAATTAGACCTAGATCTACGTCGTTAGGGGACTAGAACCTCGTAGAGTTAAAGGTAACATCTTATATTCGTACAATACGGCCTTTTAAGGGGACCTAAATTCGAAAGATATTACTAGAATCGTAGCCTATAAAATAGCTAATATATACTCGTGGCTCTATCTTTTCCTTTTTCGGAATATTATAGATAAGAGGATAGGTACGGTAACTAAAGATTTAAAGGTAAGATAAGTTTAGTTTACGACTAGTAATATATTCGAATAGTATACGCCAATCTAGGCGTTTTATTAGCTAAAGATTAAGTAAGTAGTATACTACTTTTACGTATTTAGACTAAAGATTTACTAGGAGTTTTGCGTATATTTAAATTAAGCGAGCGAGCCGAGTAAGCTATTTTCCGGTATTCTCTACGGCGCTATTTTAGGCCTATATATAGGGCGTAGAGGCTTCTCGAATAATTCTATATTATTTAAGAAAACTAATAAGTTATATACTTACGAAGGCGTCGGTTTTAAGCTATCAAATTTTAAAACCTATAGCCTAAATAAGTAGAACGAATTCCTTAATTGCGTTAACTATCTAATCCTAAGACTAGTAATTAGTTACTATATAGTAGCTATACGAAACATAGACTAGGTAAGTTAAGAGTTAGTTATAATTAAGCGATAGTATATAGTAAACTATATCTACTAACACCCTCTTAAAAGGGAGACCGAGCCTAATATTAGAGTAACTAGAACGTCTAGAAACCACCCTCTAAGCTTTAGAAATTACGTAGGTCTTATATTTACTAGCTAGTAGTAAGTTACCCTTAGTAATAACTACCCCTATAGTATATTCCTCGAGTTTTATTAACGTAGTAGTTAATACGTAACCGAGTATTTTATACTATTCCTTAAGCGTTACTTGCTTTAGTAGCCTTAGTATTATTAATTTAGTATATAGGGCTATAGTAGGAGCTATACTAGTAGTAGTTACGAGAGTAATTAACTCGAAGTCTACGGGATTCTAAGGAAAATACGAAAGATCTATTATCTTACGTAACTCCGGGAGTTAACTTTTCTTAAAGATTACCGTTCTAGTCGAACTAGCTATAAACTATATAGCTCCTTTACGATAGAAGGAAGCCTTATATATACCGTTAAGAACGATTTTATAACCCCTAAGGTTAACGTTATAGCCCTTATTAATAAGCTTTACTATACTAATAACGTTGGTAGTATATTATTACGACTAGTTTTCTTGGTACGGTATAGTTTACGTATCCTTAGAGTATCCTTATACTCCTTTTACTTAGGAACGCCTATCGTATCGTACTTTCTTCCTAACGAGGGTTTAGGGTAAGGGCGAGAGTTAGTAGATAGACTTACCTTAAGTCCTTTCTTTCCTTCTTATTTCTTTTTACTAGCTTCGAATAATAGTTAGATTATCGACTATAACGAGGTATAGCTAGGTTAAGGGAGAGGGGAGATAGCGTTAGCCTTAAGCTATATAGTATATCGGAGTCTCTCTAGGTATAAGGCTATAGGTATATAAGATAAATCGGCTTTATATTTAAGTAAAGTATCGTTACTACTTATATATTCTTATAAACCTCTAACTTAAGAAAAGTAATATAAGATAACTATAAAGAAAGAAATAAGAGATCCTATTAAATACCTTTCTTATATATTCCTTTATCCTATAGGTTATCTATACTCTTAGTAACCTTCCTATACTTCCTATACTAGGAACTTTTACTAAGGCTATAGAAACTATAGGTATATTATATAACTACGCTTAGTACGTACCGCTAGAGTTATCGCTTAGCTCGTCCTACTACTCTATTTACTCGTCTTCCTAATATTCTAGGTCCTTTATCTCTAAACCTTCCTATCCTATTATTTCTTCTAGTATTATTTCTATAGCTTAGGTATAATCTATAATACTACCCTCCCCTTTAGGAATTCTCGTCCCGAGGATTTAGCGTCGGCGTTCCTCCTATTAACGCCGAACTTATAGTATAGAGGGCTTATAAGTACGCTCTCGCTCCTACTATTTATTTACCTCTAGTTCTAACTCTTTCCTAACTATACTAAAGGCTTTATTATTAAAGTCTCGCGAAGCTTATTCCGCTACCGTCTAGGCTAAAGGCCGTACTATACTATTTCCTTATAAACGCTATCGCAACGCTAAACTAGAGTATCGAGTAGATATTACTATAGGTAAATACTCTACCTACGTTAGAGTAGATCGAAGCTATAATTTAATCTTATCTAAGGCTAATTATACGTTAGCGAGTACTTTTATTACTCCCCTTAATTACGTAAATATTTCGTCTATTCTATAGTCGAAACCTTATTCTTCCTATTATTCGCGATTATAATAGTAGAGATAATAGTCTATCTATACGTTATATAATAATCTTTTTATTCCTTTAGTAAATTCCGCTTAAATCTCTTTCTTAGCTTCCCTAAACTATACGTATCCTAGGTTCTAACTTTCTATCTAAGTAATTACTATATCTTTAACGTACTTTATAAGGTATTATTACGAACCCTCTTAAAATACTCCTTAGAGTCCCTTATAAACTTCCTTAATCTATTTTTTATCGTTCTTCTATCTTTCTTCCGTTTCTACCCTTATAGCTTTTATAACTCCCTATAGAGTATCTAGAAGTATCTCTTTCTCCGCTAACTATCTATCGATATCTTTCTTATTTTTCTATATTAAGCTCTAGTCTAACTACCGTAGCTTATACGCTAACCTCCTCCGTAGAGGATAAAATAGACGCTTAGAAAGCGAAGATTTAATAGGAGTTAGACTTAGTTAAGGATAAAATAGCTAAAGGGGACTCCGCCCTTAAAGCTCTCTAGCGAGCTTAAGCTACTCGTCGTTAGAAAAAACTACGACTTTATAAAAATCTAAATCTTCTAACTAATTAAGAGAGGGTATTATAGGCCGACGATCTCCTTACTCTAAAGAAGCTTAAGCGGATAGAGTATAAAGCTACTCTTTATAGTAAAATAGCTCTTTATAAGGGTTATTTTTACGAACCTACTTTATTCTATAGATTCCTCGTTCCTAAGGGCTAGGCTCCCCTATTACTATTTTAAGTACCTAAACTAGATAACTAACTACTTCTACTAGGAATACCTATTTCCTTAGACGCCCCCTTAGTCGATTAGCCTTCTATACCGGGGATATCTAATCCTAATTCTAATTTTTAGAAGTCTATAGGTTTTAGTAGTAAAACTAGGCTATCGCCTACTAAGTATATATTAGGTTACTAATTAGTTCCTATATATTTTCCGTATTATCGTAACCCTTCTATTTTACTAGGTAGTATATTTCTTTTCTAATTAACTAGTAATCTAAAATTTATTCTAGCTCGTACTCCTCTTCTTTATTATTAATAATAGTTACTATTAGGTCTACTTTTACCCCTTCTAGTACCTTTTCTAGTAGAGCTATATAAAATACCGGGTATATCCTTATATACTACGGGAGTCGTAGCCTATAATTAACCTTACTAATTCGCTCTTCGACTTCGAATAGTCCTAACTTAACGTAGTCTAGTTTTACGCTAGGTCGTTTTATTTTAATATTTTTTCGGAGTAGGAAAACTTTATCCCCCCCTTTAAAGGTTAGTATTAAAGACCTATTACTATTATAATATTTTACTACTCTATAGCTAATAAAACGTAGGTCTTAGGTTAATTATACTTATATTTTCTTAATTTACGATACTCGAAACTTAGTATTCTAGGATACTTATCCTAGTTCTAGTAGTTCGTAGTATACCTTTAGTTAGTATCTATATAACGCCTTATATAGAGATATCTTAGTTGGTTTAGTAACTACGCTATTATAAGCGTATTAGGCGAGGGGTAAGAGCTCGACCTAATTATTCTACCTATAATTAATATAAAAGCGTAGGTATTATTCTAACGTTTAATTTAACTATTCCGTTTATCTATCTATTTATAGGTAGTATACTATAGATATCTTCTATTTAATTTCTAGCTAATTAACTAATAAGGTCTAGAATTTCGATATTAACTACTTATCTCGGTCCGAGATAATTCGTTATAGTATTCCGTAATTACCGAGGATATTTTTTATAAACGTATATAAGAGATCTTCCGCTGTCGAGCTTTCTCGATACGGGATAAACTTACTATTCTTAGTAAGTTTATTAATAATAACTAGGATAGAGTCGTATACTACCCCTATTATTAGTTCCTTAGATAGTAGAAGCTTCGTAATCTAATCTATCGCTACGTATTACTATAGTTATATAGGGATTTTAGCGATCTATATTTCGCTATATAGTACGTATCTATTTACCTTATTTCTTACGTATTCTATATAATTCTTAACTATTTCGGTTACTTTTTACCTTATTAGAGGGAAGTAGTATGTTTCCCTTAACCTATTATAGGTTTTTTAATAGCCTTAGTATCTATACGCCGGTACGTTATATACTTCCTTAATTAGCGCTATTCTTATAGACTCTAGTACGTATACCTTCTTATAAAACCTAATTAATCCTTTATTATTAATAATAATATAAGCGTTCTCGTATTATCGCTTACCTAGTTCCTTAGCTATAGTATCGACTTTATACGCTTCTTTAATTTATTTAGTAAATCCCTTATTAGATATTACTATTACTACTACGAGGTCTATCTCGTCTAGTAGTTCTAGTAGGTTCGTATAACTAAGCGACCTATCCTTATTTACTTTAAGGATTTAGTAACCCGGCGTAGGACTATTATCTACGTAATCCGGTCTTTTACTAAGAGTATCGGCTCTTCTATTCTCTAATCCCTTTTAGTAGGTAATCTTAAAGTTATATACGGCGATCTATTTTACTTATCGAGCTTACCTCCTATTAAGTACCTTCGTAGTAGTAAAATAGGTTAAATTCTTATAATCTATAATAATTATAACGGTATATATAGCTCCCTCGAGGTATACTCGCTATTTCCTAAGTACTATAACGATTACTAATAACTCTTTATCGAATATATCGTAATTCTAATTCTGCCGGAATTATTTTTCGGGAGTAAAACGCGACTAGGTAAAGGTAACCCTTATTATCCTTCTAACTAAGATATACGCCTATTACGTAGTCCGATATATCCGTTTTAACGATATATTATTTATTAGGTTAAAAGTTTACTAGGATCGGATATTCTATAAACGACTTTTTTAACTAATTAAACGCCTATTAATACTAGTTTATCTATATAAACTCTTAGTCCTTTTTCGTAAGTACGGTAAGGGGACTAGCCTTACTCGAGTATCCTTTAATAAACTTCTAATAGTAATTAGCTAACCCTAAAAACGACTATACTTCTTTAATAGTAGTAGGTTTAGGTTACTCTAGGATAGCTTTAACTTTCTTTAGGTCTATTACTACTAATCCTAGTATAATACGGAATCCTAGGAAATTAAAATCTTCTATATAGAATTTATATTTAGATAGCTTTACTCGAAAACCTTTTTTTAGTAGTACTTTTAGAACTATTCGAACCTTCTCGGTATGTTCTTCTTTAGTTCCTTTAGTATATATAAGTATATCGTCTAAATAAATAACTACGAATACGTCGATAAACTATTAAAGTACGTTATTTATTATTACTTAGAACGCTACTAGTATATTAGTTAACCTAAATAGTATAACTAGCTACTTATATAATCCGTACTTAGTTCGGAAAGCCGTTTTCTATTTATTACCTTCCTTAATTCGAATACGATAATACGTATCTTATATATTAACCTTAGTAAAGTATATAGCTCCTATAAGTCTATCCTTAAGTTTCTTAATTAGTAGAAGTAAATAGGAGTTCTTCTTCGTACTATCGTTTAGCTTCCTAAAGTCTATATATATCCGTTTCTCGCCCGTTTTCTTTAGTACGAAAATAATTGGTACTCCGATTAGTAATTAGGATTCCCGTATATATCCCTTCGTAAGTAGCTCGTCTAGTTACGTCCGTAGCTCCTTAAGCTCGGCTTTATTTAGTCGATAGATCGGTTATAGCTTTAACTCTACTTTAGGTAAGAGTTCTATTACTAGATTCTATAGCTAATATTCTAGTAGGTTCTCGTTATCCTTTAATTCTTTAAATATATCTTTAAGATCCTAATACTCCGGTAGTATCTAACTAGTAGCAGCGATCTACCGTTCTTCGTAGAAAGATTACTTATTATCTTCTAAGATTCTAGGGAGTTTTTCCTACTCGATCTTACCCGCCTTACGTTTAGGGGGTTATCCCGGACTTTTATATATACCTAGTACGGTATAGGTTATCTCGTACTTCTTAGAAAATATAAAGCTTCTTTTCTCCTAGTCGATAGAAGGATTATACTACCGGAGCTACGGTACTCCTAGGATAATTTTGTATCCTTTTATTATAACTACGTTAAAGGTAATTTATTCGATATATTAGTAAAAACGTATAGTTAATAAAAGTATTTCGTACTCTACTAATCCGTTTTCTCCTATAGACCTATCGTACGCTCGTGCCTTATATAGTTCCCTTATCTTTTAGATTCTAAACTAATTTTTTTCGACGTAGCTTCTACTAATAAAATTCGTATAGGCTCCGGAATCGATTATTACCTTAACCCTTTTACTATCTACTATAATATAGAATTCTAGCGAATAATTATACTTCGATACTACGTAGGCTATTCTTAGCTCTAATCTAGGTATAGGTCCTCGATCCTTTTCTAATCGATTACTATTTACTATAGTTATTATAAGATCCCGGGTTTACTTACCCTTTATCTATTTCTTTCGAGGTGCCTTAGGGTACTATCCCGTATCCTCCTTACTTAAGATATACGTCTTATACTAATCGTTATAGTAAGCCGTTTAGCTTAGACGTATATAGTCTAATTCCTATTTACTAGCTTCGTTTAATTAGGCCTTCCTAACTATATTAAACTATCTAGCTTTTCTCGAGTACTAGCGCGAGAAGTAGTCTCTAGCTCTATAGTTTAAATATTTACCGTTTTTAAACCTTTTCTCTTATTCCGGTAAGAACTTTTTCTTTAGTACTCTTACTATACTAAGGTCCATTAGATTTCCCTAGTATTATTATTACGTTAGTAGCTAACGAGTAATCCTAATATTAGGTTACTATAGCCTTCTTTATATATAACGTTACTTATCCCGTTTTAGTACGTAATTTATAAACGTTAGCATTATACCGCTTCGTTTTTCTAATTGTCTTTCGTAGTATCAATTATCGATTTTAATAGCTAAAGTAGTAAACTTTACTAAGCTATTAGGTTATTCTATCCTTATAAGGTCGTCTTTAATATATAGTTTTAATCCCTTATAGAAGTAGGTTATAAGTAGTCTATCTACCTATCCTAACTTACTAGATACCTATAGAAATTCCGATATATACGTAGTCGCTACTCTACGTTATTAAATATTTTAGATCTTTCTTTCCGCTTCGCGAACTTAATCTATACTTCTAAATAGTTTAGTAAGTTCTTTTATAAAGTTTCTATAACTTCCGAAGATATTATTAGTTTCTACTCGCCTATTAGGATTCTTATAATCTATAAAGTCTCTAAGTATAGGTTCGAACCAATCGAACGCTACTCTTATAAGTCTTCTAGTAATATACTTAACTTATTCTTCCGCTATTAGTAGTATATCTCGATTATACTCTAAGAATAAGTCTACCTAAGTAAGAAATCGTTTTAATACGCCGGTTTCCTTCCTATTAAACTTCTCTAGTAGGTCCCTTTTTAAGTATCGTACTCTTTAGGTTTCCTTAAGTATATTTATTTCTATATCTTTTTCCGCTATTTCTTCCTCTAATTCTATAAGTTTAGTATTTATAGTAGTTACTATATTTACTATTTACGCTATAGTTAGGGTTAAAGTAGTTTCGCTAGTTATAGATATATCGCCTATATTATTTATATTTTTATAATTTGGTTTATAGTTAACCTATTAACTATTACGCCTCTACTCGTAATAAGGGTAGTTATAGTATTACGACTAGTTTTCTCGGTATAGTATAGTTTACGTATTCTTAGAGTATCCTTATACTTCTTTTACTTAGGAACGCCTATCGTATCGTACTTTCTTCCTAACGAGGGTTTAGGGTAAGGGCGAGAGTTAGTAGATAGACTTACCTTAAGTCCTTCCTTTTCTTCTTATTCCTTTTAACTAGCTTCGAATAATAGTTAGATTATCGACTATAACGAGGTATAGCTAGATTAAGGGAGAGGGGAGATAGCGTTAGCCTTAAGCTATATAGTATATTAGAGTCTCTCTAGGTATAAGGCTATAGATATATAAGATAAATTGGCTTTATATTTAAGTAAAGTATCGTTACTACTTATATATTCTTATAAACCTCTAACTTAAGAAAAGTAATATAAGATAACTATAAAGAAAGAAATAAGAGATCCTACTAAATACCTTCCTTATATATTTCTTTATCCTATAGGTTACCTATACTCTTAGTAACCTTTCTATACTTCCTATACTAGGGACTTTTACTAAGGCTATAGGAACTATAGGTTTATTACGTAACTACGCTTAGTACGTACTACTAAAGTTATCGCTTAGCTCGTCCTACTACTCTATCTACTCGTCTTCCTAATATTCTAGGTCCTTTATCTCTAAACCTTCCTGTCCTATTATTTCTTCTAGTGTTATTTCTATGGCTTGGGTGTAATCTATAATATATATAACGGTATATAGTATACGTCTAAGAGAACTAAGATTCTAGGGCTATTTAGTATTAAAATCGGTAGTTTTACGGTTCCCTTTAACTTAATAAGAGCTATTCCTGTACCTCTAATAATACTCGAGCCGGTTAGTATAGTAGAGGTTGGTATAAAGTTCTTACTAGTATTTATAACGTAGTCTATAGAAGTAGTATCGAGATACTAAACGTTATAGTATATAGTAGCCTATATTACGAGTAAGATTACTACTATAATAGTCGGTAGTCTATAACTAATAGCTATTATTATAGCTACTAAAACGGCGATCTTAGGGAGATTTAAAGAAATATTACTTCTTTCTAAGGCCTATTTGTTAATATTGGTAATAATACTCGTAAGTTTAGGATTCTTCCTAATAGTATTATTAATTTTCCGTTAAATAGTAGCGTTAGGGGACTATCCTTCCTCTCTTAAAGATTTAACGAGGTATTTATAAGATCCCTAACGATAAGTATTATTATAAAGGTAATTCTTCCTTTAGTTTAACGTAGTATTAGCTTTAATAGTTACGAAGTTCTCGGTTTCTAGCTATTTTTCTAACTATTTCTCCCCCTAGAATGTGCTAAATATGGAAGGTTTAAGCTATAGATTTCGTACTTTAGTAATAGCGAGGCGACGTTTATTTCGGAAATAAGCTATAATAGTCTTAATACTCGGTAGAGGCTTACCATCTAAGAGGAGGTTATTTAAGTTTTTATTTTAGTTCTACGACTAAATCGGATTAAACCTAGTAACTACGCCTATAAAATTAAAGATTGGTTACTTATCGTCGATAATAGATAGGTTTATCTCCTTTGCTTAGTTATAAGTAGAGATCCAACTATTAATCTAGCTATTAATAGTTATAGCCTTTAGGCCGAGAGTAGTAACGTATTCGTATTAATACCGTATATTAATTTTAAGAGCTCGGTCTATAAGAGTAACCTTAGTTTTAAGAGCTATTATAATATCGAGCATAGTATTACAATAACGTATATATATATAGTAAGATTATAAGACGTATACTAAAATATTAATCTTAAGTTTTCGTAGAGCTTTTGCTTAATAGTCGTATTAGCGTAAGTTAGCACTATACTTGCTTATATAATACTCGAAAAGCCACTTTTAGGTTGAATTTATTCGGCTAAGTTGATCGACATTTTCTAGGCCGATGGTTAACGGGCTTAGGAATCCGGAGTAGTAAATACGGGCTAAGTTATATACTATTACCTCGGTAGATCTAGAACAATTGTTACTAGCGTATCCTTAAGCTACGAATTTGCTTTAATAATAGCGTTTCGTATAGTAATAAGGTTTAGTTCCTCGGCCGAAAAGGGAATAGCCTATAGTTTAAAGTCGGGATCTATAAACTTCTAGATATTATTAGTAACTATAATTATACGGATCTAGTCTCTAAAAGTATTGTACTTAGAAGGGAGGTCGAGAAAAACCTCGAGGGAAGGTTATTTTAATATAGATATATTATTTTAGTTAATAAATATCGTTATATAGTTACGGGGTAGAATAAATATAAAGTATAACTAATTGATATTATAAGGCTCGTAAGTAGTATATTAAATAAAGCGGTAAATATTTTAGGCTAAGCGTATATACTAAAATAGAGAGAGAATAAATAATAATATTAACTATATACGTAAATTAATTCTAGGCAAAACCGGGCTCATAACTGATATAAATTTGACAAGATATGAAGCTGTATGTTTTATTAAATAAGTAAGTAATAAGTCTAATATACAGTATAGATTACATAGTGCTTTTGACACGGTAATTAGTAAAGGGGAGTTGCAACAAGCAATACTAGTTTCATCAGTTTTAACAAATACTTCTTATTTACTGCCCATGTCTTCTGCTCGCGTTTAATGGTCAGAAAATGCCCGTAGTCGCCGTGCAAATATGCATGTCGATTAATGAGTCGATAATCTCGCAGGAGGTCACAGCCATCCTTTCCGTGTAGAAGTAATACGTTCTAAGACCAATGATGAAGCGACCAGGAGAAGCCTATGGGGTCCTGAACGACGAACGAGTAGTACCCGCAGACAAATATTAACTCGGAAGGGACAAGAAACACCTGGGCAATGCACAGTCGGGTTCTGTATAGGCAACGAAAGATCGAAATTTCAACTCTCACGCGGGCTAGAAACGCCAATCATTTCTCTAAGTGCTCCTCTACTGAATCTTTGCTGTGGTATGGTTCTTCGCAACCTTATTCTTTGCCTTCTTTTAGTCTTCAAATGGCTCTTGGTTCTCGAATGTCTTCTGATTCTTGAACACCAGATTTGAGGGGTTTGGAAGCATTTCTCAGGTTTGTAATACACTCGACAGCTACATGAGCATCACTGTCATTGTCAATGCTTAACTAAGCGATAGGTCCCACAATCATCCGATCCATCGGAGCCGATGCCAAGCGATGAATGAGGTTTTCGATGTCATCGCCACCTCTCTCGGACCGATGAGCAAAAGAAAACAGTTTATCCATCGGATGAGGCTGAAAAAGCGTAGTGCTTCCTTTATATAGGCCTGTACCCTCATCCATCGGCGCGAGATAAGGTAGATGAAGGAGTCTCGGCCGTCCATCGAATAGATGAACGGCGGTTCATCTCCTCATTGCAAGGTCACTCAATCCGATGGATGGATGACTGCAGGGCCTGCTAAGCGATGGCACGCCAGTCATACTGAAAGGTGTTGCCCATAAACCGAACTTGGCGATCCCTAGCGCGAGTGGAGACCTAATACAGATCTGGTCGATACATAGCTATTGCCACCCCGGTTGCCTAATTCACGAACTTCGAGATCTGTGCTCATGTAATGTATCTAATCGCGTGTAGCACGCCCTAGGAAATGCCATAGGATTTCTCGAATCGTAAAGTACCTTTCATTGAGAATAATATCGCAAAGTTTCAGCGAGCAGCTCCAGACGTATAAGACCGCATTATGTGGAGGTTATTAAACCCCATCAAAAATTCTCACTTTACGCTTCATCGGACTGATTTCTTGGGTTAGGAGAGATGAGAAGAGGCCTAATCTGTCAAAATAAGTCAATTCACGATAAACTTAAAGCCTGATCATTTTGAAAGCAAATAACTTTTCATCCATATTGAATCAATCTACAGATTCACATCAGCTCTCAGCTGTTGAGCCAACAGGAAAACTCCTGTCCGCTTCACCACCACCACTCTCTTCGAATCAATCTAAAAAATCTCCTCAGCTCCGTTTTCACTGCTCTCCTGCTGAGTCTTCATCCGCTTCTATGCCATCGAGCCACCACGACTGCTTCTCCTAACGCTGCTCTCTCCAACCTGCTGAGCCTTAACCCGGCTGCTCACCTTAACCGCTGGGCCACTGCTGGGCTTCTCCCACAAATAACGCGTAGCAGTACTCTTCTTGACCTTTTCATCCTCATCTTCCAACAGGCCAATACCCCTTGTTCTCCACAGCCTTGCCAACTCTCAAAGAAGGGAGCACCGAAGAAGCACAAAAGCTATCCTTTGAGTGCGTCATACCCTCGACCTCCTTGACCGCCTTGATCACACAAGGCTCGCCCTTTCCAGTGCAATCCTTGCACGCAGCCTTCTGTCCGCTGCCCTTCTCCGACACCTCTTCTTGTTGGTCTTGGAGACTCCCAAGCAAGTGGTCAGTACCATCAGCTTTTCTCGTACGAGCTCTATACCAGAAATGTGGCTCATCAGCCCGGACACGCCTACCTTTACGGGTTGGTCGATTGCGCCAACATCCGCGTCGACATCATCGCTACTGTTGGCCACCCATGGGTACTTAGCACGGGAAACTGGCCCAGTTGGACCTCTAGCTTTCGCCCGAGGAGGCTCTTCTGGGTTAGTCATAGCCGTCCCTGGTCGAGGTCGATTTACTCCCATAATCTGCGACAAATCGGCAAACGCCGTCGGCGAGGATGAGCCCACTGCTCCAAAGGCCTCTTCTCCTGCTTCATCCTTCGATACTACGCCTGTATCTTCATCAGAATGTGCCACGCCTGCACGAACTTCTATCTCATCAAAGTCACCACCAACGACGAATTCATCCTCCCCAAAAATCGTGGGCGCGTCTTGTGCTTCAACCTCGGCACTAGTAGATTGGGATGTACCCAGTCTACGCTCCAGCGACATCTTGTATGTCTTCAACTGCTGGATCTCGACCTCCAAAGGGCGCGCTCTTGTCTTCAAGTTCGTTGATCTTGTCATTGAGCGTCTTCCTCTGTGCGAACCAGCGTGCTCGATTTTTCTCTCCGACAGAAAGTATGTGCGTCTCTCGCTGCTCTGCCGCTTTGGTTTCTTTGTCAAGGGCTGCATTTCTCTCCTCTTTGGTCTTCATAAGGATTCGCAGATCTTGACGAGCAGCTTCAATCGCCTTGTTGAGCTTTTCTTTGTCCTCACCCAATTTGCGTTCTCGAGTCTCAATATCCTCCAGCCGTGCCTCCAGTTTGGACACCTTCGTCTGCAACTCCTCGACTCCTCTCTTCCGGCTGTGGAAAGACTGCTCTAGCTTTTCAAACTCGCCAATCTGCATGTCATTCATCAGGAGCGTCATGTCCGCCTCATTTTTCGCCTGGGCGTGCTCCTTTTAAAGCTTCCTCAACCGCTTGATCTCCCTCTTGTGCACCGTTACATTGATCAGGGCCTTGTCACGTTGCTTGAGCGCCTCATCACTCACCTGTCGAGAGAGGACAACGACAGTGCAGCAATACTCCGACTGAAAACACTCCTGAGGTTCATAATATTACACCAGTCTCGCAGTGCGATACAATTACCACCACAACACAACACGATCAAGTATCTCTCTTCACATCTAAGGAGTGGGCACTGTGCAAGCAGAAGCGACAAGATACCATCAGAGCTCTTGACCATGACATGAACTCCGGAATTCATGGTCGGGGATCGTATATCACCGCTATCCAACGGAGCAATGCTCTGCAGATGATTTGTAATCTTGGTTTGACTTCGTTTCAGCCGGGCCAAACTCCTGTCCCTCAGGACACATTCGGACCAAATTGGCATTCAAGGGTGGCTCAAGAAGCTTTCGATAATTTACTCACCGTCGGCCAAGTGTTATATTGCCACTGTCAAGGCGAAATCGAAGACTCTGCGAACATTGAACAGGTCCTAATAGGCGAGGATTCCATGATGCCACATCTTTCCGAGTGTTTATCTCTCTGGTGTGGAAAGTGTCCTGGTCTCCTATGCACCCATGACGGCATTCCTGATTCTAGCCACTCTACACCTTGTCCAAAAGCATCTGTTTCAGCCCTGCAATCAATGATCGCTTCACTGGGAGAAACACCAGCCCTCACTTCGCCAACTTTTACCTCTCTGCCCACCAAAATGCGGGCTCTGCAAGAGGATCTGAAACGATAAAGCCTCACGGAGAGTATCGTGTTCTCTTTTTGGACAACAAATTTGGACCTAGTCGAGATTGATCTACAACAAATTGGCTCCCAATATGTTTGATATGATGGTAGAGTTCCGGGCCAAAAATCGTGTTTCCGTGCTTAGGACCTTTGAAAACGATCCTGACGTCAAGGTGCTTCTTCAATCAATATCCTACGGAACTGTCGGACTCACTCTTACTGTCGCGTCCCGGGCATATCTGATGGAACCCCACTGGAATCCAATCGTCGAAGAGCACGCTCTAGCGCGCATCCACAGTATTGGGCAAATGAAGGAAGTAACGAAGATTCGATACATCATGCGGGATTCTTTTGAGGAGCATATTATCCAGGTACAAGATCGCAAAAAACATCTAGCCAGTCTTTCGTTGTCGCAGAAGCAGTTATCCGAAGATGATATTTCGCTGGGCAGCTTGCAGCACCTTCGGTCTTTGTTGGGTGAAATTGTGGAATCAATCTTATCTCAAGTACTACATGTGCTTTCCTCGTGCCAAAATTCCAAAAGGAGCCGCGTCGCCAGAAAGTAATACTGCAACTCGTGATACACTGCCCGTGAGAGCAGGAGACGTTTGACTCTTGGAAGGAATATTGACAGCGTCGCAACGAGCTGGGCTGTACCGGTCAACCGTCAAGGTAGTTTCAAGTGCTCTTGAATATGTTGGAACCTATCATTGCACTTGGATGTGGCCAAAACTCCTGGCTATTTTCTTTTCCAAAATGCCAGAACCAGCCCAGTGTCTGTCATGAACCTAAGTGAAAAGTCTTGAATTCGAAGATCTCAAACAATTGCTACAGCGTACTGCCGGCTGCAACTTCGAGTTTCACGCCTGAAATATATTCTTGCGCAAACAGTCAACCTCTCCAAACGGAGGGAACCAGCTAATATTTGTTCAAACGCGAACCACGGCTTGTTCCACGAGCTCTATTTTTCGGTCATATTGGTCGCAACTCATTGGCCATGCACAAAGCCCTTTCGGTAAAGCGGTATGGGCCAGCTAATGATGTGATTCGAAGATGCCGTGCAGCCTCAGCCCTACCGTCTTGGAGGCGCACCCCCATGACTTTGGTTCTGCGGCTTAAGAAGAGTCTTTCAGCTTCATTGTTCCTGAGATCCAGATTCAACTCCTTTGGCATCATGGTGAACTCTGGACTTGCACTATCCTCTGCATTCTCGTTGTTTTCCTGCTGTTTATCAGCTGTGGTCAATGGCAGACAGGTGTCCACCATTCCACTCCCAGCTTTGCCCGGACCGAATGCAGTTGGGACAATTGCGCTCGAGTTGATTGATGAGTCACGTCCGGATCCATATATCCCCACTCAACCAAGAAAGGTGAGCTATTTAGATGAATAAAAAATAAATGCCCAGAGTCAGTATTTCTTTTCGAAAATTAGATGTACTAACCAACGAAGCTCATGGTCTCCCTATATTACTCAACTACAGACATGAAACTCCCATTTGCATCTTATCTACCAGCGGAGGTGGCAGCAATCGCCGATCAATCTTTCGGATTCCCTCCTGGATTTCTCGAGAGTATCCAGACCCAGGCCCATCTCAACGCCCCTCTCAAAGACACCGAGGATCTTCCCATCATTCTGTTTTCGCCAGGACTGGGGGCGGTGAGAGAAGAATATACTATTGCCCTTGAAGGCTTGGCGAGCTGGGGCTATCTAGTTGTTGCTATGGATCACACCTACGACGGCGCATTGGTCGAGTTCCTAGACGGATCGATCGCCCCGGCATTGGGGATCAACGGTGATGCACAATCTGTTAGAGTGCGCACCAAAGATACTAGCTTTGTTATTGATCAACTTTCGAATTCTACCTTTGTCGGACAGATTCCGGGGATCGGACATCGCAACTTGAAGAGCAGCAAGATCGCAATGTTTGGACATTCCCTAGGTGGAACAACCACACTTTCTATCCTTGAAAATGACAAGAGAGTCGTTGGAGGTGCCAGCCTTGACAGTCCATTTGGTCCAATCTTTGACAGTCTTGATACCACGGCCAACAAAAAACCCTTTTTCTACTTCGGCAGAGAAAATCACACCCACTTGACCGATCCAGATTTTGCGATTGCTTGGAACAACCTCAAAGGCTGGAAAGCTGACATAACTCTTGCCAAATCGACTCATCTGACGTTCCTTGATGTGGGAGCTATTTTCACCGAGATTGGGTTGCTTTTTCTGCTCGACCCGACTTTAGTGGCGTATGGGACAATCAATCTTGTGAGAGCAATGGTTGTGGAGCTTGCATATCTGAAAGCTTTCTTCGATTTCGTGCTGTTGGAGAAGGGGGATACGTTGTTCAAAAAGGCAGATCCATCGTTTCCGGAGATCATCATATCTGGTTACAGCAATGGCGATTGAGTGTAAAGGACTCTCGATGGAGTCATCGAGGGTGCAGTTGCTATTCTAGAGTCATCGACTCATGTAGCTCGTTCAAGTGGTACCGACTCAAGAATGCGGCAATGAATTCATAGTTGGGGTATCAATGCTGTTCCAACGTCTAAATAAACATTTCGGATGCTACGCTTGGAATAGGGGCGATGAATATTTTGGAAACTGCCAGAAACATTGGACTCTTTGAGAGCATCTCGATAATCATGCTGTCCCTATCAGAAATTTCTAATTAAAAGGATCAAAATCGATGGCCATACCCTGCATCCAAACAACTTTCATCAAGGGCGAGAAATTGGCGAGAAAGAATTGGAGGTGAAGGTGAAGCGGATGGATATAATATTGGCATGCAAACGCTCGGTTCGCCTCCTGGTGTTACCGCACGCGTTCCGGAGCAAGAACCCTCCGACTCGTTATCTTATAAATCAGACTCCCGATAGGTTTTACACTAAGCCGAATTCGGCTTCGCCGAACTCCTACTAACTCCTAGTAACTCCTATACTAATTAGCTCGCGCTACTCGCTAGGCTAGCGCCGGCTACGCTAGTACCTCTATCTAACCCCTACCTAGTAACTCCGCCCAACTCCTCGACTAATTAGATACGGCAAAGCGAGAAAACCTACCGGGAGTCTAAGAGTTTATAGTCGCGTTTTAGAGCGATTCTACTACTATAATATTACTACTATTATAAATATTTAAATTTACCTAGTAATTAATTTATAATAAATACTCTAATCCCTCCTACTAGTCTACTATTAAGCCTACCGCTAAATACCCCTCTACCTTTTTCTACGAGCCCGCTTTTAAGCGCCCCTCCTACGAGTCCGATTCCGATTCTAGAGTAAGTCTATACGCGTATATCTTACGACGATAGTAGTAGCGACCCCGATATTAAATAAAATAATAATAATATACTAGTACTAGATCGTTCCTTATCTACTTAAACGCCCCGCTCTATAATAAAAAGGACTACGTTATAGAAGTTAGAGGCTATTATAAAAATACTTCGGGGGAACGATTAGAGTTTTTAAGACTTTATTCGAGCGTAGGTTAGTCTTCGTATAAATATTAAGACCGGGATAACAAAGTAGAAGGATATTAAGGTATCTTATTACTAGTATAAGATATTAGAATAGAGAAAACGTATTATAAATAGTATTATTATTAAACTTATACGGTTTAAGATTCTCTCCGTCCTAAGTATATCCGCCCCGGTATTTAATTCGGTAGTATAAATAGTAATTACGGAATTAGATACTCTTATAAGTACGGACGAAAGTCCCTTTAGTAGGTTTACGGACGCGTTTATTAAATCTATAAAGGTTAAATCGCTAGACTTTAAGCGCGAATATACGTTAATTAAGACTTCTACCCTAATATAGTATCGATTCCTTACTAGGCTCCTAGGTAATTAATAGAGTTATCGGAATAGTTATATATAGACGAAAGGAATAGACGCGGCTATCGCTAAATAACTATTTATAATTACTAGTATTACCTACTACTTAAGGATAAAGAAGATATTAAATATATTTCCTATCCTACTCGGTATCTATCTACTCGGTACTAGAACTAAGCGTCGTATAATTTAGTCTCTTACCGGTATAGGACTATACCCTAGTTACTTATATTTAAATAAACTAATAGAGAAGGTCGTAGACTTATATAAGGTAACTCTTATTAACTCCTATAAACTCCTACTAACTCCTAGC
This sequence comes from Venturiaceae sp. KMAF11, assembly GCA_023078705.1. Classification (NCBI taxonomy): domain Eukaryota; kingdom Fungi; phylum Ascomycota; class Dothideomycetes; order Venturiales; family Venturiaceae; species Venturiaceae sp. KMAF11. The sequence goes on from JALGOQ010000015.1 coordinate 47,437, forward strand.
AACTCCTCGGCTAATTAAATCGTACTAATATATATAAATAGCGTCGGCTTCGCTTGCTAGGTCGTAATCTATAGACTATTACTATATACGATAACTTTAATTTCTAAGATACTAAAAGAGACGAGGGAGTCGGGTATACTATAACGATATATAATATAACTACGGCTTCTCTTATCCTCTATCCTAAGCTACTAGTAACCGGCTTATAGTAATCTATATATAATCTGACTATCCTATTAAAACTACGTAATATCTTCTAATCCCCCGCATTATCTAGTAACGATTAAGGCCTAGGCGTTAAGATTTCGACGTTCTTAATTATAAATACTATTAAGAAGCTCTATATATAAAGCGTAGGTTTAATCTTCGAGTATAGCGATACCTTCCCGTCTATACCTAGTATAGATACTATTCCGGCCTCTCGTACGTAATACTAGTAGTTTAGGGTAATATATAAAAACGAGGGTACTATCTAGGGTAATTATCTTTTACCGTCCGCTATATATATCCTATACTACTATCTAATCTTATATAGGAACGTATAATATATACTAGCGTATTTTTATCGATTAGCTTACTCTTAGACCCGATACTAATTTTAACGATTAGTTATAGCTCGTTTATAGTAACTAACTTACTATATACTATATCCGTTCTTATAAGATAGAGTAGTAGCGCGCCTAGCTTCTATTTAATCGCTAGGACTAGCTTATTAGTATTCCGGCTTAGTTTTATATTTAAATAAACCTTCTTAATACTATTATCCGGATATATTAGGTAGCGGAGAATTCCTAAGATAAGGTATATTATTTCCTTCTTTCTAATATCGGCCTATAGGGGCGGAGTTATAGTAGTAGAGATAACGCTAAGTATTATTAAATTAAGCTAATTCTCGTTTAAAGCTTTATATTACGTATTACTACGTTATTCTACTCCGTACTACGGAAGAGGCGATACCTTACGGGGTATAATACTAATTTCTTTACGAACCCTAATAAGGTAGATACTATTATTAGCGCGCTTACGCTAAACTAATTCCTTAAACTCGTAGACGATATACGTAAATCGGTATTTATACTTAGTATATAGGAAGGCGATAGCTATAGTAATATTAAGTTTACTATAATATACCGTATACTCTAAGAAATCGAGTTATTTCTTACGGTTCGTTACGTAGTTAAATACGGCGATATTAGGATACTTCGGTATTTTATCGATTCTCTTATCGTATTCTTCTTTAGAGCTTCCTAGTATAACTACGGTTAAGAAATACTATATTATCGCTAGCTCCTATCGGACGTTTATATACTAGAGTTATAGCGTATAATACTATCGTCTAGGCTTATTAACTAGCCTAGACGAGTAACTATATATAAACTAGTCGACCTCGGCCTCGAGTATATTAATCTAAGTATAGCTATCTTAATACGGAGTTATAAGAACTCTACGTATAATACTAATATTATATTTAATAGGTTATACCTAGCTAATACGTGGATCGAAATACTACGCTAGAGAGTAGAGCGCTACTTTAGGAAGGAGATATCTAGTATATATAGTACGCTAGGTATAGAGTTAGATATATTTCTTCTTACTAGGTCTCTATTTTTTACCGATCTCGCTGAGCCGCGTTCTACTAAGTAACTTACGGCGTTTAAATCTATCTTCCTATCTTATAATATTAAGACGAGTAGACTAGGTTTATTAGCTAATAAGGTTAGTAACTTTAATAGTCTATACGTCTAGAAACCTAGTATTATATCGATATCTTACCCTTCTCTTTATCCTAACGATAGTAGTAATTTTATAGATATAGATATAATAGGTAAGGTAGATACGGACGAGCGTATTATTAATATAATAAATCTTATATCGTAGTAATATATAGTTATCTCTTAACCTATATTCTCCTTTCCCTTTCTATAACTCCTAGTAACTCCTAGTAACTCCTAGACTAATTAGCTTACAAGGTGCGAATATAACGAATAGAAATCGCGTAAATAGTAGCTATCTTAGGTAGAAGGTTTCCGTATAATAGTTAGTAGCTCTCTTATCTTATTATATAATAATAACTCCTAATAACTTCTAGCTACTCCTAGTAACTTCTAGTAACTCTTTTCTAGTATAAGGGATTACTTATAATATTAAGTCTCCGGCTTCTTACTCTAGTATAAGGGATTACTTATAGTAAGTCTCCGGCTTCTTACTCTAGTATAAGGGATTACTCTTATATAAAGGATTGCTTATAGTAAGAATACGAGTAAGACGAGCTTATATATAAATAGTAGACGACCTAGCCTCTATCTACGATATAGTATATAGGGCGCTAAAGATATAGTACGTCTCGTATTTAAGTTTATAGAAGCTATAGGTTTATTTATAGATATATTAGATAAAGAGGAGGAAGTCTAGCTACTTAGAGCGAGGATAAAGAAGAACGAGCTAGTTATTATACCTAGTATATTACTTTTACTTTTATTCTCCGTATACGTTAAAACTCCTACTAACTCCGGGGCTAATTAGATTACGAGGATTATTTTATAGTAAAAACGATTTCTAGATTCCGTAGTAATAATATATGTTTTAACTTCTATAAAATCGATATTTTACTATAGTATACGTAGATACTATACCTAATTTAAACTCCTACTAACTCCTACTAACTCCTAGGCCAATTAGATTACGAGGATCGACTTATTACCTACCCTATATACGAATATTATTATAACGACGCTTTATATTTTAACTACTATAAACTTATTTATAATATAATACTTACTATTTACTAGAATTAAGAGAGTATAATAAGAAGAGGGCGTACTAATTAATTAGGCGTACGCCGCGTAAAGAAACTAACTAACTATATTATAGAGTACCGTAGCGTACCGAAATAAACCAAAAAAACTCCTAATACTAAGCGCCGTAACGTACCGAATATATAAAAAGGTTTAAAAACGCCTAAATTCTATATATAATATATACTTAAACGAGAGATAACCGATAATAAGCACCTTATAGTATAGCCCTTATAAGATAGTCTAGTATACCCTAAGGTTAAAGTATTAAGTATATAAAGGTTAGACTCTCGAGCCTTCCTTATAGTTAAGCCCGTTTAAGATAGTAGAGGCTAAATAGCGAGTTCGAAGCGTATATATACGAAGAGTAAATACCTAATTATACTAATAACCCTAGCTATATAGTAGTAAAACCTTAAGCTATAATACCGCCTCTTATTCCTCTAGGGGGTAGTAGCGGGCCCTTTAATAATAAAGCTATTAAACCCGGACCGGGTACTAGCGGCGAGCGGCGCCGAGTAGGGTAGCGCGTAGAAGCTAAATAGCTACTACGCGGATTAAACAAGCGATAGTAAGTATAGGCTATTCCTAGTTTCTATACCTACTATCTACCCTTTTTAGAGTAGACCTAGTACTTATACCCTCTATCGGTATAGTACATATATTATTAGTTACTAAGAAGTTACTTACCTAACTCTATCTCTATAATACGGCCGATGTAGCCGATTATACGCTACTAATTCCCCTTTAACTTCCCTATCTCCTCCTCCTCTATATACTACTACTTCCTAGCGGCGGCGGGGGTATATTAGTCGCGGACGTTACTACGGGGGGTCTAGGCCTACGGTAGCCGTATAGTATTAGCTAGCTAGGAGGCGTTAAAGGCCGCCCGGCTAGTAGGGAAGGTTAGTAGTAGTAGTAATAGAGATAGGGCGCCTAAAGAGGGCGGAGCCTAGTCGTTATCGTCGTTAAATATAACCGAGGCTATAGGAGACACGCTAGTAGGCGGGGAGGGCGGGGAGGACGAGGGCGAGGGTAAGGGAGAGGGTAAGGGGCCGGGGGAGAAGGGTAGTAGTCTAATTAATATAAGCTATTATCTATTTAAAATATATAAATAGCTAATTAAGGATTTTAAATAATATTTAGATCTTAAACTTACTTTTAAGATATAAATATTATTTAAGATATAATTACTTACGGTTTTATAGGTATCTACCGCCTATCTACTTCTTCTTCTTCTTCTTCTTCTTCTTCTTCCTCATCCCAACCCCTAAAGAAGGGAGGAGGAGGGGAGGGCGAGGGCGAGGATATACGTAAAAGATAATAGCGGCGTAGGCGGAGGAGGAGGCTATATAACGGTTAGTAACGTTTATCGATAGATTTTAAGTAAAGTCTAAGGTTATAGATATAACCTTAAACTTTAATTAAATCCTTAACTTTTTAGTTTAGTTACTTACCGGACACGGCTAGACCTTAGTTACCCGGCCGGGAGGGCGCGGGTAGTAGCGAGTATATTAAGCTTATTAAGCTTAATAAACCTAGTAAGAGGGCGCGAGAGGAGAGGTATTATAGTAGTAGTAGTAGTAGGCGGGGGGCGGGCGGTAATATATAAGTAATTAAAGTTAAAAGGAGTTAACGAAAGTTAAGAGTTAAGAATATATTAGATAAACGTCGGTATATTAAATAAATAAGTTAATTACTATTATAGTAGCTAATAATAAGATTCTAGAATACTAAAGAATCCTAAGGCTATATATTATTATTAGACCCTAGTAATTAAACTCCTACTAACTCCGTATAACTCCTCGACTAATTAGAATTAAGGGAATATTTATATTAATAGATAATAAGCTCTAAGAGAATACGTATTATTAAGTAATAATAGAAGTTAAAACTCCTTTTAACTTTTACTAACTCCTTAACTAATTAGAAACGTCTATTATAGCTTAATTAGTATACTATATATAAATCGTCGTATTTTTATCGATTGTCCTTACTCCTATCCGCCTACGATAATTCCCTCGCCTTCCTTAAAGGTATACGTACACGTTTACTCCCTAATAAAGTAATTACTTTATTAAAAGTAGAGACGGTAGATTAGGCACGCCTCTACCGCTTCTAGCTAAGCCTATCTAGTATAGGAGAGTAGGATATATAAGATAACGGCGCTAGGGATACTACTAAGCTAATTATTATATTAGGCGATCTCGATCGTAAACCCGTATCTCCTAACGCTATTATTATATTAAGAATACTCTCTAGAATATTAAACTCCCCGGGTAGCCTAGGTCTAAATAAGAGTATACTCGCTAGCGTATATCTTAATAGTACTAGTTAAGGGGGTAATATAGTAACTAGTAGTAATAGGCCCGTATTTAACTATTAAGCTAGACGGGTCGCTTCTCTCCTTACTATATATATAGTAAGTAAGTTAGGTCGGTTATTAATTACTAGGGTAATAGGCGTAGCCTATACTTATCCTAACTTCTTCTACCGTCTTTCTTCCGCTATAGCGGAATATCCTTCTATTACGAGAGGTACGAGCTACCTAAGTCGCTTTAGAAGAATCTATAAGTATAAGTCTCTAAACTCCTAGTTTAGGATAGCGGGGGTATTTATCGTAAGTATATCGGTATCTATAGCTTTCTAATTCCTCTTTTTATTATATAGGTATACTAACTACTAACAGCTTAATTAATTAATAAATATAGAGTAATATACCGGGAACCGTCGATCTTTATAAGGAAATTATAACTCCCCTTACTTAGTCGCCTATTACTATATTATAGGTAGAGCTATACCGGCCCGGGTAGTCGATCCTAGCGCGCGAGGTACTACTACTTTAGGTAGTAGTACGGGGAATTTTAGAAGTAGACCTAGATTATAATAAGAGTAATATTAATTCTTTAGTATAGGATTAGGAGGAGGGGTAACTTTATATTCGTATAGATAGGTAAGAAATACTCGCCTATAATACGTTCTATTAATTATCTCCTTCTAGATATTAGCTAGGCTAAGGCGCTATTTCTCGTCTACCTTAGTCTAGTACCTTTTACCTTACTCCCTATTATCTAATTACTCTTTATAAGTAGTACCCTCTCGCGTTAGTTCGTCCTACGTAAAAGGCTCTTATATTAAGTCTTAGGATACTATACTCTTATTATCGCTTTTATCCCCCGGGGTAAATACCTAATATAGGTAACTACGGGGCGCCGATACTTTCTTAGCCGGTAGTCGATTCTTAAGCTTTTTATAACTAGCGGACTAAATAGTAATAGCGTTAGGCTATAGACTTACCTTCAAAATACCCTCGGAATTAAAGGCCTAATACGGTAGAAAGATATATCTAGAGCTTATATATCTAGTACCCCTCCTACTACGCCTAAGACGCTACTAGAAATTACCTAGGTTAATACCGATTAGGAAGTTCTAAAGATATACTCGATCTACGTCGGCTATATTAATCCCTATCCTAAGGTAAGTCGTAGTAAAGATAATACGGATAATAGAGTCTAACTTTTAAATCTCTCTATATAAAATATCTCGATTATACTCAGCGACGTGGGCTATATATATCTCGATAATATTATATATATAAAATCGCCCGTCCGTAGGGTCCGTGGAATATCGTAGGTATTTAGCTATAAGGAGGGTTTATAAGTATACCGCTATATTAGCTATCGTATACCTCTTGTTAATAAATACGATTATCTTAGGAATGTCCTCTAGTGTAGTAATAGTAGTATATATTACTAGAGTAGGTATATCTTTAGATACGGTTATTATATCCTTAGTAGATTAATCTAATAGGAAATATAGCTTCTTTACTTTCTTAAGCTCGCCTTTTAGTATAGATACTACGTAGATTATAATATCTAGCCTATTAATCGACGTCCGAATAATCGATATCTAGTATATCCCCGGACTAACTATATGGAACCCGCCCTATTCGAGAATCTACTTCTCCGTATCTATACTTAGTATCGCCGAGTAGCCAAACTATAATATATCCTAAGGTAATATTATACGGAGTTTACTAATTATAGTAAACTCCGGTCGGAAGTCTACCTATTAATTAATTAGATAGCACTTATTAATAGTAATAAGACCGATTAAATATTAAAGACTAGTAGACGTAAGGGCCTACCGAAAGGCCTTTAATATAGCCTATTCCGGACTAAGTAAGATATACGTAAAGAGTCCTTATTTTACTTAAGTAAGTAAGTCGTTTATTTCTCTCTTCGTCTAGGTTATAATTAAGTATAGCCTAGTACCCTCGAACCGATAGATATCTTTAAGCTACTCTAATCCAAGCCTGCTTAACGGGATAATTTATAGTATAATTAACCTTATAAGTAGGAAGAATATATAAAAGATAAGGCTCTTACTAAACCTAGTCCTTATAATTAGAAGTATATCGCCCTTCTCGAATAGTAGCCGCCGAAGAGTAGTTACTTACTCGTTCTAAGGCGTACTACCTATAGACGTATAATCGAGTATACGCTATAGATAAATATAAATAACTCTAGTCTATAGTAGTACGTTCCGTAGGAGACGTACCTCGTCTACTATATCTAGTAACTCTAAGAGATCTAATAAGGGAACTAATATTAAGCGCTCCTCTAGACTAATTATACGTCCTTAACTAGGTAACGGTATCTCCTTATATCTACGCTACTACTAAGGAGATTCTATATTTAGGCCTTCCTATTAGGATACTCCCTTACTCTTCCGACTACGTTACCCTCTTAAAGCTCGGCGATAGGCCTATTACTAGCCCTTTAGGGTATAGTATTACTAAAAGCGCTATACTATCCTCGCTTCTAATTAGTCTAGAAGTTAATAGGACTTAATAGAAGTTAATAGGAGTTAATAGGAGTTAATAGGAGTTAGTTTAGTAGGGTTTAGCGGGACTAATCTATATATTAGCGACGGTAATACTCTACTCGATTTATCTATATACTAGGTAGGTATTACAGAGGCGGCGAGGCCGGATAAAAATTATATAAGGTATAAAATTATAGGCTATCTTATAGGCGTGTTAAATATAGGATACGTACGACGATTATAGTACGGTTAGGATAGTAGGTAAAAGTTAAAAGATAGTTTAGTAGAAACTACTTTTAAGGCGCGTCGTAAAAGGTCTTATAATAAAGTATATAGTAATTAGATAGCGGTTAAATACGTAGAATATAGTAGTATATATATATACGATATACCTCTAATATTTATCTTAATATAATAGGTATCGTGCGTAGATATATCGATAAAATAGTAGTTTTAATTAAGGTAGTTTTAGTAGAAACCTATATAAAGGGCGCCTATTTTCTCTTAGACTCTACTATTATATATTTTAAGTAGTAGGGGTCTCTACGTTTTAATTAGTATAGGAATTAGGCGGAGTTGCTAGGAGTTCTAAAAGGGCTTAGTAGCCGGGCTAAGGCGCGCTATTACGCCAAAGGCGTGATAAGCGGGGCTAGCGGCTTGGCCGCTGGCTCTAATTGGCGCAGGAGTTGGCAGGAGTTGGCAGGAGTTTTGCTGTCACCTGACACACATAATTGTGGAGTCTGATTTATGAGATAACCGACTCGGAGCCTTTCTTCTCCTTCTGCATCCACGGAACTGGAGAACAACAATATCGCGCCGAGTTGTCTCTCTGTAGTCTGTCGGCTGGTGGCTAGGCTTCCTGAGCGCGTAACAATGAGTTCTCCGATGGAGCGACATGTTGGTAAATGGTATGAGTACAAAATGGATGCTATGAAGCTGTTCGGAGCTCGTCACATCAATCCTCAATCATCTTCTTTCACCATTTCCCGTCAGCTTTGCAGACCTAATTGAACCCTCCATTTGACCTTTTTATCACTCCAATACTTCAACATGTCCCCACAATCAATCCGCAAAGTTGTCATCGCAGCATTTGGCGATGAGTCCAACGTCAATGTAATCTCAGAGCAAATATCAGATCCTGCGCCCAACCATGTCCAAGTGCGCGTTCTCCACTCGGGGTTCTCCGGCGCCGATATTAACATGCGAAAGGGCGTCTACCCAATGCAAAAGAAAGCGCCTCTCACTCCAGGATACTCCCTTGTCGGCACAGTAGCGCAAAACGGCCAGGGTGCGACACGATTCCAGCAAGGCGATTTGGTCGCTAGCCTAACGATGTACGACGCAGAAGCTGAACTCGCCAACTTGTCTGAAGATTATTTGATCCCCGTTCCGAGTGGATTGAACCTGCAACAAGCTACCGCTCTTGTCTTGGACTGGAATACCGCGTATGCCATGGTTAAACATTCGGCATGTGTCAAAAAGGGCCAAAAGGTCTTCATTCATGGTCTCAGCGGCGCTGTTGGGTACGCCACTGCAACATTGAGCAAACTTGAAGGTGCCCAAGTGTACGGTACCGCCTCCCAAAGAAATCATGTAGAGCTTCGAAGGCTTGGTTTCACGCCATTCGTCTACACCGACAAAAATTGGATTTCAGAAATGAAAAAGCTCGGAGGAGCGGACGCAGTCTTCGATGCCCTTGGATTTGAAAGCTGGGACGAAAGCTACGACATTCTGAGCAGCTCTGGTATTTTGGTTGGGTACGGCGGAAATCTCGACTCGTTGAGCGGGGAGACGCCTCGATCTGTGGTTGGTCCAACATTGAAACTTCTAGCGAGACGTGCTCTGGTCTGGAGAGGGAAGTTAACCAGGTTCTACTACATCACCAAGGACGATAGCACGTTTGCTCCCGACTTGCAAGACCTGTTCCGATTGCTAAAAGCCTGTCAAAGTCATAATCAATATGGAGAACATCCAAGAGGCACATCGAAGTTGGGGAAAGGCTAGTGGTATGGGTTCGATGCTCATACGGGTGGCAAAGGATGCGAATTGAATGGGTCTGATGGCGTATCTATCGATTTGCATTGCTGAATATTCATTAATTCAAAACTCTACCAGATAAGCAAGTCGCCAACGACTCTTGTGATGACCTAGACAAGACTTCTCATTCGAGACACTCCACTTCGATTTCAAATGCAGTACGTCTTTTCCTAAGAGTTATGCAAGTTCGTGACGACTTGCATACAATTATTTAGATAGATTCGTCTCACTTATCTAGAGTGTAGGATTCCCTCACATTTTGCTCCAGGACCATTTCTCAAACCACGCAAGCAAGTTCGAACTATGCTGCAAATACAGACACCTTGGCCTTTTCCTGCCCCGCTTTTTTTTTGCTGAACCTCTCCCTCCTCGACCTCTCCCTTTGTCTTTTCATCCTTGTCAATCTTCCTCACCTTAAACACCATATGGAATGCTTGCAAGTTTGGCACTGAGATGGCGGAAACGTATACACCTCTGTGATGGATTTGAGATCCGCATCCAGGCTGTGGTTAGATACCATCTATACAATGGCTCGACCATTATCCGTAGCAACCAGGTTTTGGAACTGCTTTCGCTCTCGTTTCCGGTCATCTTCTGTCGGGTGTTCACCTCCGTCCGCTCGAAATCGCCCCCAGCAAGCGTCGCTCCAGTCCTTTGACTTGTGTGCTAGAATGATTGTTCTTTGCGTTATCTAGTTGACAATTTAACTTCACCATACCATGCTTAGCGAACTGAAGTCTGGCTCGGGACCACTTTCCCGATAGGTCGTCACAAGATGTCGAAATAGTATCTCGGAGCTGCTTAATGATTGATCGTTCTTCACAGTTTTGTCAACAGCTTTCTAGTTGCCTGATATGGACAAGAGTGTCGGTGGTGCTCCGGGGTCATCAGTCCATTGATTCCCGTCAAACTGCACACAATTCTTATTGGCAATAAGAATGATTTTACCATTATCATCGGCAATGAGAGAACGTGCCGTCGCTTCATCCTGCTCGCCTTTTCCAGTGGATTTGGTGTTGATTTCAGATCAAACGTCAGCTTCCGGACGATAGCTCAAACCAATAGTATAGGCTATGTGGTCGCACCCGTCTCGCATCGAATCTTGCAGACTCGTCTTTTGAATCTCCGTCTTGGTCTCGTAATACCCGTCCCACCTGTTACGTTCGTTTTCGGGATTTGGCCGAGGGATTGGGGTGTGGAAAGGTTCTTTCAAAGCCTCCCATCTTCTATTCAGCTCGGCTTGGATGTCCACACCATATCAATATCTTGGATGTTATTTTCGGACGCAGTGCCGGATGATTGGCTTTCAGACGGATCACTAGAGCCTCCAGCGGGAGTGGTGTCGGACTGACCACGAGAAGCTGCCGCCTTGATGGCAGACCTACTTTGGGAAAGGGCTGGGAGCTCTGGAGTCGTTACTATCATCATGGCTTTCTCCAACGATTTCCGGATGATCTTCCATCCCCAGTTCTTGCGTTAGGCCTTTCTTGGAGGAAGGTGTTCCTGCAAGAGGCGGTTCAGCATCATCGACGTTTCAATGGCGATCGCCAGTCTGCCGCGGGCTACAAGACCAAGACCTGCTGTCGCATACTCTGACTGTGGGGGACTTTCTGACTTACCCTTGGTCTTATGACGTTTCAGGGATGGTTTTGCCCCAGGGTTAGATCTCTCCTTTTTGTATGGGTTAGGCTGTGATTCAGGCATCGTGGTCACTTCTTCAAGTTTCTTTGAAATAGATCTCACGGTATGGAGACTTAAGCATATTTATAAATGATTACCGCTGTGATTGTCCAATTGTCTTGTGATAGTCCATCGAAGCTAGGTTGCGAGGCTTTGTCTGTGGAAACTCCATGAAAACGAGGTTGCAAAGCTTGTCCTCTTCCACAGGCTAATAAATAGCAACTGTGATTGATTGAAGAAGCAATCGCGACGAGGGTTGTCCCCTTGAACTGTCGAGGCATGCGCGATTCTTTCCTGTGGTAGCGAACAACCAAGGCGACTTGGACACAACTAAAACCTCCGCACACTGCTCTGGGGATCAGGATAATTCATATTACTTATGCGATGCGCCACTCTGTCTTACGTTCGTTGTAAGAGCGGTTCTGTGTCAAGGGATTTGGGTCCAGATTAAAGGCCGGACGCTTACCTATCCATCCATCATTGCCTAGGGTTTCATGAAAAGCCATCAACCAAACAACAAGTTCCGCAACGGCTGTCTCGCTATTTGCATCGGCTTCCCATCGTCTCCAATGTGATACTCCTTGAAAGTATACTCGTACCCCATCAACGTCTGCGCCACATACTTACCCAAGAACCAATTCATCAATACCAAAAACTTGTTAGCCAACGGCGGATAAAAGAACTTATGAAATCCTAAACAGCACAAGTTAGCATTACGACAGATCGAAAATGAAGATGGAACTAACCAGGCGGCGCAATAATAATCTCAGACTCCCAGCACATAGCCGCCAATTGAATCTTACTTGGCTCTCTCCCTTCCTTTCTCAAATCATCGTAATTGGGAAATAGGTTCCTGAAAAACCTTTCCTCCCTAAGCCTGTCCTCGGGATTATTCAACCAAACCTCCATGGTCATTTCCTCCGTCTCACTCGCATTAGCGAGATAATGATGATCGTTCATTTTCACCGTCGTGTTCGAACCGGCTTTACAGTACTCCCACACGCCATTTCGATAGACTTTTGCGGTGCCGCGTGTGACTGTGAATGTTTCGTCACGTTTGGGATGGAAATGGCAGATTGGTGTTATGAAGGTCGCGGGTTTGCGAGGATCGGCGGGTGGAAAGTCGAATGAGACTACTGAGTGTGGATTTTCGAAGGTGCCGCGGGTGAAGTTCATTTGCGATCTGCCTTCTTCAAGGGGAATGGTGTCTAAATGAGCGGTTTGTGTCCGCTTGGGCGATGGAACACGGAGGAAAGATAGCACGGTCTGGGATTGGCCTTCAAAGAATGGATGTGAGTTGGTACAAGCGGAAGAAACCAAAGGGTATCAGCCAGAGTTTGAATACCTCTCGGTATATCTATTTTGTTATTTATGATGACGTCTTCACCAGCTGTATTCAATGAGGTTGAACTAGTGGGCCGCGCTTCCGAAGCTTAGTTTCGATATTCAGGGCCAAAGCTCTCATCGTTCTAGCAAAACTTGAAAATAATTGGAAACAAAATCGTGACAAGGACGGCAAATACCCAGCACTGAGACACCTCCCAGAACGGGATCTAGACGATCGACCATTTTGCGACACGTTGAATTTTGATAGCGATGGAACACACATTTCAATCCGGCAATGGAGTCATATTATCACCTTCCTCAACCGTGCTTGGTTTCAACTAGCATGGGTTATGCAAGAAAGGGTACATGCGAAAAGAACTTCTGTGCTCTGCGGATGGCATGTCTTCACCACTGGGTTTCTGCGAGGCTGCATGATGTTTCTTTGGGATATGCAGATCCTCCCCGAAATGAAAGAGCTTGAGTGATTGGTTGTAGATGGGAATCCACTAACAAATGAGGACATCCAGCGACGTGAGCGCTGGCCCAACTCTCCCTCGGAATATACGCTGTTTGGGCATCGAAATCTACCTATTTGGAATAGCGACACCTTTTTTTACATCGAAAACGTCACAGATAGGTTGAAAGTTGGTGACATCCAGGTCTCTGTCCCTTTCAACGACTGTGTCCGACTATTCCGCTCAACAGCTGCGTCAGATCCCAGAGACAAGATCTACGCCTTCCTATCATTTTCCTAACGTCAAACCAACAAGGTGCCTCCGGCTTTGGTACCCAATTATACGCTCAACGCGTGCCCGGTGTACCTACAAATGACCGAGTTCCTGATACAAGAACATGGTCATTTCGGGTTCCACTCCATGGTTAAAGATCCGTCATTGAGGAAAATGGATGACCTACCCTCGTGGGTACCAGACTTTGGTGCTTCCTACTATACTTCAATTTCCAACCGCTCCTCGTCTCTGCCATTTTGGGTCGATCGCGGTCTTGGCGTACACAAACCAACCTTCCCTGAGTCGGGAGTTCTTCAAGTACTTGGATATCAACTCAACCGGGTCATGGCCACAGCCAAAGCCAAAGAGGCTGAAGGAAGTGGTTGACGCGCTATGGCTGATTTTCTGTCATCCCTGCCTGATTCGGCAATGTTCGCGGGGGCTATTAACGTTGCCATTGGCGGAGGGGTTGCGGAGTTGGACACTTCCATATGTAATGCGGGGTCGTTTGGAGATTTTGTGGCGAACACTGATAACTGATCATTTTCGAGTTCAGTATCCAGCTCCAGAATCTTGTGGTTAAGCTTACAAGATATCTTATTGGCGATACTTGTCTCAAGTGAGTTCTGACATGATAACAAGCATCACTAGTGCAGAGGACTTCACCACGAAAAACGCCCACATCCTCGACGAAAATGATGCATTCGAAAGTCTACTACTTCCAGGGGAAATGAAGTCCATTGTAAGTTGTTGAACATCAAGACACTGTTTCTAGCTCACAAGTTCAGCGTCGACAGTTTGCCGAAAGAGACGCAACTACACCTGCCATTGCGATGATGGACGGTGGCGACTTCGGAAGCAGTATACCTACCGAATGGCTCGATCTTGGGGACAACTCACCCTGGGACGACGATCTGGAAGCCGATTATATGAATAAGAAAGCAATCTGCCAACAAAACCACATTTTTGCTATCATCAACCCAGGGGGGCTTGCGCTTACACCAGACTCTACGGCTATTAGCGACGAGGTCTGGATTATCGCTGGCGCTCCGATGCCGTTCTTGTTGCGTCTCCTCGAGAAGAGGAGATTTAAGATTATTGGCGAGACTTACGTCCATGGGATCATGCATGGTGAGGGCTTTGAGTGTGTCGACCTTGCAGAGTTCCCTCTCTATCGGGTTCATATTGTTTGAGTTGCAGCACGCTATAATCGGATAGACACTGTTGTTTCCGGGAGATGAAGAGAGCAATGATAGTTATGTTGATGGCACAGATCGTGGCTAGACGATCCGTTAGAAGGGAAAAGTGTCTAGAATAGTCCTAACAGATCGGAAATAATCGAGGGTGTAATAAATTACTGGTGGAATATTTTCGGATAAGTTCTAGAACCTTATCGTCCTTTTACTCGAAGATAAATATAGTAGATATCTCTGGCTACTTATTTCTCCCATAGACAGGGCGAGCAAAACACCCGTACTCCCCTCATCCGCTACACTTTTTTCAGGTTCGCTGATGTCGAGTTCAATTGGTAACATTCAAAGAGAGGACATTGGTCTCTAATTTACTAGGGCCTACTCTTTCTAAACGGATTGCGGCGAAAAAAAGATGCATTTGAATGATTAGGCGAACCATCTTGTTTGCTCTTCTTAGCGTTTACATTTACCACGAAACAGTCAGTGCCCAGTGATCGTAAATCCTGATCGAGGATAATGCAGCCTCAGCACCTCCCCAGTTGGCGCCGCCTTCTCGATCGCAATCTCCCGAGTACTCAGTGCAACCAATTTTCCCCTGTCACGATGGGCATTGCCATAATCTGCAGGGCCCAACTCGACAGTCTGCCCCCTTTTCAGACGCAACGGATCTGGCTCAATAACTGTCCCTTGAAATTCTGGCAACTTCGAGCCCAGGATATCGCGTATAGCATTCTCACTCGACACAATTTTTAGCAATCCCCTCTTTTCCACCGTTTCCATATAAACGTTTCGAAACATCTCCACCCAGGCAAAAACCCTCGGAAATTTTGTCTCATTGATAGTTTCCACATCAACATTCTCCTCCTCAGCATGCATACCCATATTAATAGCCCAATCGAAAATATAAATGAGATGCAAATCACCCAGTGTTGGTCTCTTGGTATCGAAAATGAAGTTCCTTCCGTCCGCAAGCAGAGTGCTTTCAACCATATTAAAGTAAATATTCAAATGGGCGAGACAATCTGCTCTCCCTTTCACCAAGGCTGCTTTTGTAAACATCCCTTGCGTGAGCTCAGCACGATCGGCTACCCAGACCGAGTCCTGGAGAATCGCGGAGGAGGGGGGTATACATCCTGCCGTTTTCCAGAATGGTCCAGCGTTCGCGACCCAGCTTTCGAAAATCTGTTCTAGGCCTTGTTCGAATGGTGTTTTGGACCCGAGTGTATTTTCCGGGTATAGTATCTCGAGGGTCTCGATGATTAAACGTGAGTCGATGTAGATGTCTCTTCCAATGGCCAAGATTGGAATCTTGCGATAGTTGATCCCAAGGGCTATGAGGTCGGGTCGTGGCATGTTTGGGGGCTGGATGCAGTGGAAGTATTCGAGACCTCGAAGGCCCATGTAGTAGTCCACCTTTCGGGAGTAAATTGAAATGTCATAGCAAAATAGGATCGGTTTTGGTTGGTCGTTCGCGGCCATGTTGGAAGGAATGAGATAGAATTGAGGGCGAGAAAATGGCAAGATTGATCGATGAATCTAACTACCACCTTTTGTGGTTGTATCAGTGCCTACGCTTAAATGACGTTTCAAGGGTGAGTGAGGCCGGAAAAGCGCCCGAAACCCCACCCGTTCCCCGCCTTTCAGCCTCGCACATCCGCCTATCACATCAAATCACAAGGACCAACTCGATGATCGTCAACACGCTTGCCTTTCTCCGGGGTCGAGTCGAGCAATGCGACTCGCATTTATCTGAGCATTATAAAATTGTATTGCAGCTGGATCTCGCCCAGACGCTTTGGCAATCTTCAAGTATATCAACAATCATCATGTCTGACTTTAATTTTAAAATCCCGAAGAATAGGGAACTACTCGGTGGCGATCTTGTCGCGCAATCCTTAGCACATTTAGGAGTTGACCTCCTATTCGGTCTCCATGGCGGACATCTGGATCAATTCCTCGTTGCTGCAGCCGGGCTAGGAATTCACCTAGTCGATACCAGACACGAAACAGTCGCCGTCCAGGCAGCAGAGAGCTATGCAAAATTGTCCGGGAAATTGGGTGTTTGCTTCGTGACCGCAAACTCGGGGTAAGCCTCCCCTAATAATTTCAATCTTGCTTTGTAGGATGATTTTGACGTGGTATAGATTCTGCAACGCCCTCCCAGGAATAGCAACAGCCTTTGCCGACCGCAGTCCAATCTTCGTAGTAACGTCCTCCCCACCTCTCCGCGATGCGGAAACGAATTCTCTACAAGGCTTCCACGATCAAGTCGTTCTAGCAACCCCGATGACGAAATTCGCCCACCGCGTCACGAACGTGGAAGAAATCCCTAGAATCATTTCCTATGCAATGCGCGTAGCCACTTCTGGCGCTCCTGGACCCGTCGTTGTTGATTTTCCAATCGATATCCTCTTTGGACCACCTCGGATGAATGCGATCTCATTGGGAGGTCTGACAGCAACTCCGAGTTTGGCGCCAGGACCGAATCCGGAATCTGTGAAAGAGCTGTTGACGTTGTGGAAGGCGGCGAAGAGACCGGTAATTATTTCTGGGACGGGAGCTGCGAGGGCCGAAGACGAGAAAGGTTGTTTGTTATTACAGGTTGCAGAAGTGACATCCACGCCGTTATTTTTCAGTAACAAGTATGCTACGCCCAGCGTTATTCCTTTTGAGCATCAGCTGCGAGGTGGTCCAGCGACTGGATTGGCGTTTTTGAAACCGACCGGAAAGGAGGTGCCAGATCTTGTTATTTTGCTTGGAGCGAGGACGGGCTTTATGCTAGGAGGGAGGGGAGGAGTGGTAATACCGCACGGGCCTGAGTGTAAGACCGTGCAGGTTGATATTGATGGTGGGGAGATTGGAAAATCTCTTCCTATCGATTTAGGGATCATCAGTGATGCGTCGCAACTCCTGAGGGTGCTTCTGGGGGAGATCAGATCCGGAGAGATTTCGCCGCAAGGAGATTGGGTGGAGACTTGTGGTGGTTTGAAGAAGGTCGTTCACGAACAATATGGCAAAGAGGCGAAGGTTAATGAGAAAGATGGGGCACTTCACCCCTACCACGCCGTCAATGAAGTATTTGAAGCACTTGCACCGCACCATCCGGTCGTAATCGTGGACGGGGGCGAAGCAGGTGTCTGGGCTATGGATCTGTGGGAAACAGCACAACCACACGCTGGGATGAACAGTACAGGTTATCTTGGTTTCCTTGGGAATGGCTATGGATACTCTCTTGGCGCTGCACTCGCTTTCAAAGACCGCATCATCGTCAATCTGCACGGAGATGGAAGTGCAGGCTTCCATATCGCGGAGCTAGATACCTACGCGAGACACGGGCTGAAAGTTTTGACGATAGTTGTAAACAACTACAAATGGGGCATGAGTATTGCAGGGCAGGACATCATCTACGGAGACGACGACGCAGCACGCCCAGTCTCTTCTTTAAGTCCAGTATGCAAATTTGAGATCGTGGCAGAGGGTTTTGGTTGTGTTGGTGCAAGGATTGAGAAGCCGGAGGAGATTTCATCTAAAGTGGAGGGCATGGTGAAAGAAATGACAGAAGGGAGAGGGAGAGCTGGTTTGATCAATATGATTGTCAGTACGCAGCCTGTCACGAACGCAACGAAGGGAATGGTTGGTAAGCCGGAAGCTGGTGCAGCGGGTGCCGAGGACGTGATTGTTGTTCCATACTACGATAACGTGCCTCGCGCGTATTATAGAGAGGATTTGGAGAAACAAGGATGGAGTAGGAAGGCGAATGGCGTGTAGTATAGTATGTGTTATATGCTATCTGATTTGTGAACTTCGATTCAATAGAGAGCTTGATTATTTCCGGAAAGGGCGAGGAAGCGACTCCTACTGAGAGAATTGGACAAACTTACTTTGACAGAAAGCCTCTCCCAATCGAAGATGTTTTTAACTCCCAACAAAAAGTCCTACTCTATACAAGACATCAATTAACCAGGAAACTCTTAGCAACGCCCAAACCAAAACAATCCGCTGACAGGCTTTCTCTACAAAAGCCTCGCCATACATGGACAGTCAGCATGAGTCACTCGTGAGTGTCGCCCAATGGTCGCGGTTACTGGGAACTTGTCACAATTCCCATTATCGCCTCACTGGTGCATTTGAGGTGGTGTCTATCACAATCTCGATGTTCCGCTATACGATTTTCTTCTCCTCTCCTTCAGCCTTACTCAACACCAACTCATCCCTCTCCCACAAAAGAGTTAGAGCGGCACCGATTGGACCCAATAGTACCATCCTCCCAACAGCCACGATACCATCTTTCAGATAGAGCTTCCTAGATACGATCGACTTGGCAGCCACAGCGAACACCAAATAAGCCAAACTACCAATCCAATAGTCCCACTGCAAAAGCCAGTGGCTCCCTTGAGCGATGTCAACAGCCATAGCATTCCACGCTTTTAGTGGATTCATGGCGATCAAAGCATTCATCGGATGCAAAGAAGCAACAGCTTCGACCGTGAAAAGAGAGGGCCAGACAAGCGAGGTGAGAGACAATGTCCAAGTGAACAAATGAATTGGAACCGAGAGCAGCAAAGCAAACTTGTATGCCGCACGCAAATGCATGAGCTGCCTTGGGATACTACTCGTCTTCGCCTTATGTGGTGAGAGCGAGCTCAATATCTGGCTGATGTAAATGGCGTAATGTGCCGTTGGTTGCCAAAGTATAATTGCCCATATTTTTTGTTTAAGTGATAGTATCGAGGGGTATGGGAGTGCCGTAATGATTGAGAGAGGTAGGTAGCCAAAGAGGAGACCAAAGGGTATTGCATCAACGTTTGACACGATGAGGTTGGAGGCTGTAGGTGTGGCATAGGTGGGTGAGGTGCAGACGTATAGGGCGAGATAGAGAGGCGAGAATATAGCGAATCCACCGGTTTGAATGAGGAATGAGTATACGCCGATACTGAATTCTTACACATTAGATACCTTTACTACCTCAAGGAGATTGCTCGTATGGGACAGGAACTCACAAGCTGACTGCTCTGCCCTTATTTCCCGCCCTAGATCCCTCAATCATCATCACAGTGAATAAGGGTACAAGCTGTCCCGCGAATTGCAACCCAATCAAGGTCAATCCTGGTGTTTCTCCCTGCGCAAGTGGCCAGAAGAAGTTCACCAGTGTGAATAGCATGAAATCCACAGCGCCAATACCCGTCAGTTTGCCTTTGTATGGATTAGGAGTCCCATCTGTAAGAAGATACTCGACTCTTGCAGCTTCGATCATATCACTCATACCATTGCGGATGGAGAAGCCGTGGAGCGTTACTCCTCCGGCTACAGCGAGGAGCGTGAGGCCGAGGGCGAGTAATCTGGACATGTTGGGGGTTTGGGGTAGTTATAGATAGATGGTAGCGTGGGCATTCCCAAAGGAATTCAAGATGGAATTCACGCCATCATGTCGCGTCAAGGATGATGAACTGAAGAGCTCGGACCCATTTACTGTATATTTGGATGGTTTCGGACCAGATGTCTCCTCCAATCTTCAACAACCACATCATCATCATCATCATCATCACCATCATCGCTGGATCTGCTATCTCACACTCGTTTCAGTTGACAAGAATATACTGGAAAATTGGGTTTGAGATGTCCAGGAAAACGTGACACTCGCCATTGGTTTGGATATGCCATATCAGAAGGAACACCTTGAACATCCAATCTGTCATAGAAAGCACCATCATCGCAACGCGTCTTCCATCTGCACCAGACCGCGAGAACCAAACCGTCGGGTCCGCTCTCTGAACTTATGGATAACGCTCCAATGTCGGGCGTTAATGCACTTCGTATCTCTTCATTCTGTGAATGGCTGTAGATACAGCTCGCCACTACTGCTGCATATCTTTAGGGTGGCTTCGTCTGACCGGTCGAGAGCTGCATGGCCTCACGCAACTGGCCAAAAGCTGAGGCATGCAAGACTCCGCACCTCCATTTTCTTCTCACCAAACACAATGCGTGGCACAGGTCTTGACTCACCCAATTTACATCCGCTGTAATTCCTCGCATATTGGAGCAGACATACTACACGTTTCATTATAACTCCTTGCATCATGAAAACTTAACACTACTCCCACAAGGCTGAAGAGGATTCGGGCCGCCGTCATGTCTGATCCACTTTCTGTCCTCGCCGGCATTGCCGGCGTTGCGGCAGTTGGTGTTCAATTGTCCTTGTCACTCTACGAGATATCAAATCGACTCATCAATGCGCCTAAAGAGGTAGCTGAGGTCGCATCAGAGCTCTCATCCCTAGCCACAATACTCGAACTCTTCGGGACCACACTCGAGAGCAGTAAACGAATGCTTAAAAAGGAAATGGAAGACACAGCTCGTGAGACCGTCGCAAGGTTTGAAATGTTGCAAAAAGACATAGTGGAGATCATTACAAAAGCTAGTCACATCAAGCACCTCAGATGGCTATTCACATCATCTCGAGTCCGTGAATTACTGGCAAAGGTGCACACTGTGAAAGCCAGCTTGCAGCTGTTGCTCTCTATCATCCAACTTGCCATTGCTGTCAAGTCCGGAAGTAAAAAGTCTGGCCCTCGTTGCTGTTGAGACACGCCTTCGGCTAATTTTTCATGTAGAACTCGCAGACGGAATCATCAGACGGATCAGAAAGACCTCGAAAGCTATCATCGACGCCTGGCTGAAAGCTTTGCTGAAGCAACACGCCAGACTATCAAAGAGCTCTTCATGCAACAGATACTGGAACAGCGATCTTCCCAACAAGAGCTCCTTGCATTTCGCCACTGGACAGAGCCCACGGGGCAGACTGCTGCTTGGCTCTATCATCGAACTTTGTCAACTGCTATACGAGGATCTCCCATTGGGTTTCAGAACCAAAGAGCAGGCCATGCTAGGACTGTGAAGACTCACAATCCAGATGCGATTGCATCGGACAGTGATTCTGAGGACGGGAGCAATACACATTCGGACTCGACCCAAGCAAACGCCGACCATTATCTGGATTGTATTCCCGAAGACGAGGAAGAGCAATTGTTTCGTACCAGCGGCTTAGGCAAAAAGGCTGTCGACAATCTACTCTATCAGTGGACGAATTTGAGTGAACAGCAGATAATGGAAAGCGGAAATACAACGTCATTTTCTAAGCCTGCAATCTACCAAGATTCCATTGAGAAAATGATTCGAGCCACCATCAAGGACGAGCTTGATTCGGGCCAAGGGTTTACTTCATGGCGCCAGAGTCTGGAAACTAAGGCGGGGAGTTTCGTCGACGAAAATTGCTCGAAAAATAAAGTAATTGCGCCCTTAGTTCTCTTACTTTTCCCACTAACAGACTACAGGCATCGTCCGAGACCTTCCCTCCCAAACGCATAAGCCTCTCTATTCTCAAGGGGCTTACTATACAGCCCTCGGGTCTAATCAAAGACGGCGATGGTGTCATTGTTGGCAAACTCGTTGAAGGAAATGCAAAGAGACTAAGTCGGAAATATGCGACGTGTGATGAGCAAGGCAATGTCTGGCTTGACTCCAAGAGAGCTGGCAGAGTTGAGGCTTGTAATATTGGGAGAGACAAGGAGATTATGGAGAACTTAGGCTATCCTGAAGCGCCCGAAGTTCCTGGCCCATATTCGCCGCCACCTTCATATCCTGGTGCTGCTCTTGGTGGACAGATTACGATACCGCCTTCGATGCCTGCAACTAGCAATGCGCCTGCGCAAATCTTTCCAATATTACGCAGCTCTTCTCCAACCTCCATCGATGAAGAGTGCGGCAAACAACTGCCTTTACAAACAAAAGACCAATCGGGTCTCAATGGCTTGGAGAGCACCAACGGCAACGCTTTTCAAATTTCGAAAATGCCACTGGCCACCAAGGAGATCACTGATTCAGGCGACGTACCTGATAAGGAGAACAGAATCAACGAAAGCACAGGTGGAGAGCTTATGGACGAGGTTCCGATGCCAAAACAGGATTCCGAGGGACCTAGACACGATGGCGAGCTTGAGTCCTCGAAGCCTGATCGAATACTTGGTACTGGACGTCCGATCGTTCGCCAAATTGAGGGAGAGGTTGAAGAATACAATATCGAAGAAAATTCGGGTTTTATACCCAAACCTGGTACTTCTTTCTTGGATTTCGACTATGGAAATATCCCGCAATGCGATGGAAAATCAGGACCGGCAACTCCACTCTCTGCGGAATCCTCAGACAAGACGCTGGTAAACGACGTGGATGCTACGGGAAAGCAGTCAAAAGAGGCTGCAGCAGAGGATGACACGGACGGTGGTGCTCGAAAGGTGAAATTCAACTCTTCCACAAGCACTAGACCGCAGGTTTCGACACCAGAAGCGAGTAGCCTTAAGATCGCTGGTCCCTCCACAGTGAGCGACTTGACCTACAGTGGCATTGACGAGACGATTATCGAAGTGGGAGAAGCAAGTCATGATAAAGGACCAGCTGCTACTGCCTCCGTTTTCTCCATACTTGCTGGGAAACCAATTAACATTTTTGGTGAAGTTTACGATGACAATGTCCGGCTTATTGGAAGATTGTCCGAAGGCAATGTCGCGGATTTCGCGGGAAATGGGGCTACTTGCGATGCAGAAGGCAACGTCTGGTGTGCAGGGAAATTGGTCAAAGGTGCTAAAATTGCCGTAATCGAGGAGAACCCACCTGCCGACACAGATCCTCACATTCCAAAGATTCAAAGTGAACGTGGTCCGCCAAAAAAATCGCACACTAACAAGTCTAAGTCGCGGAAGTCCCGTCACCACGACACTGCTAACAGCTCGGTTGCGGGGTCGACGGTCTCTATGCGACACCCAGCAGATCAGGACTCTTCAAGCGTTATAGACTTGTTTTACGATCCCCCTCCGAATTTTGGTGGCGTTACCAGGTCTAACAGTATCAGCCAATTCGATCCTGACTGGGCAGTGATGCCGTATCATCCATTTAGTTCTTATCCCTCTAGACAAGGATACTACCCGTATCATCCAGCTTATCACAACCAAGGCCGAGCCAAGAAATTGCCTCCACCGTCTACTCCTGTTGCGCCTGTTGCGCCTGTTGCGCCTGTTGCGCCTGTTGCGCCTGTTGCGCCTGTTGCGCCTGTTGCGCCTATTGCACCAAATGATGATCAAATCGCGTCATTGAAAGAACAACTCGTTGCATTGCAGATTCAAAAGCAGCAGGACATGGCAAGGGCAAAGGAGCGGGAACAAGAATTGCGGATGAGAGAAATCGACCTTCAAGAAAAACTAAGAGCTAAAGATAACGATGCAGAGCAAGAGCGTCGCAACCGAAAAGTGGAAACGATCGAACGCATCCTGGAAGAGCAGCAAACAAAAGCTGTCTTGACAAGTCGGGAGGCTGAGGCGCGATCTCGGGCAATGGTTGCTGAAGATGCCTCGAAAAAGGCCAAAAGAGAATTGGAAGATATCACAAGTGCAGCCAAGAACGCAGCAGACGCGCACCGACGTGCCATTGAACTTGCGGAAGAGAAGATCAAGCAGGCAATCAAGGAGCAGGAATGCGGAATCAAATTGACGCAAGAGGAAGCAGAAAGAGCCAGAAAAGCATTAATCCAGGACTATGAAGCAAAATTGAAAGCCGAGGCCGAGGCAAAGTGCAAGGCCGAAACCGCTCAAACCGAAGCAGAGGCTGCGCGGAGAGAAGCAGAGGATGCTAAGAAAGAAGCTGAAAGAAAAATGTACCACCTTCGAAATGCCCAGTCTCAGACTGAAACCATTCCGACACCAAGCCAACTCCGATATGCCAGCTTGTTGAATCCAACTTATACTCTTGGAGAACAGTCTTCGAGCGCGGCAACCAGTGATTCCGGTAGCACTGTCACCGATGATGTCTCAGAAGCGACAGGAACCACACAAACAACCCCACGAACCCGTTCGGGAATTGTCGAGGTCAACCAAGCGGATTTGGAGGCAGATCCCTCCCAAAGAATTATCTTCCCACACCGGGTTGGATGGAAAGAGCATGAATTCAAAACCTTGACAAAGTCAATGTCCAGATTTGGGTTTTGGCCTCTGCAAGAGAAGGATGCAGAGGTGCCTTGTGTCCCTAGCCAATTCTATGAGATGCCTGGCTCTGGGGGTTGTGGACTACGAGGAACTGCATTGTGGCATCCGCCGGGACCGACTCTTGCAAGTGACCTTTACACGTCGTTGTTGAAGACTGGATGGAAACCAACTTATGTTCGATGCAATGGTAAGTTTTTGCATCAGCTTACTCAATCACAATATCGGTATATTCCTGGCAAATATTACATCCAAATCGCTAGGAATTCATTGATATTCACATCGAGTTCACCAAACTATAATCAATTCAGCGTCTCGAGGGCGGAAACGAGTGGTTGAACCAACTGTAGTCCCTAAAATCGAGCTAACCTGTTCCAGAATACGGCGAGACCTGGTTCCTGGGCCGCCAGCCTGTTCATGTCATCATGTTCACCGTCAACTACATCCCACAAGCAACGATAGATGACCCTTCACAACACAATCACCAATACGCCGAAGAGGGCAAACTATACATCAGCAAAGAATGGGTTGAGAAGGATACTCTTGATGAACTTGGTTATGGATACAGTATTCTACCTGATTGGCGTGTTTCTCTAGACCCCAAATTAACACATGCTGATATCGAGACTGCTGTTGCCCGCTCTTTCTTGCTTAGAGAGACTCGGCTGCGGAAGAAATATCGCGATTTCGCGCTTTCTGGGAGTTCTTCTATTAGGAGGATTGAGGAAATGGGTAGTGATTTTGGGGATGCGAGGAGCTCTTCTGGCTCGTTGTCATCTGTTAACAAGCCCTGGAGATTGCGATCGCTCATGTCTAGGTCAAACTCGAGAACCAGTGGAGCTTTCCAGAATTGAGTACCCAGGAAGTGCTTCACTATCTGCTATTCTCGAGTTTTGGGCCTCTTCAAGTCCGAAATCAAACACGAGTGTTCCACAGACCTTCAAGTGCGATATGAGAAATTCGCCATTTTGATTTGAAATGGTGAGAGCCCGAAAACAACCCGCTCTGTTGATTCCTGCCTAATCAATAACAGGCTCAAGAACAACCTCAGAAATAGGGAAGGACATTGTATCCTTGATGATCAAGAAGAGCAAGGTACATCATTTTGTGGATCAGTATTTGGCATACTAATTAGTTCGGGCTCAGCGCACAATCGAGTCTTCGAAGCGAAGCACAGGTAGTTCGGCTACTGTACTCTCTGGTGCAATGGTGAAATGGGTTGAAGAAAAGTTCTTCATCTCCAGTTTTCCTCATCAGTCAATTTAAGCCTCACAAAGAAGTTATATATAGACCCATGTAGTTGAAAAACGGCTACTGTCGGATACGTGCTTCCGAAACAAGGCGCACCCCAGGCAAAGTCAGCAAAAAGCAATATTCGGTACCTAGTGCTTACTTAATCTCCCCATTTTGATGTGACTAACAAGGTCGAGATGGGTAAACCTCACTGAACCATTGGTTTATAATGAAGCTACAAGTTACTCGTTTTATCTTGTTAGCCCATCTCCCCAATCCTCACCCCTTTGGCCAATTCGACAGCTCTCCAAATCCCATCCACAGGCCAATATCGATGGCGAACGCACGCAAAAGCCGATTCTCTCTGTTGCCGTCAACGCCAAATGACGATCTTCAGGGATCAGCTCCAAAGCACGATGAAATAGTTGAGATGCGCTCTCTCAATGATGAGAACAACTCCGACCGTTTTGCTACTTCTTCCTCGGGGATGAAATGGAGAGCATATACCGCAGTTGCCTTCTTCTCCTGCATAGTGCCGCTCGTAGCTTTAGTAACTTGGCTCGTACTTACTGTCCCAAATGGCAACCTCTTCACCACTTTTGCTGGGGCTAGGATCGGTGGCAGACTCACACAAGCGCAGGCGAAAGCAATAGATGTTGTTTGCAGTGCAGTCCTCGCTCCAACCATAATGACAGCTTTGGACTACTTCTGGTTCGCTTGCGCTAGAGTTTCCGCGGTGAATGAAAGCCGTGCAGGAGCTGTTGGGATACCTCTAACTGCTTTGCTTACGCTTAGCATTTCGTCAAGTGGAAGCTATGATATCTTTCATTTGAATGCTCTTCGACGAGGACGGACGTACAGAATTCAAATGCTCGCAGCTCTTGTCCTCTTTTCAGCCATTGCCAGATCATCTTTGTCCAATATCATCGCGTACGAGGCATACTCAGAACCGAGTTTCGCATCCACCGCCGGAATTTTGAGAAGCCTCACTGACACGGCCGTCCAACGAGGAACAGCGTTACTCACCACACACGGGTCGAGTGACATAGCTGTTTTTGGTTATGGCACTGATCAACAATCGGTGATCGCCAATCGAATCACTGGGCTTCTTACCGGACTCAGCTTCTCCAACGCATCATCACAGCTCCCCGATGAGGCTTATATCCATGTCAATGCGACGACAACTTCCATGTCAAATATTCCATCAGATGTCTCGACGCTATCCCAAGTCTCGGGATATCGACTCACCGTTGATTGCGCACCTGACACACCAGATCGATTCAGTTTTCTGTCATCATCCAGCACGGAGAGCCAGATGACTGCATACTGGGATATTAAAGTTGAAAGTGGTTTCACTGCGAACGCATTTGGAGCCAACATTCCAGGTCCTCTCACAGAGATCCAGGATGCCTACAATGAAAAGTATCCATTTGCTGCATTCTACGAACGGAACGCCTCCGAGGTCTTTCTATCATTCTTATACTCCGGATTTGGATTGATCAACGACACAGAAACAGTCTCGTCACCCTACGGCGATATCCATACTCTCAGCCAAAACATGACAGGGACCGGTTGGACAGGCACCAAAAAAACGATGAAAATGTGGGGTCTTCGTTGTTGGCTCAATCGTCAAGAAGGGCTACTCAACCTTACTCGATCACCTTCCTTAGATTGGCAAATTACCACTTCCTCCTTCTCCGATCAAAAGACGAGAGTGCCGTCATATCTCGCCCCCTGGCAAACCAACCTCATGTACCGCGCCCCTCAATCAACAGTCGCAGGGATCGGTCCCGCCCTCGCTCGTTCTGCAACAAACCAATCAGAATCAGACGTCTACAAAAACACTGATTTCAAGATCCTCGCTCTCAACTACCTCTACGCCAGTGCAGAAGCGGAACGTGCTGTCTTTGAGGTTGCTGCTACCAACACCACCCGCGACTTGCCTGAAGACTTTTACAACGTCGCTGGATTGGTCAACAAACAGCATTACCGCATCACGTATATTCCTATCATTCTCTTAGTTGGGATTGTCGCGATGCTTTTGGCTGCAGCGGTGCCGTCTGCAATGGCGATTTATGCTCATAAGACTACGAATGCGAGGTCGTTTCGGGAGGTGAATGCGTTGAGGTTGCTTGTGGATGCTGCTTGTGGTTTACAGAGGGATCTTGCGAAGGTCTTGGAGAAGGGGCTTGGGAGCGGGGAGATAGAGAAGTGGGCCGATGGGTATAAGGTTGGGTATGAGAGTATGGTGATAGGGGGAGAGACGAGTGTGAGACTGCGTCCGGTGGGTTTATCAGGGGAAGATGAAAGATTTGCATGAGAAGCTAGAATTTTGTCATTATCAGGTACCACTGCTCTCCCATAGTATGGCTTCTCGGTCATTGGTTGTCCAAATCAGCGTAACCACTTTTTTTACGAGAAATATTACACTGAATGGAGGCTATCAACTACCAACGGATTCGCCAAATTGTTTTTGCGAATAACATGGTAGGTCGTAAACATCGTGAATTTGAAATTCTGCTTCATTCCATGTATCAAGCCTTCAGGCTTTCACTCCAAGCGCTTTGCTGCGCTTTCGAACGCAGCCTGCCAGAAAAGGTGAAGACATCTTTCTCTAACAATTTGAACCTGGTTATTTACAAGTAAAGTCTCTATTGACAAACCCTATTCTCACAATACCTCCGATTACTAACAAATAACATCATCAACGAAGGTACACCGAGTCGACTTGGAGATATCGACATCATAGCAGTATGATGAATCAACTTTTCGTGATTTTGAAAACATTCGAAGCTTGTGAACAGCGTGAAGCTTTCATTTCCTTCCTGACTTGAATGCCTGTCGATCTGGTTTGCGCCTGTTCTACTTTCTATGTTAAAAACAGCTCACCACAGCCTGAAAAGAAATCAGATGAGCAAATCATCTCCTCACAAAACATTTTCATCCTAGGCCGAGGCTGAACAAAGCTAAGTCTTTTCGGGTAACTACTCCCGAACAGCACGTGACTAGATGTCACCAACTATTGCGTAGGAGGCTGAAGCAAGTTTGTTAGATTTTCAATCTATGTTTTGACCATACACATCATCGTTTCTTTGAGCACTCAGGACAGTTTAACTTTGAACATACCAGTTGCTGCTATGTCTTCAATCTCCAAGGTTTACACGGACGCTTTCATCCACAACAAGCATGTCACCGTAATAGGCGGCGGTGTTTTGGGACGCCGTCTCTGCTTGATGTGGTGCAGCACTGGGAAAACCGTCTTTCTCTTCGACACCTCCAAAAAGCAGGCCGAGGAAGCTAAAAGATTCGTCGATGAAAATGTGGAAAAGCAGATGCAAAAGATGCACGCCTCTTCTCGAGGCGAAATGAGCATCTCGACAAATCTCGAAACGTCAGTCAAAGACGCTTGGATGGTCATCGAAGCCATCCCAGAAATTCTCGAGTTGAAAGTTGAGATCTTTGGCAAATTGGACAAATTGACGGATTCGACTTGTATTCTCGCGACGAATTCTTCAAGTATCAAGTCTAGTCAAATCATCGGGAATGTGGAACACAAGTATGAACCACAATTTTTTTCAAAACCAAAGGATATTGATAATTCGCAGAAATCGAGTACTCAACACACATTACTACATGCCGCCAGCCTCCGCCTGCGTCGAACTCATGAGTTGCGGACAAACCGACCCACGAATCATCCCATTCGTCTCTCAACAATGCGAATCTGTAGGTTTCAAAGCTTGTGAGGTAAAAAAGCAATCCACCGGTCTCATCTACAATCGCGTTTGGGCCGCGATCAAACGCGAATGTCTCGATGTTATTGCTGAAGGTGTAGCGGAGCCTAAAGATATTGATGTTTTGTTCAAAGATTGGTTTCATGCTGAAAAAGGCCCTTGTCAAATGATGGATGAGGTCGGATTAGATACTGTTTACAATATTGAGAAGGTTTATATTGATGATCGGGGGTTGTCAGGAGAATCGAATGAGTGGTTGAAGAGGGAGTACGTTGATAAGGGAAAGTTGGGCATGAAGAGTGGTGGAAATGGATTGTTGGGAACACCCAAAAGCCAATAGTCATTTCCAAACGTTGAAATTTTGCATCCACGCTTTACGATACAATTGCCGAAGGTTCATCTAATATCGACCATGTTCCGACTTTCTGTGATATCTCCGAACCAATATCGGTGATGAATCCAATCTCCCAGGTCCTAATAACCATCAAGTGCCAGAACGCTGATTATCTATCTTTTTGAAACTTGGTCACGATTTTGAACTTCTTTTGGATTCATGAATGGGTCTTGTTCCAACACTACTGCCGACGTTCCATCTTCTTCCAGCATCGATACTTTCAGCCTCGATTTGATCTCTCGCGCACGGTGTGTAAATCGTATGGCTTTCCGGTCTCTAATATCTTTTGCGCGTTTATGGTCTCGCCCAGATAGATCCTCGTAGACGGGTATCTTGGATACTCGAATCTCGAATTGCAACAGTGGCTTCGCAGACCTGATAGCATTATGACTGAATGCTTAGAAGCTCAAAGCCACTTCCTAAACCATGCGATCGCTTGAGTACATGCATCATCAGCAGCTTTCTCCTGAACCTTATCGCCAGGTTTAGCCCTGACTGCAAAACCGTGCGTACAACCTTCATAGTGCTTGATCTCAAAGTGAGTTTCGTCGTGATCCCCTCCTTCGACCTTTCGTCGAAGAACTGCTTCTGTCTCCTCGACTTGGGTTTTTGTCATAAAGGCATCTTTGGCTGCCGCTGCCATCGAGTAAGGGACATTGAACTTCGTAACAGCGTTGACAACGTCATCTGGGACTTTTAGAGCACTTGGATGGGCACAGAATTGCGCATCAATAAGGCTTGCCGTGCCACCTTCGACTGCGGGCTCAGTGCATAATCTTGTGCTTTGGTATCCTCCCCAGCAAAATCCACAGACTCCCAATTTCGCTCCTTCGGTTAAATCTTTCTTCACATTTCGCGTGTATTCGAGAATTGGCTTCCACGCTTTATCCTTGCGAGGATCCGCACGAATGAAGAATGGTAACATCAATCGAACTGTCGCGAAGATGTTCCCCAACTTCATCAGATAACCCCAAATATCCCACCATGGTTCGACAGGTTCGAAAGCCAGTTCCATTGGTTTCATGACACCGATCGAGACGGGTCCACCGGGAATAACTGCTGGTGCGAGGACGCGGAAGCCGGTACCGGCAGCATAGCGGTCAGCAAGTAGTTTGTTGTTGATGAGATCCAGACCGAAAGCATCACAGAAGTAGATGATGGTTGATGGAGAGGTTGAGCCACCGGGAGGGCCGGTGACATAAGTTCGAATACCGTAGAGTTCTTCTTCGTGTCCTTTGGCCTCACCTTTGTGGTCATGGATGCCGCCTTTGAAGCAGTCTGGGCAGGACATTGTAGAGATGGGATGGGATGAAAAGGCTGATGACCTTCAAAATATTGTAACGATTAAGGGAAATGAGGTTATAAAGTTGATCAAAACTGCGGGAGATTGTTTTAATAAGAGATCCCGCTGGGTTCCGGGCTTGACTTACCACATACGGTAACCTTGTTTTGGTTTAGCGCAAAACGCGTACGTGTCAGATATCTCTGACGTCTTCTCTTCGATGCCCTGATCTTCTTCATCAAGTCTATTAATACGTTTTCGATCCCCAGATTACACATAGTTGCTTGAGTATATATCACCTCACGCCCAGGGAGCGAAATCTCATGCACAAAGCCCAATGCCCAAAGCGCGTCGCACACACCAACCACAACCACGTCTACTCTGGTCCAATTGTTCCTATAAAAATGCAGCAACGACTAAAGATGGCATGTGGTATCTGAAGTTATTCACCCGCGAACGACTTGCCCATACGCTCTTTCTCTTCCCGCCATGAAGCTCACTTCGCTCCCTCACCGTGTCTCAGCTTATTTCCCCCCTCCTCGCTGTCCTTGTCCGCCCTCGTCCCAAGTCGAAATACAACATGCCAATCCTTCAACCCAGGTAAGGATCCCGCAGGAAACGTAAATACCTCTTTAATCTCCTCATCAAAAACAATGGGATGATCAGAAAGTAACCGCAGGCTCTTTCGAGTGCTGCTTCGTTCGGAACGTAGAAGTATGGTACATTTCTATCTTCGCAGAGTAAAGGGAGGTGTAGTTGGATCGGTAGAGAAAAGTGTCTTGTTCTAAGTTAGCTTGAGGTGTTGCATGGTGAAGAATGTTTTACCTCCTGCCAGAAACACAATCACAGCCACACTTCGATTCAGTGTCTTGGTGACTTCGTTTGGGCCCTTTTTTGCCTGTCGGCTGTGGGTGGCTTGTTGAATCTGAGATGAAGCTTGGTCTGCCAAAGGCCATGCTGGGGATGATATCAGCTCTTTGTTCGTTAAGGACGTGGAGGAAGACATACCAGCGATTGTTCAGCGTGCCGATATCGGCCTGGATTCAATCCACTCCAAATCTTCCCGTCCCTCTTTCACATTAAAACATCTTTGCATTTGTTTTTTTCTTTCGTCGCAGTGCTGCGGAGTTTCAGTTTGCAACCTGCTTGTGAAAGTTTTTCTCTTCAAATATCCCAGAAACAATCATCTTACAGGAATGCACTATGCAAGTTGTCCCAATGCAGCATCATTCCTCACCACCCTGAACGTATGGAGCACCCTGATCTATTCCTGGATTCCTCCTTTTGTTCTTCACGATAAGACCCACCCAATAGCCAAGCAAAGTCGTTGGATCGGATCGCATAGAAAAGCTTGGATGCGCCACTGGGGCTGAACACGAACATAGGAGACCAATCGAAATAGTACGGTATGTCACCTCGCAATCAGTATGCTTAGCCACGCTTTGTTAAAGGTGCGTGTGATGCCATCTCTTTGAACAAACTCCGGTCAAGCAATTCCCTTTTCTTAATCGTTTAACCTTCGTGTTTCTGAATCTCAACAATCATGAGCTTTGGCGGGATAGTGAACGTCTCCATTTTCGGCGGTTCTGTATTCGGCACACCATCTGGTCCTCCTCCAAGCGTTTTGGACGTCAACAACACGCTCCTCGAAGGCCACTTCAACTCAACTCACCTCTCTGGGCTCCGCGTATACTACCCGCCCACAAACATACCAACTCCCTGGCCATGGCTGCTTTTCAGCATGCTTCTGTCTCTGGTCTTAGGTGCCGTTGGCGTAAAATCAGGATTCGATTCGTGGAGAAAGGACTTTGCGCCAACTCGGTTCGCCATTATCAGAACGCTGGTCAGCTTCGGCATTGTATGTTCCCGTAGCATTGTCGCATTTGCTCTTGCACTCAAAGGGGCCACGAGTAGCTCTCCGCTCGACCATCCACCACCCTCGACTCTGTTATTCCTCATCGGCTCAATTCAATGCTACATAGGCAACAGACACCTTCCTCTACTCGCTACAATCGCACTCATTGTCTGTCAAACAATGACCTACACAACACTGATGATGGCGTTCAACAGTAATGGCTATGGACGTTGGGTGGTATCAGGTGGAAATTGTCCTCCTTACAATGGTAGGGACTGGGCTGCGCCAAAATTCATACCATATCCGAACACATGCTTGAACGTATCCAGAAGTTGGAAAGGAGTCGGATGTCAAGCGCTACCTACTTCCTCTCCCGACCTGAACGATACCATGAACAAAATCATGTACATCGAACAAATTTCAGCGTATATCGGTGGTGCATACATTTTTACCATCCTCATTGCGCTGAGCGACGTGGTATCGGTCCGCAAATCACCAATGTATCAGCCCATCGAGCGTCAGAAGACCAAACGGCTGAAATTTGCTCTCTACATGGCTTGCATAAGTCTATTGCTTGGCCTTGTGTATGCGCCGATCGTGGTGGCTACCCATATCAAACAACTCCATCATCCGCTGAACATCCAGTTTGAGGATTCTTGGGGGTCATTTGAATACATCAACCGAACTGCGGCGAGTGCTAGGACAGCTACTACGTTTGATTATGGAAATGCAAGTGTTTGGACGGATTGTTTTATTGCAGAGACGCCGTGGGATCCGAAGGGTGATGGGCTTTTTAGCGAGTGGTGGAAGAGTGTAGATCCTATTCCAAGAGTTATTGGTTTTATTTGATGGTGTTTTTGTACGTTTCTTGATTTTTCGAAGTTTTTAAGATACCCCTGAAATTGATTATTATTTTACGACATGCTTTTCTTCTTATGAATGTAAGGATTTTACTTTTATACATCTGTAGCCACTGCTATGTCATTTGTGAGAAACTGGTAATGGAAGCTGTGCTGTGAAAGTTGATGGGAAAGGGGGGTTGATGTCATAGTCTCGCTTAAGAATAGCTTCATCCCATTGTTTCTCGACCTGAATCTCTCTTTTCCATCAACATCTCATTCAATATTATTCATCTCTTGCCCAGGAGAAGGATGATACTAATTTACTCACTCTTTACCCCTTCAACCTACGAACAGCGGTCAAGGATTGGATGGCCCAAGAACAGCCGTCGACAATCGGGTATGAAATTGATACCAACGAGTTATTTGACTTGTTCGGTCACGAGATACGATAAACCCCAATACAGACGTGATATGCTCTCGCGGTGCTATAACTACAATTTCCCCGATCACTCTTAATAATCTATTGCAATCTAATTCGGCAGCGTCCGCACAACGAATCGGGATCATGTCGCGGAACACCCGCAATATTATTTACCATCCCCACCAGATTCGATAACCACATTTGACACTTCTTCGGTCTCGTTTGTCTGAGCTCGACCTAAATCTCGGCACTTGTCGAACCTATTAATTGAAAACATGATTATACAAAGAGGGGCAAATTGTGATAAGGATAGACACAGCAATGGTTAAGTAGGTTTCTTGTTTATAACTTTTCAATCTTTAGACAAATCTTGCAAAATGTTTCAAATCGCGTCCTCTCTTCTTGCCTTTGTGGCTGTTGCTGCGGCACAAGACATCAATGTCATCTCACCCAAAAATGGTCCGTTTACAGAAATTCCATTCCTAGGATTTGGAACATGGAATCTGGCGAGAAATACCACGGAAGCTGTGGCTTCAGCGATCGAAGCTGGATACCGTCATTTTGACTGCGCAACAGCATATAGTAACCAGAAAGATATTGGCCCTGGTATCAAACTTGGTCTTCAAAGAACGGGATTGAAAAGAAGTGATTTGTGGATTACAAGCAAAATCTGGGGAAACAGACATGGAGATCAAGTCAAGAGTGGTATTGAGACCAATCTCAAGGAGCTAGGTACGGACCATCACCTCCAAATATCGACAGATGAAAAACTTATGATCATAGGTCTTGACTACATTGACATGACCTTGATGCACTTTCCAATTGGCCAAACAGGCATGAAATCTAGCTATGATTACGTCGCTGTGAGTGGTTCTCCTCTCCTCCTTACAGTCTACTAACAACTTATAGACCTGGAAAGAAATGGAGAAATATGCCGGCGAAGGAAAACTCACTCGCTACATTGGAATCTCGAATTTCAACGTCACTCAACTTGATGAGGTTCTCGCTGCCGCCACTATAATCCCAAAAGTCCACCAATTTGAATTGCATCCATATCTCCAACAGACCAGTTTCGTGGAATATCACAAGCAGAAAAACATCACAGTCACCGCCTACGCTCCATTAGGAAACACAAATCCGTCTTATGCTTCCCGCGCTCGTCGTGCCACACCACTTCTCCAAAACCCAGTCCTCGTCGCAATTGCAAAGGAAAGAGGATGCACGCCAGCCCAAGTCTCGTTGAAGTGGAACATGGATCGTGGTGTCGTCGTCCACCCCAAAAGTCAACATAAGGAGCGTCAAAGGGAGAACTTTGAAGCGTATACCAAGTGCAAGTTGACAGAGGAGGATCATGCGAAAATCACGGAGTTGGGCAAGAATCCGGTGAGGTTCTGGGAGATTTGCTCGACGTTGTTGAGGTTGCCTTGTTACGTCGGACTGGAGGCAAGTACTTAAACTTTCGGTTGTACTATTTGATGGCCTGAAAGTGGAAAGAGCTTGGAGAATAGATCCTTTGGACTAGTCTAGCTGTCGGGCTAAAAGTTTTTCAAACTTTCCTAAGTCTATTCGGATATCTTACTCTTGAAAAACGTTTTTAATATGGCTGAAGCATAGTGGTATGACTTTTCAATGTCTTTCTCCTTCCTCTTCAAGTGGAGGTCTTGTGATGTGTAATCACATCCTACGGCGCTTCTTGTATACCAAGCATGCGATCATGTTCGTTGTCCTGGAACTAATAACGATAAAAGAATTCTGTAATAGATCTGAATTCGGGATACGATTTATAAGCTTTTCTAGAATTAGTTTTATTACCCAAGTCAATATCGGGTCTCTTCAGTTTCTGGTAGTTTTCTTTTTTAGATCACCAGAAATTTAGGATCCTCGATCTGGACTTCCGAGCATGTTAAAACTTTGAAAGTACTGAATATTCCGTGCTCTGTTTAACTCTACACTCGTAGATTGTAATTAGACTTCGATAAGTCCGATCCCATGTAAGGGGCACAAGAATTACCCTCTGCAAGCTCCATAAAAGATTATGAAAAGAATGAGCTGCGTACATTTCACTTTCATGAACAAAGAAGTCGTAATTTATGAGCTGCATTCGACCACTAATCAGAGTTACTCACGATCTTTTACGTCGTCGGCCCTGTTGCACGACTCTAACCGCTCTTGCAAGTGATCTTGGGAAGGACTGAAAAGGAATGGTGGGCAAAATGTTCACAAAATTCAATACTCCCTCACCATCACTCTTATTCTTGTCACTTGCCTGATCGGATTCTTCAAAATTGTGGTGCTGAGGTTTTCTAATATGTGAGGTCTCTATATTTTTGGGTCAAAACGGAACCTCTGGACCCAATTAAGTATCATTTCGATTGACGTGCTCCTCCTCCATCGTACTTGGTTAACTCTACATCCTCATCTTCATCACTCATTGCCACTCATTGACCCCTTCCCGAAAAGCGAACTTCAGGGAAGTAGGATAAGTCCTCATGTATCCACTTTAAATTTGGGATCGCTCGAACTTTTGGTATCTCCCACAATTCCAAAGAAAACATCCTCGACCACATCTCGACCGGCGAGCAATATTCCTGACAAGCTAGCAGTAACGGGGAAACTTTACCCTGAAAATACAACCTGGGTGAAATTGGAGTTACTAGACTGGCAATAAAATACTGTCTGTACCGTGGACAACCCAAATGTCACTCTCACGACACCTGCCAACAATGGGAACGAAGCAATTTCCTATCTGATAAGTATACTCAAAAACTATAACAACTTCCCATCAACGATAGCCTTTCTCCACAGTCACGAGAACGGGTATCCATGGGCATGGCACACCGGTAAGCTCCCTGTCATAATCCAGAACCATCTTCCTAATGTGATATTTAGATAACCCTCGATACAGTGACCCAAGAAGCCACTACCGCCTAAATATCGACTTCGTCCAGCAAAACGGCTACGCCAACCTCCACTGTACACACGCCATGAAATCCAAACAACCGAGCGTGTATTCGCAGCAGCACAGTCCTCAATTCTCCCAGACGTCCCTTGTCCTGATATAAGAGCAGACACTTGCTGATCTCAGTTTGCCGTGTCGAGAAACGGGATCGGGTAAGGCCAAGGGAGTTTTATGAGAGAGTAAGGATGTGGATTCTGAAGACAGAATTAAAGGATAATCCTAGTTGGAGGGTTATTAGATATCTTTGGCATGTTATTTTTGAGCAGGAAGCTGTGTATGGTCCGGAGGAGGTGTGCAGGTGTGATGGGTATGGGGAGTGCTAGCGTTGCTTTATTCTGCATACTGCGTTGGGTCTGGGATGCAAGAGTTGGGTAACTATTGCACAAAACCTAAACTCCGAGACGCTCAGACTTGCGTCTGGAAAAAATCAAGGGTGGACCACGGAAAGATTGAAATGAGAGTAGGATCTTTGCGATCGTCAGGGCCAGAATCTAGACGTAGATTGCAGTCAGAAGCCTCAAAGCTTCTGACATTCTGTAAACGACAGTTGGCAGAACTTTAAACACATCGAAGCAAAATACATGATGATAAATTAAGTCATAGTGCATGATGTTGAGCAGTATCTTGTGATTTCGTGATTTGAGGCTCAAATCACAGCCTTGCTCACACTCGCTGGATTTACGGCTTAGTCGCACACCCTGGTAGATAAGGAGCTTGCCAACATACCAGATAGGAAAACGATGACCAATACCAACAAGAATATGGCCAATGAAACCAAGAAGCAAAAGTGAGGCGGCCAAAACCCACTCTCTTCATGCACCCCTCTTTCGATTTCCACAAATACTTCGATGTAAGCTCCGGGCCGTTCCTAACCACCAGAGGGAAACAAAATAGACTCCACTTATGACGTGCGGCAATTGCTATAAACACGTCTGGTGTAACCAGAACACCCACGTTGAGGTATATGGCATGATGGGGATAGTGGGG
This sequence comes from Venturiaceae sp. KMAF11, assembly GCA_023078705.1. Classification (NCBI taxonomy): domain Eukaryota; kingdom Fungi; phylum Ascomycota; class Dothideomycetes; order Venturiales; family Venturiaceae; species Venturiaceae sp. KMAF11. The sequence continues at coordinate 85,752 of JALGOQ010000015.1, forward strand.
CAGGTTTTCAGCCGCATGGCTGGAGATAAAGCCTTGCACACGGCGTTTTTTGCTAGTAATCAGCCGAAAATTCTCATTGGTAATGTCTCCTAAGATATTTCTGTCAGTAAACATTTTGTATCTCACAACGATCACATACATGTGACTGACTCTTATAGCACTGGTGCTACAGGCTACATTGGAGGAACAGTTCTTGACACTCTCGTTCGCGAAAGGCCCGCCTATGCTATCACAGCGCTGCTTCGCAAAGTGCCGGCTCGATTTTCAGAGCTGTATCCCAATGTCAGAATTGTAATCGGCGATTATGGCGATTTCGAGTTCATCGCAAAGAATGCGGCAGAAGCGGATATAGTTGTTCGTTAGTCATTTTGCCACTCTTTGGTTTCTCAGAGACACACTGATGATTTGCCCTCCCCTAGACGGAGGAAAGTCGAAACATGAGGGGGTAATAAAAGCACACATTGCTGGACTTCTCAGACGCGACGAATCGAAACCATCCTTCTTCATACGTCTTGGTGGTACTGGAGCCATCGCGGACTGGCATGATGAAACATACTATGGAGAGTTGAACCCAAAAGTGTGGTCGGATATCAAAGACATTGACACTTTGACAACTCTGCCTGATTGGGCCTTGCATCGAAGCATCGAGAAGACAATTCAGGAAGCAGCTGAGCTTCATGAAGATCGACTGAAATGCGCCATCATATGTTCTTCGGGCGTGTATGGACAAGGAAAAGGGCTGGTTCGCACACAGAGCTTGCTCATCCCGGAACTTTGCGATGAGTCAATCAAAATTGGTGCAACTTTCTATATCAACTCTGGAGGTAATACACGCGGTTGGGTCCATCTAGAAGATTTGATGAGTGTATATTTGGGTCTCATTGATGCTGCTGTTAATGGTGGGGGCGATGCAGTCTGGGGAAAGAAGGTATTGCCCGATCGAACGCGTTCTTTCCAAGTTACTGACGTTGGAAAGGCGTACTACTTCACAGCAACTCAAGAAGTGAGCCAGCTCGCCCTGGCTACTGCTGCTGGTAAAATTTTGCAAAATCATGGTCTTGTCGAGTCAGCGGAGCCGAGGAAACTTCCCGTTGAACAAATCAAAGCTATGGCACTGGGAAGCGACTGGCCATATATGGGTCTGTACACTTTCGCTTGCAATACTCGCTGCAGTCCAGATTTGGCGACCCAGTTTCTTGGCTATAGCACCAAGGCGCCGACATTGTTTGATTGCCTGGAGGTAGATCTGCTGACTGGGAAGATATTTTGAGGGTTGACTGTTGTTGTCAAATTATAAAGGTTGGTATTCTTTGCAAACTGGGAAATGTTGAGTTTAATCAGTTGCTTGTAACCAAAAATGATAGTTTTCTTTCAATTGAGAGACAAGATAACTGCCACCCGCATTATGGGACTACTCAAGATCTTTCATCTCACGTGTGGGCCACATTTCACCGACCGGTATTCCATCAATCTCTCGGTCCCATGCCCAGGTTTTGGCCAGAACAGGGTCGAGTACGCCATCCAGCATGTCTACAACATACTTGCCAATGGTAGGTAAGAATTTCCATCCGTGAAATGAGCCTGCAGTGGCAATATAAAGATTCTTTGAGTGTGTATGTGCAGAGATAATGAAATCTTCCGATGGAGTTATTGCATCCCTGTTGTACTTATCAGTGTTTCTATGATCGCGAATATAGCAATGGGCAATCAATTACCAGCACATGCGAAACTCTTCAAGTTTTAGAGAAGCACTGAATTGCCCAAAAACGCCCCTATTGACTGCCACGACCTCCTGTTTCATCTTTTCTGTCGGCAACTGTTCATAATCCGGAATGGAAATGAAATGCCCAGACTGATATTGAATCGTATTGCTGAAACTCACATCTCTCCAGAATTTCAGCTCTCCAGCTGGAGTGGGGGGTAAACTACCTCCTATAAAAGTCAGATGAACGGACATGTTAAAATGCAAAAACACAGTACCTCGACCTGGAAGGACATCCTGACAGCAAACTGGACTCTCAGCATAGTTTGAAACACTCTCGGAATCCAGTTGCGCAAGACCGGTGCAGATGGCAGCTGCAACCATACGACCACCTACTTGGAGTTCCTCTCGGTATGGCGTAGTGTCAGCTAGGAGTTTAGCAGTTCCAGCACCTGTGCAAAGAATTATATGAGTGGCTGTTAAGGTGCCCTCAGCAGCGGTTTTCACTCCTTTACAGACCCCTTCGCTGTCTAGAACTAGCGATTGTACATCTGCTTCGACATATTGAGCTCCAGCATCAATTGCAGCCTGTACAGTGGCACCCAGAGCTTCCTTTGCATCTGCATGCCCACTGCTGTAGTTGATCAAGATCTCTGACACTCCCGTGAAGTCAGCGTCTTCAAACATCCCACCATGGAGTTTTTTAGCTTCATCAACATCCAGCAGCTCAATTTCTTCTTTGGCGTCTAAGGTTTTGTAGTTGTTGATAACAGTGCGGGCAAGATTTGTGTCAGAAATCCAAAACATTCCACTTCGATGGTAAAACTGCTTGAATAGTGCGTCATTGCTCCAGACTTCCTTCGCTTCCAACGCCAGCTTCATATAGAGGAGGTCGGTATAATCTGCGCGGATAACCTTGTTCCAGTCCCAGGATGCGGCCAGTCGACACGGGAATGGCTCTCTGTCGATTATAGTGACCTTTGCGTCAGGGTATCTTTTGGTGAGATGTAAAGCTGTCGAAGCTCCAAATATTCCGGAGCCAACGATGAGATATGATGTCTTATGAGGCTCTATGGATGGTGGTGGTGGCCGATGGCCAAAGAAGCTGGCTTGGAGGTTAGTGGCCCAACGAAACATTGGAACAAGAGAAAAGACGAAGAGCACAAAAATGAGCACTAGGAAAGTGTTCTTCATGGGAGATGAAGCATTTAAGAATCTTTGATGGGATGATTGTGCCGTGGATGAAATGACCTGCCTAAGACATCTTAATTTGGGGTGTTCCCTCTTTCCTCATTTTCCAGCTCGATGTGGTTTAGAGTGGAAATCCACATTATTGTAGCGATAATTGATTGGACGCTTTGGGCAGGGCTCACCTGCTGTCAATGCACGATTGGTAGGCTGATCCCATTGACTTGATCCTGTGGTTGTGCGATAGCTTCACAATGTCCATCTGTGTGATGCCACGCTTTAGCCTTGTTTCCACAAATGCGCAGGAGATGCAATCCGCCCAAAACTGTACAAGAACTTCACAATTTAAAAGGCAACTTGCTTATAATTTGATATGGGCTATTGTACATGTGTTACCGCTACAGAGATTTATCTATGCGAGGTTCATTCGTCCTTCCTTTGCAGTAAGAGCGCCTACAAGTTCTTCCCACCATGGCTTGGCCCCGGTGAAGGGGGTTTCGTGATCGAAAGATAGTTCAGTCTCTTCTTGGGCATCAAGCCATTCCCAGATATATTGCAATGCCCTCCACGCAGGTGGGACGTTCTAAGATTCTACAATTAACTATTTGCAATAACGAGAGAGGCGCAAGGTTACTTACACCGCGAGAGTCGGAACAGATTGGCTTGAACCATTTGTAGATCAAGGCTCGATGACGAGGTTCATATGCCACAATACCACCGACGAAAACAGAGAATAGTGGAGTTTGAGCCGTGAAAAGGTCTCCTGCTGTTGGTTGCCAATCGATGCACTTGAGCAATCTCTCTAGTATTTGTTGAATCACCGGATGCCGCCTCGGTCGTCTGCCAAATTATTAGCAGTCATGATAGATATACGGACGGGTCGAACCTACCGGAAGATACGGCAGTGTAAGTATATCTGCGCCGAGGCCACATAAGACATAGCTATGAGATCCGTTACCTCTATCGCAGTCGTTACTTTGTTGTCTTCGTCCAGCTGACATGCTTCGAGGAGGGCGTCATGGTTTGTGAATACATCCGGTTTTGTTTCGAGTTCAAACCATTGCTGAAAGTTTTCGAGCCTTTCTTGAATCTCGGTGGCTACTATAGGGTAGATGGGGCTGGACGGTTTCTGTGCAAAGATGATGTGAGTCACAAAAGTTGAACAACCGGTAGGTGAATACTCTGTACCTTGACAAGCTTTGCAGAAAGGAAAGTGATCTTCGCAAAAAAGTGCATGAGCTTTGCAGACAGGCCAGTCATCCCGATGATTTTTCGTTGATCTCTCTCCGACCCCTCGAGAAGCCACGGAAATGACACCTTGGTTTGGCCCAGGTCCAGAGGATAAAGACAATCACTCATGACGTTGTCGAGACAGAACAGCTGGCCCAGTGCGAATCTTGCCCTGCTGAACTGCACATTCTCAGGATGAGCGTACTTGTAAGCTGGGTCAGATTTCTCGAGAATATATTCAGCTCGCTTGCCGCTGCGATACCACATGGGATTTGTTTCCACAGAAGCCACTTCCCAGTTCACGACCTCATTATGGGCAAGGAGGTATAAGGCCGCGACTACTGCTTCCTCTTTTCCTGGTTTGTAGTTGTCTATCGTCCGTAGTTCCTGCCCAAGCAATTGAACAGCCTTCGTATGATGATCTTGGGCGGCATATTCGAAGTCTGGATGGGTCTTGTAATCCATCACATATGTTATGGACAGTGATAAGATGGCGTGCTTCACGAGAGGACTGCTTGCTCCCATGGGTGCAATTTCTTTTAGGTAGGCATTATCTGTCTTGACTACAGTCCTGCCCCGACATACAGCGGTGAGGACTACACAGGGGTTAGCAGATATTCTATGAGTAGTAGGGGCTCCAGTGAGATACATACAAAAGCGGTACAGTTCACCATCAAGGGGACACTCAAAAGGCACGTCGCCAAAGTGCGGAGGCAGTCGCGATGCTGGCACGGTGGTCAAGTCTGATAACAGACGAGGATCGACCGTTTCTTTAGGTGTATTTCTACGAGCATGTCTCCGTCTCGAAAGGTTCCGGTACGGCCAGTTGGCATCTAGTGATTTCTCCTTCACTTTCCCATTTTCTTTATGGTGAGAGAAGCGCACTTTGATAAATGCGTTGACCTCAACTTTCTTTAATGGGACGGCTACGGTCGAAGGTGCCCGGAGTCGAGGGTGTACGGTTCCAAATTCATCGCCGTCATTTGTAAATGGATTGGGCGTACCTAATTCGACGAAGCGATTGTCGCGAGATGGGATGGAAGGAATGAAGCTCGGGAAATGCTGTGCGACGAGTGGAGGAAACTCATCAGGACTCCCAAAGGCTCGGCGGTATCCTACATTTACAGTAGTGAGCAACCAGCCAGCAATAGTGAAAGCATAAGCCCACCTCTCTTCGTAGATCGCGCATTGTGTTTTTGTGGCGGGCCCGTCTGGGTTCCTAGCTCCTCCGGCAGCGGCTGGAAGTTTAGGAGCACGTTCTTATCCCTCACAACGTCGTTGTTCTCACGAATCCATTGCCCAACAACATCAGCAGCATTCAATAAACGTTGTCTCTTCGAGCGAGGCTCCATGGTTATGGCATACAGATTGAAATAAAGTCGTAAAGCTGAGCAGACGTGGCCTGCGCATGCACCCTATATGCGTACATAAAAACATCCACACGTATCGTTGGTTCGCATAGCACTGCGCCCGATCACAGCCTCAAAACATATGCAATCATCAGCAGCGGGGCGTCATCAGGGTGAGGGAGGCACTGCAACTCAACTCGAATGGATAGGTCTGGCAGGTGATCGGAGCTGCATAAAAATGAGAAAAGGGAAAAGAGAAAAGAAGGATCGGAGGCCGCCTTGCCCGCTTCCCCTCATAGTGTCGGACATCCTGAACACTAAAACTGAGAATTGATAAAATAGACCCAGATACCAATTACGACCATGGACGACGCGTCACTACGTTTTTATGACACAATTCGCCTCCAGGACTCAGCCAAAACATGGATAGAGCGTCGGCTGCAGGATGAACTCGATCATATTCTCCAAACTCTTGGGCACGGCAATAACCGAAACCCTTCATCACAAAGCTGCCCATTAGATGAACTTGGCGAGTATTTACTGAGAGTCCTACAAATAATGACATCCTTTGCGGATCGAATTATTAACGGGTCCTTCATCTTGGACCACGCGACTGCTCAGCTTGAGCACTTGGTGGATCGCGACGATGGTAGTACTGCAGCCTACCTTGACGAGAAACGGGATGCATTGAAGTGATTATCTCCTCAGACTGGAACCCGTGGTGCCAATGGCTAAGACTTCGAACAGGACTATTGCCAACGAACTTCACTCCGCCACTAACGCATGCAGAGAGACCTGGGAAAACAGTCCATCTCCTCCAGAAACCGTAGCAGATAGCTTTAAGACCACCATTTTTGAGCAGGACGTGCTAGCGACCGGGGCCGGAGTTGCGGCAGCGGGTCCGAGTTCTCGCCACTACGGGGATTTCGAGCCGTTGACAAGATCTTCGCGCTCACAGTCGAACGATGTGATGTTGACCGGCGAAGAAGAAGAAGAGGAAGAAGCGCTTCTAGGGACGACCCCAGATCCTCCATCCCTGGACCAGCTGAGTGTTCGGGGAACTGGAGAATATTATTGCCAATTCGGCCTTGATTGCGGTAAAGGAGGGGTAGTGAACGGAAAAGTCAGGTTGTTCAAACGGAACTGCGATTATAGGTGCGGGTTTTCTTTGCCTCACTTCCGCGAGCATGAACACTAAGTCAGATGTAGGGCGCATGTGCTGCGGCATGAGAAGCCCTTCAAATGCGAACTGCCTGGATGTACCAACACGAAAGGATTTGCAAGAAAAGACCACCTGGAGCGGCACCAACGAGATGCAAAAAGGCACAAACACAGCGATTGGATGACTGCGCCGACTTCTGACCGAGACTGAAATATTTAGAGAAGGCTGTGCACGGCCCCACGTCACGCTTTGTGGCTTGTTCTCTCTTTTTTCAGTTTCCTCTTTTTCCTCTGACACTTCCATGATGGAAAAGGCAGATTATTCGCTCACAATACTGTCGCCCGCTATTCGCCCCATCGTCTGGAGACAAATGAGGAACTTGTTGGCATATTTCAAGAGCTCCAGTGGGCCCTTGTGATATCTTCAAGTCATTGTATAAAGGAAAGAGTGTGCAGGTTGAAGTGCATGCAGAGCACATCGTATCCCAACCTCGAGATCTTTACACGTTAGTATTTCTACAATTTAATTCTCGTGGCCTGGTGACGATTGCTAACCACATTGATAGACACAATTTAACATTAAAACGAGGCGCAAATCCTTGCCAATGGAGGAAAGTTTTGACTCTTGTAATGTCCTGGATCCGGCACAAAATGACCTCTGCCGATTAATGGATTCCCTTGCCGGCCGTGGGAAAGGGGAACATGTCTGTCCGCATGGTCAGGAGTGCAAGAGAGGCGGCGTGAAAAACGGCGAGCTCGTCGTATTTAAGCGGAACTCCGAATTCAAGTAAGTGTTTGCCAGGCTGTCCCACGATTTTTTAAAAAACTAGAATGCTAAGAATAGACAGGGCGCATTTGCAAAAACACAGCAAAATATACAAATGTGATCTTCCTAATTGCACGAACAAATCGGGATTTGCGAGGGTGGATCAATTAAGGAGACACCAGGAAACGGTGGCCCATGATCGATAATAAATAAGAAGGCTAAATTCAATAGTACTAGAACTCATGCTTGTGTGGAATCAAAGCGTCTCCTCTCCTCTTAACGCCGGTGTCTATCAACACCCAAGTAGTGACGGTATAAACTGGAAGTCCCAACCAATCGAAGTCATCCGATCCTTCATTAGGCTAGCATAAATCCCTCAACAGCCCTTCCTTCAAAATTGTATAAGCGAAGAAAAAAGAGAAAACAACGGATCCTGCCTTAACACCCACGTGCCGGCAAGGCTATGCAAAAGAGAAAACTTCTCAGCTCGACATTCCACCAGTGAAGGAAAAGCACCGAGTTTCAGCCACCCTTTTCTATGCCCTAGCATGCAATCATTGGCTGCGAAAAAGAGAAAACTACCTACTTCAGCCTACAGAGCACGTGTCGATGAGGCTGCGAAAAAGAGAAAACTTCTTTTACTACACAAAATGTGACGGGTCACTGCGAGGTGGCAAGACCAAGGCGCTCTTACAGGGCGACTCAGAAAGAGAGAACACGCTACGTAACGAAGGAGGTGGGACTCGATTAGTTAAATGGTCGAGAAGCCTCACTATTTTGTCATTCACAGGTTACTGAATACTACCGTCCCCTTTGCTCTGACAGTGGTATAAATCTGACCACATTGCATATTTCTCAACTTCTTCCTTCACCTCATTGAATCGCTCCAACTCCGAAATTTCTAGCCTGTTTTGAAATTTACATTCATCTACCATAGCCATACGCCATCATGAACACGAAAAGTCAAAGTCACAACACGAGAATGTCAAGAACAAAACCAAAATCATCTTCCCCGACACCATTACCCGAAAGGTCTACAAGCGGACAGCTTGCTCCGCAATGCAAATCCAAATCAAGCAACAAAATGTCACGTGACTGTCGAGTGAAGAGCACCAACGCTGAACCATCATGGTCGCGATCTGGCGAAGAGCGATCATTCGAGCAGATCCGAGCTTCGTCATATCAAGAGACATCTCGATTCATGAAAACCGAAGGAGCGGCAGAACAGACCAGTCATGTGTACTCTACAGACCGATGGCTTGCAAGGGAGCAGAACTCGAATTCGAATCAGTATATCGACACTCTTTCTGGACAAGAGATATCTTCGAGACAAGAAGAGATTAATGATACGTGGAAGGGTGACCAAGTTGACCAAGATACGTCTCTTGGTTATTTAGGCTCCTGGGTGAATCATGATATGTCCAGGTTCGTATAAGTCCCAAGAAAAAGGTCGAGACTTGCACTCATGATTTTGCAGCACAGCAATGAGTTGGGATAGATATTCATTCGACATTGATCTAGAAAAAACAGATTGAGTCTCCATGGACCAGATTGAAATGAACGCCTTCTAATCCGACAGTGGCGTCGTGTACGAATGTGGTACGATGTATGATGTTCGTGGATCTTGTTTCTAGAGAAGTGTACGGATTAGGCTTTGCTTGTGGCTAATTGGAGAGAGCGATTTCGATGTGTCATCTTTCAAAACGGTCAGACTTTTTTCAAGATTGCTAGTATCTAGGTTGATTTTGAGAACAATATAAGCTTTTTTACGACGGACCCGATCGCATTTTTGGCTACTAAACATCTTCTTAAATAATACCAAATTTCGATTACAGAATTCACATATCGGACTTGTCCATTTCCTCCTATACGGTGAGATGTTCGTGAGATTACTTTAAGGTGCTCAGACTACCCCAGCATTAAGCTAACCACTTTAGGTGATAATCCTGAAGCGGTTAGTGTGTCTCACTTGACACACAAACTTCTTCTTCTCTTTAACGATTGCAACTTCATTGATTTCATCACATCCATCAAGTACTTCCATCAAAAGACTGGGCGCAGGATTGAACTCAAAAAGATCAACTACATTCTTTGTTCAACTTCGCGATTATTCGAACGACACATCTTTGTGACTATGGAGTACTTGTTGACCCCGAGGTTCGATGCAGGGTATGAAACTTGTTTGAATAGAAACTCCATCTTGTAGAGTAGCGTTTAGTCGAACTGTTTCTTTGCATTCTACCTCATCATTGTCATCTTTATTTTCACCCTCATCGCTGGACCCCGTGTCCATATCCTTGTCCCGCAGCGAGGCGCGTCGCTTATCTTTCATCTCGTATGCATTTCGAAACTGGGCCATCGTCGTCTTTTCGCGAATGAGGTAGAGAATTTTTGGGGTAGAAACGGATCTTATATGGTTTTGATAGCATTGTTTGCATTTTGGACCACTTGTTAATCTAACCCTCCCGGTTTGTATTATTGGATTGAGCAATCGTGTCCTTCGTCTGCCAACGAAGAAAGAATCCTTATTGAGAAGGTTTTTTTAAAACAATTTGGTTGCGTGAATTACTCTCAACATCAACAAGGTAGTCCCAGAAAGCCTGAACAGATACTTTTCCTCGCCATGACTTCGCGGCTTTTCACTTGCCTTTAATTAACAAAGACTGATAGGGTTAGAGCTCAATACTGAATTCTTTCAGTGGCAAGGCCAAAGACCTTGTGTTCCGTCAAAGCTGCAAAGTCAAAGATCTTGACGCACATCTCAGCATGGTCGCGAAATTGGCCAGCCTCGCTTAAAAAGAGAGACCGCGTCTACCTTCGTTCAGTTAATCGGCCGGGATGCAAGAAAGGAGGGAGATACGCGAAGAGAGATAGACGTGTAGGATTTAAAGAGTAAAGAGGTAGTGGTACTATGCCGTCCTCTTACCTGTCGGCTCAGCCGAAGAAGTAGAGGTTTCTCTATTTTATATAAGCCTACGCCGGCAAGAGAAGGGTGATTGTTGTATAATAAATAAGTTCTTAAGAATAAGGATACGAATGATGATGGGTAAATAAGTATTAAGATAGCTGTGGTGGACTCAATAAGGGTTTTAGAGAGGGATTATAGTATTGGATATAAATTTTAACTAAAGGATCCAGAATTACCTACAATTCAGGGCTATCATCCTCAAAGCGCACGTCCTGCCTTCTTCGCCCCGGGAAACCGATTTTCCATCGCACCTTCATTCCAAGTAAGATCCGCCAACTGTGGACAACTCAAACTTAACAACGGCACATTTACCGCATTGAGCACCAAGTTGAGAACGGAGCCGACTGTACCATAAAGGGTGTTGAGATAGGTTGGACTAGCCAACTTGACAATATTGAGTGAGAAACATAGGAGATTGTTGTTTTCGAACAGCGTGGTGGAGTCAAGGAGACCCGATGTTAGATTCGCAGGGTCGATACCTGTGAAGGTGTTCACTTTACCGGTATTTCCACCAATGCTGGCAAGTTGCGGATACTTGAGCTCCCAGCTAACAATATCAAGGCCAAGCTGCGCAAAGCCGTAGTCCACTGGAATCTTGTACCAGTTCTGAGGAATCTGTTCCCAACCTTGTTTATAGACAAAATTGGCCTCACTGTTGCCTTGAACCGCCCAGAAGCTCTTGATGATATCGTGCGCTAATATTGGCGTTAGTAAAAGCGGATGTTCACGAAATTCTGTAGGACAGCAGAGGTACTGACTTAGGATACCCTCAGGATGTGCAGTCGAGTGATTTGCTAGGAGTCTGGCTGAGAACAAGTAGGCGGCATTTCTTGCAACTACACCTGTATAGGGACCATAGTAAAAATATGGATTTGTAGCCACAGACTCGTCGAATCGCTTAGCCGCAAATGTTGCCATGACGTCCATCGTAAAGCTATCCGAGGTGCCGATCGGTACCATTTCATACCAGGCTTTGAAAGTAGTCAGATTTAGTGCGTAGTTGTTGCCTGTGACGTAAAGGTCGTCCCGAGTAGGTGAAGAGTCCGCTTCAATGAGGTTATGCGAGCCCACGAGACCTTGAGGGGTACCTAGCGGGTCTGTCAGAGATATTCTTGGCACACAGACTCTAATATCTCATACCTGTAAGGCCGAGTATGTTGCCCAGCACATTGCTGACAAGAGGGGAGGCTTTGGATATGGAAAAAGATGGAGAAAGAGAAAGAGGATTGCCAGTAAATGCGGTTGCCATCACACTCAAAAACGTCGCAAGCTCGACGCTCATGCCATAGACACTGTTGCAAGCCGTCACGGCATCAACCATGGACACGATTCCATTGTGGGGAATATAACCATGATTTGCAAGAGCATTCAGTGCAGGGCAAGGCCCACGCTGATCGCTAGCAGCTGGGGGGACGAACGTATTCCCACCACTAACGTTGATAGGAGTAGTCAAAGGGTTGAGAAGTAAACGTTTGTTGTGAGACTTGTCTGGACCGTCTGCAGCTTTGTCGAAAGGACAATTCTTCGAAGAAAAATCTTCATTGTTCAGGACAGGAAATGCAGATGTGGATGGTAGAAATGAAGCTGCTGCAAGCGAAATCGTCGCAATGTTGATATTGAAAAGCATGAGGTGTAATGGTCAAAGAGCGGAATTTCATTGGGCGAAACGGGGAACAAAAAATGAAACACAAACGACAGCAAAACGTTGCTAGCTCTAGAGAAGAGAGTGACTGGTAAAGAATGTAAAGAAAGTAAGGAGACTGGATAGCGGCAACTCGAGTCAAGCAAGAATAATGTCAGAACGCCTTACACCACTGTCCCGCGGGGTTCATTCTTCTGAGTTGTGGGTGAACACACTAACGAGCAGCAACTCCTGCATACCATCGCGACCCACATCAGGCGGGCGCCACGCACTAGCAAGATGGCGTGGTCCATCCCATCCCCAATTTCAGTGCCCTGTCAGTCGGACAATTCCATGATTCTGGAACTTGTCGAAGGCGTCACGGTTTTATATCCTGTAGTCCTTGAGAACAATCTTTGGGTCGGGTTCAATAACCGACAATAAATGTAATGGCGAAACATTCGAGTTCCTTGCGTAAACGAGGCATACATTGCTCCTCGTGCCGTTGAGCCAGGTGAAGACTAACGATGGCCATTTTTCAAGGTTCGAATCGGTCCAGAACATGTCGCGGAAGCGAATTGCCTCTCCATTTGAACTATGGTAAGATTTTGGTAACGGGCGCTGAAGAACAACCAAGAAGTATCGATAGTTCTCAGAGCTTGGACCTAGAAAAAGTCTGCCCGCCTAATGTGAGGTTGGAAAAGGAGTCGACCCGTAGCTTTCTTTAGGCAGCCTGCCGCCAGGATTTACGGTTGTTGGGGAGACGGGAAGACTCTCACATCTTGTCATTTTTTCATTATTTTGTGAGGACTGAGTTAATAAGTGTCGCTCATAAGAGTAAGATAACCTTCATGAACAAGTGAGCGCTCGCTCATATCTCCTGAGAAGGCGAAGGAATCTGGCAGGGTGGGTGTGACCAAAATTGGGAAACTAATGGAACGTGTCCCCTGGATCTGCACTAGGGCCATCGCAAGACGGCCCTAGCTTTCCAGAATCGATCTTCACCATCAAAGGTGCTGGATTGGAGTGGAACAGGCAAAACACAGGCGACGGGGCTTTTGTGACACGGGATTTTTGTGCGGATGTAATCTCCACGATCTCAAGGGTAGATACCAATGCAGTCATCGAGTCAGGTACAGACGGTTCCTAACATGCAGTCCTAATTCCAACTGCCTCTACCACATTATCTTCAATTCTGCACAATCGTTACGGTTTGGTGTTACAATGTTGTACTGCACCTGATTTTAGACTTGATCTTGTCTCTCTTTGGCTATTGGGCCACTTATCGCTATTCTGTCATTTTGTCTGAACTCGCAGTCATTACGGACATTCACAATGTTACTCACTCATTATTTTCAATATCTTGTGGCCTTCTCAATCTCTATTTCGGCATAGTTAGTTAAGGTTCTCGTAACAACTCCTCGTTCTGATTTACTGTCAATTATTAGTAAGACATCTCCTCTTGACGAGCATCATGAAGGTCGAAAAGTCCACTCCCATGCCCGTCGGGCTATCAATACGACAAAAACCTATGAGTACATTGTAGTTGGATCTGGTCCCGGAGGGGGTCCCCTCGCTGCTCGACTTGCTCTCGCTGGCAAATCAGTTCTTCTGATTGAAGCTGGGGACGACCAAGGAGAGACCACCCAGCAGATGGTCCCAGCTTTACAATTGCAATCAACCGAATTCGAATCCATGAAATGGGATTATTTTGTGGTAAGTGTAGAGAAATACAGCGCACCGAGTGAGAAATATGGTTCTTCTCATGTTAGTACCAAAGCAGAACGCTCAGGCGATGCCTTGGATTGACTGGATTAGTCTCTTCGTCCATAGTTCATTAGTATTGACATAGTTTGAGAAGCACAGGCGCCCCCAGCCCAGCTCGGCCACCTCTCCGTGTGGTTGCCCAAGCATTATCCATCATTACTAATTTTGGCTTGCCTAGAATCACTACAGCAATACGACCAGACAGGAGCGGGACTCTAAGATGGTATGGAAGCAATCAGATGGACAGGTCTACGTTGGAAAATACCCACCAGCCAGTGCGAAGCCTCTGGGAATTCTCTATCCGCGTGCTGGAACTCTAGGCGGTTGTGCTGCACACAATGCCATGATCACTATCTATCCCTTGAATAGTGACTGGACCTACATCCAGGGCCTAACAGGGGACAGTTCCTGGGCTCCGGGCAACATGAGAGGATACTACGAAAAGCTCGAACGCTGCGGCTACCTTTCCACCAGCGTTACTGGCCACGGCTTCACCGGGTGGCTTGGCACGTCTCTCACCTCGCTTTCGCTTGTCGCCGAGGACTTGAAGCTCGTATCACTGGTTCTATCGGCTGGCACTGCAATGGGTAGCGGTTTACTCGGTGGCTTGCTTAACACTGTTGCTGGGCTGGCCAAAGTCTTGATCACCGACATCAATTCGGATTCTCCCACGCGAGATACTACTGAAGGTGTCTATCAGGTCCCATTGACGATGGACGCGATCACACTGAAACGAACGGGACCACACGATTTCATCTTGAACGTCGCCAATGCTGTCAATTCAGACGGCTCCCGGAAGTATAATCTCGATATCGCTCTATCCACACTCGTGACAAAGGTTCGATTCGACCAGACTGGGAGTACACCAAAGGCCATTGGCGTCGATTTTCTTGCTGGACAAAGTATGTACGCGGCTGATCCTCGCTACACAGCTGCAAGCGGAACCGCAGGTTCCATTAATGCTACCAAAGAAGTCATTCTCTCAGCTGGTACATTCAACACCCCTCAGCTTCTAAAACTCAGCGGCATTGGCCCAAAGGCGGAGTTGCAACAATTTGGCATCAATGTGGTCAAGGACCTTCCAGGGGTCGGAACAAACATGCAGGATCGTTACGAGACGACTGTGATTGGTCAGGCGCCAACAAATTTCACCATCACAGAGGCCTGTACGTTCGGGTACAAGAGTCCCGATCCTTGCTTGGCGCAATGGCAGACATCCCCAACTGCACTGCTCAAAGGAACATATGCCTCGAATGGTATCGGTATTGCGATTCTCAAAAGGTCATCGACGGCACCCACGAATGAACCCGATCTATTGATCTCGGGAGGTCCAGTAACGTTCAAGGGATATTACCCTGGCTACGCTCGTGACGCAGAAGGAGTCGACTCCAAACATTGGTCATGGATCACGCTCAAGGCACACGCGAGAAATCGGGCTGGTACAGTCACACTTCGGTCCACCGATCCTCGCCAAGTTCCCGAGATCAATTTCAATTACCTTGATACAGGCAGTGCCGGCTCTGATGCTGATATACAAGCGGTTTATGAAGGCATGTTGCTCAGCAGGAAAATGTTCAACAATTTAGTTCCTCTAGACGGTTCTTTTACCGAAAGTTGGCCCGGTACGAACTTCTCCACCAAGGCTAGTCTGCAGCAGTTTATCAAGGATGAGGCTTGGGGACATCACGCATCGTGCACGTGTGCTATTGGTGCCGATGGTGATCCAATGGCTGTGCTCGATTCCAATTTCAAGGTCCGCGGTGTTAATGGCTTGCGTGTTGTAGACGCTTCAGCATTTCCTAAGATTCCAGGATTTTACATTGCACTACCTGTATATATGATCAGCGAAAAGGCCGCTGATGTGATTATCAGCGGTATATAGATAATGTAAACCAGGCATATATTACAGTTGTTATATTTGCTAAACTAGCTGTGGCTTAGGTAGATGGTAAAGTCAAGATACTAAAATCTCAAAGATCACTTACACGGCTTTTTATACAACATCTCACGGTGACACTCGCATGCGGATTACTCGCTTGTTATTGGGAACCATGCTCGGCTTTTCTTCTTGCAAACTTTTGGGAAATCATAACAAAATCCGAGACCAATTCACGCGGTCAGAGGGCTATCAAAGGAAGAGCCTGGTAATAATAGCGTCTCAAGAATAACAACGCTAACATTCAGTTCGTTTTAGGCGGTATGGCCATGGCACACGAGTTGAGATGTCTTAGCTACCAAAGACGATTTTACCCGACAACAAATACGCTTTCCTCGATCATTTTGGAGGGAGCGAGAACTGTCTTGGTGGGATTTGGAGAGCCATGCTGGTGATAATAATTAACCACCTTCATTGTTAAATGTCCCAGCCACCATTGCAAGAAACGTGAATCTACTCACAGGCAAGATTGGACTCATGAAGCTGCTCAAATGAAGCGTGTCTGTGTAAATAATGGTAGACGGCAAGCACCACCGCCTGGATATTTGCCGTTGTGGAATTATTTGTGAAATCTTCTGGTATTAGTAGAGAAGTTAAATACTCCCTTCCTCATTCCCGCCCGCTACCTACCGATTCATAATGCCAAAGGTTATTAGTGGCATCGCTTTCCTTCGCTTGATCGAGGAAATTTGAAAGTTAACTTCGCTGGAGGGCAAGATTAATCGTTTTAGTTTCGGACACCTGATTCGGACCAAAGCGGTATGAATACCTCAACGCAACGCTTTACGTTCATCGAGTGCAACTTCCTTCACCATGAAGCGAGGTTTCTGTGTTTATGCTAACTTTGTCCTCAACGAAGCAATTGCCAGAACAATAAAAGCAAAAAGAACAATGCGAGAAGTTTAAACGCTGAGATCAAGTCAGAGAGCAAAGTCGATCAAAAGGAAAGTCATTGATGATGAAAATCACCATCTAAATTTACTGAGCTGTCCTTCATTGCCACTCACTATTTCTTGATTAGTAGTCATTCTCACATATCAAACCTCAAAGCACAACTACGACAATCCCGTCAACGAGGTGAAGATGTAAGGCACATTCTCGAAAGACGCCGCTTAGCCGTTCCGGCCACCTCTCCTCTGCGCTTGTGCTCATCATAGAGATCTTTGTCTAAGAAACTCGGGAACTCGAGCTATTATTTATACAACCCAAACTCGGAAACCATCGGCCTAAGAGCATGTTAGCCATCTCCGTGTCACGTCTACTATCTTCCAGATCAAGGGGTATGGTGTCACTCCACTTAATTTCCAAGAAAGCAGGTTGTGGGATTGGTATAAAAGAACACTCCCACCATCTGAGCAAAATTGCAACAGAGAGATACCTACAGACTCGCCTCATGGGCGCTCGTCGTTTTGTGCTTCTGCAACAAAATTCATGGACGATGTATTTATGAACCCCACAACGCTAGATAAGTACGCAGCGATGGCCTCTCCGTGCGCCAGACTGGGTAGTGATGTTAATGTAGAGCGAAGTCGAGGTGATGTTGATGGTGAGGTGATAATCGCCCTCACAGTACAAAGTCAGGATAATGGAAAAGCGTCATATATTTGATGTCTTGCTCCGTAGGCCGTTGCGCAATAATAGGCATTTGGTGTATCCACCAGAAGGACATCGATATGACCGTTTGTTAATTCCGTTTGGCTGTGAGGGAAGCATTGTAACAGAGTCTTGCTTTATATACCTTCTTACAACAATCAGGCTACGGATGATGGTGGTAGATGGCGTCGTGCCTCGAATCTCAACACGAAAGCTGTAGGGTAAAGAGATCTGATTATGGTTAACGGAAAGGTAAAACCCACTAAGTCAACCGCTCCTCCACCACTAGCAAATGATCGAACCGCCAGAGTAAATATCCAAGATGCACACTTCCTCAGGTCTACCAAAGGATTGAAGGGCTAAGGTCAATATCCAAGCTCATGCAAACCAACCCGCACACACAATCTAAGATTTCCCTTGATCAGCCGCATTAGCACTAGGAACTTTCGTCCTCAGATAATCTTCCACAATCTCATCCTTCACCCCATCAACCCTCCCATCCTTCACAACATCCACATCTCCCTCTCCAGTTGCTAGCACTTCCGAAGCCACTCCTCCCTGGCCAAGTCCCACCGCTCCTGAAACCACGCCCACAGCTTGGCTGGCAGTGGTTGTCGCTGAATTGATGGCTTGTGATGCAAGTGTCTGTGCTTGCTCGAGGTATCCAGGTGCTGATGGAGTGACGGGGTTGGGGAGGTTGGCGGTGACATCATCTTTTTGTGCTTGACCGACGATGCTGGGCTCTATGGTGCTGGCTTTGTCGCCTTCGCCATAGTTGATTGTGTGAGGGGTTCCCGAGGCGAGGTTTCCGCTGGCGTGAGTGGCCTTTTGGGGTGTGTTAGTATGGAAGATAGAAAACTCGGCGTGAAGGAGTGTCTGGGGATCAAAACGAGGTCAAACTTACATCTTGCTGCTCAAGACGGGTATCAGATGTACCAGTCCTAGGTTGGGTATCTGAGGGAGGCAGATCATTGTTTCCAGTGTCAAGAGGTCTCGCAGGCAAAGAGGTTGTATTATTTGCTGCAACTGCTCCGAGGACATCATCAGCCGCGTTGACGTCAGGCTCAGCTGGCCCAAGTGTCCCAGGTTGAGGTGTTGCAGTACCAGGGGTCATCTCAGAACCATAGTTTGGGTCGCCCTCTTCTTTTGGTTGTGTCGCTACGCCGTCGGTTGACTTGACTTTTTCGACACTCCAGTCAATTTTGGTGTTTTGACGAGAGATGCCGTGCATGCCATCAAAAGTTGTCTCAACAGTGGCAATCGTTCTTTCCCTTTTCTTTCCACCTTCGGATCCAACGGCAACAGCCTCCATTATGGTGGCAGTCTGCGCCCGCCACTTGATTGGACCTGTTGGGTACGACTTCTGACCGCTTTGCATATCGGCGGAAGGATCGGTCCATTTCAAGGTAGACGCTATTTGGGTTTCCAATATCGGCAACATTCCGAATTCGTACTCCAGAGTCCCGCCGTACTTCTTGGGGATATTCTCAGGATCGATGTACTTTTCAAGCGTCGATTTCATGTCGGCAGAAGAGAGAATGAAAATTTTGGAAACAGTGATTGGGTCAAACCAACGCTTGATCCAGCTCCACACTGTTGGGAAGAATGAAGGCGCGCCGATAATGAAGATGCGATCAAGAGTTTCTGGGTAGTATGCGGTCGCCAACGTACTGGCGTCCTGCATATGAGCTTTGAGGTTCCAGAATTGCTTCAAACCGACCCCGTGAATATCAACAATATTATTTGATTGCGAGACTGGAGTCTCCGGATGGGGTCTGTCCTTGATCGCAGTGCACAGAGGGAGTACGAAGCGAGTCAGATTCTCATACAGGGCAAATAGTCGCAACATCTTGGTTGGCACCTTTGACGCGTTATGAGCGACGGTTGGTGCTTTCGACACAGACTTTTCGTAGGCACTGAGCGCTTTTGAATTCAATCCTGCGACTTCAAAGACGTAGACCTATTGAAGTGTTAGGGGAGCTGATGTGGGGTATTTCTGTGATTCATTCTTACTGGTATGCCTCGCTTGTCTCGTCGTCCTGTCCATTGCGGATACTGTTGGAGCAAAATTAAGTTTTGTCAAACCAAAGGCTTCTCGAACTCACCAGTCTTCGAGTTTCGTCGTATTCTTTGACATCGATGGTATCATAAAGCTCCTCGAGATGATTCTCTTTCCGCCATTCTTCGGTGGCTTTGAATTGCGTCAAGGCTTCCTTTGGGACAAACTTTCGAGCTCGAAGATATCGCCTTGAGTATTTTTAGCGACGAAAATCATGACGGTTATTGCTGAGACACAGGGTGGCAAATATTTGATAAGATCTGATAGCGAGCTCTCAGATGTGAAGACGATGGATTCGAAGCCCCACACTCACAATAAGGTTTCATCATCATGGCTAGCAGGCTTTCCATGACTACTTGTTGGATGATAATAGCCTTCTTCCTCACACAAGACTTTGAATTCGTCAAGGGCGCTTTGTTGGTCGTCGGACAGATGTCCTAAATGGGCAGCGGGATACTGAAAAGAGTCGATTTTGGTGAGGTCTGCCATGCTATGGATGATTATGTACGATAATTAGGGAGTATGTGTGTGTGAACCGGGAGAAAAGATAGGACGATCAGTTTGCTGTAGTGTTTACGTCGTTAGTAAGATTCCAATTTGCTTCGTCCGGCTAACGGCGGAGAGCAGTCATCTCTTGGAAATTCGCTCCAGGCTCTATCATAACACGTAAGATATGGGCCAGGTAGAGGCTATAGCCAGGATTCCATTCCTCCATCTCCAACTAGACGCCACATTATTCTTGTCCATGGCATCCACTGTTTCGAATCCTCTTTCTGTAGTCACGTGAAGATAACGAGTAAGAATCTAATCGCGGACATGGACATGGATTCACACGATTCACATCGTCATTGAGCCCTTGTCAGCTAGATACAAATTGCCACACTCTCTTCCCCCATACAACAACAATGCTTTTCGAAGAACTACCAGCAGAAATCATAGAGGCCATCCTCTACCACCTCTCCCCGAAATCCCTCATCAGCATCTCCCAAGTTTCAAAGCGATTGAGCATAATCGCGAATACTCCTCTACTATGGCGTTCCCACTGCAGAACCCAATTCCGATACTGGGACCCCTCACATGGACTGCCCGCAAGTTTCAGCGCCCCCGTAAACGATATACAGTGGAAGGACAAGTTCAGGGACAGGATGAACCTTGAGAGGCGCGTCGATCATGGCATGGACGTGCTTGTCAATACTCCAAGAGACAGGCTGGAGACTATCGAACATATGTTGGCACTGTCGGAGGAGGGTACAGAATATACCTACGATGTTAAGGAGGCCTTGCTGCGACATTGCGATGCACCAGACAACGACGATGATCACCTAGCAAGACGTTTCTGGGCCACGGCAGTGCTCGAGAAATTGCACAGAGGATTTGCGATTGAAGAATGGAAGAGGTGTATGACACAGGGAGACACAAATTCCAAGCAGCTCGAAAGGAGTCTCGCAGCGTTTGATCTATTCGTGAGCGACAACGAGCATGATATTGACGATATCACTTCTATGCTCGACAGTCTGGCTGCTAATCTACGTGCTGAGCACCCAGATCTTGACACCTTTTCAACCCGGGGCAAGGCGTTGACCGTGGCAAAATTCCTGCGAGCTCATGGTCACAATGGTGCATCCGACGAAGAATACCACAATTTGTCCAATAATTTCCTTGGCATAGCGTTGCGAGATCCTGAGCATCATGCTCTCCCACTGGTAGCAGTAGCCATATTCTGCTTTGTCGCTCAGCGCGTGGGCCTCGAAGCATCTCCCTGCGGATTTCCAATGCACGTATATGCCATTGTGTCCACGCCGGAGGATCAAGATCTGGATGGCAGGCCTAGCAAAACTTCCGAAAGCATGTACGTTGATGCATTTCGGGAGCCAATTGAAGTACCAAGGCGTCATCTTGAAGCTCAGCTACGATCCATGGGTGCGGGTGCGCTACACAACGAGTATTTGAGCAGAGCACTCGATACTGAGATCGTAGTCCGTTCGAGTCGCAATATCATGCACAGCGTGCAGACACTACAAATGCATGGAAATATTCCCTTGGCAACTCCAGACGACTCGAGAACACCACTCTGGTTTCGACAAAGGCCCGACTTCGACAAAGCTTTCTACGCCTCGCTTTGGTCAACCATGCTACTCCAAACACACAACTCCGCTGGCATGTCACGGCGAAGGCATTACCTACCCTTCCTTTGCGAGTACGTCCAGCAACATTGTCCTTGGGATGCGGATCTGGTGGAGAAATATATTGCGCCGATGTTCACGCGATACCCCGAACGAGGAGATACTTTGCGCATTCTTGATCTTGTAAGAGAGAAGGATGCAAGAGAGCCAACTCCACAGGATCGTAATCCCCAGATTGATGCGAAGGTAGATTATCGTGTTGGACAGGTCTTCAGACATCGAAGATATGGATACGAAGGGGTTATTGTGGGATGGGATGCGCTTTGTGGTGCTACAGATGCTTGGATCGATCATATGGGAGTGGATAATTTAACGGGTGGCAGGAACCAGAGCTTTTACCATGTTTTGTAAGTGCGAGCGCTCTTCATCCAATAAAACTATTTGCTAACAACCACGGTCAGGGTCAATGAAAAGAGCACCAGATACGTTGCTCAAGAGAATATTAGACCTGTGCATGACGAGCCATCTGACGCGCTTAAGCATTTGGCCGGTCGGTATTTTCGACGATGGGATGACGAGAGAAGAATGTTCGTTAGTAACATCAAGGACGAGTATCCTGATGACTAGTTGGGAGTTTGAATGGATGATTGTGTGTCTGAGGTTCTGTTCGACCTGCGAAAGGATTGCAGGATCCTGCAGGATTCCGTTTCCAATGCTGTGGAAGATCTACCCGATTCTCTGAGAACAAATCAATTGGCGCCTTGAGAACTACCGTTTGGGTTAATTAGTCATCTGCATCATCTGGAGGGGGACTTTAGTGAAAGCCATGTACAGATTTATCATTGATAAATGCGCCGCCGTTGTCAAGTATAACCAAGAGAGGCAGATAAGGTGTTTGCGAACGTAAACCACGTTCATTTGTGCAACTTCGAAAACAAGGACGATTTAATATTCAAAAAGAACTTTTCTTCCAACTGCTCATCATCATTTCACAATCCTCACTCTACAGTCCCGTCCCCAGCCACCACCAGTACCCGAGTCTCCTCCCTCACTCACCATTAAGTCTAAATCACCAAACCCTCCCACAGTCAACCCTCTCCCAAACCTCGTGTCACAAAACCAAAACACTACCGTCCTCTGTTTCCTCCGCCAATCCCCAAGCATTTCAAACCTAGAACATAAATCTAGCCCTGTGAAATCTTGACAATTTTCCTTTTAGCTTGCCAGAAATCATGGGTACCTCCTGCAATGTTGATCATTTGCAGAGGCGTTGCGTGTATTAAAGTTTTCCAAAATATACAAGTTTTTGGTGCGATGTTACCAGGAAGCTAGCAGTTGTGATTGCTGTTATGGTGGTTTTGGCTCGTAGTGTCTTGTCGGGTGGGTCTTGTGGTAGGAGCACGGTGAGGTATCCTGTGATTCTCAGTCTAAGCGGAATATCGTAGGATTTTTGAAATGATGCAAATTATTTCTGATGCTCAACTCGTTCGTGATGACATTTTTGCGACGATATAGTCGCCATGTTGTGGATCTGGAGTCATGTGCTTATGGTCAAGATTAATGAGATTGTGTATGTTTTGTGCCTGGTGCTTTATTCCGTGGTCGGGGATCGCTCGGTTGGTTGTTGAGAAGAAGTGAGGAAGATGATGTGGTACTTAAGGGGAGTTTCTGATTGTGTGGTGATACTCCCATGGGCAGGACGGGTTTCATATTATACAAACTGCTCAAGGCGAGGAAATTGAAGCACGTAAAGCGGTACACAAGCTGGAACGAGGCTGGACTATAGATTTTGTAGGTCTGTTTGATAGGTAGGTAGAAGGGACTAAGAGGCACAGACGACTGATGAGTCGAGAAAACTAGTAGGTAGAGACGACGGGTAGGCAAGGACGATGGGTATGTAGGGATGACGAGAGGGTAGCGATAATCATGGGCAGTGACACATTCATCGACAAGTTCCCAAGCTCAAATCCTATCCTTCACCGAACTTGAATTTTCTTTTTAAAACTCCTCTGCCATTTTCCTAGCAAACTAAACCTCCGGCTTTTCAAAGTCAGACTGCCAACACATTTCTCAAGAAAGGAACTCCGAGTATTGGTTCGCGTCCAAATTGCGGAGCCGGGAAAACACTAAGGTAGCACGCATGTGTCCTTTCGTCCGATAAGGTAAGAGTTCCAGGCCAGTACGAAATTCATTGTCTGCCGATATGAAGAGCAAGATCAGGTGCCGTAGCATTACAGTCGACAATGTAAATTGGCCCGACTTTCCGCGCAGGTGGATCAAAGCGCGCCCCGATGGTGTCAGCAATCTTCTCGTAGAGAAAGTCCACAGGGAAGCTGGTGCTGAGACGTGCACTGAATGCGTGATTGTAAGTACCGTTCGCACCTGTGAAGTTAGCCCCATCGACTGTGATGGTCCATAATCCTTAGGAGTCTGCACCTTTAATTCTGGAATGGTCTGGGGTTGGCCGGACTTCGGAGATGGCCCATCGGTCTTCGTGCTTGACAACATCGGGAATCACTCCACCCTCCTTGGAAACGGTCACGAAAAAGATCTCTCCCGAAATGAATCCTCTTCGGTACATTGTCGTGGCTACTATGTCGTAATCGAGGTGCATTCCCTGTCCTTTTGTCGACAGCAAGCCTGGGAGACCAAGACCAAGGATTCCACTCGAGCCATCATCTCTGCGAAAAGTTCAGTTCTAGATACGTACAACTGGGCAAATTGGTGGCTTACCCGTAGTATGTCCCGTCGGTCATCAGGCCAATAAACTTGTCCGGTAGTGTGATGTTCCCAATGGTGAAGGTGGCATGCACAACACAGCCGGTAACATTGGTGTCGATGGACGATCCTTGAAGGCCATACATTTGTACGGCTTGCAAAGTTGTATTCGGTAGTGCTTTGAAGTTTCCCTTTGTTTGGAATTCAGATTCGACGTCTTCAGGGGGGCTGTCTTCGAGTCTGGGAGGAGTGACCCAAGTATCGCCACTTTCAGTGTCCACCCTGAGTTCGACAATCTGGTCACCAATCTTCACCTCGGCTGTGTAACCGATCATGCTCTCGTGCCACAATTCCAATAGGACATTTTGGCCATGACTGAGACGTTGTTGGAGCACCGGGTGAACCGAAGCACAAGTTAGTTCAGAGTGTAAATATAGCGTAAAAAAGTGAAGCGACATACCTGGTGAGACGTTCTGAACGTGATTTTGAGGCGTTCTGCACGTGGTGGCGAAGCTGGATTGGGTGGTGAACGAATTCATATGCTAAAACAACGTTGATAGAGGACAGAAGGGAGAAGGGAGAAGAGAGACGTGATTTGGACCATGGTGAAGGGAATAGAAGCTTCAGCAATCGACAAAAAGCTGTCTTGGTGTGGATATTGGCGAGCAGAGTATAGCTGAATAGCTGTGCGGACGGTCAAAGAAGTGGATAGAAAATGTTTGGGAACTCTAATTGAAAGACTGTACCTGTAAACGAAGTTGTTGACGGAAGATGTTTGAGTCTGAAGTGTGGAAGCCGGAGAATATGCTTTCAAGAGGTAAATAGCTCAAGGACGGGCATTTTGGGACCGAGGCTGGTGCAAGCAGAATACATGGCAAATGCAAGCAAGCGACTCAGCAGCACTGCAAGAGCGATAAAAAAGATATTGGAAAATTGTCAGTCACTACACTCGATGAGTGAAGCACGGTTGGAAGCTGGAAAGGGCATCCATTTTGTTCGCTCTTGGAAGCAACTGCTGATTTCTGTTCATATAGCTTTACCTTTATTGGATAACGTACTCTGAATGTTTAGCAGTCCCAAAAGTGATCTTGCCAGGAAATTACCACCCTCGACACTAATGATTGTGATAACATTAGCAGTCGTTTGATCGGAGCACAGGATTGATGGACCAACTGTGGACTCGGGTCACTGTTGCCCTACGAAAGTGGTGGTTAAACTTATCAATGGAACAAAGTAGCCGACAACGTTCTCGTCACATGACTTCGAACGGAAGGATCACGAACTCCACAGCGAAATGTATCGAGCTATTGGCAGGACTTTATCGCCCTCTCATTCAATGGCATGATGTGAGACCTATTTCGGCCACCTTTTTTTCCTACTGATAGTACAATTTTCTCTTCCCTTGCTTTGTGGTTGATAGAAACCAGAGAGGATAGTTTGAATGGCGATCTCCGTTCTCGATTTTCTCCGGATAAATAGGAAATGAAATTGCCAACGAATCACCGCCGTTGATCCAGAGTGGAAATTGAAGCAATTGGTTTCGTTCTTCTCCAGGGGAACTGGGAGTAAATTGACTGAGAGTCCACAATGGTCCCAATCCAAACGCTTCGCCGGCCGCTGTCATTCTATGTACCAGTCTAGCTGGGGGAGCAAAGGAAGAAACAACAGATGATCGATGCTTTGATGCAATGTTGATGGAAGTTGTGAGGATCGAGACCGTTTCAAAATCTCCGATACCGCTTCCCATCTAATCGATCGATTTGTCCATTTCCTCAACTCCACAACATTGAAGCGCGAAGATTCATTTCGTATCAGCACGACAGGGCCTCCTCGCTCTTCGGTTAATGCCTCGTTCCATGGAACACCGCACAGCCATACACAGACATCAACGATTCATTCCTACAGATAGATGCCAGCCCCCAAATCTCACGTCAAAGACCTGCCCCTGACCGTCATCCTCGTATCACCAGGATGGATGATGGGGAAAACCTCACGGTTGCCGTTAATACGAACCCCTCAAAGCTTGTTCTTCGCCTATTTCCTCGGCTTACCTATTTTAAGCCACACCACACCTGCAACACCACGAATTCGATGCCCTGGCAAAGAAAATCGGCTTTCAATCAGATGGTCCTCGCAGTAGCGGAGCAGGGAACAGAACGTTAACGCAAGGAAACTCAATTTTTCCATCTCGGGAAATGAAATCTCGGTCGTTAGTTGGAAAGCAAAGGACGGTAGAAATCCGACCGTGTTGTCCAACTCAAAGCGCGAACAATATCGTTTGAACAAATATCCCTTCCTGGCCAAAGCTTTCACCAATGTTGTCAAAAACCTGGCATGCGATTCGTTGCCTGTTTTCTGACATTTATCCTGGTTATGGGAACATCCTGATCTATCCATTCATCTGCTTTGCGTCTTTGCTTAATTTAGGTTTCTCCACCGTATAAGCCCTTGCTGAGCCTCGGGCTCAACGGCGCCTTTCTGATGCTCTCCATATGTAAGCAGACGAAAGCATTGTTGGTAGCCATGTCTACATCTGGAATCATTGCGCGCATCCCTTTGGGCTATGGTTGAAAAACTGTTTCGAAGGTGTCAACATAGCTTGGGTTACTCCCAATCACTGAGCTACCGTTTGATAGATGCCTAGGTTGGCTAACATGAATAACAGTATCGATTTCATTATCAAGATGACAATTCCGTGCAAACTTGCAGCTGGTGTAGCAACGATAGCACAAATCGACGTACAGTTTCTTGATCAGGTTCTAAAAGTAGTGCTCACCGGGTGTTGTAAAATCTCAGCCTCGTAATCCAATGAAAGCTGCAGTCCACTGCAAGGGCTATTTTAAGGGACTTCTTTGCGAAAATGATTAGAATACTCCTCCTCGTGTGCGCTCAAGTCATGAAAGAGCTTTCTCCATCTTCCACAGCCGATCTCGCTTCTGAAAAGTGAGTTCAGGCTCAGGGGCATGGATCATTTTACCACACCTTGACATCGCTTGCCACTAAGTAGGTTTTTGGCTATTCTATTTTAGTCGGGCGTTTTGACTGGGAAATTCTAGGTATATTCAATTTTGGGGACATGTCCCAGATGCGAACCCTGGCCTGCATTGCCTCAGGTCCTTCTACAGACACAGCACCTCCTTTCATTGGGACGATCACTTTGTGGCCATCATCTCGTTCTCAAGCCGGATACTACAGGAGTACTGTCTTGCTCTTAAACCCCACACACAGAGTTGTCGTCCCCCACTCGGATTCTGGTAACAACTAGAAGTCAATGCGGCTGTGTCTCATCAGCTTCGTGGCTCAACCATCTTATGCAAACTCCTTTCGTTCAAGGCCTTTTTGCTCCGATTTTAGACAAATTTCGTCTGCCGTCCGTATTCAAAAGAATTCCTGGCTGCAGCTGTGGGAGAGCTGCAATCCTAAAACTGGACCTGGCAAATTCGCTCCCGGTCTTATAGCCTTGCACGATCCGTGAAGACCACTGCCATATATTACTAGCCAATCACTACTTGAGGATTACATATAATGCATCCCGCTTTGGTACGGGATCGAAGCTCATACCCTGTGTTGGACATCCTCAGGCTCGGTCCCAGTATGTCCATTTGGTCATATCATGATATCTTAACTCAGGCTCAGGGAAAACCTTGAAGGGATCTTTTCCTTCGTCAGATTGCATTGCCATGGGACATCTGGAGTGGCGGATCGTCTATCCGGTGTGTCGACATTGACTGCGTCTCGACAGTATCTAGTAGGTACATAAGTCAACGTTTTCGCACCGTTTTCAATCCAGTATTGTTCAGTTCTATCAATTCAATGATGTTCCTCAGCCTTCTTGCAGCTCTTGGTTGCTTAGTTCATTCTAGTTCAGCTATCCCTTCCCCAAACCCACTGGTCTTAGAGCCTCGTGACACCGCAGCCTATGTTCCATCTAGCACCCCGCTTCTTCCTGCAGCGAAAGCGGCGGCTGTTCAGACAATCACCTACAATTGGGATCTGACATGGTAAAGTTGATAATTTTACTCATTTCAAAATTTACCTCCTAACACATGCAATTAGGGTGACTGTCAATCCGGACGGCTCTGGTAATCGTCCTGCGATTGGTGTCAATAATCAGTGGCCCAATCCAGCTATATATGCAAATGTTGGCGACACGATCATTATCAATGCCAACAACAAACTTGGCAACCAATCTACCAGTCTTCATTTCCATGGTTTGTATCAAGTCGGGCAGAACCATCAAGATGGTCCTCCGCAGGTCGTGCAATGTCCCATTCCACCAGGGTCATCTTACCAGTACAAGTTTATTGTAAGTATAATCAACAGTGGTTGCATGCACTCTTTTAATACACATTGTAGATCAACCAGCCAGGTTCCTACTGGTATCATTCACACTCTGGTGGTCAAATTCCTGATGGCCTTCGAGGCCCTATCATTGTCTATGATCCCAACGATCCTTATGCGAATGATTACCACAATGAATTCATTCTTCTCATCACAGACTGGTACACCAAGCAAGCTAGTGGGAAGACAGGCCTCATCCAATACTATCTTGAGTGAGTGATCTGGAAAACAGGCCAATTTATCCTAGCTAATAAATGCAGCCCGAATCAGAATCCAGATGGGGCCGAACCTATCCCAGTGTCTGGTCTAGTGAGTCCAATTGTTCTCCATCTCAAACTCTGCAACTAACCTGCACAGATGAATGAGCAACGAGACTCTGGCGGGAAGATACCCAATGGCATCCAGTACACAGTTGCGCCGTCAACAACCTACAAAATCAGGGTGATCAACATGGTTCGAGTTTTTTCTTCTACTATTGGGCACTACTGACATCGCACTAAGGCAACATTCTCTCAAGGAACCCTCCATTTTGATGGACATCCCTTGACAATAATCGAAGCGGATGGAATCTACACTCAGAAACAACAAGTTACTGATCTCTACGTCGCAGTCGCTCAAAGATACAGTGTGTTGCTGACCACGAAGGCTGATACTTCGCAAAACTACGGTATCCTTTTAGCCTTGGATAATTCAAAATTTGATGGCGAACCTGTTTCTCCACTGTTCAATGTCACAGGCACATTACTCTATAACCCAAACAAACCCATTCCAGCAGCAGTAACACCCTTTCATACGTGGAATACTTTCGATGATTTCAATCTCGTTCCTTATGATCAACAGGCGGCGCTCAGTGGTACTCCGGATGTTAGCATTGGGCTGACTCTCGACTTTGCTCAGATTGATGGGCAGCTTCGGTAGTTGTTCCCAGTTTGTAATGATTGAGTGTGTCACTGACGATCTACAGAGCGGTGTTTAACGACATTACATATCTTCCGTAGAAGGTACCATCGCTTTATACGGCGATCAGTACAGGTGCGGCTGCTTTCAACAACGCAACGTATGGACGGAACGCTCACGCCTATATTGCGAATCTGAGCCAACTTGTGGAAATCACGGTCTACAATATAGATGGCGGAGCACATCCTGTAAATCTGCCATAACCCTCTCTGTGGGACATACTAACGACCCCTTCCAGATCCATCTTCACGGCCACGCTCCGCAGTTGATCTCCCGCAGCCCAGTACCGCCAGGTCCACAAGTCGCAGCCAAGAATAGAGCAAACCGTAACAAGGCGCACGGCGCCACTATTGCTCCTGCTATTAATCTCAATCCTCGTCCCTTAGCGGCGCCTCTTGCAGCGAGGATTCCAATGAGACGAGACACGTGGATGATTGCACCGAATGGTATCGACCAGACCACAAATCCAGGCCAAACTGATGCGACAACTGTGATTCGATTCAAGGCCGATAATCCTGGTGTTTGGTTATTTCATGTAAGTTCTGCGCTCCAATAGTTTCAATTCTCAGAGGCTAATTGACCATAAAGTGCCACATGGAATGGCATATCGAAGCGTAAGTACTTCTTTTTTATTCTCCATAACATCGATGCTGACACCTTTCTCAGAGGTCTCACGGCAACCATTGTGGTGGCCCCGGATAAGATCCAGTCTACACCATCTCTCAATACAATCCCGTCTGCTATGGCGAGTATTTGCGCCGCTCAGAGTATTCCAGTCGCAGGGAATTGTGCCGGTGGGACTGGTGTTCCGAGTGACCCAACAACGTGTAACACAAAGGCTGGGCCCCCAATTCCGGATGGAGCTATGTATCCACCTGGCACTTGAGGTTGCCAGTGCCTTGGCTGTGGAGTCTTGATCATTGATTAGGGATCTCTGACTTGTAAGGGGGAGATAGCTCGAGAAAGTGTAAGGGTTTGGAGATTTCTTTATAACGCCGTTATTGACAAGATTTCGTCGTATATGGGGTTCGTGGGATTCGTTTTAGAGGCTTGCAGAATTAAATATATGGTCCCACGATACACGCTCAGTTGAATCGCTTTCCGATGTGTCGGCCTTGTTTTACAGATGAGTGCGACAACGAAGGCTACGGAATATGTATCGTAAATATGGAAAGGAGATTATATAAAGCCGGTTCTTGCTACTCTACAAATGTTGCTTATTGCTGACGTCTAGCAGATCTGAAATTTGAAGTATGTCTCGAGTCAGCCTTGCGTGGTAGAACACAAATCTGGCATGAGCGACTGGAAACTGCACTTGCAAGTATATAGACTAGATATAATAAGGTATACAGCGTTGATAGAGACATCAGGCAACATAACTAGAGCTGTGGTAGCAATTCTCTCGGTTGGTCGAGATATAATTGTTCCTCGAAATTTGAAAATCTCTTTACTTTATACTTCCGCAGTCAAAACCACCACACTGCATTTTGATGAACAGATTTGCAACTATTAGATCGCTTAATGCCGTAAGAGACAAAATAAATTTATTTCTAGTGTATTGGTCCAAAATTGAGCAGTTGTAGTGAACGTAAAGAAAAATAAATATTTCTTGAGCATATTGTAACAAAAACCACCAACTTTCTCCCAATGATCCACATGATCACTTGGAATTGACAAGAAAGCTCACAGATTAAACTTTGAGTACTGGGACCATATTTCAGTTAATTTGAAGCATGATTCGAGATGGTAGGTAAGCTCAATTGCGTTCAATCGGGATGGAAGGTTATAGTTTGTAGTAAAACTGATTATACATATCTTTTTCTCCCTAGTCATCTAAGTAAATTCCTGAAGATCATCGAGTATAACACATAGACTCTAGCACATCAATGAATGATAAAACCACCGTGACGAAGAAAAGATAACGGGGAGAGTTACAAAGGAGTTGAAAATGTGCCACATTACTGCTTTTGGTTAGATTAAAATATATTTCTGGGACTTCTCAATCTACGAAGCTCTGTCAACTCCAAAACGCGTGGGCCTCATAAACATCGATCTTGTCGTGATCTCATTCTTTATCGGCCAGTACGACGGATATGCAGTCATGCGCTTGTCGCGTAAATATTGCTATGTGATACGTTCACAAGATTCTTCAACGCCGACTTGACACAACCCGACTTTCGCGTTGAGGCGACCACGCGCAATAATTCTTAGAAGATAATTCAATAAGGTGAACGTCTCCAATCGTTCAACATTGGCCGATTGCCAGAACAACATTACTTGAACATTCCAAATATACTGGAAATCTCATAAATTCTGAAAGCCAAGAGCGTATCAGATACCGTACGTCAGACCTGTCTGGCATCCAAATCACAGGACTCGTTACTGAATTCAGCCTCTGATACTAGCTATGGTGGTGTCTCGGGAGGCCAACGGCCGGATTCGTGGCGATCATTCTCATTCCCAGTCAAACGCCTACAATTATTTGGCTTTTTTTCTGTCTTGCGGGATGCTACGGATCTGCTCTTACATTTTGTTTTTGCTCTGTGGAAGTGCTAATTTTAGTTTGCCACTGCTTTACGACAGAAGATCATCCACAATCAGTTTTCATCGACCTGAGTTTTTCAAACTGCATTAATTAATTGCATGATATAACAAAGCCCCTGCCACCAGACACAATTGCGTAGCAAAATTGAACAGATGAACAGATCATATCACGTGAAAATCTTGTCCTTTCGATCTCTCTGCGAAGTAAGCAAACATTGATCAACCTCTTGATGGTATTCGTGCCGTATTCGAGTAGTTTTCGTTACGTATTCATAGCTCTTGTGAAGCCTGTAGCTAGTCGATCAATGATGCTAAAAGATAGGAATTGATTGGCTAGTAGCCGAGAATTGGGCACTACTGCAGGGTCCGGATCCCACACCCATATTGGCTCGTCTTTGTTTCGAAATCAGCCATGCTGCCGTATCTCGCCGGCTCTATCCTTTGTTTTGGAGTCATATTATAATAGCAGGGAAACTCATTCATCAAATCGGCCGAATGGTCTAGTGGGTAAGCAGTTCGAATCTCCAAAGCACCTTGTACGTTCCTAACAATTAATAGTATGATTCTCGCTTTGGGTTACTGCCTTGAAATGCGAGAGGTCCCTGGTTCGAATCCTGGCTCGGCCCCTTGATTAAATTTTTTTTCGTCATTTCAGTAAATGGACACGTGATTTTCAATCAACCCTTGTTTTGCAACTGAACGCAGACATCGCCGTTCGAGCTACACAAAGGCTGATTATAGCTGACGAACAAATATGTTGGGTACAGGTAAAGAACCTTTAAATATCCTTTCTGGGGGGAATGTCCACGTAGGGAAAGTCTCTAAACTGAATACTGATCAGGTTAGAAATCATGATAAGTCCCTTCATTTCTATCCAATTGTGGTGTTGGATTTCCATGGTGTCGATGCTGAAAGAGCGGTGCTTCGGCCACGTTCCTCCCGGATTGACTACTAATCATATAGTCTGACTACGTTTTAGGTATCACAATGCAGAATCATCACCTCTGTCCACGCACGACCAATGCTCGGAGCGTCACAACCTGTCAGCCTAGTGGGAACGTTCGCGGATACATAAGGTTTGGCCAATCTAGTTTAATGAGCATCAAGTTCAAGAATTTCTTGTATCCAACAACCAACTAGTAATTATCATTCTGGCCATCGCTGTTTGAATACTATCACTATTTCTCATCATGGCAACTCAAGAAACAGCAAAGACTCTATTCATCACGGCAAATGCCATCAACTTTGCCTACCGCATCATTGGCAAACCAACCAGCAAAAACACACCCCCCCTCCTGATGCTCAACCACTTTCGATCCAACATCGATCTCTGGGATCCTCTTCTAATCAACAGCCTCGTCGCAACAGGTCGTCAACTAATTACCTACGACTATGCCGGCATGGGCCACAGCAGCGGCACCGTTGAACCGAGCGTCAAAGCCTTTTCGAAAAATGTGGTCGCCTTTCTCGAAGCTCTCCTTCCGACTCTGAATATCGAACAAGTCGATGTTCTTGGGTTTTCTCTTGGTGGTTACGTCGTCCAACAATTGGCACTTGATGCACCAAGCTTGGTCCGAAAGTTAGTTCTCGCGGGAACAGGACCGAGTCTTGGACCAGGTCTCGAGAAACCAATGGCGGAAGTGCAGAGTGCGATCATGGCGCAACCTCCAGATGGAAACGCAATCGCTGATGCGTTCTTCCCTTCCTTCGTTGCCAGAGAAGCAGGAGCCGCCTGGCTGGGCCGTATCATTGGTGGACGTCAAAACATCGCAGGCAAGGAAGGAGAGCCTGAGTTCGCTTTCTTCCTTGGTGGTGAAGGGTTGACCAAACTGGTCGAGACATACTTGAAGTGGGATGCTGATCCAGTGCCCTACGCACTATTGCAAACGATTCAGAAGGATGCTTTGGTTACGGCTG
This sequence comes from Venturiaceae sp. KMAF11, assembly GCA_023078705.1. Classification (NCBI taxonomy): domain Eukaryota; kingdom Fungi; phylum Ascomycota; class Dothideomycetes; order Venturiales; family Venturiaceae; species Venturiaceae sp. KMAF11. The sequence continues at coordinate 119,692 of JALGOQ010000015.1, forward strand.
GGAAGAATGATTTGATCGTTTCGACGCAAAATTCTTACACATTATCTCGCCAGCTTCCAAGAGCCAACTTTGTGGTGTATCCAGGGTCTGGACATGGACATTTGTTCCAATTTGCGGAATTCTACGCTAACCAGGTTGGGAGCTTTTTGGATGGGGAATGGCCAGCTCCGCCAGTGTCGTTTGGCGCCATTGCTGCGCAGTAGGTGGAGCAGAAGGCGTATACTTTTCATGTAGAACTTGGAACAAGAATAAAACACCGTTGTCGTTGCATTAATGGGAGTTTTCGATTGATGGCGCCACTTTGATGAAAAAGTGTGTCGTTCAAAAGCAGAATTTTCTCGAACGTTTGCGTTTTCGGGTGACTTGGATTTGGTTCTGCGTGAACCCGCAAGACAGCTCATGACTTCTTTACCATGGATAATGGATAATGTACTAATAATTTATCGATGAAGAAGAATGCACTTTCTCTGGCAACCTTTGTTGTTTTGATCTTCAGTTCGGTGTTTCTCGGCCCGATTCATCCCGGTCATTAACGTTCGTTTTCACTGAGCTTTGCAGCTCTTATCAATGACCTTTAAATTTTCATCATCATGAAATGGAAGGATTTTGTCTCTTACCCTTCGTCAAGTTGAACCAGAACATTCTGTGCTCTCTGGCACGGCCCTGGGTGAACGAAAATTGACGCGAGGCGTCAAGAATTCGACAAACACTCTCCGAACCTTTGGACAGCATCTACCCATAACTACACCAATTCAAGCATCCAAGCCATTGTGACATGCTTCGACCCAGCAGGGAGCTCTCTCACAACCCAATCAAGCGGGTGCTTTCGCGAGAGGCTGCTCTGCATGAAGCTCAACAGGGCGTCAATTTTATGCTAAAGATCGGCAATCCGATTGAACAAGCTGGACTCGATATGACAAGACGAGGATGCGTTCTTGACGCGTCGAACTCTGATTTTCTTTCGTTCTTACACTGATATTCATGTTGTCCTTCGTGGAGAGACATACTTCCATCTTGGAATCTACGTCTTGGAAAGATCGAAGCTCGAAGCGGCACCTTGTAGTTTGGTTTATGCCCCTCAGAATATTTCTTGCCCGTTCCAATGTCCAGTTGAACAAGAAAAGAAAGCTTCATGGTCATAGTTTGACTGATCATCAATTCTGCCATGCATACATTCCTCTCATAGGAAAATTGTCCGCTTTGCTTGCCTCGACTAAATTCAGTTTGTTCATCTTTCCCTTCTTTCTACAACAACAACAGTGCACTAATATGCCACATATCATGTGAGCTTCTGTGAATTCTGCCTTGGGACTGGGGAAGAAGAAGGTCCTGACCGCACGATCAAGAAGCTGAGATGTGCCAATGATGAGGCCGCTGCTCAGCCTCCGAGCTTCGCCTCCTTAGCTTATCTTCATGCCTGCGAATTTGCTGCTATTTCACCCCGCGTCCTTCTCCCCATGTTCATCCGTTAGTTCTCCACATTCACAATCGCTGGAACATGGACAATGGTCCCAGTTTGGCTTGAAATGCCTACATAATCTTCCATCACCATGGCTGTCTTACCATCTAGTCATATCATATATAAGTCACCGGTTCCCTAGCGTCTCCTACCGCAGTATAGTTAACTCTCTATAGATAATGGAGAGGAAGTTAAATCCGTCCCTACGGACACCACCATGACTGGTAACATCTCTTCTATTGATTCACAGCCATAATCGACACATCAAGCTCACACAACGATGAAGGCCCAAGAAGTTACTGGCGCCGCATACTGAAAACGACAATTAAACGACGCGACCGTTTAATAGGAGTAACGCTCGCACTCATCGCTATGGTGGGAACACTACTCTCCATCCGACCCACATTTCGAGGACTGGATATGAAGGAGGAAGCGCTCCAACTTTCCAACTGGACTGCTATGAAAGACTATCTTGGGGAGTGCAGAGTATTGCAGGTAGCTTGCAAATGGCACGATCGCTTGACTAGACATGGCTGACTTTGTATACAGTCGCTTGGAAGAACCTTGTCCACCAAGTGTAAACTTGTCCTCGATCAGGAAATGCCTCCGCCTCCTCATGTCAAATTGAACCCCAGTGATTCTAGAAATAGAACTTTTGTTGGCGGGGCTTTATCTGGTAGTTATTTTGTGGTTTCTCTATGGTGCATGGCAGTCTATGTACTCTAAAGAAATTGGGGTCGAGCAACAGAGCGAAGGATGGCCCAACATCAGAAAAAAGTCAGTTCTGGATGTCAAGGCGGCGCCTGGAAGTCATTCAAAAACCAAAAATAATTGACTTTAAATCTGAAAGGACATTGGACATTTAGAAATTCATAATAAGCGGACAGTACAGATTGTGACTATCAAATTGGCTTTCAAGCTGACTGCACACAGACTATTACCCCTGATTCAACACTATTCAGAAGCACTCGACCATGTTGATCTCAAAGTTGAACATGTAACGACAGCAATGCACTTCAAATGCATCAGCCAAGCAACTGCTCCGGCTTTAACATCCCCCTCTTCAGCATCTCCACAACCGCAGGCCCAGAATCACTACAAATCTCCGTCCTCTTCAACTTAAACGCATCCCCAACCTTGGCATATGTAAAATGAAAAGCCCCCGGAATCCTAATATCCCACTTCTTGCCTTCCAAATCCTGAAACACCTTCCCACTTCCACCCGGCGCCTTCAAGTTCCCAAAAATTGTCGCTTGGCCAATCATCTCATATCCTCCTTGGATCTCCCAGCAGCAGAGGAATCTGGGCTCGTGGTTATTACCGTCGAACGGGAGATATGTTTCTTTAAGTGCTTCGAAGGCTGCTGCGCCCCCGGTGACTTCTTCGCCGGTGGCCTTTTGGTAGGAGAAATCTTCCGTGTGCCATTTGGAGTATTCCGTCTTCCAGATCTCACCGGAGTCGACGGCGCGAGCGTAGCCTTCAAACCATTTCAAGGCGGGATGGGAGCGAGTTGTTTCGTCCCAGCCTTTGGACGAGTGAATGAGAGCGGAGGTGGTTGGGAAGGACATTTTGCTGGATAATTTGGAGGAGTTGAAGTATATTGGTGTCTTTCGGTAGGTACTTCCTTGAGCCTTTAATGTTGGGATGCTTTGGATTTTAAATAGAAGTTCTCCTTGTTGAGGTCTTGTCGCTGTTCTTTCGAAGACCGTGAACGAAGATTCAGCTGAGGCTGAGGAGAACACCCAGGATTAGGCTAATGATGGAGAGACGGCACGAAGCGAGTAAGCAACCTATCAAATGGGTATCAGTATGCGGGGTAAGGCCCAGATTTTTCAGCCTCAGGCTTAATGCTAACGCTAATTGAAGTCTCGTGGCAGTACACCGCTCTTTCATTGGGATGGAGAAGAGTTTGAATTCTTAGTGCAAAGCAGGGTGAGCACTAGAACAAAGGCTTTGTGTTACAGGAAGCTCTTGGCTTACTGCCATTAATCTTGTATTGGAGAGGAGTGCAAGGTCATGAAGACATTAATGGATGATGGATGGAATCGGCAAGATCATGGGCCCTTGTTTGCCTCGTGACGGTCAGGCATACTCGAATTGAGCCATACTCGTTGGTAATCAACGGAACTTGGCTTGGGATAACTGGTAGGTGTCCAAGTAAAATCTTTGTGGGCAAGTTTGACGTCTATTCAGAAAATATTTGGCAGCTAGATTTGCAAACATCGTTCTTACATCTTACATCAAGAAAGCCAGATACAATCAGTCGTTTATGATGAATTACTGGAATTGAGTAAATAGATAATACATAGGTAGAATTTTGCCTTCTAAAAAAGAGTCTAACAAAGGTACCCATATGCACATCTATTTGGTTGGGGGAAGGAGAACGCTGCGAACGTGGTTAACACTAGTATTGGAATAGTGTTACTCGACACATACCTGTCAATGACATGGACAATACCGCCCTTGATAGCGACATCGGCCTTAACGACATTGGCCTTGTTGATCATAGCCATCTTGCCCATAAGGGTGACAGTGATAGGAGCACCGTTGAGGGTGGTGACCTTGGCACCGTTCTTCAAGTCAGTGGATTTGATAACACCTTTGACAACGTGGTATTTGAGAACGGCAGCGAGAGCGTCCTTGCTGAGTCCAGCAGTGGTGGAAGCAATCTTGGCGAATGCCTCGTTGGTAGGAGCGAAGATAGTGACATCGGTAAGGCCATCGACGGTGGCAGCGAGGCCAGCAGCCTTGAGCGCGGCGACGAGGCTGGTAAGACCTGCGGCGGTGGCAGTTTCAGAGGCGCTCTTCAAGCCAGCGGCGGCCTTTGGTGGTGCCATTGCCATATCACCATCATCATCTGGGCCGTGGGCGAGAGGGGAAGCCTAAGTAATATGAGCAAGTGGTATGTACTGACAATGGAAATTCTTACCAAAGCGGCAACGGCGAAGAAAATGGAGCTGATGATTGAGGCCTTCATGATTATGTTGTTTTGGGTTGTTTTGAAGCGAGTCGGTGTAAGATTGAAATGGATTGATGGGTGTAGTTTCAGGCTTCCACGACGAAGTTCTTATAGAATTGAGTTCACGCTCCCTGCGCGCCTTGATGAAATCACAACGGAGAATACTATTCTATTTTCCATACTCTTACAATGAAGCGAGATGAAAAGTACGCAAACAGAGGTTTCCCCGCCTCGTTTCAAGACTGATATCATCTCGAAAGTCAACCGTGATTAATCCTAAATGAGAGATCAAGACGATTTCACGCATGCATCAAGGAATGGTAGAGATCGAAGGAAGTGCGAGGTCTAATGTTGAGCGCCGAGCGGGTTGCAATGAATCGATTACAGGGGTGCCTTACTGACATGACAAGACGATTAGATGTGATTCCTCGTGTTCCTGGATCTACGGAGCAAGATCAGCAAATCAGAGACGCCGATATCAGCGAATGGGTATTCCAAAACGTGTCATCGTATCTAGGCAATGCCATGTCCCGAGATACTGGCCAGCGCAATTAATGTTTACAGATTAGGGACCCTTGTTATACACGCCAGAAGTAGTAAGACAGCCAAGAGCACTGACATCAGATATTCGAATTCGCATCGTCAAATTTTACTGTCAACAATTAAGGACGTGTCTAGATTTGGCCCTTTTGAGATTTGTTATGATGTCCGAAGCTTCTTTCGAATTTTGAGAAATATGCGCCACGTGACCGGATGTCCAACCGAGCAATATTGATGAGGTCTTTTCGGTACAGGGTCTAGAATATTGCCAGATCGATGTTCATTGTTTCCACGTGAAGCCTGTTGTTGTGGAAGTTGACAGCGGCGACGTATCATCTATTTTCGGTGTGGGCGCTATGTCGATGCGAATGTAGGCAGCGATGGCAGCCGGGAGCTTGACCTGGCTGGGAGGTGTCTGTTTAGCAATGAGCAAATAATATAGAACTTCTTCCGCTCTAGGCCTTGAAATGGACGTCGCTCTGATGGTCGGCGCGTCGTATATTACAACTCCAGGCCTACGGAAATGTGAATCGAGGTCCTCTGGTACGAGTTTCTTGATAAGATTCCAACCATTATGACGTGGAGCCTGGCACAAGAGCCGAGGATGATGATCTACCGCTCTTGTTAATGATTGATGGTTGATTGAAAGGAGATGTTGTGAATTATCGAGCGAAGTCGCGAGGGTTAGCGCAACCGGATTAGGTTAGCATAAAAACGCTTCCTTGTTACCTCGAACGACTTCAAAACTTTTCTCATCATCACCTTTGTCATCTTTCTCCTTACCACCACGGGCTACGGCTGTGAGAACCGTAAACCCATCACCGCACCATGTTTAGCAGCTTTCAAAGCTTACCGCGACCTCATCACCTCGAGTCATCTAACACAAGGTCAGAAACATTGGCTGATACTTACACTATGCCTCTAAAGCTCCTAATTAGAAATGAGACCTAAATCTACAGATGGGAAAACCCTCTAGACAACCCATAGGATGAACTTCGAAGCAGCTATGCAGGGCATGGTTTGTCACCCACCGAAAAGCCATGTGGTAAACGCTTAATCTGTTCCAGCCATAAGGCCAAATTGGAGACAAACTGGGCAGCTTCAGCACAAATAGGACCCTTATCTAGAGATGCCCTGCATCAAAGATCTGGAAATTCTGCCCGAGCTGATATACCTGTCATATTCCAAGGACCGCCAAATCTACACAACTGCCCATTTATCAACTCTCTGGCCTCCTCCACTCCAGAGGCCTTCCCAATCCCTCAAAATTCCCAAGTCGAATGTTGCGACAAGATGAAAGGTCCTTTTCCTTCATATCTACCATAAAAATTCAAAAACCAACCCGTCTGCGCCAACACCACTGGATCCAGGTCTCTAGCCTGGGATTCCAGCATCTCCCAGATGGGGAAATAAGCTTCTTCGTACATCTATGGGACCATCAGCAGAAATCGAGACCGGAATTCATTTCTCGACTCACCCAATGTAAATGATAAGAGGTGGATCTTATAATGCAAGCGTATGGCAATTGACAACGCATGAGATCTCTAGCCTGTTGCAAATTTCCCCGTTATGTCTTGTGACAACGAACACGCAACGGTACATCCCACTCACACACGCCCTTCAACAAGGAAAATCCTACAATTTCGAATCCAAAACCGTACTCGAAGAACTTGAAACAGAAATCACAGCGAACAAAAAAAAGGGGGGGTACCTTGACCACGCACACGAAAGCGTCCAAAGAAGACAAAATTAAGCTCGCAAGTTTCCTCCAAACTCGTTCAGGGAAATTGCCAGAATCCTGGAGGGTCGGCAGTGAAATTGACATGTTTTATTCATGTTGAAGGGTCAAACCCAAAGCTAATCCGAAATTTCCCGCGTCGGGGTATTAGTAATTCATATCTCATAAGGCATGCTGTTTTCTTCATCCCATCCCTTTCCAAGTAAACACCATCATTAAAGTATTGCCCATCATTAAAATATCGTCCATCATAAAATATTCCCATACCCATCCGTTCCCACCACTAAGAAAATCCCAGCTATGGCCCAACCCCAGCCCGAAACACCTACCTATTCTCCGCAATCGCTCACACCTTGAATCTCCTCAAATGCCCACCATGGAACCTCTCCAACTCCTCTAAACAAATAGCCGCAGCCACGTAGCCAAAACTCTTCAGCTCAACTTCTTTTCCATCCCAATTCTTTTTCATACCCGTCCGATTGACGGCAACCCAAAGACAAGCAATAGCTCGTGGCAACGCCTCATCGATATTTCCTTCGTCATCAGTTTGGATGGCAGAGCGCGTGTGGGCAATATCACGACTGAATTGTTCGCGCATGGCGTGGATAGAGTCCTTGAGACGTCGGTTGAAGATAGAGCCCAACGCGCACCCAGAGACGACCTCCACCTCATGTAGGGGATGGCCCGGGTGGAGCGAGTAATCGTAGGTCATGTAGTCGAGGGTAGCCTCATAGTCTGATCGAATGTTCGAAGCGAGGTCAATATACTGTATGTACAGAACGCCTTCCGAAGCGGCGAGGACGTAGTCAAGAACGCGTCTGATGACGGATGATTCGTTCCCAGCATCGGCGTGTGTGCTGGCACGTAATTGCTCGTAGAACCCTTTCTCATCGACCATGCGGTAGAGCTGTCCCAGGACTTTCTCGCTCTTGTAGTGACCCACTTTGCGCTGATCAGGGTCGAGTGATGCGACTGGGTCGTGTGGGTTCTTCTCTTCCTGTTGGGCGAATTTGAGACTCGCTTCAAGCGAGTCGATGGTAACGTGAGGTCCTGGTGCCATGAAGTCGGGCTTGATGCGTCTATCAAACTTGGGTAAGTTTTCCATTCTGGGCTGTTGAACACGCAATGTCAGTGGGATTTCTCAGAATCGATGAAGCAACGTACCTTGATCCCAGTCTTCGGAAAATCTAGAGCATTGCTGATCAATTCGGCGATGGCGATGCAGTCATTTTCTCGGGTGCCCGATTCCAGACGATCAGACAAGATCAACAGATGGTTCGATAGAAGCCCGACATTGTCGCTCTTCATGAAGTCGACAAAATGAGTGGTGATATCCCTGGCTGTAACCTCGCGTCCGATATCAATAGCGGGAAGTCTTGGATAATCCGCTGGAATGCATCTGCCAGGAGGCATGAGAAGAGGCTCCCAGAAGATATCGTACATATCGCCGTCAAGATCTGCGCGGGATTAGAGCATATACTAGATTGAAGTAAGACAATGTTGCTGAAGGGCTGCAAAGAGGTTGGGAGTTTGAAGCTCTGTAACTTGGTTACAAGTGTTCGACTTGACATTAAGCCTCTAACATTTCTGGCAATTTTTGAGAAAATTGTTCAGGACTTTAAAGCTATCAATGTCATTCTGAAAACACGTAGTTCAGTTGAAGAGAAAAAATTCCGCACTCTCTACTCAGCTTTCTTGCAACATAGTATCAAGACGGTAATTTTTCAAGATACCACTTACCTCCTCCGCCAAGTTGGCTTGGAAGATCTCGCTCGCCATATTTACTGAAAAGAACCAAGTTATGTAGCTCTCGCAGTGGAGAATCCCAGGAAACATCAACAGATTGTGCAATCTGAACATCGCCTGGATGATTAGTGGGAGAACGTGTGATCGCAACCTTTCCAACGAAAATTTGTCGATGACCCTCAGTATCCAGCCATGGACAGTAGATTTCTCCGTCTCGTAGGGTGCCGGAATTGTCCATAGCGCCCATCAACTTCATACCCTTCTCCACAGAAATTCGGCCTTTGTACTTGAGCTCACGAAGTCGGACAATAGCTGCAAGCTCTACAACGGCGCGAAGAAAGTGGTCATCCTCAACTGGAATTTGTATGTCATCAAGGTGTTGAATGAGGCCCGGAAGTCCAGCAGTGTCGCCAATTCTCTCCGATTCCAGGAAACTGGCAATATTGATCGCGGAAGTAAGATGTTTGAGTAGATCTGCCATTTGTTTTTCCGCGAGGGCGAAAATGTTCTTTGGAGGTACTCCAAGGTCCTCGAGCACTTTGATGAGGGGCCGGTTGAGGTATAGGGTCAATGGTTTGTCTGCTATACCGCAAATCTCCAGATGATTAGGCTCATCGCAGTGAAATTTGTCCATGGAAGGGCGAACATAGAGCTGTTCATCCTGCAACGTAGTATCCCTGGCTAGCACTCCTTTGAACCCCAAAAATCGGATCTGAAATGCATCAACCTTTGGCCTACCTCTCATACCCGGATAGTTTTGCATGATTTTATCAGCCAATTCAGGAGAAATGAGACCACAACCGTCGCTAAAGCATCGACCATTCCTCTCTACATCCTTTAGAGTGAATTTCCAACTGACTTCAGTCACGACATGGACATGTGTGTCAGTAAATGCCTGACCGATACGTGCAGCACACTTTGCAGGAGACCTGAAGCTAGAAAATTCGCCAATCTTTTTGATGATGTCAGCTGCATGGATGTATTCCTGCGTCCTGGTATTGAAGAATGGGGCCATGTACCAGGCTGTGTGGCTCTTCATCGAGGACTGAGAGAATCCAAGGAAGGCGAAGTCTTTGCCACATATTCTGAGAGGGGTATTAAGCATCGATTGGATCCGATTCCAAATAAGGTCGTTGTTGGTGCTGTACTGCGCCTCGAGGCGGCCACCATCTTCTTCACTGAAGGTAATGCGAATGAAAGAATCGATGTTGTCACTGTAGAGACGGAGAACACGATTGGTGACCTGGTCAATTGATCAGCGAGTGTGAACAAAACTCCGGCTCATCGTCGCATTGCTGTTTGCGAGAGGTTCAAATCAATATGGCACTCTCAACTCGACAATGATATTGATAAATTCCTGGCAATTTGATAAATCATTTTCCCAGAATTTTAGCGATATCGACATCGAGTTTGCCATATTGATTTGACGAAATGACTTTTTGAACCATCGGCGAGAGCGGAGATGCATACCTCAGGCGTTGGACCTTCCAAATATAGGCCGCTGGGCGTAATTCGCGCGTGATGAATCGGGGCAAGATGAGAGTGTGCCTTTACGGTCCGATAAACGGAAGTGTCTTTCAAGGACGCCTCCACCGACTCCTTGATAGCCTTGATGAGGGCCTTTATCGAGTAATTCCCAGAAGGTACAGAGGGATGTGGTGGATCCAACTCATCAAACAGATGGCGCAGGGAATCAGCGCAAGCTTGTTCAGAGGCTCCCTTAGAGATCAGCTGAGATACTTCTGGGATCAAAGCTGTCACAGTATCTGGAGGCAAATGACCATCGCGAGCAATTCGCAGTGCTTGAAATCGAACAGAATATGGCAAAGTTCCTTGCCAATCACGGCTAACAGCAGTTCTGAGATCTTCCATCTGGACATCCAACGGTCTTGAGGGTTTCACGCTGCGAACATGCATGCGAATTGTTGATGGCATCTCTGGGCCGCTCTTCAATAACTCGTTCAGGGCGTGAAGTGTGGAGTGGTCATCAAGAATCACTTCGTAGATGAAACAGATACCAGCGACTTTACCATGCTGCTCATTCAGGGCAGGGACTCTGATCTTCTTTGGCGCTTGGCGGGGACGGTTCGACATGAGATTCTGGAGTTCCGGAAAAGGGTTCTCATCTGGGTTGTAGAACTTCGGCGCCGTGACACATGAGATGAAGGCACTGGAGGTTTTTCCACGAGAGGTGAAGATCTCGGTGACATGGTTGAACGAGATGTCTAATCGATGCTGCCATTTGCCGGCAAGATATGGGTGATCAATCAAGATGACCAGAGATTTGTTACCCATGAGAAGTCTCCCTGAGCCTGCAAGAGTACAATATGGCACAAAAACAGATTCCGAGTCCCTGTACTCCCAGGCACCACACGATAGAGTCGTTGTAGGGAAGACTAACTGTTTCGAGGAAGGCTTAGTCAGTGTGGGAGCAGAGATCGCTGTCAGTCATTAGTGTTGTTAAATCTTGTGACGAGCTATTGTCTACTTACATGGCTTTGAAGCTTCAATTTGGGCCAACTTTTCGCGGACGAATTTGTCATCTTTGCTGGCAGTTGAGCTTCGTTTGAATCGCAGAGGAAATCTGGAAGAAAGTCGTAGAGCTTGCTGATTCTGCATGGCGTTCAAGAAGGCCTGGCCTTTGGCGAAGTCGTGACAGTAAATGAAGGCGAAGCCTTTACCCTTACCCTTGGAGAGCTCATAACGAGCGACGCCATAGCGTTGGAGGTATGGATGAAGACACTCTCGGACTCGGCTTTCTTGGACAGGCTTTGGAATTCCGTCGACGAAAATGTCGAAGCCTTCCGTAATGGCCATCTTTCAGGCGTGCTATTGACAGTCAGTGACTTGATCAACTGGAAGATCGTCTGGTTTTAGGCAGATGCTGCCAGATCATGAAGTCAAGTGGTTGGTCAAGCCAGGCGACCAGTTGACGAAGCTCTTCGGCGCCATCGAGTCGGGAGTTTCCGTACCTCTCAACAAATTAATGCAAGTGAGTAGACGGCGCTCCTTCGTCCTATCCACGAGTTAGTGTGATTCTTAGACTAATAGTCGCGTTGAGTGGATTCGCGTACCTCAGTCACGATGTCTGAAGTTAGTGTCCAGCCTTATGCAGAGTCCAGTCGTCGTCGCGATGTCTGACCCGCCTTCGGATGGATGGCACAGCGCACACAGCAACACACGAGACGAATTGCTGATCTCGTTCTCTGGTGTTGGTGTTTTGTTGAGGTTCGGCGTAGAAGGTAGCGCAAAGATGCGTCTCGAGATGTTGACAGGCAGACTTGCGGGTCACGGGGATCATGATTGGCTATACCTAAAGAGGGGCAACACCAACCATCTTCGGTGCATTAGTTATCTACCTACCCATGTCTCAGTAGCAAAACAGCTCCAGCTCGCTATCAAGACAGAGTTGTCTCTTTCACTGCCATTCGACACGCGGCCAATTCATTCCCACATCTCAATCATAACACATAACAACCACCCAAGACGCCTTTTCTACTTCACAACCCCTAAATCTTATTCTCATTCCCCCGAGTATCCCTCAACTGAATCAGTTTCTCCATGATAACATCAAGCGGCACCAACTCTCCCTTATTCTGCGTAGCCTGGTCATCACGATTTCTAATATTCACAGTGCGAGATTCCTTCTCCTCGGCACCAACAACAAAAATGAAGTTGTACTGCGCCATCTGTCCATTGAGCACCTTCTTCTTGAGCGTGTTTGGGCCAACATCGATGTCGACGTGCATCTTCTGGGCACGGAACATCTTCTGGATTTCTTTGACATAGTCGTCTGCAGCTGGCATGACAGGGATGACGAGGACTTGACGGGGTGAGAGCCAGAAAGGCCACTAGAATGAAAATATTAGTAGATGCAAGCGATCAAGTGAGGAGAAGCTTACCTTGCCGCCGAAATGTTCGCAAAGAATACCAATAAAGCGTTCGAAAGATCCGCAAATGGCACGATGGATCATGACAGGACGCGCATATCCAGGCTTGGGCGGTGGTACTACTCTAGCAGCAGGCGTTTTCTCATCCTTGGAATTCACAGGATCCTTCGAGGCAACCTCCTTTGGCGCATGCTCTTTCGGCGCATCTTCAACCTTTCCAGGCTTCTTCTCGGCGGTCTGATATTCAAGTCCAAATTGTTGTGGTAGCTGGAAATCCAATTGGATAGTGGCGCACTGGAAATCACGCTTCAAGGCATCGGAAATGGTGATGTCGATCTTGGGTCCGTAGAAAGCTCCGTCACCTGGGTTGAGCTCCCAAGCAGCACCTCCTTGCTCATGAAACTCGTCCAATGCTTTGCTCAACTTAGCCTCAGCAATGTCCCACTCTTCAATCTTTCCAAGAAACTTCTCTGGTCTGGTGGAGAGCTTCATCTTGAAGGCGAAACCAAACCTGCCGTACACGGTGCGAAGGAAGTCGAATAGACCTTTGACTTCATCCTCGATTTGGTCTTGGGTGCAGAAAATGTGAGTATCATCCTGCTGGAATCTGCGAACTCTGGTGAGACCAGTGAGAGCGCCGGAAGCTTCATTACGGTGCAGAACACCAAAATCAGCATATCGCAATGGAAGTTCACGGTAGCTGTGATCGACGTGCTTGAACATTCGGCAATGACTTGGGCAGTTCATTGGCTTCAATGCCCAGCTCTCCTTCTCCACCTCGAACGTGAACATATCTTCCCGATAGTGCTGCCAGTGACCGGAGGTCTTCCAAAGATCCGATTTGAACATGTTGGGAGTGATGACTTCATCGTAGCCACGCTTCCAGTATTCATCTTCTAGGAACTTCATGAGCGTCTTGTAGATGACGGTACCGCGTGGTAGCCAGAATGCCGAGCCTGGTGACACCTCATCGAAGAAGAACAACTCTTGCTGTGTGCCTATCTTTCGGTGATCTCGTTTCGCGGCTTCCTCGAGGTAGTGTAGGTGCTCATCCATGAGCTTCTTGTCTGGGAAACTTATGCCATAGATTCGTTGGAGTGAGTCATTGGCGGCGTCTCCGAGGAAGTACGATGCAGAGTTCTTCATGATTTTCCACGACTTTATTCTGCCAGTGTGAGGAATGTGTGGGCCTCGACACAAGTCGATGAAGGGTCCGTTGCGGTAGACGGTGGTGGAGGTGCCATCCGGAATCTTGTCCTTGATGATGTGCTGCTTGTATGGATTCGATTCGAACATTCTCAACAAGTTCTCCTTGGACAAGACCAGTCGCTGGAAGACCTGCTTCTCTTTGATTGCTTTGTTGGCGATGTTTTCTAGCGGCTTGTAGTCTGTCTCGTAGACGGGTGCAGATTCTGGCAACTTCATCTCGTAGTAGAAACCTCCCTCTTCCAATGGTGGGCCAATACACAAGTCGCAACCCCATCTCCTCTCAGCACACTCTCCCAGAACGTGAGCAGACGAGTGCCAGTATACCATCTTCGCGTCCTTGTCCTCGAAGTCCAGAAGAGCGAGCTGGCAGCTCTTCTCCAGCGGCCTCTCCAGATCCCAGACATCACCATCCACCTTTGAAATAAAGACCCTCTCGGACAGCGATTTTGCAATCCCTCGGGCAATGTCTCCAGGCGTGGTCTGCCATGCTTTTCCGACTTTGTGGCTGCCATCCGGGAGTGTAATGAGGATTTCTTCGTGGGGTTTTGCGGCGATTTCAGCGTCGTATGCAGCTTTGAGCTCGTCGAATATCTTGATTCTGTGGTCGATATATGCGGGAGGTGTAGCTAACTCGTCTGGTCCTGAACCATCTCCGCCCTTGACCTTTTTGACCTTCTTTGGCTGTTGCTGTGACTGCTTCTTCTTTTCTTCCTTGTCCTCGAGACTCAATTTCTTCAGGCCGTCTTTTACGGCGTCCTTGATTGATTCTGCCATGGTGTGAGAGTTTATGGGAGAAAACAATGACTCGGTCTTCCCCCTCTATACACCTAAATTGTTGGTGACTGTGAGCAGTTCCCCGCCACTGACTCGAGGGTCACGTGCAAAGTCAATTTTCGATCTTCTCTGATTGGTCGAAACGCCTAGCTCTAAAATTTCAAGAAGACTTTATTCAACCCAATTCTTTCCTTCCTCTCGACTGCAGCAACACCCACCCACCGACCCAATTAATTCCAACAATGTCATTCAGAGGCGGTGACCGAGGAGGTCGCGGCGGATCTCGTGGAGGCTTTGCGCCCAGAGGGGGAGCTGGAGGAGGTGAGAAATATTCGACGAAGAATCCTTGCGACTGGAGAGCTAACAAGAGACAGGACGCGGAGGTTATCAATCCAATTCTTATGGCCCACCAGCAGCTCAGACGGGTATGTTGTTGGTACCAGCTCTATGGGATAGTCAATATGCTAATTGTGCCAGAATTGGGCATTTTCCAACACGCAGTCGAGGGCGAAATGCTATGCGAATCAAAGAACATCAAGATCCCATACTTCAACGCCCCAATCTACCTCGAAAATAAGGTACCTTTGCCCCCCTCTCTATGGAATCACAATCTAACAATGACAGACACAAATTGGAAAGGTCGACGAAATTCTCGGTCCCCTAAACCAAGTCTACTTCACAGTAAAGCCCCAAGACGGCATCGTAGCCACATCCTTCAAGCCAGGCGACAAATTCTTCATCGGAACAGACAAACTACTACCCGTCGACCGATTTCTCCCCAAGCCAAAGCCTCCACCAGGATCGAAACCAAAGCGTGCCGGTGGTGCGTCAAGAGGTGGACCCATGCGTGGTGGACGAGGTGGTGGAAGAGGAGCACCCCGAGGAAGAGGTGGATTTGGTGGAGACCGCGGACGTGGTGGATTTGGTGGAGGAAGAGGTGCACCAAGAGGCGGAGGATTTGGAGCACGAGGTGGTGGAGGAGGATTCGGCAGAGGTGCACCTAGGGGAGGTGGTTTCGGTGCGCCTCGTGGTGGGTTCAGCAGCCGTGGAAGAGGTTGAGCATTTGTGCCGTCTGAAAATTTCACGGCGTTTGGGTAACGGATATGGCGTTGTGGGTACATTTGCTTCGGCGGGACAGACGATTCCCAGTGTGTATGAAAAAGGCTACGTAGTAACCAAACTTGGTGGTGATGATTGCATGGGCTTTCAATTTTGTCTTTTCCCCTCGAGTAGCGCAACTTTCGTATGCTGATGTTTAACTAAACCTCAGCGGCTCTATTGCGGGACTGTCACTGATATCCCCGCGGCAGATCCTCGCCATGATAGAGCGCAAGGAGCTTCGACACATCGATATTTGCTTCTTCGAGCGACTGCATGGCAATGATTGCACAAGAAACAGGTCTCGCTCAAGATGGGCAATAAGTTGATGGGTAATCTGTAATATTCCACGATCAGACGTCTTAGTCATATCTAGCTGAGCGATTTCGAAACTCAAGGTATCCAAATCCGAGGCACATCACGTCCAGCTCTCCGGTCATTCCAACTCGATGTTCTGGTCCTTCGAGAGTTGGAAAGCCGAAATCATCTCCTTATCAAAGATCTGGCCTACTCCCACCCTCTCATATCGTCTTACTCCATCTTCACTCCACCCAGTCTGTCGCAAGTATAGGACGTTGAGAACAGGATGATAGGTATTCAAGTATCCAAAATGCCAACCAGGTTGGCTTGAAATGGTGCGTGTCGAGATGTGAAGACAATAGACTTCAATTGGTGAATCCATTGCGGTCCCCGGTGAAACATCATCAGAGTCGTTGGGCGAGTCGTAAAGAGAGTTACTCAAACTAGTATGCAAGTCGTTCGAAATTGATTCCTCGAATGAACCCCATCCGCCGATTACATCTGGATTGGTTGCGGGGCTTATCAGTCTCCAATTTCGACGACTGTCTTGAAAGCCACGATCCACGAAGGTTGTGTCTGGCTGCTCGTATGCTTCGGGTAAGCGGGCACCTTTCAGCCATGAGAGGATGTCGTACCACACTGAGTGTGACCTCTGGGGCGTAAATCGACGGTCGAGATGGGGTTCGTGATCGGAGGCGAGGATTGCCATGTTGAGGTCTGGTTCTGAGAAATGGCCTTGTGCGAAAACAGGGAGCAATCTTCCTCGTATACTGAGACGGTTGTTCATCGTAGTGAGTTCGTCATCCTCTGACGGCGACGAGGCGTTTGGCTTTGGAACGCGATGGATCTCGCAGGCGTTTCGAATCCCAGCACATCTTTCAGACCAGTGCACTCCAGCTATAAGGGATGCCCATGACCACGTCGGAGCCTGGCAGGCTCTCTTGTAGTCGAGGGAAGTGGGGCGCTGCTCCCATAGCAGACCATGATGAATATCTTGGAGCCATAGACCTGATGCATAGACAGGAGCTTGCGCCACGTTGGAATCTTGCTCATCGTCCTTGTTCGCCGCATTAAGAAAATGTCGGGCAACGCCGGCAATCGCGAGCAACCTGTCTTTGGATGGGTAACTGAGATCCGAAGTTGAATAACTCTCGATAACAAGGTACCACGAATCATCGAACGCTTGTTTCCCGAATGATAGAAAGGTCTGCTTGAGTCGTAGCAGAGCTTTACCTTCAGCGTCGACGTTGGACAGGTTCAACACCTCGTTTCATTCTGTTATTACCGGCTCTGCATCACTCTGACATTCGAAGAATACCCCTTCCGGAGTAAACCATAATATCCGACGGGACAAAACCCACTCTTGAAATATCCAGCCTCTTTTGAGGAGTGCACCTTGCCTAACCGCCAACCAAAACCGCTGTTCCGGCATCTGCTTGGTTTTATAGACATAGAAATGGCCTTCATAACCACCTTCAGGACTCCTGTAAGGCAACCTAACAGTCTCTTTCAGAATAGAGGTATCCCGAGGCGAAAGGAAGTCACTTGAAATGTCTCTAGGAAGAGCGGCAATAGTTAGGACCGAGTAGTTGTAATACTGGGCCATTTTTGTAGCTTCTGCGCGCCAATCGCGGCCATCATCTCCATCTTGGACGATACAAAGCGAGTCAATCCAGAGATAATTATATCCAAACCGCCGAGTTACATAGATGGCGTCCATGAAGGTCTTTGAGAGCTGATCGAGGTCTTTCCCGACAAGACGGTTATCATAATTCGAGGTTGTGGTCTTGCATTGCTCCGTCTGACTATCCCAACGATGTGAAACTGTGAGATAATGTCCGTGATGACCTCTTGTTTCACGAAGCCTGATTTGTTCCTCAGACAAATCCAAACATCGACTTGGAAGCAAGGTTTCTGCATGTGAGCCATGGTTCACCACGAGACACTTCTTCAGCCAACCTGTTATGCCTAACAAGAACTCGTTGCTCGTACGATCTTCTCCAAGATACCGGCCTCCAATATCCCCAGAAGTCTGTGCTGGAGTACCTTGCAAGCTCGTTAACAGTTAACTTGCAGATCGAGAGTTGAGGGTAGGCTACCTGGATCTGCAGCTACGCCAAAATGGCCTCCTTGGAACAAACGAGCATCTTCAAAATATGTCAATGGTAGATATGAGCCACCAGATAGCGTTGGTTGCCAGGAGGGACGATCGTCGTGTGTCAATGACAACCCTGGGAAGTATAACCTATCGAGCTGACGAGGGCCTAGAAACACTCGCAGACGATTGAATGGTAAGTCCTCTTTTTTACATCCAAATGTCGGCAGACCGCTTTTGCACAAGCTCATATGCATCCATGAGCGTTCGAGATCAAATTGAGAGATGTGATCCAGAGCGGCGACGAGAATATCGCAAAATTCGCAGCCTTCAGCATCTGCAGACTGCATCAACGCGTTGATCCTGTACCCTCTTAAACCGTCTGGGTCCTCCTTGAATCGCTGGATGTCGAAGCGCTGACAAGAGCGACACAAAGGCATAGCAATAGAGTTTGTGGAGGTTACACACTGTGATATCCGAGGCAGAGGGAGCCATCCTCTCCTTTGTCTGCCCAGCGTTGTTATGCATGATCATGCAGTATGCTCAGCCACCACCGATTTCATCCAACTCGATCTTGGGGCCCAGTACATTGTGGAACTTGACAACCTACAATCTCCTTTCCAGCTTCTACTTCATCAACAACACCAACTTCGGGAATTGGGATCCGGCTGCATTGCTTGGTTCGAGGTAAATCGGTGTCGAACAGCCCGGGATTGACGACGCTACGGCATTGTCTAACCACCTTGACAATGCCTCCAGCTTGGAGCTTATTACATTCCCGTTTTCCTTACACATATCCTCACTACACCTTTTACGGCTGTTGGAATTGGACTTGCCGCTTCTGGATATTTTGTTGCTGTATGGCCGATATACTACTTTTCTATCCGGCGATACCACTTCCGATCAACGATGCGACCTACTACTTCCTCCTATATCATCTTGTCTCCTTTCTGTTCACTACTGCGTTGTATGCCCTTTTGTTTGTGTCAGTAGGGATCTACGGGCCGTCCTTTGCCCCAATTGCCGCCATTAGTCTCTGTATCTTCTTTGCATTGGTCAATCCATTTCTCAATGTATACACTGTCATGGTTTATGACCAGCAGGCCGCGTGGTTTCTACCTCACGCTCTCGTGGAGGCTCTGCTCAATATTGTGAGCGTTTTCAATTGGTTTCGCGCTTGGAAAATGCTTCACAAAACCACACAGAGGGTTTATGGACCCGTACCGCCTAGTGATGACATGATCAATGCCACCACTTTGTATCCCTGTGAGCTCCACCGTGGACCCTTGTCAAAGGCCTATGAAACGCAAGAGCCTCTTATTCAGAGAAGGTCGCGGCTGGTTGGTTTAATCGATGCCACGGACGTTTCCATTGAAGCTCTATCATCCCCAACAAATGTAAGTTGCTGTCACCCGCAGGTACACTGTTGTCTGTTCACACACACTTTAGGTTGCAAGTCTTCAGACTCTAGATAGCCACGTCCCATTTCCGTTAAATTCTGAATATGATGACGCTAGCACACAGGTCAGTACCGACAAACAATTTACATAATTTGGGTATTGGCTCCAAACCTGACTTTAGCTGCGCAGAGGATTGATCACGACTTTGAATCATCGATTGTGAGATCCAAGACTTTCCATTTGCTTGGACTAGACGATTTTGAAATTGATTGTCCCAATTGCATTGCAGCAAGCCCTCAAACAATCACCACGGTGTTTTGCTCTCGAATTTTCGCCACCTTCCTCGAGATCGGACTGCTCTGTGCATTTTTCTCCATGCCAGAGCATAACCCTAAATACCCTTTTCAGTACTTCAAGCCATCTTTCAGGTAGATCATCTTTCGGTTGACCCCAATTTCTGCGGACTAACACGCTATAGGATGAAAACGTGGAGTTTTTCTATGCCGATAAGCAACCTCTGTTGCATAGCATGGACTATCTCCAAGGTGGAGATGCGAAAGACTGCACAAGGAAAGGCTGTTTCGCTATTTTATATTCTTCATTTTGCATTCACATACGCAAGTCTCGTCAATATTGGCTTCAACTTCTGGGATACTGTACGAATCGACTTTGGATGGATTTGCCCAATGATCCTCATACAGTTCTTGTACCGCTACCGTGAAGCGCATCATAGGCTTCGTCTCATTGGGGATAGTCTCAATGGTCACAGCACAATGCTCTCATCTTCGAATAGTTTTTACTGGTAATAATACAACACCACTTGTGTCAAAATTCCAATCGTCGTTAGAAGCACATTCGGTTCGTCAGATCTCTGCGGTTAAGGGCGGACGAGAAACCCTCCCTCCATGAATCTTAACTGAGCGTTCCTTGATCTCTCTTGATACTATACACACTGATTCCAGCATCACCCTCACGCTGGCTTTCTATATCACCACCGGTTAGCGAAACCAAATTACATCTACCTTGTCGCCGAGAAGGTGGGCCAATTCTTCCGTAGAGACATTGGTGGAGGTCTATGGCCTCCATCGTGTCCTCAATAGACTGAGTCACTTCCTTCAATGACGCCTTGAAACCATTCCGCGTGTCTTTCGATATATACTTGTACTGGTTTTTTAGCTCTTCAGCTGTAGCTAGGTATTTGCTGCATAGCTAATTCAATGTCAGGAACACTTTATTATTATCCTGATTGAAAAAAATTGCAATGAAAGACGAAACTTACAAATATCATGTCCTCTATTTTTGTCGTGATTTGTGGGTTGAGAGGGATGTGATGTCTAGCAAAATGTTGCACTTTCAATTGAATACTCTGGGTGTATTTTGTGATTTCTTCACGAAGTGCACATTCTGTGGAAAGAAGTGTGGAAAGGGGTGATAGTTTCGATGACATTCTTGTAAATGATTCAGGCAGGCGTAGTACAGCAAGCCTTCAAGAATCTAATGGCAACAATACTTGCTAATTCGAGATATAAGTTCATCCCCATCTTTTATCACGGTATGAACGATGAAAGCCCGCGTGAGATAGATTTGAAAAGTTTAGCTATTACCTTCAAAACATTGTTTTGCAAAGGATCTTCTCTCGAGGTGTCTTTGTGCGGAACTAAACTAAGGGGATAGAGGCCCATAGTTTTCTTCTTCAACAAGGAATACATTTCCATTATACATGCCCTTCTCTTGGCATACATTCTAACAAAGACCCCCTCCAAAAACATTTTTGCCTCATGAATAAGTTGATTGAGATTCCAAAAATTTCTTGTCATCCTGTCGACCTTTTTTTAAATACCAGGTACAACATTAAGTATCACAACGCCCCTAATTCTCCACCTCCAAGCAAAGCCAAACTCAAAGCCATAAAATTAAGAACAACAAGTCAACAAGCTTCATATTACTCAATTGTTTCAGATTGGCGTAAGTAAATTGAGCAACTTACCTCTTATGTGGGACACGAGTATAAATCATCAGCCCCACCTCCGCCAGGCTGGGGAGGTATTGTAAGCAAAAACAATAAACAAGAGGCGAGGTAACAGATCTTTGATCACTAAGAACGAGAGGAATGGACTATAAAACCCAATCAAGCCATTTTCCCATTAACAAACTCTTTCTTAATTTCCACCTTTGTCCCATCTCCAACTCCGACCACCCCCAAATAGACACCTTCATATCATATCTTCCACAATGCGCCTCCCCATGCTTATCCTCACCCCTCTCCTCACCACCACCAACGCCGAAATCTGCACCATAGATCAAAACGCATGTACATCCAAATGTGGGAGGAATTGTTATACAATGGGGTGTGTGTTGTGGTATTGCTGTCCTCATAATTAGCCACACGATGGCTGGAGAATGTATGTGTGTATGTAGGATCGCCACGATGGCTTTTTGTGGGGAGAGGTGAGTGCTAATTCTTTTGAGGAGGTAGGACTGAGGCGGATTGTACTGTTTGGGGTTCAGCTTTTTAGGCTTGAGGGAGGGATGGACTTTGATTATTATAGGACTGGATAGTTAGAGTGGAGCTGACGAAAATTTATCCGCAGTGTGGTCAGGGGATTGGAAAGGGAGTTGAGAGGTGGTTGGAATGATGATGGAGCGCTGTGGTTGTACTTCTCATCGCATTCGCACCCTACTTCTTCAGAATGATGTTCTTAACCGCATGGGTTTTGCTAGCCTTTGCGGCATTCCCCACTACGACCATACTTGTGATTGAGGACCAACGGTGGTTGCAATCGAATTATGACTATCCTTGTGTTGGAGAAGCGGTGCGTTGGTGATGTTGTTGTTGAAACCTTTTGAAGGGGAGAGGGTAGGATCGCTGTGATGGTTTCGCGGCCTGGGTGCTGGAATTCCTGGCAACTAGCGAGGGCACTAAATACCTGGCATTTTTGGAGGATATAGGGTACCTAGTGTAATCGTAGAAGCTTTGATTCTTCGCCATTGGCGTTGCATCTATGAGACGCATTGGTTTGTGAAAAGAATTGTCCAGTGGAAGCGGTGATGTTTGGTCCTATTGGATTATTGCGTGGAGTGGGTGTTATGCTGAGCTGTGCTCTGTCTTAGTCATATTCTATGTATGGCAATAATTCCTGTCAAACCATCAGCTACAGTTGTCAGTCCCGTAACACACGAAATCTCTCACAATCTCAGTCTTGTAGTTCGGCGCTCCATCTTCAGTCGGATATAAGCGGGTCAATTTGACTCGCCACTTTGCACCCTTTGGATAACCGTACTTTCCGTCGGTTCTAGAAAAGCGAAAGTCCAACTCCTGCAATCGTGCGTATGGGTATTGCGTCATATATGTTTCGAAAAAGTTGACAACGAATTTCTCGGGATTCGTTATTTCCGCTTCTGCCATCCAACCCTCCTTGTTTGGAACCCAGCCGGCACCCACATATGCGATGCCGAGCTGTAGGCGGCGGAGGCGCGAAAATTGAAGCAGACTTTCCATCAATGCTTTGGGCTTCAGTGATGTGTTAGCTATGGTGTGGGAACGAAGAGCGCGAGATCAAAGTTGTCTAAGGGAGCTATTGAACATTCCGTCCAAGCCACAGCATAGCCGGTCCGTCAATTCTGTTCCTCCATACAGACCACTGACTCGAATACAACATACTAAATTCGAAACCAATATCGATAAATGTTTGGCAATTTGAGAAAAAATATGGCCAGGAATTTATCGATAACAATGTGGAGTTGAGCAGTTGTTATGCAAAGTCTAGTGTTCTTCGTGATTGAAAAGCAGCGTCCCGAAACCGAATTGGAAATCACACTATGACAGTGAAATGTAGACAAAGGTCATGCAGAACCGGTGGATCGTACCGCCCTTTTCAAAGGAGGAAGACGGCACAAGGTGTGTTTGGATACGACGTTTCGCTCAAGCAACTCGAAGGCTGTTCTTGAAAGTCGTGTTCCTTAGGTGTCTTCTACCTTCGAGTCAACGAGCAATGAGAAAAGAGCTTACCCAGACCACATCGTCTTCGCTCCGGTCCTTTTCAGTCATAACAACCCCAAATTCCAGGTCTTCAACTGTGAGAGACATGAGCAGCAATGGTTCGAGAAAGCGAGTTGTCCACTCTTGCGAATCATACCGAAAATGCCAATCCACTTTGAACTTCCGCAAAAAGCTTCCATGGCGGTGAACTATGGCATGCCATATGCTTGCGACGCTCAGTTCATCTTCTATTGTCGTTCTCTGATTCGGCCATGTCCCATACACGAATTCTTCCAGCTTGTCAATTGAATTGATAAAATCTCTGATTCCAGAACAGTCGACAAGAGTTGGGTGAGCAATGACCTCGAGGCGAGTGAGACGGGATACCGATCCAGTCAATGCTTTCCATACAGATATGTGACAAGATTGCGATTTAGGTATTTTTAAATGACGAAGACTGCTCCAATTTATGAGAGAAGACCATGAAGAGGGATCGAACTCGTCTGCGTTACAATCTTCGGGGATTGCGAAGCTTTCCAGTGAGGGCAGCGCGAATTTCAGTTCTGGTTGGAGTAGGTCCATGTCATCATTGTTGGCTGCTCGTAGGTTCAAATTTCTCAGGTTCTTGCAGCCGGTTATCAGTTTCGACAATTGTGGCAGTTCACAGGGCTGTAGTTCCCAACCTGGGACTCCGGTTTCCGCGTAGTAGAATGCCATGTTGAGAGAATAGAGCTGTGGTGAGCTGATCGCTTTCCTGTCCAGTCTTGCGCAGCGCCCTGAGTGCTCTTTCCTATGGGGCAAATTGATGTGAAGACGTGCGCGAGGCCATCGAGAGTGCAGGACTTTGAGAATTTCAGACGGAATATGGCAACAGACATGCCAGCTGAAGTCTTGGAGATTACTGAATACATGAAGTATGTCGATCATCTTTTGAGTGGAAAGACCAATATCTGATAACAATGTCATATCTTGGTTGTACTGAGACTGCCAGTAGTCTTGGTGTGGTTCTCTATGGCTGAAAGGACCGATCTGCAAGTGTCGTACGTATGTTCGCAGATAGCAGGAATCGTCCATGAGTTTGGATATGATACGAACGTGTGGAGCGTAGAATGATGTAAGGCTTCTCACTTTCGAGAGCTGAAGACCATCACTAAAGCCACAGGAGCTCGGTTCGGTACCATGATTGAAACAGTTCCTGAATTTCAGATGGCGATAGAAGACAGGGTCAGCCGCTTGCTGGTAATAGGTGGAGACACATCTGAAAGTCGCCAGAGAGCCTGGATCTATGTCATAGAGCTGGAAGATATGTTAGCTGTCAGGAATTAGGATTTACAGAGTTCTTTTAGACTTCACAACGACGGTTTTTTGACTTACTTGCTCTAGTATCAGCCTCAAAACGGCCGGATTCTGGGCTAAAATTCCAACTTCAGCAGCAACCTCGAGAAGTGCGTGCCGCGGTTGGACCGTATTCATCTTGGAATTAAGGTGTGAAAGATGAAAAGATGAAAGATGTTGTTGATGGGGAAGGAGGATCGACATGGAAGTTGAGTTCCCAATATAGAATTGTCACCTGATTCGGCCCATTACCTCAACCTCTATCTCGACTTCATCTACCACAAAGCAGAATGCCGCAGATCGAAGTCCTCCAAACTGCCCATACAGCCGCGCCTGGCTGGGCCTACGTCCTAGACACCGGCCATGATCCCTCCAAAGCTGCAATAAACCCCTCCGGCGCGCGAAAAGGACGCGCTCAACGCACAGTCACTCAACATGTCACCGACGCGCCCGAGCTATCACGAAGAGAGAATGTTGCCATCGCTAAACGCTTAGCAGACCTCGATCGAGAGGGCGGGAAAGAAATTGAGATACCATCTAAATACAAGGGAAGTGTTGGGACTTGGAAGAGTGGTGGAACGGGAGGGAAGTTGACGACAAATGTACGGAGGATATTGCAGAGCGAGAAGACATTTGCGCATCATTTGAATGACGAGGAGGCGAGGTTGGGGATGAGAAGCGGGATTCAGACACAAGTTCCTGCGCCTGTGGTGGCAGGACGGAGTCGAACTGCTGGGCTGAAGAGGGGGAGTACTGTTGGTGTTATGGGACCTCCTGCTCTTCCATCACCCACTATGACGACTCCTGCGGCTGAGGAGGATGTTACGATGACAGATGCGTCGGCGATATCATCGTCCCTATTACAGCAAGCATCGAAGCCACTCAATATGACGGATCGCGATGCCAACGAACCTCTTCTTCAGATACATCTCCCATCTTTACCAACGCCGGAAGAACTCGAAGCCCTGGTTTCAGCACCACCACTGTCTTACAATGCTGCTCGAGCGGCACCACCGCCTGCTTCCGCACCACCACAAAGAAAGTTTTGCGAAATGTGCGGATACTGGGGGCGAGTGAAGTGCTTGAAGTGTGGACAAAGAGTCTGTGGATTGGAGTGCAAGGAAGCTCATGATCTGGATTGCAAGAGAAAATATGCTTGAGCAAAGCAATGATTCCCGAAAATCTAGGCGTTTGGGAAAAGTGATGATTTTGATACCCCAGATCGAGAAATACATTTGTACGTTTATGTTTACTTATCACCAAACCAATGGCTTTTACTATTCGAGCTTGATGTCTTGTTGGCTTTATAGTATTTCTAGAACTTTACAGGGGATGTCATGTTAGAGATATGTGAGATGCACAATAGACTTCAATTTCCACACACATCAACAAATATTTCTTTGCTCTCAAGAACGGTAAATTGTTCAGTTGCGCTCGAAATGATTTCCTTGTATATAGTTGTATAAGCATCCCCAGCCTATCAAAAGTCCCTATCCCAACACCACTAAAACCAATCATATACCAAGCCATCTCCAACCACCGAGAAGCCGATTGAATAGCTTTCCCAGTCCTTCCCACACGCCCGCCAAAGTGTTCTTCGCTCTGAATGCTCGTCGTGCTCTACCGGAACAATCGAACCCAATGCCTCCAACATCTCAGTCAGACGCTCGATTTCGATCTTCAAATCAGCCATAATCCCTCGAAGCTGATCCTTCTCCGTCTCGATAATCGCTTTTCCCCTCTTTCGTCTCTGCTGCAGGATTTCGCTGCCGAGTTCGACGACGCGGTCGTGCATCTGTGGGACTATTAGAATTGTTATATTAAAAGCAATTGGGGAGGAAATATGAACCATCTTCATCTCCTCACGACGTGCACGAGTGACTTCGGTTGTCTGTGTAGCGTTGGAGAGCTCGCGTCGTTCCATGGAGGTAGGTGAGTTCATTTTGCTTGGTGAGTAAGTCGGATCTCGTTTTTTTTTAAAGAAAACGCAGGCAGTGGAAGTAGCGGGCTGAGGAGCTCAAGCCCAGACAAGGTAAGTTGGTGGTAAGATTTAGTGTTGTTGCTATTCTTTGCTAATTATTTCATATCTACCATTTACATATCTAGCCCTCGATGCGCTCGACATCTGTATGGTAGGATTTAAGGTCTGGGTCACAAACTTTCACGTCCAGATCACGCCCCATTGCAGCTAGATCTTCACGAAGCCCAAATTGATTGACCCTCCATGTCATGCCTAGTACTAAAAATACCTCTCTAAGACGTCCTCCAAGGTTTCCTTCCGTTTATCAACTTTAATTATGTCCTTGCGAATAATCTCTACCATTTCTACGGATAGATTATTGCCTGCATCCCCGCAGCTGGCAATAATATCCTCATAGACGGCTTTCAGTTCATCGAGCAACTAACGGCATATTAGTGTACCAAGTCAGGAAGTTATCACTGAAGTAGTTACGCTTACTAAGATAAAGTCCTGTACTAGATTTTTGACATAGTTTCGGGCTGGTCGCTCGTCAATTGGAAGACTCTCGTCGAAGTAACGGTTAAGTTCTGAATCGCAGAACTTTACTTTCTCGTAGATTGTTTCGAGAATGTCTTGATGGCTTGGTTCCATGATTGACGGTTTCTTGTCCAAGATATGGAATTGGGAGAGATGGAATAGGACTGACTGACGGAGAGACTTAATGCAATAGCATCAGCTCGTCTTCATCATCGGGTCGAGTGTTCGAAGATGTGATTCTTCATTCCCAAAAATGTCACTAACAAAGGTATTTCAGATCGTGCATGTACAATGCAATAACCAATTTTTGAGAACATAACAAGGAGATTGTTCGCAGCACTGAACTCAACCGTATCTGGCTTACTACTTGAGAATAAAAAGCTGTTCATAGATGATGCCCCCCTTCTGAACACTCTTCGAATATATATAAGATCGCTATTCTCCTCTGCTTCACTCTCATCAACCGATTATTACTTCAAAATTAACACAACGAACAAAACGACTCCTACAGAAAGAAATTCACCACAAACTAATCGAAAACTCACCACCTTCTCACACAATGTCGAGACCTCACGCAATGGAATTTGGACAACCAATTACCCTCGAAAACACAGTCGCATACTTGCAGCATCTCATCTCCCGCGTCGATTCTTTCCTCCAAGCCGTAACAGGTCTTGTCACCGGGCTTGAAGACACCATGTTAGAGTGGCTCACAGCAGATCGAATTGAGACTGTGGCTGCAGCCGTGCATCAGCTTATGAGGGTATGTCTTTTTCAACCCTTTGTCCTCTACTCATGCCTAGAGAGTAGTAAGAAGACCATAGAACTTCTGTAATATGCTAATACTTGCATGTAGATGCAAGTTAACACTAGATCTACAATCCAATCGACGCTAACGATGTTTCGCCGCGTTGTGCATAGATTGGAAACTCCTACATCTCTGCATCGAGAAATTTTGGCTGAGGCTGAGAGGAGTGATTCATTAAGCGAGGATCAGGGAGATCAGATTGCGGTGTTGTTCAATAAAATGTGGAGGATTGGCATGGACTGGAATAGACTTCAGCAGGCTTAGAGAATGAGAAAAGCCTAAAATTGTTGTGGGGAATATGAGAAGGCCAATAATGAGAGAGGTAGACAGAAGCAGGGCGGAAACCGAATTGAAATGGTAATCGAGTAACATCCACGACAGCCACAAAAGATAATGTTTATATTCTCATCCCAGCTAGAGAACATGTGCAATAGGAAATGACAGTTAAATTTTAAAATCTGATCTTACCAGTCCAGCATTAATATTTCGTTCTTCTCACCTTAGCGTTCATCTCCACCAAAACAGTTTTGCCAAATGTGGAAAGAGAATTTGCTATGGCTAGAAAACAGACATGAAAAAAAGTCACCCACAGAACTTCCCAAATCGCGATTCTTCCATATAATTCTGCCCTCTATCGCTCCAGTCAAAAAATAAACATCAAACCCAGCCTCACATTCCGGCAACAAAGTCCATTGCCATGACGGTCTTCATCCTACTCTGCCGTATCCATGCTCTCACCGTCCTCCAAAGTCTTTCTTACTTGTATCCGCGTGAACATATCGATTGTTTCTGCTGCCCAGTCCTTCCCGGGCAATGCCGCTTCATCACCAAGTTGGTCACGAGAGAATTTGGCGTTGTTCTGTTTTGGGAAGGGCCCTGGACACCCGTTCGTACCTAGACATGAAGAAGTAGCGACAAATAGTATCAGTTTATTTCTATGATCCAATGAGAAGACGGGTACAGGGGACACGCCAAAAACAGATGGCTCTATCCGTGGCATTATTTGTACGCCCACTCTTCCCCCCTTCGACTACCACATCGCCGAGTACATCAAACTTCACGCCAACTCCAACTCGAGCAGCGAGTCAAGGCTCTGCGGATGGCCCCAGATGCCGACCAACTTCAAGCCGGCGCCCTCATACAATGCCCGATGTTCCGTCTCGGTTCGATGGCGAGCACCAAGACTGGCCATGAGTTCCCAGTCTAGGCATGCTGCAAAGAAACTGTCAGGTTGCGTGCAAACCCTGTTCGATCAGATCACTCACTCTGCGGCCATACCGCGTTTTGATTCGGCAACACGAAATCATTGACCAAGATCTTCGAGTACCCTGGTGTCATTGCTGGGACGATCGACTTGAGAATTTGTGTGTTCACTTCATCGTTCCAGTCTTGAATGATGGAATGCAAGTAGTATGCTCGAGCCCCTGGAATTCAATGTTAGCGTAAGAGCAAGATAACATCAATACGCAGATGCTGACCCTTCACCGGCTGCTCTGTCAGGAAGTCATGACCCATCTTTTCGATTTGGGGGCTGACTTGCGCAATGTCGACAATCTCTGGCCGATCCTGGAGCACAAGCTTGCTATGGATGTCACTGCCAAAGTGCTCTTTCAAACCCTCGATATCGTGACCGTTTCCACCACCGACGTCAACCAAGAATGGCTCGCCCTCGTTAGCACCGGCAAGAAGCCTCTCCCTGACCGGATAGTATTCCTCCTGGAACCATCTTGGCCGTCCAGTACTCCATGCACCCATCATACTCGCGAACCTGGAACCCATCAACGGCGCAGACTTTTGGAAATACTCAAACATGTGTTGGCCCTTGCATTGATATGTATGCTGGAATGGCGAATCCACACCAGTTGTCGGTAGCTTGTAACCATTATCCTTGAAGAATGACGGCAGGTCAATGTGCACAGGCTGAAAGTCGTCCTCGATAAACAGCAGGGAGTCTCGATACGCAGGCTCCGTGAAGCTGTTGGAGAAGGCGGTAGGTGCAAAGGTATTTGGACCAGTTTCGCGAACAGTTCCCATAGCAGCAAGGTGACGAAGCATTCGCGCTAACAAGACGATATCAGCCAGGCTGTCATCGCAATCGCATGAGACTCAATGATTCCACGTGAAAGCTTCAAAGTTCTATGATACAGCACTCACCAACGAGAAGCGGCTCAACTTGAGGTTCGCATTTTGATGCAATCAGCTCGCTCTTCTGCCCGGTTTCGTCCCCAGACGCCAGTGCCTCGAACAGCTTAAAGTCAATGCCAGTGCGAATCATGGAGTGATGGCATGGTTCTGCCCAAAGTAGCCTCAGCATACTCTCTGTCGGATGGCTAAGCTCACTGATCAGCTTGGCGCAGACTCCTAACAATCCTTCCCGCGATCCTGCTTCGCCGGATTTGTACGCATCGCCAAGCTTGGTTAGCTGGTTGATAAGAGCTGTGGTATCTTGAGACACTTGCGATGCCATTGTGCTGGGCGTTCACGAAAATGTTTACGATGGGAGTGAATCAATTGTCCTGCAATGCAAATGGGCCATCAAGACGAAAACAATGTCCGCAACCAGCATCTGCACGAAAATAGTCCGGAGACAAAAGCTGCATCATTTGTGCTCTGTGTGGGTGAGGTGCTTCAGAAACCCCTCAAGTACTCCGTGCTCCGGAGTATCTACTGTGGTAAGCGAAGATATGGCGCAACCTGCTTAGCAGACGGCTGACCCATTCTGCTGGACGTCTGTGGTCAATAGGACTTCTGCAGGTGAAGGAAAGTTCGAGTAATAACTCTTCAGCGAAACATCACTCCCAACCTGAACGCTGCCTGATGAGAACAGCGCGAATTCGGGGTTGAGTCTCTCTACTTTCTTCATCACGTGTCCCACTTTGAGTAGCGGCACACTGGACTCTCTTCAGATGGAGCAACAGACTTCCCCAACGCCGCCCTTTCCGCCGCACCCACCGAATACATCGTCGCACTCCGGCGCTAGCTCATCGACCGGGTTTGATCAAACCGACAACGGCGATGCAAACTTCGTGATCCAACCTCAAGATCAAGGAGAGGGCGACACTCCGAGCGATGAAGGCTACTACAGGTGCGTCGAATCCTGTGCTGCGTCGCATGACGCAATGATCCGTAAATGCTGATCGCGCGAGCCAACAGTTATGCTGACTCCGATGCATCCTCCTTTCTGTCATCCATCCTCTCCGAAGTACGCCGCGGCGTCGAAGTTGCCGGACGCGTATACCCGTCTCATGGCAGACACGAATATGGAATGCCCATGGATGAGAAGGAGAATGATCGCAACGATCTCCAACATCACAAGTTCACACTTCTCCTGAGCGACAAGCTCTACGCGGTGCCTATTCCAGACGAACAACTGAGCCAGCACAACAGCAGAATTCTGGACATTGGCACCGGAACAGGCATCTGGGCAATCGACATGGCCGACAAATTTCCCAATGCCGACGTGACGGGCGTGGACATTGCTCCCACCCAGCCTGCCTTCACGCCGCCAAACTGCTTCTTTGAAATCGACGACATGGAGGAGGATTGGCCTTACCAGCCGAATCACTTTGACTTCGTGCACGGCCGTGACCTGCTCACCGCCGTTCGGGATTGGCCTCGACTCATAGGACAGGCATACGAACACCTAAAGCCTGGCGGCTGGATCCAGCTTGCAAGCACGATACCAGACATCCAAAGTGACGACAATACCCTCCCCGAGAACAGCTATTACCTCGAAGCAGGCCGCTTGTACTTCGAAATGGCTGAAAAAATGGGTTCGCCGTTGGACTCGCCACGCAAATGGTCCGATCAGATGCGTGATGCAGGCTTCACCGACGTAAGGGACGTAATCTACAAGATCCCCATGGGCACGTGGCCAAAATCAAAGCGCCTACGAATAATTGGCAGACTGGAGCAAATGATGCTCGTTGAAGGCTTCGAGGCTTTTATGCTACGAGGATATGTCGAGATTCTAGGCGGGCGAGCTGAAGACCTGGCATTCATCCTTGCACATGCCCGTAGAGAAATAACAGACCCCTCTATACACACGTATGTTTTTTTTCATGTCACTTATGGAAGGAAACCACAACGAGACGTTGGTGTTTCGGCGCAATGATTTTTGTTCGGACTGCAGAGCGTGAAGTTTTGGGCGCGGCTTGCAAGAAAGGGAAGCCAATGAAGAGCCAGGCACAACATCAAAAAAGCGCTTTCCACCAGGCGCGCAACGGTTCTCATCTTTAGACTCTACCAAAGGTCGAAGTTTCCAGAGTCTTTTAAAACGCATATCGCCACTGTCTATGCATCGAAAGGCTTCGTTGTTCTCCTTCATCAAGGAAGCATATTGAGTGGTAGTTTGTGTAATTGGAACATAAAAAGAATGAACGACAAAGAGTCAAGCACAAGGGAAAAGGATTGATCAAAAAATGGATGAAACAAATGTCTGAAAGAGAGGTCGAATTTAGGGGAGGCGAGTGCGAAGAGGCTACTGAGTCTCCCTAGCTGAAGAACTTCGGTCCGCTGTGCTCTGAGGTCTATTATTGTTCGTTCCCTCTAAACGTGGATCTTCTTCAACTTCGCATTCCCTTCTCCATAATCATTTCGACGAATATCGTCGATTTAATAGTTTATATCCCTCATCTACTATTCTACACTTACTCGAGTATTAAAATTATTAAGCCATCAGCTCGTTAAGCGTTCTCTTCGTCGCCTGTCTTGGGATCGCTTCGACCATTTCACAATATAGCAAAAGGATCTTAGGACAATATTAAAGCTTGTGATATTGACTTGGTGACCCAAGGGTGTCTCTATCAGCAACCCGCCTTCACGCCTTTCCCCTTCGCGTTCAAAAGGCTTCCCAACACTGACTTCCCACACACAACAGCCTGTACAAAAGTCTCAGCATTTACCACCGCCCCCTTATCATTCGTATGCGTGTTGTCCTGCGGAAACAACTTCTTCGCCCCCACAGACCCCAAAGCCTGCAACGCATTCACTGTAAACTTCGTATGATCGACAAACTCAATCTTCGAGGCCGCAGCTTGTTGGCGAGCATACTCCGTGAATGGCCAAGTAGCTTGGAGCGTTTTGCTGTTTTTGTCCCAGTAATTTCGAGGTGTCATGCCCGACAGGATTGGGATTGCGGATTTCTTCTGCACGTCGGCAATCATGCCGCGCAGATAGTGGCCGAATGTGTGGACTGTGGCTTTTCCTGGTCCGGCTGAGTTTGCTACGACTTTTGTTTCTTCACCTAGACCCGGAAGAGTTCCGCGATCGGAGTATTTATCGGCTGGTAAATTGGTTAGTGTTGAGAATGCGGGTGTAGGGTGCGGTTCACTGTGCGGGAAGTTTGATGGCAAGAAGCTTACCTTTGGTGGGATCTGATTCGTCGTTGTGACCCATCTCAATGACGACGAAGTCGCCTGCCGATGTTTGATCTAGCAACTTCTGCCATAGTCCCTCAGCAATAAAGGAACGAGTGCTTCTCCCATTCTTCGCGAGATTTACAACAGGGATTGTGAGATAGGAGCCGATATGATAGCCCCAGCCTTGCAAGGGCGAGGTCAGGTCATAATTTGCTGTAGTACTATCTGAGCATATCAGTAGCTTTGGTGTCGCTGCGAGGATGAGAGCGACGTGTATAGATAATAGTAGGGAGGATATTAGTTTCATGGTTGAAGAATATTGTGGATTACAGAATCACCAAGATGTGCGGG
Organism: Venturiaceae sp. KMAF11; assembly: GCA_023078705.1. Classification (NCBI taxonomy): domain Eukaryota; kingdom Fungi; phylum Ascomycota; class Dothideomycetes; order Venturiales; family Venturiaceae; species Venturiaceae sp. KMAF11. The sequence continues at coordinate 153,230 of JALGOQ010000015.1, forward strand.
AATGCGAAACATGATAAAGACTTGTATAGAATAGAACCTGGGGAATGCGCATGAAGTCCGGGGAAGCTCAGAAATAGAATAGTCTTTCATGATCGAATAGCTGGCTTGTCATTTCGCGTGCAATCAACCCAAAGCACATACTCGGAAGAATCGCCCAAGACGAGGTGTACGAGATCCGACGGGCAGCGATGCTATTTTGATATCAGAGCTTGAAAGATGACGGGTTGGAAAATTTCTCGGAAGAATTGTGGGTGACATGGGCTCTGGTCAGGGAGTGGTAGACGGTGTGTGTAATATAGTGTCGGCATCGTGGAGGATTCAGTTGATTGTAAACGATAGGAACGTGTGAAGAGGGCCACATATGATTTCGATCAATTAGCATATCGAATCAGAATCCACCAGGTGGGCGATATATTGCTAGCACACTTTCCGTCTACTTTGCTGGAAAACTGTCGACCTCGTGAAGAATTTGGACAAATTGTGATCAGTTTGATGGTTTTTATGTTTTTGATGTCTCATTCTCTGAAAAACAATAGACAAAAAAGAGAAGAGACTGTTCCCATTCATGATATTCTTTGATGATTGGACGGTGAAGATTGGGGGTTGTTTGGTTCTCACTGCATGTCCCAAACAGGAAGTCTGTTATGTTCGTCACCTAGCAACGACAATGTCGCATTCTCATTCTCCTCTCCTTTTCTCATCCGATGTTTGTCTATTTGTCTACCACCACCAGACAAACCTATACATAATAAACCATTTGTTTGATCGTAAAATCTCTTGTCGCATTATATCGTAGGTAACCCATGCGTAATTTCAAAAAAATCGCCCGAACTCAGCTGACAGCCTCAGGTTGGACGACACTCGCGCTTGCGCCCACGTACCTACGTACCTAAGTACCTACCATCCCATCAGTGTTGAGCGCAAAACGATCGCGACTTTAGAATGCATCGCTATACATCCGGGACGCCGTGTCCCCCTTTCGCGCCGAATTTCCTAGGGCAACCCTATCAGCACTATCCCAATCCCTATACACAGCCATATGCCCTTTCGACCATGTATGAAGACACTGCAGACATACAGTATACAACAGAACTACAAGCGCAACAATTACGAAAAGCAGCACCACGACGAAGAGTCAGCCTTGCGCCTTCAGCCAGACAATCCATTGCGATACACGACGACACTACCAGCATGGCTGCATCGAGTGTGGCTCCGTCAGAGGCAAGCTCTGCACGGGGGTTGGGGCAAACAAGCAGCAAGAGACAGAGTTTGGTGGGTGTGCAACCACGACGACGACGAGTCTCGGCAATTCTATCAGACAAGCTTGCAACCGCTTCCGAGACATCTACGACAACATCCCAAGTCGGATCGGAGAATGGGCAAACGGCCAAGAGTGTGCTGAAAAAAGAGGCTCGAAGGCGGACCATATACATCCCAGAAGACACAACGGTATTCACCATACATCCTGGCGCAAGCATGGCAGAAAGCAAACAAGATCGAAGACGAAGAGAGCGAACCCCTGATGTTGGATTCGATCTGGTCACACTCTCCGAAGAGGACGAACAGCCATTACGCCCATCCATGCGTCAGACTTCGACTCAAACCCAGAAAAGGTCATCAAGAAAATCCCTGGCAGTTGCACCAAAACGTGCCCCCCTACAGCAAGCAAGACGTCCATCGCAGAGCGTCTCTTTCTCTGAAGACATACCAGGCGCACCGACTGGCAAGGAAAATTTGGCTCCCACGGGTACACATACGGAATCGAAGAGTGTAAAGCGACCCCTAGGCGATCTTGCAAACGCTAGGCTGAACATTGGGGGTGTAAGGAATGCGACTCCGGACAAGAAGGCGGCACACTCTCAGATGAAAATGGCCCCCTTGTTGAGCGAGTTCAAGTCGCCCAAGAAGCGCACTGGATCTGACAGCATTCTTGCGTACAGCCCACAGCCTACCAGGGTGAGAACCTCAAAGTATGAGTCCAAAGCTAGTATGAGGGCATCTGCTGTTGTTAAAAATGCTGGGGAATCTCTTTTTGCACGCGCGCGAACAATGCCTCCTCTGGACGAGACCACAAAAGTCGTACCCAAAACAACTCACTCCATGCAAGCTCCTCCACCAACAGTCCCATTCTTGCTTCAGAAAGCACAACAGCAATCGACCAAATATCAAGTTCTCTCTGAGGATTTGGTCCATCCAGAACTTTACGAGGACCATTGGCTCGACTACCAAGAGATCGCATTGTCACAGCTTGTGAACAGCATATTTGAGCCGCACGAGACATACAAGAAGCCTACTGATCCAGCTGGCCTTCGGAAGCAACTACTTTTGTTGTACCACGATCCTCAAATACCGCTTCTCCACAAGCGTTTACAGGCGTCGCTACTTTACGGAGCTTTGAAGATCCCCAAAGAGATGCTTGCGAAAGCATCACGGATCAAAGACGATATTGGTCTAAAAAAGAAATTCTTGGCTTTGTTCAGTGAGTCGTACGATTTGACTGTCCTCCAAGCAGCAGCTGAAGTCATCGTCGGTCGAGAGATGTCCAAACCCAGGCGTTCTGGGAACTTGGCAACCTCCACTTCTGCTTCATCAACTGATGCAGCTGGCAATCGACTTTCTACCGGCTCCAATTCATCCGACAACCCTGAACGACAAGCTCGAACTGCCAGGCGCGCTATTGAACGCTTTCTGGAAATATTCCTTATCAAACACGAAGATGCTGTGAGATCCAAAGGCACGATTGCCAATATTGCAAGGTCAAATGCTCAGACCGCGGACGACTTTGGCTCCGAAGGCTGGGCATGGCGTCGCACAGTACTTCGAAGCTTGATGCTTATCTCATTACTAGACAAAGCAATGAGCAAGGATCTGGTCAAAGACTGCCTCTTTCAGCCTTCCTCTCCATACAAGTCATCAATAGCGGTGCTCACCGCTCTCGGTGGACTTCTGCTACCATCACTCGGCGACATTGCACGGCCACTAAGTCATCTGAACTATAGTCTTGAGACAATTCAGTATCCCCTCCAAGAGTATCAATATCAGATCACCAATCTGGCCACGGATCTACGGGACGGTGTCATGTTAACACGACTCGTTGAACTTGTTCTCTTCAACAAATCTGCGGATGGCAGCGCAGGCCCTTACGACAGTTCAGATCAAACCATGACAATCTCGATGCCTAGTGGTGAACTGTTGACGAGTAGCTGGACCGAAGACCCCGCGGAGGCCTGGATTCTCTCGCAGCATCTCAAATTTCCCTGTGCTGGCCGCCCCCAGAAGATTTACAACGTTCAGATTGCGCTTTGTGCGCTCACAAGTCTTGGAGGTGCCGCTGCAAAAGCATCTTACGACATCAACGCGGATGACATCATCGACGGCCACCGTGAGAAAACACTCAGCTTGCTGTGGGCTGTCGTTGGGCACTGTGGCTTGTCCACTCTGGTCAACTGGCAAGAGCTCAAGCGTGAGATTCAACACTTCCGCATCAAAGCCAGGCGCGGGAACGACATCACAGCCGGTTTCCTAGACCATGTCACACCAATGTCGCCTGAACGAAATCTAAATCTCAAGTCCTGCTCAAGACTTCTTTTGGCTTGGGCTCAGAGCATAACGTCCATCCAAAACCTTAATGTCACAAATCTGACGACTTCTTTCGCTGATCCAAAAGTCTTGGAGTGTATCGTCGATGCTTACCTGCCTTATTTCCCCAACGCAGCGACATCACATCCGACTACGCTTCCTGGAAAGCTCCGGGCGCTGGGTTGCAGTCCCTCATTCACCACACTCTTCACCCCGAATAATGGAACACCAATACCGAGTCAATCATTGACACTCACGACCCTGACATACCTCTCCTCCCGCCTCCTCCCATTGTCCCTTACTCACCGCGCCGCAACGACTCTTCAACGGGTGTACCGCCTTCATCTTGTGCGCAGACAGATGACGCAGAGGATCAAGCTGGCGAAGTTGGCGCATCATTGTTCCCGTGTTGTTTGTGCCAGAGAGAGAGTTGTTAATGCCGCTACTGTTTTGCAGAGGGCGTGGAGAAGGGTTTTGGATGCGAGGATTGATGCGCTTGTGAGGGATGTTACAAGTTTTCAGACGTTGGCGAGAGGGTGGGTTGGTAGGGAGAGGATTAGAAACGGGGGCCGGATTAGGGAGAGGAGGGTTAGAGGGGTATGGTGATGTAGCTTGTGAGGGTGGTAGTTGTTTGGGAGGATTATAATTGCTTTGCTTTGGTACCCTTCTGTTTTGGTTGTTGTTAAAGGTTCATGACTGTTTGGAAATTGCGTTAGTGATCGATGGGAATACCTTTGATACTTGTTTGGGATCGTTGGTGTCTGGAGAGCTTGTAATAATGATTGCGCCTTTTTACCCCTTTTTCTTGCCTATTGCTCATCGACCCTCTTCCTTCTCACGGAACTCCTGTTCTTGCATGCGCTCATCTTGACTTGATGACATACAACAGTGACATTTCTCATCTAACACCAGTCTGCCATTAGTCTGTCTTCATAACACTACTCCGAAGGCGCGTCAGTGGTAGATGTATGTTGTTGGCGACAAATGGTTGGACTAAATATCAAGCTACTGTTGGCACGCTTTGTTTTTTTGTGGCTGCCTGGGTGTTGGTCTGATATTACTTCTTCGAATGATGATGATGATGATGATGATGATGATGGTGATGATGGTGATAATAGTGTCAATGAAGGCAGGCATGTTTCTTCTTCATCGTCACCATCACGCATCCGATTCATCGCCTAGCCTTGATGGAGACAAACTTTATCTTAATATCCTACTGAAATGATTTGCGAAACCGATTTCAGCATTGCAATATTTGCGCGGGGCGCAGACGTAGATGTGCATAGTGGTATATGCACCTTGATGGTTTGTTGGTTGTTGAAGGGAGGGAAGAGGGCTTTTATACCAATACTGGCTTCGTTTGGCCCCGGCTTTGATAGGCATGGACGGGTCATAAGAGGATTATTCGACGTCCTTATGATTCGACGAGCGTGTTTTTGGGCACATGCAGTTGAGCTCAAGTGGAGTGACTTGACATCCTGAAGATGAGAGAGAGACAGGTATATATATGGCCTCTTCAATCACGTTAGCATCTCTAACAAGCTTTGAAGAGATAAGATTTCCTAGGCGGCGTTTCAGCCATTCCAACAAACCATTATGCTCAGTGAGGAAGATGGTCTTTATAGATTCTGGCCAAGTTAAAAAAAAAGAATCGACGAAATTGGATTTGAAACAGTGTCACGCAGCGAAAGATAGAACAAGAGAGAGAGAGAAAATACCACAATATCCGTCATTTCAATCCTACATGACCGCATAAGTATATTAAAATACATCATCAACACCATCAAACATTCCCCTAGCTCTTCAGCAATCTCACATCACGACACCAAACACCAAAGCCACACCCGCCAACGCACCAGCAGCCCACCCAACTCTTCCCCTAATTGCTGAACCCTCAAAATACTGAATAGAAGCAGTAGCCTTCGGAATAAAACTAGCAACACCATTGATGACTAATACATCCCCACCAGTAGCCAAACTCAAAGTAGTTCCATGCACAGTCGCGACCTGTCCCTGTGCCAAAGTGGTTCCATCAACAACATAAAAGGTAGATCCAGCGCTGATCGTGGGTGGGAAGGTATTACCATCGATCGTCAACGCAGGTGCGGCCGCAAAAGTTGGGACTGCACCGGAGAGAGTAGAGGTCTGGCCATTGATGACAGCGATGGTAGATCCAGCTGGACTGAATCCGATAGAGATTGTGCTTCCGCCATTGACTTGAGCTGGGCCGCCCGGAGTCAAAGTTGTGCCTGGAGCAACAACGAATTGACCCGCGGAGTTGGCTGTGACCTTCTGCCCTGCGACGGATAGGGTTGGAGGCTTAGTCGGTGCGGGCGTAATTTCTGCCTGTGCTGGTTTCGCTTGAGTGGCTGGTACACCGAGTGCGCTGACTATGGCGTTTCCGAGAGCACCCAGGCCAGCTCCTGGCGCAGCGGGTGTATTTATAGGTGCTGGAGAACCGGGCGCTGGAGCAATGGGCGCTGGAACAGCATTCTTATTGCCGGCAGGTGGTGGGGTATTGACTGGAGCATTGGGTGTTGGAGCTGGTGGATTGTTCTGCTGCTGCTGTTGTGGAGGAGCAGGTGCAGCGGCTGTCTTGATAATCGGCGCTTGAGTCGCTGTCTGCATGACGAGAACGCTAGTTTTGGAGTTGGCAGCGGTTTCGGTGGCTTGAAGCGGAGGTATGCCTATGCCTGCAGGTTTGTCGTGTGGCACTGCATTCGCCGGTACGGTACAAGTATGGATATCGTGACCGGAGTAGATCGATGCGATCTCTGGCACAGTTTCAAGGTAGTTCAGGAGTTCTGGCATGACATCTTGCACTCCACCTCCAAAAACCCCACCTGGCGGTAGAATTCGTTTCAGAATCGCTGGTCTTGCTGGTGTCGGTGGTGGGATTCCGTTTGGCAAGTCTGTCGGGTACGCGAAGTTGGAGTAAGCGAGGGTGGCATTGGAGCTGAACAAGAAATCCGAGTTGTCTGCGCAGGCAGTTGGGGTGGGAACACCGCCCAAGAGATCTCTGGGGTCATAGCCAATATAGACAGTTGGATAAGTGCTAACAAAATCAGTACAGCTCATATTTCGTATCAATGATTGGCATACAGTGTAGCACCACTCCATGTCCATGTCAATTCCGTGCTCAAATCGGCGAGAGCTTCACCGGTGGCAGTAGCATCCACTCCAAAAGCGGTCGCATTGGGCGTCAGAGTGGAGTAACTGGTGATAGTTGTGTTTGGGAATATTGTTATGAGTGGGACGATGCTAATGGTACTCGTCGCAGTGTGGACTTCATATGGATAGGAAAGAGTGGTACTGGATTCCGCTTGGAAAATGCATCCTGTACATGTTATGTTCTTTGGTGGAGAAGTGCCAACCGGGTTGATCGGTAAGATGGGAATGATGGGCGGAGAGATGGGCGCTGTATATGGTTAGATGGTATCTCCAGAATTTTTCGGTATTTCATACGGAGAATGATAGGATTGGGATTTAGCAGGGCAGAGGCTTGCTTTGTCAATGCCAAAAGCACAGCGCAGCCTGATAGAGCACTGGAAAGGTCTCGCATGGCTTCAATATCTCGACCTCCAAGGGCAAAGAAGTGGGCAAAGAAGTGGGCAAAGAAGTTGAAAGCGATTCTTTCGAGTGCTGTCCAAAATTTCGAAGAATAGAAGTATCAAAACATTAAGAAACAAAATGATTGTAGAACAGGATAATAACGAATGTAGACCTGATGCCAGCCAAAATGAACGAAAGTAAAAGAGCGTGTGGTTAGGAAAGCAAAGAGCGTCGTGAAGGTCAAAAACCCAAGATGATGAACAGAGATGAAAAATTGACGTCGCAAGCACGAAATCCAGATGGAGGAGTCAGGATGGCCTGTTGGTAAAATGAGGTCCAAAGCCACGATGGTCGCCACGCCAGTAACGGTTAGAGAACGTTCTTCAGCCTTCGGACTTGATGCAACCCCCTGCCAAGATGTTTGTGAGGCTTGATTCACTCCGAGAGCCATGCTCGGTATCTGTTATTCGCTAATTTTTACTTTAAACATGCGGGTATCGGGTTGCTTTTGGACAGTATCGGGCAGATAACAAGGAGACCGATGGCTAATGACCATCTGATATCACCTCGGAGAGATGTATGGGCGTTGAGAAGCGCTAACGTCAACGACAACCATTTTGGGGGCCAAAGAGGCTTTGTCTTTGTCCTTGACCGGAAGTTTTGCAGCTCCCACGGATCGTGTGGGCTGCATGCACAGCCGATGTTGGAAGAGGAAGTTGAAGGAGAAATAGGGGTCAAGGTTGTACTGACGACGCGACTAAGGCTTCTGTCAACAGCGCCATCAATGCGCTTTAAGCTAGAAATTAATAATTCAATTATTTCGGAGAGGACCCAAAGAGTGAAGGTATGTTGATGCAGTTGTTGTTTTGATATCGCCAGGTATATGTCATCGTGCTTTGGAGCTCCACTCTCACGCGAAACACCCCATTCCGGCAATGATCTCCTCCACGTTCCCACCTCATCTCATCCGCAATCTTTCATATGACAAACTCAAGGACAACATCCTGTTCAAAAGTGCCAGAGTATATACCCGGTATGGTCGGACATGTTCCGTCTCTACGGCCCTGATCTTCCTAACGACTGAGTTTATAAGTCATCACTGTAGGATTGATTCATCGACAGTCTTTATTTATTGCCCCAGACCATGCACAGGAATCCTTCACAAACATTGGAATCCTGCGTCAAGGAAGTCCTATCAAATCCTTTGACATAACGTGGAGTAGGAACGAGGTTACATCGAGGATCTGCAAGATACGATTAATCACAGTCATCTTTGCAGATCTGACTCCTACTTCGGATTATATCTAACCAGCTCTCGAGGCCCACGATTGACTCTAGCACAGGTTCTCTCAAATCAACATTATGGCATCCACATCGACGACCGAGGAGCAATCCCCCTACCCACCTCCCATCCTGACCCTCTCCAAATCCATTATCCGTCCCTTATGCCCTCTTGATAGAGACTCTCTCGTTCACGCAGCCGACAACCTAAAAATCGCCCGCAACATGCGCAACCGCTTCCCAAGTCCCTACACACTGGAAGATGCAGAATGGTGGATCAAAAACCACCCCGAGTACGCCTTCACCATCGCCCATCCAACGACCAACGCCGTGATCGGTGGCATTGGCCTCGAACTTGGCTCAGATGTCGCATGTCGAACTGCGGAGTTGGGATACTGGGTTGGCGAGGAATATTGGGGAAAGGGAATCACGGGTGAAGCTGCTAAGGCTTTTCTAGATTGGGGATTTAGAGAAGTGAAGGTCAAGGATAAAGACGGGTTGGAGCTTGGGTTAACTAGGATATTCTCCGAGTGTTATGCCCATAATAAAGGCAGTGCCGCTGTTCTGAGGAAAGCCGGGTTTCTGTATGAGGGGACTAGTTATGGGAATGTTTGGAAACATGGCGAGGTCCTCGATTCACTGAATTTTGGTATGACGAGGGAGCTTTGGGAGAAGGAGAAGATAGAGAGGACCCTATGAGGGCACAATGCTGATTTGATTACTTCTCATGTGTACAGTCGTCTTTCAAAGTATATTACAACACAAATTGCAAAGAGTGCGGGATTCTTAAACCTTCCGGCTCCAATACTAGGCCTCCAAGCCAAGACCGAGTCGCCTAGATTCCTGGCGATTTCAATAGGGATTTGTTAGAAACTTTGAAGGCTCGATTTAGATTTGGCACCCTGAAAGAGTATTAAGAGTGCCCTAGAATTCCCCCTTCCTTCAATACATCTGCATCATATGCTTAGAACCTTTCAATGCGGTTTTCTGCTAGTATGCTTCCATCAACCAAACAATTTCCAGCTCTTCTGCCACCTCACACCTCAGCCCGCAGAAAGGCAATCTCTGGTCGACCTGACTGCGCAAAATCATCGACATCAGGATCTCAAATTCGGCCATTCTAACCACCATGAATGAGCCTCTCCCTCTTTCGATCTATGCCCTGCTTAGGGTCTGACTGAAGTCCCTCTTCCCTTGGGTCATGTAAAACTGCCCAGCCATTTCCATGACCTTAAAAAGCGCAACCCCTGAGTACCGAGTCGAGGAAACTTCTGGCTTTATCATGGCACCCCCGATATGGCCCCTCAGTTGGAGTTCTCCCAACTTCTTGACATTCTCCAAAAACCGAAGCAAGAATACGTCCATGCTCTTGCAAAAACTCATCCCCAGAGATTATGATCTTGTAGAATGCTTCGGTCACCAAAATCAAACAATCCATCCCCCTTCCCCCGGTGCTCTTTTTTCTTAAAGAATCTCACACGTCTTCCAGCATCAAACCTTCAACAGACTCAGTAATCGAAAAGACCATGTCCTTCCCCTCCTTGCTCCTTGCCCTTCAATGCTCCTACTCTGAGTGTTTGGGGAACGAGATCTAGAACTGCGAGAGTGCCGAGCTGTTGGAACTCAGCGACTTCTTCGAAGCGTCGTATACTTCCAACTTCAACCCTTACGATCACCTTCTTGACGCCTCCGTAGTCATCTTACGGATCGTCAAAGTGCGCGATGCAGATATATTCCTTGTACGAATGATCGAGGGCAGTCGACGCAGGTAGATTATGGTCAAAGATCCGCGACTGGAGATAGTCGTCCAGCTCAAGGTCTGGGAGGGCTTCTGACTCCGACATAGTCTGAGGTTGTATTGATGCTGTGAGGTATAGGGGTGAAGAGAAGGTATCCTAAAGCTCAGAAAATGTACTGGCAGTGTTTGCCATCGTTTAGTACTACTGCACGAAGTTACAAGCCTGCCACGCTAGCAAACGACTTCCCCCGTCGCCGCCATAACTCTTCTCTTGGTTCCCTTTTCCAGCAAAGTATAAAAAGGCTCTGCTGCTCTTTGACCCACTTAGACGCTATCAGCCTTGCTATTGGAATAGTGAGACCCCTGTCACCTACATGTCAGCCTTGCTCCCGGGCGAGATTCTTCTGTCCACAGCCCCAACCTCAAACCGACTGCGCCCCAAAGGATGTAGGAACATATAAAACACTTTGACAACTCTGTTCATTCTTACACAAATGTTGGACTTTCGGCCTCATAGTTATTAGAGTGTCACGACGACATAGTCACTTTTCGAGGCCAACCCGTCAAGAAAGTTCGCAGTATGTCTTCAAGTTGCATCTTCGACTGCGTCCGCGATGCCGTTCTCGCGAGGCTGAACAACCAAATCTCAGAGGAGACATACCTACAATGCATAGTCGACCACTCTACAGGAATCCTTCATGGCGCAAATAAATCTTGCAAAGGCGAAGATTCCGCCTTATATATCAGCCAGAAGGTCGACCCGTTTGCGTCGTTGATAGTCAATTGGATATCGGGCCTGAAAGGTAAGGTAAGGCAGGGGGGGGGGGGGGGGTTACGACTTCCCACCACACCACCCCATCATCGTGGTATGTGCTGGTGCTGACCAATAACAAGCGATTACAAACACAGCCCCTCTTTACGCAACACTTCATGCATACCGCTCTCGCGATGCGCAAGCATTCAAGGCTAGAATCCACGACATGGAAAGAGTGTATGGATGTGTCTGCCACTCAGAAAGGCTGTGCCAGAATGCCCTGGCTATGCACGCACTCTTGGTGCGGGATGCAAAGATGCTGAAAGCAGTTCTGGATGTGTGCGCCGACGGCATCGAGTGGCCGTTCCATAGAGAGTACAATGGTATTAAATACAAATGGAGCCAACGCAAGATCGTGGGGGTAGTTAGGAAGTCAAGGTTTAAAAGTTTTGTAACGCGTGGTAAAAGGTTTCCTGAAAATCCTGCGTTGGACTATTTAGCTTAATACTTGTGTAGCCTCGTACAATGTACTAGGTAATTCAATTAAGAAGCTTTTGAGTGTTCTTGGCGTGGATCAAGCATTTATGAAGATTCAATTCTTCATTGCTCTAAACCGAATTTGTTCGAATTGTCACAAAAAAATGCCGTGCAATGGTATCAACTCCAGTGCCCTTGCTCCCCTTCCACCAAATCATCTATATTCCAACACCAACAAGCCCCCAGCACAAGTTGACCCTTATTATGATCCCTCACTACCAAACTCCTTCGTCCATTCTGAGTTGCGATCCAAATCCTCCTTACTAACAGTCGGTCTCGCACTCTTAATTGCCTTCTCAAAATCCTTCAACAGCAAGGGCGGCTCAAGAAGCTCATCAGACTCCACCTGCGTCCAATCCATCTCCATAGCGCCAGCATCACCAGGCGAGCATGGCGTTAGCATTTCTTTACCCTCAGCCGTGACCTACATAATAAATCAGCATCAGTCAAATAGTATCGGCAAATATATAATGAACATACCTTCTTGTAATGCGTCGCTGTTTGAATCTTCCGCACAGGCTGCATCAAAGCATCCTGAACAGCAATACTGATATCACTGCCCGAGTACCCTTCACTCGCCGTAGCAAGTTTCTTGAGATCGCCAGGTTTCAATTCACAGGGCGTGCTTCCTATCGCGAGCTCAAACATCCGCATCCGTGCTGCCGTATCTGGTAAACTGATGTGAACTCTCCGCTGGAAACGTCGTCGAATAGCTCCATCAAGTTGCCATGGGATGTTCGTTGCGCCCAGGATAAGAACACCCTTCGAATCTTTGCCAACACCGTCCATTTGCACCAGTAATTCGGTCTTTATACGACGAGAAGCTTCTGATTCTCCTTCGCCTCGGGGGCCGCAAAGGGCGTCGATTTCGTCGATGAAGATGATTGAAGGCTTGTTCTCGCGTGCCATGTTAAACAGCTGCTTGACCAACCTAACCACCACATTAGCAAACCGCCTTCGTTTCCTGCACCACCACCAAAACATACCTCTCACTCTCTCCCATCCACTTGCTCACCAAATCCGACGAACTAACACTAAAGAACGTGCTATTCGCCTCCGTCGCAACAGCCTTGGCCAGATAACTCTTTCCCGTCCCTGGGGGCCCATATAGCAATATACCCTTCCAAGGCTGTCTCTTTCCCTGAAACAAATGCGGGAACTTGATCGGCAAAATAACCGCCTCCTTCAACGCCTCCTTCGCCTGCTCCAACCCCGCCACATCCTCCCACTTAATATTAGGCTTATCACTCAAAATAGCCCCCTGCAACGCCCCCCTCAACTTCTTACTATCCGCATCCTCCTCCGCCGGTCCCTCCCCAGGCGCCTTTGACCCCCCCGAAACCTTCCCATTCGACCCTATAGCGGATGGCTTCTTCTTGTCCTCGGCGGCTTTGAGGTGCTCTTTCAGTTTTTCGGCGCGTTCAATGTATTCTGCGACTTTCTTTTTTAGGATTTGTTTGTTTGGTTCTGATTTTTCCCATTTTATGGCGAGCATGAAGAGGTCGAGGGCGGACATGTAGGATTTGTAGGCTTCGTCGTAGTTGCCTGCTGTGTCGTAGTCTATTGCCTTTTTGACGACTTCGATGGCGCGGCCGACCCAGTCGATGGAGCCGCTCATCTTGGGATTGAGATGGTTTGGAGATCAGGGAGTAGAGTTGTGGAAGTGGGAGTGGGAGTGGTAGAGGTAGAGTTTGGGAGGGGTCGTTTTGATAGCGGCGTGCTTGCGAGTCGTGGAGAGTTGTTGGTCAGCAGTAGTCAGTGTTGTTGATTCCAGTGACTTGTCAAGACGTTGACAGACAAATCATTTGTAACTTGTTGTTGTTGTAGTTGTATGTACAAGACAAGAGTCGAGATTCGAGGCATCCCCCAGTCGCTCAGGACAACCAAATCGTCACTCCAACAAAACCCCCACTTGAGAACATACAACACCAAACCACTTTCTCTACAACCATTGCAAAAATGGCAGACCCCCAAAAACAACTCCAATCCCTCTCAGAATCCTACCAATCCCTCCAAAATGGTCCGCACCCCCTTCCCCAACCCTCTCTCCCCCCACCAAACTCCTAACACCCCCAACAGACCTAACAACCCTGATCTCAACCCGCCGAACCCTCTCCTCCCAACTCACCGAATCCACCTCCGTCTCCAACACCCTAACCCCCCTCCCCTCCACAAACCAAATCTACAAACTCGTCGGTCCCGTCCTGCTAAAACAAGAAAAGAGCGAAGCAACAATGTCCGTTGACGCCCGCGTCAAATTCATAGAAAAGGAAATGGAGAGGGTCGAGGGCCAGATTGAGGAGTGCCAGGGCAAGATGGACGGAATGAGGGGCGAGATTATAAAATTGCAGGGGATGATGGAGCCGCAGGGTGGGCAAGCGGGCATTAAGGCGTGAGAGGACGGGAAGTAGCGTTGAGTTAAGATGGGGTTAAGGTTTGGAAGAGAAGCAGTTCCAGAGCGAGGGTCTGGGTGCACTCCGAGCGAGTGAGCGGATGTCAATGGAACCGTGTCTTTGTTTCCAAAACAAGAGAAAGCAAAGCGTCAATGTTCCAAAAAAGACTTCGCCTCCACCGAACAGCATCTGAAAATATTGCTCGTGGCCACTCCTGTGTGAGTAACGCCGATAGAACAAGCAGGGCTGGTAGTCATGTCTTGATTTGTGCCGCCATGTAGCTTTGAGATGGGATGTGCGGTTCACTCCCATATATTTCTTGAGAATTCACGTCAGGATTGTAAAAAAACTGGGATTCCAATGCTAGCAAAAGTCTATACAAATGACATTATTATTAAGTAAGGAGCTCATAGATAGCTCCCTCAATGGACCCCATCAATGTCCACTGTCCACCATGCGCGTCAACCTGATAATGGCCTGACATACTCCCCTAGGTGTAATCATCAAACAGGTATTTATGTACAAAATCTTGTTTCTCCTGCTTCTCATCATCCCTCCAAGCCAGTCTTCCGTCTTCAAGAAACTCTATCCAGTTTCTAGTTCGCCCCCTCATTGGATATCCGTCCATTCCACTATGCTGCACATGCGCACCGCCAAAACAAAAGAATCAAACCACCCTGCATCTCATCCCTGTGTATCCCATGTGTGCGTGAAGTGAAGGTGGTATAATACTCCCAGACGCCAGAAAATGAAGCAAATTCAAATGATGAAGAGAACCGCTAGAAGGTGTGTGTTCTATGACAGTTTATGATTTTGTGCGCGCAAAAAGTCGTCGTTTTATTTCGTGTGGGTGTCGATTCGAGCCTATGCGAGTATCGGTTGGTCTGTCGGCCATGGTAGAATGAAGAGTGAACTATATTCGATGAAACAGAGTGGGAATCGAATGTCGTGATGTGTTGGAGTGAGTAACGTAGAATCAGAGACCTAGGGTCCTAGAGGCAATTCAGCGAGTCAGGATCAGCTGAAGACTCGTAAGCCAATCGCTACAGGATCCAACCACGCCGGCGATCCGATAGCCATTGGGTGGAATGAGGTTATGCCTGTTGAAAGTTAGCATTCACTTGTTCGCCTAAGATTGCTGAAAAACTCACCCAGATCCACCATTCGCGTTGCCATAGAATGGACTCTTTCTGCCAGTCATGGTTGTGATGAACTGAATGCCGTCAATCCATGCTCCTGCTCGGATGTATACGCCCGCCAAAGTCTCGCCACGTCGTGTGTCGAAGGTGAATTCGTCGCCACCTTCTTTTCCACCTCGCTTGCCAAACATCTGACTGGTCGCGTCCTCGTAGAAGAATTCCAGCCCGTCAAGCGCAAATCCATGGTACACCTTGATCGACCGTAAGACCTTGTTCTTCATATTGATATTGCCCAGGATGTCCTTCTCTTTTATCTTCAAATATGCCGACTCCAGAAATACAGTCTGCGCATCAGGGCCTTCGACAGGCCCATGACCAAGCTTTCCGCTTCGGTACGCTGCCTGTCCGTTTGGCAACTTCGAGCGAGACGACTTACCAGTTAGCTTCCCGAAGTCGTCGATCGTGTACTGCACATTGGCCGTGGAGCAAATCTGCAGTCTCAACTTCTTGAACTCGCGCTTGTCTGCTGGGAGCTTGGCCTTCAACTGTTCTCTGAATTCCGACTCAGTCAGTCGCACTACCCTAGGACATGCATCCGATCGGGGGGATTCATGCCCTGGGAGAGCGCGACGTGGAAGGAACTCCTTCCAAGCATAACACATGTCGTCGTCATCAGCGTAAACCTCGATCCATGCGATTCCTGCGTCCGCAGTAACTGTGACTTCATTCTCGAGGCCCCATACTTGGATACCGCCATCCGTTGGAATATATCGGTCCATGTTGTGTCGGAAGCATGGGTGGTATCTGAAACGGAGGCAATCCAGACGACTCCAAGCGCACTCCTCTTCACGCGGGCAGAACTGTTTCCCCTGAGACTTGGTCCGCGTACAAAAGGGCTCGCCGACGGTGAAGGTTCGGTTAAGCCGAACATAATCGCGCAGCATAACCCCTGACGGGCGGTGAGGCAGCCCAAATAAATGACCAACTTCGTGAAGATGTGCTCCGATGCCAATGTTTGCAGCTTCCCAGGAGCTACCTGACTCTCCGACATCATTCGCGACAAATTTGGTGTCAGTCGGTGTGCAGTCGGTGAAGGCCGGAATCACGTCCTGAATGCAAGAAGGATAACTGTGTAGCGCGTGCGATCCGAAAATTGCCATCCCAAGTTCATCATCTCCACCACCAAGAGCAGCATGAGCAGTGATGAGCTTGGCTTTCGGATCCCAGTGCGTATCTAGGTACATTGCAGCCACATATTGCTTTTGCCCAGGTGCGGTTCGGAAGTACGATTTGCAAGCGTCCATAGCAATGCCGAACAAGGCACCTTTGGAATCAGTATGAGCTTGAAGAGGGTTAGATCTGCACATACCTGTTTCTTTTCCACTTCCGTTCTGCTGAGCATAATCTGGGGCCCTCAGCTCGGCTACAGTTTTGTCTAAACGAATGACATGAATTCTAGCTTCACTTCGCCATGGCTGAGGTGTTTCGCTCCCAAGAGTCGATGGCTGCCACTCCTCTTCTAGACGGAAGACACGACTAAAAAATCCATTGCGTTGCATCTGATCTGCTGTGTAAGCTTGCCACAAGTATGCTGCCATGCGGTACTTTCGCTTGGCCATGTCAATGTCGTTTCCTTCTCCAGTCATGCGGCGAGGCGGTACGTCGAAAGTCTCCGGGGAGTCTTTGGCAACAAGGATGGCGAGATGGAGAGGTGGCGAGGCATTGAGAGGCATATAGTTGACGGTGAGCCAGTTGACGTGACCATCGGTAGCGCCATTACTGTGAGAAGCTCTTGCCTTTATGAACTCGAATTTGAGCAAGTTCTTCCCTGCTTGTAAATGAATGAGAGCTTTGAACCGAGATCCTACCACTGGAACATTGAAGACGGGAAAGCTGTCCTGGTGTGAGAAGATGAAAAGAGTACCATCGTAGGGTTTCTGAACAGGAGTCCCACTCAGGTGAAGGTCGCCTACGGATTCAAAGTCTCCAATTTGTCCTCGAATGAGGAGCACTTTTTGGTGCGTCTGTCAAGCAATGTTAGCTTCTGTCAGCTAATTCCTTCATTCCATGGCCATACCGAAGACCCATCGGAGATAGATGTAATATGAGGAGCAAGTGCGGAAAGCAATTGAGGAGATCCGGAGGGAAGTCGGCCATTTAGGACAGAGAGAGCACTCTGATTGTATATTAGCTAGAGTTTCTACTTGGATTTCCATAAGACGTACCGTTGACATAACACTATATCTATTTGTGTTTACAGGTCGACGAGGAGTGGTAGTGGCTTCGGAGCTGGCCATGGTTGCAGCATCGGGATCGACATGGGAATTGGGAGGTGAGGTGCTTTCGGAAGAGGTATCTAGGGTGGTAGAGGAGCGATTGTCATTGCGAATGTCGTTGGACTTCGAGTTTGAACTGTTTCCAGAGCTATTTCGTGATTTTATGCTCGCATGGGAGACTTTTCGGAGAGCCTTGAGAATGGAAGGCATTCTGGTGAACGATGGTGAGTCTGTCGTTGACATGGGAGGTAGGTGATTATATTATTGCTGTAGTATGCGACATTGACAAGACTTTGACAAACGAGAGGTCGGACAGAAGCCAAGTTTCTTTGTTGGAAGCTTGTCCGTAACGATTGCCGGCGCCTGTTGAAAACGTGGAGTGAGGATATTTCTCGGGCGCAGTACCTTTGTTGAAGGCACTGGAAGCTCGTGAGCCCTAGAACTACTCGATTAAAGCGTCAGTATGAGGGCAGAATTGTTTGGAAACGACAGTGAAACAATTTCCGCTCGAGATGGCTGGTGGAAAGCAGCAGCAGCGAGCGTTGGCAGGAGCAGCAGAGAGGTGGTTGAACTACTGTAAAGCTACTCCGTAGGTTGGTTTCTTGGATTTCGGGCTAAGCTGAAAGTAGTGTCCACAGTTATCAGCGGGATAATGATGGGTTGACGAACTCTAACATCATGCGCAGCTCGTGGTTATCGATGCGAACAAATTGGAATGCCCATGTTTACATTCATGGCTTTCCCTACTGATATTCCTGTCCCATTCCCTCCAGACAGCTCGACATCACCATAACCAAATTCCCGTCCTCGCATTCTCAGCTTATCTTCACCTTGTCTTGAATGACGCAAGCTCTAATCGAAGAAGCCAAACTTGGCAAACCCATAGAACCGTGCGTTTGTGGCGCCTATGGACTTGTTCCAATGCCAATCGTTCACATTCATACCAATACGGCCGTGATACACATTTTGGCGCTGTAATTTCGTTTGCTTCAGCTTCTCCAACAGCTCTTCCTCTTGTCTGAACAAAGAACGGGACGTTGCGGCTCTCCGTAACAGAGGCATGCAGAAGACCGCGTTGTACCAAAATAGCGGGTCCAGACAGCGGGACAGGCGCTGTACCTCCAAGGATGCTTGATCCACATCGTCGCCCAATATCTGTTGATGAATTCAACACGACCTTCCTCGCCACTTTAACCAGAGAAGAAACTTGATCTACAAACCTCATAGCTTTTCGGAAAATATTCTAAATTTGTGCTTACTTTCCAAGCTGGGATCTTCCATCCGTGCATGGCAATCATCTCTCCTAACAATCCCATCAGACCTGTCAGCGTTGAGATCGAGTTTCGAATGCACAAAACTAGTGGGGACATGGACAGATTGGTGGATCTCCAGATCGAGGCTTTCACAATCAAGCACAGACAAGAAACACTGCTGGTATCACCAATCCTCTTGGCCTCATTGTGTTGCCATGCACAAACTACATGCACGGTTCTCTGCACTTCAAGTTTACACAATTTGTGCAATATCAGCCCAGCTGGGGGCCTTGTCTCGGTGTTCAAATTGCCTACTCTTTTGGTTGTTAACACCCTTGAAGTTTTCCTTGTTTGAAGATCGCATGCTTGGATTCTTTCTTGACCGGCTCCTTGTATGATAAGGTCTTGATTGATGGTGCTTGGGTGGGTTAAGCTCCGTGTTCCGCGAGGTCGTGCTCAATGGGTTTGGCAGGTGTCAAGACTCAGATCACAAGATTCTCTGAATCAAATATCTGGTCGTTGCAGCAAGCACACGCAGGCTGTTTGTCTTTCATGGTTTAAAGCGACGAACCAGGTGGTTCCCGACTGGAGCAGCTGAGGATGACAGATGTTCTTCGGGAAACTCAAGCTGAGGAAATGGTGAGGAAAGAGTAATTGAGAGCTGACGTGTTGTAAGATCCCGACGCCCGTGAAGCAACGCCATGTATGTTTGTTATTAAGGTCTTAGACCGCCAGAACTCAAACGACGCATCCTTTTCAAACTTCTCAAACTTCCATGCCATGAGATACCTCGGAGGAGAGGAAGCTGGTGATTCGTACACTCCGAACATTCTTCATCCGCGGGCGACAATTACTACAACTACCGACAAACTCTCTCCCCAAATTAACGCAAACGGAGAGCGCTGCGCGTCCCCATAGTTATCCACAATCCCACGATCCCACGGTCAACGTTGAAACTCTGAAACAAACTGTTTGCGCAATTACGCCGCTGACATCACACTGCTCAAAGAAGGTTTTTGTCTGCCTTTTGGGCATCACTGTCAGAGTTCGATTTCCTTTTCCGTCTTCGATCGATCGTCATGCTCACGGCCCTAAGCGTAATTGCGCATAACCCATTCCTTTTAGGTACGTTCTCACGGCCCAGCATCCGTCCAACTGTAGTTATACAATTGAAAATTCTGCTGACCATCTTGCGAATCATAGATTCAGCGCATCAAATACCTATCAGCGTTACCAGTTCGCACCGGGAACCTCATTCAACAGCGTGTCACCCCACACTACCGTGACTTACCGCTTCCCGCCGCGGAGGGTCCCACTAATTCAGCCCTCTAAATCAATGCCACGACACACCACAGCGTCTCGGACCGTCGACCCTACCCACGAGATCTGCCTGAATGCTTACTTCACTTCCTAAACATTGAGTGACGCCACTTTATTCAATTTCACAATATTCATAACCTTCAACAAATTTCAACATCATGTCCTTGGCTGAGCAAGAAGCCTGGGCTAAGCAGAAACGATCCATCGACAACTGGAGAAAAGATGTTGCCTACTCTGCACAGCCCATAGTCATTCCAACAAGAGACCCATCCTTTCGAAGAGGAGTGCCTGCTCCAATCGAGGTCAGCGTCGACGATGGAGTTTCATTCAAAAGCGGTCCTCGATCTGTGAGCGTACGAGAATATCAGCCTCGAGGAGAAGAACCCCGCATCATTAGAAGACGGACACTTGTTCGTAGACCTTCTTCAGACCATGGTGGCTACTCTCGTAGAAGACCGGAGGCCAGGTCACCTTCACGTACGCGAACTATCGTCGAAAGGGTAACACCTAGCCGGAGATCATCCTCGTACCATCACCAAAGAGTCGTGAGAGAGGTTGTGAGGGACGATCCACCACCCAGAAGATCGAGTAGAGCACCTGCTAGACCACCTCCATCTTCATTCCTAAACTCGTTTCTACCGTCGAATCGAAGCGCCCGCAGCCACACTGTCACTTACGACAGATCTCCAAGCTATGCAAGGTCATCTTACGACAAACCACGAACAAGAGAGATCTCTCCGCGATATCGTACTGCACGCGACCCAGAATCTGAAGAAATCCGATACAAAGCGAGACCAAAGTCTGTCTATACTCCAAAGCCACAGCCACAGCCCACGATAGGTTCAAGGAAAAGCATGCGGTCTGGCTCTATTGATATCGACGATCGAATGAAGCTGCTGTCAGTGCGCGATCGGTTCAGAGATGAGGTCGAGAGAGCACGAGATTGGAGAGGCGCGAGACCTGAGCCGCAGAGGTATCGAGAATATGATCGCCGGTCTGTGAGGTGATTTGGGGTTGGAAGTTGGCCAGTTTGGCGGGGACAAGGCTATCACATTTAGAGTTTGTGGATTCTCCTGTTTGTAGGAATACGAGACGAATCTGGGGATGAAGAGAACGAAAATCATACCTTTTTTCGAATATCTGTTCTTTCCAGCGATTGCGGTCAAATCTGTCATATTTGAATCAAGGGAAAGGGCGATATCCAAAATTTGTTTTCCAGGAATTTACCTATAACCAAAACGGGACGATGGTGTCTGAAACCAAAGGTACAGACTTGGATTCCTAATTGCTGGGAGAGAAAAGATCCATCAATGCTTTCTCAAGTCTTGAATGCACATAGTTTTAAAATTTTGTTCGAAAGTTTGAATGTCACGTGCATTCAAAATAATATGATCCTTCTTGCAGGCGATCATGATAGAACCTTCAGATTCACCGTACAATGCATAACGTCTAACCACAAGCCAATAGGTAAGCCCCTGTTCTTCCCTCTATCCCAAACATCACACCACGTCCATGGATGACCACAATCCCTTCGATCTTAGTAATGGGGTGCTTGCCCGGCCGACGACGAGCGGAGTGCCCCACTCCTCGACACATAAACTGGACATCTCACGATGGTGGCAGAGTTGCAGGACTGCGCGAGTTGAGGATGAATAGACTTCATAGAGGTGTTAGATTGGTTCCCTGAAAAGCTTGCAATGTCTGCGTAGAGCTTCTGGAATTCCTCAACCGCGATCTGTCGAGACTTTAGGCAGCTCTTGCGATCTTGTCCCATTGCCAAAGGCACTTCTGCTTGCTTTCGCCAGGCCCTGGATCTCGCTCTCCAGGCTTGCTTCGTAGCTGAAAACAATCATGGGTTGACATTGAGAACTGACTTGTTCACAGACCAGATCCCCCCAGATCAGCGCGTGTAAGGACACGCCACCGTCGCCATGCCGGTATAACCACCTCTTCACCCCTCTAGCATTGGTATGGCTGACCTCTCGACAGGCAATGTTAGATGACCCCTCCTCGCCTGCCATTTTCAGACGCTCCGGTGCTGCTCCAATGCCAGGTCCAAAATCCGCTCTCCCAAACGATGTCATTCCTCGTCAAGTCACTCTGCGCGACCGCGTAACAAAAGCTACACTGATGCCTTTCTCATCTGTCGAAGACGTTCCGCTTTCCCTCCTCGATTACCTCTGCGGACAACTGAACAAAGAAATCGAGAAAGGAGATACATATCCCATGATAGATCCTATGTCGTTGGCATTTTTCGGCCCATACTGGTTCGCGAATTTTGCGGCAGTCATGCTTCTGGGAAGCTACGATAACGTCCAAGCGGTCAAGCGAGCGGCTATGGAAGGTAAAGATTGGGAGAAAGAGTGCCTGGGCAGCTTTTATATCAAACCTAACTACCCAGGACGATCGAGCCATGTTTGCAACGGAGGCTTTCTTGTCACAGATGGAGCACGAAATAGAGGTGTTGGACGATTGATGGGAGAGCGATATCTTGAGTGGGCACCAAAACTTGTAAGTTGTGCGACATGTTTATAAGATTGCACTCTAAGAATGTACAGGGATATACGTATTCTGTATTCAATCTTGTATATGAGACCAACGTAGCATCATGTCGGATCTGGGATGCTCTTGGGTTCAAGCGAATTGGTCGAGTCAAGGGCTGTGGAAATCTCAAATCGCACCCAGATCAGCTCATTGACGCAATCATCTATGGCCGAGATCTGGGTCCCGATGGCGAAGATTTTATCACAGAAGAGCGTTTCCAACGCATCAAATTCTACCTTAAAAACGGTCGTTATCCTGATGGGGCGGATCGTTCAGAAAAGAGTCGTTTAAGAAGTGCTGCTTCACATTACAGACTTCTTCCTGCCACAGACAACGAACCTGAAAAGCTCATGCTCAAAGGCAAGGAGGTCATTTCAGATCCACAGCTTCAATACGAAACCACCCGCAAAATACATGTAGAGACCCACGGTGGCATCAACAAAACTACAGCGGCCGTTGCAGAGAAGTATCATTGGATCAGGATTAAGGAAACAGCCAGTCAAGTCATCAAGAATTGTCCACTATGCTTGGCAGCTGCGACCCCGTCGGCCAGGAATGTACCCCAACCAGAGAGGCGAGGCCCAGGCGGAACGTGGACCCTCGGTCATTTCTATCCCTTCGACCGAGAGTACAGCGTCCCACCCGGCGATCCTTGGTTGAGGAGTTATGGCCAACTCAAGGATCAATTCCCACAGACACCAGCAGCCCCGCCACCAGAGATAGTTGAGTTGCCGCCCATGGAAGTAGATGCAGATACTGATAGAGATGGGGACGCTGAAGCTGAACCCGAAGCCGAGAACTTTGCTATGGAAGAAATCGGTATGGCGGATGGTATTTTTGGTGTTGGAAACATACCTGTGGACCCCGCTCTCATGGACGGTATGGATGCGTTGGACGAGGCACGATACTTTCTTGACAGTCAGGCCGATGCTCAATTACAAGCTGAGGCTGCACAGGCGGCGCGAGATGCGGTACACTTGGCAGACGACGCTGGCCAACCCACGATGAAGCCACCCAAACGACCAACTCGAGGGAAACGAAGAGCGAGTGAGGTTGCTGAGGAGCCCGCGGTCGGTAGATCTGTGAGGAACAAGAAGGGAGAGAGTACGGTTTCTGAAGCACCAAGTGTAGAGCAATCGACGAAGCTGCAGAAAGGTAAGGAGAGGCAGCAAAAGGGTGCGATATCTTCTGGGGCCACTACTGAGGCTGAGGCGACCACTGCTGAAGCTGCTCCCACCAAGCCTGGAAGAGGAAGGCCAAGGAAGTCAGCCAAGGTTGTGAAAGAGACTGCTTGAGGGGCGAATCGCTTTGCGTGGAATCAGTGATGCGGCGGACCATGAGTTGTGTATGCGAGAACCTTGTCATTCCCAGTCAGAGCCCAAGATAATATTGTTCTTACCGCGAAGACCACCCAAAAGGCTTCCAGTGGGCTTAAAATTTACGAAGGTATACAAGCCGGGCTCATACATTTGAAACACGCAAAGTATAGATCTATACCGATATTTTCATAGATAGGAAGCCGTTCTCAGCGGATTATAAAGCATGTTCCAGCTAGAAGAAGTATAGAGTGTATTATAATGCCGCTACCCAGTGAATGACACTCGCTGCCTTTAAGAGACGTAGAGACCGATCAAGAAAGCCTAAGAAGAGCTTATTTCAATCGCCGCAGAGGCAAGCCCGCTTGCGGGAATCTCCAAGGTGGAAAATCCGGCGGTACTTGGCCTTCTATAAACGAGCTCAGAACAAACTGGATTCGTGGGATCGAGGAGAGTGTGAACACAATTGAATGTTCCCTGATAATCGGCAATAATACTTCCCTAGTAACCGTGTTGAATCTACCTCTCGCTGATCCCGGCATACTATATAGGCTAGTAACCGAGTCTCTCTTCGCTGAAATCACTAACGCCATTCCATAATACCAAGAGGGGTTGCTTTATCCTCGAGGGAGATCAAATTAGACGTACGGCCAATCCATTCTCAATGGAACCTAAATCAAGTCAAGAGGATGATGGACTGGAATACATAAGAGAGCGAGCAGTTGTAGATGAATCCATACCTGACTTGACATCTCTGACCTCAACTAGGCTCGTCATAGGTGTGTGGCATCCGCCTCTCAGGGAAGCATATGCCCATCGCTACCTACGTTTCCAGATCACACGCAACAGTGTGAGAACTGGAAAGTGAGTAAAGAGCTGGAATGATGGGTCAGACCTTTTCAAACATTGATGGATCTTGTCGTAGAAAGTGGTCAAATCGTTAGCGAAGCTACGCACAATCTACAGAGCTTGTTTCCACCCCCAAGTGCGATTCTAGAATTCCAAGAGTGCCACTAACAAGGTGTAAGCTTCCTGTGACGAGCGCACACATCCCTGAAGAGCCTTCATGTCCTAATTTTCTTGCCTTTTCCAACGCTCCCTCGATGGTCGTCTCACTTGAGACTTGGGCTGGGTATCAACAATCTTCCAAGCCTCCGAGTAAGGAACTCGAATGTTCTGCCAAATATCAGATGCGAAACGCTTTTCTAAATTTCTATCTAATTTCAATCAGAATGTGACAATCAAGAACCGCCAAAGCAATAACTACCAATTCTAGCTTGACCGTCACGTCTTTCGTTGTACGTAGTGATGATCACATGATCGACATGAATCGTCTCTTCCATCAAGCATGTTGCGACACAACGCAACAGTGCTGCCACATCTCTCTTTGAGAAGTTGCTGAATATAAGAACAATTAAAGGAAGTACATTACTTCCGTTTCCTTATTAGTATATGATTCGATTACCGTGGACTCAATACTCACTTTCGCTGCTGTTGGATGTTATTTGAAACCCATTGAGCGGCGTGTTGTAAGCTTTTCTCGGTGTGGGCGCCGTCCAAGTACCACTGGCAGCCTCCTTCAGTGATTTTTTGAAACCGCCCAGGGCAAGAAAAGTTCTGCACACCAGAAATGACAACATCTCTCGATAATACCGTACTTGATGCTTTGCGATCAAGCTGCCATGGACGGTTTGTAATGCTAGCGAGCAGCTCATTTCCAGCGATTCGGCAGCTTGGGGAAGAGAATGGTCAATACCAACAAATTCCAACGTTGTGCAACTTTCTCTTGCGCGTTGTTGCAGAACATTGGCCACCTCTGGTGTTTGTGTTGTCGAAAAGACCAATGCTCCAGGTTTAAATATCCCTGCCTTGTGCCAGGCGATGTCTCTGATGGAGGGGCCGAGGAGATGCACGTGGTCCAGCTCAATTGTCGTAACGGCGCTCACGACTGGATTTTTAACAATGTTCGTTGCATCAAATTCTCCGCCGAGGTGAACCTCGTACACGGCTACGTCCACCGCTTCTGTAAGGAAGATATGACACGAAGTAAATGCCAGGAGCTGCAGGTATCGAGGGATGTCAAGATCGGTGGTGGGGGATTGTGGGGTTCTTTCCCAAACCTCGAAAAATCTTTTTGCAAAGACCTCTTCGCAAACAGGCACACCGTTGATTTGGATCCTCTCTCACACATGCCCTATGTGAGGTGATGTATAGAGGCTGACCTTTGCGGGCAATCCAGTTGAAGTTCCACAGGCCCTTAGTAGAGAAGAAATGAAAACGCATGTACTGCCCTTCCTTTCGGCCCTGAAACATGGATAATATGTAGACGGTCTAGATCGTGGTTCTTGTTCATGTCAGCATGTACCATCAAAACGAGAGTGTAAGGCTCGAACGGAATAACCAATTAATGCCAGCCAATTTTCCATGTCATCCGAGCCATGCATCTCATCTAATTTTTGCTTAGCAACTGTCTTTCTGCTGTTGAGGCATCGCAAAGCCTCCTGGAAGTTTTCAGAGATGGGGCTGAATAGGCGGGACCTTTGATATCTCACCTCGAAAGTATGCTCCATCGAGTGAGTGGTGAAGCTGCGATGTTGTTGATTGGGTTGCCAAGGATCGGAGTGGGGGAATTCGGAATTGAGCTTTGAACGTGATAGCGGCAGATGTACGGGAACAAAGTGCCCTCTCAGGGTGTCCTTTTCTGTTAAGCAACTTGAGTTGTGGCTGTGCAGTATTTTCCCTCGGCTCGCTTCGCCGAAATGTTTAAGCCCTCCTTCGACCTGCCCAACCTTAAGCACGACTACAGACCACGTATTCCACTCAAAGAAAGCTCAACACCTTAGCAAGCATGTCTATCCCCGAGGCCGCAGACTATCAGTACTTTAGATCACTACCGTGGTGTGTTGACCTCCTCGACGACGCCCGGTTCGTCATAACCCCGACTCCTTCTCGTCAGTGCAAGGCCAGCACCGAAGACGCCCTCTTTGCCGAAGTTCTAGCGACGAAAGATACAATCTCCGCCTGCCTTTCCATGTACAGGCGCCCTTCTGTCGCCTCCCTCGGCCGCATCAACGAGGTTCGCACGCTTCTGCAACTGGGTTACCAACTCAACGGCTACCCGCACATATGCCACGGCGGCATAGTCGGCATGATCATTGATGAAGTGATGGGGCTACTGCTGACATTCAACAAGGATCTGGAAGGCGGTCCGATCAGACAAGCCATGGTCACAGCATCTTTGAAAGTTGACTATCTGAAGCCTGTGAGGACACCGAGTGCAGTTTTAGTCACGGCAACATTTAAGGACATAAAGGGACGCAAGCACTTCATAGATGCAAATGTCCAGGACGGAGAAGGTGTCGTTCTCGCTAAAGCTGAAGCATTGTGGATTGCTATGGGGGGGTCGAAGGAAGATAAGCTCTAATTTCCATGGCTGATCGTAACAATTTGAGCTTGACTAGCTCCGAGTGTATCTTGATGGGAGATAGGGGAACTCGGAACCCGAATTTGGTGTAACTAAGAGGTAAAATCCGGACGGAGGGATTCTCTTGTCGCATTCACAAGCGCTACGGTACAAGTTTTGCCAAACTCGGCCGTGCTCTACTTTCCCGCATGAGCATAATCCCGCCCTCAAGATTTTGACGTTACTGCTCCTGCCACAGGGTCTTTTCCCCAAAGCTCTTCCAATCCATTTGGAAACATCTCTACAAGCTTACGCGTCTCGTGAATAAGTCTGTATCTGTCAGCTGGGTACCGTAACTTTCAAACAATGGACATGTAACATACTCTGTCCGGCGGCTCGGATCAGAAACAAACAAAGTACTTTCATGCAGATAACTGTCACTGGTCAGCCAAAGTTGCTGATACTCTCAAAGATAGGAGCGTGCCTACCTCCTGAGAGCATACAAGGCCAAGCGAGCTTCGAGGTCTTCTTCTGGTGCGGATACCGGGAAATGAGACTGATATGCATTCATGTAGTTACGCCCGAATTGATACCGCGAGATCCTCATAGACTTAACATCAACTTCTCTCGTTAGCTGAGTTTAGCCGGTCAAAACAAAGTACTGACATTCGTTGTGACCATAGAATCCGGCAGAATCAAAAACCAAGGGATGTGCGGCTGCAATGTCATTCGATGCTGCAAAGAAGGCATGCTTGTTAGAGTATGAACAAAGTTTCGGATGGTTTTGCTCACCATTTCCATACCAGAGGTCGCCATGAAGGAAGCACGGCTTCACTGAGCGGCCACCTGTCTCGAGTGGACGAAGTAACCTAGGAATCACCTTGCCGAATAATGGGCCCATAAGTTCGTCCAATTCGGTACTTGGTCCACGCGCTTCACGCTCAAGGTCGAAATCCTTCAATGTCCCATTCACAAAGCACTCCTCCCAGGTGTCCGTCCAGCGAACATCCTGCGGAATATTTCCATTGTATGTCGTGACATGAAAGCCAAACTTTCCCTCTGGTGAAGTCGATTCGCGGTGAAGTTGTGCTAAATTCTCTGCAAACTTCTTCAGCTCCGGCAGCTCATCATCCATCTCATGGAAATCACAGAGGAAGAAATGGAGGTTAGGGTTCGACGCGAAGGTTCCCCAGTCCAAGGGTTTTGGTGCGAATTGAGGCGTCACGGAGTGAATCACCTTCATCGATTCGAATTCTCCTTCCATCATACCCCTGCCACGGTCGCCGGAAGCTACTTTGAGGAAGTACTTTTTCTCGCCTCCGTCGGAGAAATCCAGCGTTACGCATGCTGTTCGCGTCCAGAAACTGGCGCCATGGCCGGATGCGTGAATGTTGATAGCAATCTTTGAGTCTGGGAGAACTATTGAGACTGGTAAGCTAATAGCAACATAAGTCTAGTATGCTTTCGTCGCAGCTTACCGGCTACTACATTCTCATCAAGTTTTATGTTCTCTACCTTGGGCCGCTCCAGCGATTGTGCTTGAAACAAGTCTGTCATTGCCGATCTTGAGCAAGGACAATTACTTTGCCTTGTTTATGTCCTGCGTATGCACTTAGGAAGAATATAAGAGGTGTCTGTCAGACACGAAGATTGGTTAATCTTCAATCTCACAAGCGCGGGTATTTATATATCACTTCTCAACCTAATGTATCATGCCCAAACGCGGTACTGTTTCACAAGGCGCTTCCACATTCTGATCCATGGTCAGAAATACGTGTCATGAATATTCTTGCAGAAAAGAGCGCTTCCACATTACCCGCTTAGCCCACCTCACCTGAATTAGTGTAGGATTTGCATCCTGGCCCGCTGGGCGCCCGGACCACGGGAGGTGCCGTCGAAGATTGGTGGAAGATAGCCGCTCAAACTTCCGGCTTGTGCAACACGGCCTATTCAAACTTTCTTCTAAGCCTCAGTTCCCCTCATCAAGATTCTCTGGTGCAGCCAGCCAGCCGCGGTCCACAGCAGGTTTCTCCAGGGGTGCCCCAATCCTTTGCCTTGTACCATGTTCGTATCGAGTCGTATGCCAGTGGGGGCGACACGGCGCTTATCACTTTCTGTTGCGCCAGTTCCCAGTTCGTCCCTGTGACTAGTCCCGGCCTTGCAGGCAATGTAGGGAGCACCGAAGGTTGCGTCTCTCGGGAGCTGAACTCTGTCTGAGGGTAAACAACTCTATGAGAACCCTCTTGTGCAGTATGCCAGGTTTGCAATACGATGGTGAATTACATCCCACACATGTCGTGATCTTGACCCTGCGCTAATGAAAGGAATAGTCGAGATTTTCAAAACGTCGCAAGAACAGCGACCTGTCACTGAGCGTGCTGCTATCCAGCTTGGATGGACTATCGTCTATAAGCAACGAGACTGAAGTCAGCAAAGACTTCGTCGGCTCTCTGGGATTGAATCTGCTGTATGAAGCGCCTTTCCCCCTGGTGGACTTCATCTTTGTACATGGCCTTGGGGGCGGCTCCAGGAAGACTTGGAGTTTTTCCTCCAACCCATCTCATTATTGGCCAAAGGAATGGCTTCCAAGGGATCCCGAGTTTAAGAATGTACGCATTTTCAGCTTCGGGTACAACGCGGACTGGATGGACTCCAACAACACTATCTTGAATGTGCATGATTTTGGCAAAAACCTCTTGTCCGAGATGGTGAACTCCCCAATCCTCACAAAGCATGCCGACGTAAGTACACCACACCTCCTATAAATAGACCTACAACGCACTAACTCGGGCAAGACACCTATCGTCTTTATAGGACACAGCATGGGCGGCATTGTGATAAAAAAGGTACAATACGCTCTATCTTTGCGCCGTCACTCAAATTCTTCAATCTGTCCAGACCAGCAATCTCCGAGAAAATCTTCCTCAATCGATCAATGCCGAATTGACGAATTATTTAGGTTTGCATTCTTGCGAAGCAGGAACCTGCTGCGATCTCAATAGCATCACGCATAAAAGCAATTGTATTCCTCGCCACTCCACATCGAGGAGCTGAGTCCGCGATCCTATTGAACAGGTTGCTGCGAGTTTCGATAGTGAACAATTCAAAGCCCTTTGTCGGGGACCTCGAACGACACTCGAAAGCGACACAGGCGACCAACGATGAATTCAGGCATGCCGCCCCTGACTTTGTTCTCTACTCGTTCTACGAAACTCTGAAGACCAACACAGGGATGGTTTCCACGATGATAGTTAACAGAGATTCTGCTGTCCTCGATTATTCGAATGAGCAAAGTGTCCCACTCAATGCGAACCATCGGGGGATCTGCAAATTTAACACTCCAGCCGACCCGAACTACATTCTGCTCCGGAATTCGCTTGCCAAAATTGCGCGTGACCTCACCCAATCTGGTATGTGGATAATACCAAAGCATTATGATGAACAAAGCTGACTTCATCAGTAATGCTCGACCGACATGTGGGGCATCGGAAACAATTGCAGGATCTCGGGGGTTATCTGGGAATCACTGGGACTCCCGAAAATAATCTCCAGACTCTTGAAGACCTGAAACATCCCGGATCTTGCGAATGGTTCACAGCGAAAAAACAGTATCACGCGTGGCGAGATGTGCATGCTCAATCTCATCCTTACTACTGGCTCACCGCTCAGCCGGCGGCCGGGAAGTCAGTGATGGCAGCTCATGTCATTCAAAATCTTGAAAATTTGAACGTTGACTGCAGCTATTACTTCTTTAAGTACAATGATCCTGCAAAGTCGAGCCTGAGTGGCTGTCTCAGATCTCTAGCATATCAAATGGCACTTTGTGACAATCGCATCCGACAGCGATTGTTAGAATTGAAAGAGGATAGCTTCTATTTTGAACAGGACAATGAGCAAGGCATTTGGCGCAAAGTGTTCTTGGGAGCCATCTTCGAAGTACACCTGGAGCGACCCCATTACTTCGTCATTGATGCCTTGGACGAATGCTGCATTCCGAAAAGTCTCATAGTAATGCTCAGCAAGGTACCCGAAGACTTCCCCCTTCGAGTTTTTGCAACAAGTCGCCCCAATATGGAGCTTTTTCAATATTCCCCCCAGTGGGGCAATTTGTTCTATATCGAAGAGATGACAGTCGATGAAACAAGGAGCGACATCGAAGTCTACCTTACGACACATGCTCAACAGCTTCCTCTTCACGGCGAGGCTCTCATTCACGATGTGATCCAGACAGTACTCGAGAAATCTCGTGGCTCTTTTCTTTGGGTTTCACTTGTGCTCGATGAATTGCGTTCTGCTTTCACTAGCAGAGATGTTTGGGAAATCATCGAAGATGTTCCCCCGCGCTTGGAAGCCCTCTATCTCAGGGCTTTGAAAATCATTCCGGCGTCGCAGAGAGGCAAAGACATTGTCAAGATTGTTCTCCGCTGGATTGTGTGTGCTGTTCGTCCTCCTACTGTCCGCGAGTTAGAGGATGCTCTTAAGCTTGAGCTCGGACAAGATGCTCTAGCTGTGCCTCTGGAAACATTCATAACTCGAACATGCGGTCATTTGATTCACGTGGATGGCAAGAGTAAAGCTGTTCTCGCTAGGCATGAGACCTTGAGGGCATTCGTGTCCCGGGCTGACCTCGAATCCGAATTTGCGGTCAACAAACCCGCAGGACACGCCAAGATTGCCGATATATGTTTATCATATTTGAACAGCGATGCCATGCGGCCGCCACGGAGCCCAATGATGATGTCGCGGCATCGGGAGAAGATGTCGAAGCGCTACCCTTTCGCGAAATACGCCGCTTTCTACTTCAGCCATCATCTTCGGCGATCACATTCCGGGGATACGGATCGGTTCATTGCCCTTTGTAAATTCTTCTTGACAGGAAACGTTTTGTCCTGGATCGAGCTTATCGCGCAGACTGGGGAGATGCATCACCTCATTTCGACCGCAATAGATCTCAAAGGATTTCTTCAGGCTCGATCGAAATACAGTCCACCAGTTGACAAAGGCTTCCAACAAGTGGGCCATTGGGAGACCGATCTCATCCGTTTGGTGTCCCAATTCGGCAGAAACCTGGTCACATCTCCGTCTGCCATCTTCTGGTTGATACCGCCATTTTGTCCTTCTGAGACAGCGATTGGATCTCAAGTGTCGTTGAAAAACAACGGTATCAAAGTCACGGGTCTTTCTGCCTCAATCTGGAGCGATCGCATAGCGTCTTTATATTTCCAGGATCGGCAGCCTCGTGTCGTGGCTACGGCTGACTCCTCGTTCGCCGTTGGCCTTTCAGACAATACAGTCAAGATTTACTCTCGCAGCACCTGCCAAGAGCAGAGGGAGATAAAAAACTCACAGGCCGCAAAACTAATTGCTTTCAGCTCCTCTGGCAAACTTCTAGCCGTTGCAACAAGACACTACATGGAGCTCTACCATTCGGATAATGCCAACCTGCTGTGGCGGGTAAGACTAGTTCAGGAATGCTTGTGCATGATATTCATGTTCAAAGACAGAGTATTGAAGTTTGTGGACAAAGGTGGAAACCTATCATCACTCTCTTCTACCGATGGGTCAATGATTTCGTCATTTGATCTCTGCGACCCTGGAAGGCCAGACAAAGACCACACAGGGTTTCGCCGCACGTGTTCGTGCGCCAGTATATCTGCTGAGTTAAACATGGTCGCTGCTGAGCGGAGAGGGTCCCCCATTGGGCTCTACGACCTTACCGAAGGGGAGCTTTTGGGCATCTGCCAGAGAGAATCCGAAAGAGAATTGAGACAAAACATGGACCATGCCCCGTTATGGATACGAAGCCTCGTTTTCAGTCCAATCCTGGAGCCAAGCTTGCTTGCTGTACTTTACCACGATGGCACAGTTGCTGTTTTTGACGCGTGCGAGCTTGAGGTTATGGCACAGGTGCAGACTTATGGTCACAATGTGCTTGCTTGCAGTCCGAATGGACGCACGTTGGTGACTGGTAGTGACTCGGGGACGTTGCAAATCTACGAGATTGAAACTCTGAATATGATGTACAAAATCATCGCTGCAGACGACGCCATCCGATCGATAACATTCACGACAGATGGCCTTCGGATATTGGATCTTCGCGGTAACCAATGCAGCATATGGTGAGCACGCACATAACTTCCACCTAGATAAAGCTAATTTTTTCCGCAGGGAACCAGCAATTCTCGTCCAAGCAGAAGCCAGCGAAACAGGTAGCATGTCTGAAACCTCTGCTTCAGAGCCTACTGTTGTCGGTGTATCCAGCAGCCACGAGCGACGAGAAATAACAGCAATCACTTGCCATTCATTAGGAGCGTACGTCTTCTGCGGCAGAGAAGATGGCACAGTGTCACTTTTCTCGACAGCGACGGGAGAAGAGTTGTACACATTATATCATCATGCAAAGAACATTGCCATCAAAAATCTCCAAGTCGGGACCAAAACACAGATAATCGCTAGTGCAGATACAGCAAGCAGGGTACTAGTCTATCGTCTGGTTTCTTTGGGCGATCATCTGGCCGTCGATGGTCCGATTCTTGATGAACGTCTAGTCGATCACTCCATCAATCAACTCCTCCTATCCGAAGATGAACAGCATCTTTTGGTCTCAACTGTAAAGTCAGACACAATCTACCATTTGTTCAACGCTCAACAATCAACTACCGTGTTTCAGGAGCGAGGCTCTTCGTGGAAATGGATCCAACATCCCAGCGATCCATCAAAATTGATTCACATCACGGCAAAGTCTGCTCACATCCACCCCTGGAATCAACTCCTGGAGACATCCTCATCATTTGGAATGACAATAAACTCCAGCATATCGCCCAACATGGTTGTAAAGGATGTCGCTGTTTGCTCCAATCGATGTAAGCTCGTTATAGAATTCGCTGGATCCAGTTGTCAGCAGTCTACTTCACGCGTCCTCATACTTTCGACCAAATCGTTCGAGGATCCGCTTTCAAAAACCAATGAGCCTCTGGCTGAATTCGCTATGCTTTTACCTCACATAGAGCATCTGATTGGGAGTGTTGGTAATAGATTGTTCTTTCTTGACCGCCAATTGTGGATTTGCAGTCTCAATCTCGACTCATTCCAGGGCATCTACGACCGCCACTGTTGTATACCAGATGATTGGTTCAGTGCAAATTGGAATTTGATGCTGAAGGTTTTGAACAGTGGAGAATTTGTGATTGTGAAGCGCACGGAGATTGCTGTCATCAAGCGAGCTTTGGATTTCAAGGAGTCTGTACACGTTAACGTACAGTCGCTTGTAGTATCTGGGTAGTTAGTGGCGCGATAAAAACGATTGACGAAATACCAATGGGTAGATTAATGTAGAAACTTGAAAGTTTTAACCAAGCCCGAGCAGAATGCGGACAGAGACTTACCACCATCGCCAAGAGACACGCTCCGTGAAAACACCACCCAAAAGTGGCCCAACAACAATGCCAGCCCCGAAGGTTGCTCACATTATACCCGTGAATGCGGGTCGCAGCCCAGGAGACACTGCAAACGCAACAATGGTGTAGGCTCCAGTTGAGATTCCTGAAGCCCCTAGGCCCGCGATGGCCCGACCTGCAATGAGCATGCTGCTGTTCTGAGGAACGCCTGCGACATGCTATTAGATTCACTTCAGGTACCCAAACAATCTTCACACACCACATATCAAGCTGCCCAGTTCAAAGATTGCAATTGCCGTCATGAAGGATGCCTTGATTGGGAAGAACTTGTAAACTTTGCCCCAAGAGGACTGGAACGAAGCCAAAGTAAGGAAGAATGCTGAACCATACCACCCGATCTGATCCAAGCTGTGGAATTGGTCTGTGATGCGAGGTATTTTGTTTATCCATTCGCCCTTATCGAAGTCATCTTCAATAAGTAAATAGTAGCATGTACCTTGTTTAGCCCCGTGCTACGATATTTTCAGCCTTATCGGATGAGAAAAACCGCCATTAGGCAGATTTATTTGCCATGACATCCCTTAGCATCGCCATTCGCGCATCTCGATGATTAGAGGGCCTGTTTGAATTTCGGATACCCAAAATAGAGCTGCGCAGCGGATTGTGAGTATACGAAAAGGTTGGTATGTTAGATAGTTATGCACAATAGGAGTAAAAGGTGAGCGGCCATATGAATTGAATTTGACGAAGAGCGGGTACATGACTGTTGACATGTCACAATAATGACAAGGCATGCTCATCTGACACAGCAAGCCAAGCATTAACTCATCTGACGGCGTCATCAATACATTGCGATTTTCAAAAAGCTGGAATTATCACCAGAGCACAATTTGCTACTGTGAAATGCTCTCAACTCTTCTTTCATCCACAACAACCAACGCCTCGACTTTCCATTTTCATTAAGGTAACTTTCCCACCTTATACACACTACTCTTC
This sequence comes from Venturiaceae sp. KMAF11, assembly GCA_023078705.1. Classification (NCBI taxonomy): domain Eukaryota; kingdom Fungi; phylum Ascomycota; class Dothideomycetes; order Venturiales; family Venturiaceae; species Venturiaceae sp. KMAF11. The sequence goes on from JALGOQ010000015.1 coordinate 188,708, forward strand.
ATGGTCCTAAGACGTCGGGTCGTGTCATGAGGTAAACGAGAGACGTCTCTGGCGAGCGAACCTCGGATATCAGAAACGCAGCAGACCTTCAACTCCTCTCGTCACCTACAACAGCTCTAGGCATACTCTGAGTCTAGTCCCGCATCAATACAATTACTATACACTGGAAAACGCCGAAACAACCAAGATATCGCAGTCCAATACCATTATAACCAAATGCCACAAAAACGCCATACGACCAATTGCAATAGACCGCCAACCCACTAGCTTATAAGGAGAGTACACATGATCAATGCCCTCAGTATCTCAATCACCAACTGTTTTTCGGAATCTGACCGAGCACGTATAAATAATCGATTTGGTTGCATGTTCTCAGCCACTTCACCGATGTTCCCAAAGTACTCAAGTCAACCTCCCCAAGGGAGACCTTTCTCTTTGCGGGCCCAACCTCAAGGACGACATCCACAACGCAATTCCTTCCTTTGAGTGGTACTTTGATATATTGTTGCTTGTTCTCTAAGTGGCCAATATCAGCTTTAATATTCTTCAAATTGGGTATGACAACTTACGCTCCACATCGCTCTTCCGATCCTTGATGAGTCTTTGTCGATTCGGATCGAATACAATTGTATCGCTTCGAATTGAAAACCCAGAACTCGTAGACCCCTGCCTCCTCAGACCGAGACTTGCAGAGCCCCGTCTCTTAACGCCGATGATCTCAGGCGTCTCACTCTCGCTCGCTATATGCTCTGCTGTCGACATGTTATGGATTGATTGAAATGAGACAAGTGAGTTAAGTAAGAGGGATCAAAATTCAGCGAGAAATTTGAAATTGGAGCCCAATCGCCAGCCTTGTCGATGGGAATTTGAGGACGACAGGAGCACCAAAGTAGGAAATGGTGGGCCGGCGCGGCCTCGTACTTATTGACAGCAATCAAAACAAGGCCCGCGGATCAGTCGAGAGCTTGAACATGTGGCTGTGGCGCATCCCAGAGCGGTCTCCAGTCACATATCATGTCGGTCTCACAGGAATCAATGGCGGTAATCAACATAATATATGACACGGGTCTCAACTCGTTCCCCGGGAGGATAGTCTATTGGTGCGCCACGTCATCTCCGAAATCCTCGAGGCTTAGAGCAAGACATCGCCTTGTCTGATCATGGTTGGTGGTGGCTCTGCAATCAGCAGCCGAGTATCGCTCGCGCGCAGTCATTCTCTGGACAGTCATTGGTTGGATCACCGCTAACAAGCATTTATGCCCAATCGCTAAAACGGGCGCAGCAACCCCTCACCTGCGCCCGATTTGTACGAGGCTGAGAAAATGAGCCTCAAAAGGTGTTCCTATTCCACTTCTTTCATTTCCTCTTTGGTTTCTTTGCGCATCCACTACATTTAACGACCAATTTAGTCCTGGAATGATGTGCAACCATGAGCAGACATACCATTTTCTCGGTCCGAATTAGCTCTGCATATTCACTGTGATATGCGCAGACTAATATTTAACCACTGTGCTTCAGACTACCCTGGGATATGTGTTTGATTTTGTAGCTCTTGCAACCAGTCGATAAGCCTTCTTGCCTACCAGCCGGAGCCAGACTTTGAAAAGAATGCAGATGATATAAAGACAGAATCATCGCCTGATTGCGCCTGACTTAGTTCGCAAGAAACCATAGGCTGTGCTTGCAGACTGGTTCCACCTGATCTCGACGCATCCGTCGAATCCAACACACACTGCACCTCAATTCTCCCGAAAGGCCGGTGATTTTTAATGCAGCAGTGTGCTTGCCCATTCTAAGCCTTACGTAACCTTTCCAAGGTCGAGGCAGTCTTTTATTTAACAAGCTCATGGAACGTGCCTTGAACAGGCATCGCACAAACTCCCCTTTCAGGACTGAAAGAACTCACCCATTGTTCAGATCACTTTGTTCTAATTACCATGAGCGAAACAAAGGACTTCGCCGGACCCTCACGCCCAGCCATTCGAGCTCAGACATTTGCATCGTTTGGATCTGAGCCATCATCACCTGCTATCAGACAGGCTCAATTCTTCACCAACAGAACTAAACACACGGATACTCAAGTGACTACAGACACCCAGCACACGAGCTGCTCGTCCGTAATCGATCCAGAATGGGCCTCTCAGTGCATTATGTCACTTGGTATGTCGAGTCGTCAGATCGTTCCAAAGCGGGGCGAAATCACTGACACATCTTAGATGGGGGTGGCATTCGCGGTTATGCAAGTTTACTCATTCTCAAAAGGCTTATGGAGATAGTCGGGGAGATCGAAAGAAGCACTCCGCCGACCGTCCCCAGCGAATTCGAGAATACGGTTTCAAGCAGTTATCATCCCGGTGAATATCGCCCATGTGTGAACAATATGGAAGAAGGCAAAGCCAAGGTCAAAGATCCTGTCAACGCTTGCAGGTTCATTCCTTGTCATTATTTTGACTACATAGGAGGGACCAGTACTGGAGGGTAAGTATCTTCAAAGCAACTAAGGACGGTAGACTGACCGGTTCAGACTTATCAGCATTATGCTCGGCCGACTCCGGATGGGAGTCGACGAAGCTTTGGCAGAGTATGAGACCCTAGGCGAGGAGATCTTCGGCCATTCCCGATGGTTCTCGTATCGAGGTCCATTTCTCTGGGCGCGCGGAAAGTATAGTGGCGATCGTATGAGCCGAACTATCAATGACGTTGTGCTACGACGTCTTTCTGAGAGGCAACTAGATGTTGGAGGCGACAGTTTCAGCTCCACTCCACGACTGTGCAAAACGTAAGTAAAGCGCCGCATACCCCAGATGAGGGAGAACCGTCAAAGGCTAACATCATCGACAGGATCTGTATTGCCTACAAGGATAAACCTTTAATGGCCAAGAACATGGCCACCAGTGGGCCATATGTTTTCCGCAGCTACGACCATTGGCCACAAAATCCTGGCGCCATCGACCCTCTCGAACGGAATCCCGGCTATGCACACACGATCCCAATCGATCTCGTTGCTCGAGCGACCTCCGCCGCACCAATGTACTTCGACAGTGTCATTATCCAAAACCGAAAATTTGGAGACGGTGGATTCGGCACCAACAATCCGGCGCAAGAGGTTATGGAAGAAGTAATCCAGATGAGTAACAATAACAAGGATGCAGTCAAAGTTTTTGTTAGTGTTGGAACCGGCCTTTGCGAAATTTCTCGGTTCTCCAACAAGTCATTTGAACTTTTGACGTGGCTTAATGCGGCGAAGAAATTGGCTACGGATTCGGAGAGCAAACACGAATCTATGCTTAGCAGCACTAAATTATCGGGGATCCCGTATAATCGCTTCAATGTTGGGATGCAAGACAAGCATGTTACCAAGCAAAAGACAGTTGCAACGTCCTCTGCCAGCGTGGCATCGAATGCAGGGCCAGCTGAAGATGTTAGATCTGCTGATGGCGACAGTAAATCTTCCAACGAAATGACGGAGAAAAACCGACCTAAGAAAGTGACAGCCAAGTCCAAAACGACAAGCAGATTAGGGAACATGAAACTCGACGAATGGAAGATTGAAGGCGGTCTCACCCGACGAGCAACAAAAGACACTACACTCCAGAAAATCAAAGATTTCACTGCCGACTACTTAAATTCACCGGGGGTCGAGGATGAACTTAGGGAAGTCGCTCAACGATTAGTCGATATCAGGCGGCAGAGATCTACCAGTCCATTGTGGAAAATGGTATCAACGGGATTGCAGTATCGATGTCCGGTCAGGGGTTGCGAGAAAGGGATGAAATTGAGACACTGCAAGATCAATCTTAGGACGCATCTCGTGAGAAAGCATAGTATCGTCGATGATGATGAGTTGGAGGCGGAACTGAGGAAAGGGGAACTGCCTTATTAGCATGCATGTGGGAGGTTTGGATTTGGGTGCATTTGGGTTGGTGATGCAGAAAGGAAAATACCCTGTACAAATAGGCAGGAGGCTGTACTTATACATACATATATATACGCTGAATTATAATTTACTCGTGGTCTGATAGCAGTAGATTGAAAGAGATCCACGTTGATGTCATCGCAGCCCTATTGCCTAGTATAGAATAGCGCTTCCGCCTCGTGCATCCCGCATCCAGCTCTAAACGCCACCAGACGCAACCTACTCTCAATAGAACTTCACGTCGTCAACTCATGTAGACCATTCGTCTTTGGGACAATCCTTTACCCAATTCAAACAACCAGATAGAAAAGAATCACTATCATGAGGCTTCTCTCCTCGCTCCTCGTGCTGAGCACAAGCTACCACGCCGCGTCAGCAAAGTACCATCACACCGAGCTCGACAACGAGGCATCCAACATAGCTCGTCCAGCAAAGAGAGTAGCAATCATAGGTTCGTCTACGTGTATCCACCTCCAATACCCCCTCACAAACTTACCTGCGCATCAGGAGCCGGAGCTGGCGGCGCAAGCACCGCATACCACCTCTCCCAATTCGCCTCGTCGTCCAACATCCCTCTAAACATAACAATCTACGAACGAAACCCATACATAGGCGGCCGCAGCACCACCGTCCACTCGTACAACAACACTTGCACAAAGTTAAACGCCCCAGTCGAACTAGGCGCTTCCATCTTTGTCAAGATCAACCATATTCTCTACAACGCAACCGACACCTTCAACCTCACCCGCATAAACCTCGGCGAAGCAGGCGGTGACGGCGATGAAGAAGAATCAGGTCCCGTGTTAGGGATTTACGATGGAGATATCTTCGTGTTTACACAACAAGCTGGGACGTCATGGTGGAGCGAACTGGCCAAGTTATGGTGGAGATATGGTCTCGCGCCTTTGAAAGCGCGGAATTTGATGAGGGAAATTACGGGTCAGTTTCAGAAGATGTACACGGCGCCTTTCTTTCCCTTTGCCAGTCTCACAGATACGCTGTTCAATCTGGGATTACTGGATGTTACGGCGATGACAGGGAGCCAGTTTCTGAAGGAGAAGGGTGTAGGTGATCTATTCGCGAGGGAAATTGTACAAGCCAGTACGCGGGTGAACTACGCGCAGAATTTAGGATTGATACACGGTGTTGAAGCAATGGTCTGTCTCGCCGCTGAAGGCGCCATGGCAATAAAAGGTGGAAACTGGCGTATCTTCGAAGAAATGATTGAGCACTCTGCAAAAAGCGTTCATTTATCAACTTCCGTCACGAACATACACCGCCACGAAGACGGCACCTTCTCAATCACAGCCAAAGACGCCGACGACATTACAAACATCGGTCCAACAGCCTCCGAGAACTTCGACGCAGTAATCCTGGCAGCACCATATCAATTCTCCGGATTGAAGATTGATCCACTACCCTCGCACATTCCCGAAGAAATCCCCTACGTCAATCTCCACGTAACTCTCTTTACATCCCCTCACATCCTGTCCCCAGGCGCTTTCAAACTCAAGGACACCGAAGTCGTTCCCTCGGTCGTTTTAACAACCCTCCTCGAAGGCGAAGACCCAGGTACAAAACCAATCGGCTATGCAGGAAAGGCCGGCTTCTTCTCCATCAGCACACTACGCCTCGTCACGAACCCAAAAACAGGCGCCAAAGAATATCTATACAAGATTTTCTCGCCTGAAGAAATTGACGGACATTTCCTTGCCAAAATCCTCGGTCTCAAACTCGATAAGGATGTTTCTGGGTCGGAAGATCCAAACGAAGAAGATGTAACCTGGATCTACCGTAAACTGTGGCAATCGTATCCATACGAGTTTCCAAGAACGTCGTTTGAGGAGTTGCGGTTGGATGAGAATTTGTGGTATACGAGTGGGATTGAGAGTTTCATTTCGACCATGGAGACGAGTGCGTTGATGGGGAGGAATGTGGCGAGACTGGTTGTTGATGAGTGGTTGGTTAAAGAGGTGGGTCAGATTAGTGGAGGATTGACGGGGTATAGTGATGAGGCGCAGGTTCCTTTGGAGTTGAGGGCGAAGCTGTGAAGCACTTGCTTTGGTTGGTGTTACGGAAACGAGAAACATTTCGCATTTCAATATCATTTCATGGCTGAAAGTTGGAAATGGATTAGACAGGATGTTCTTTCTCATTTCATCTGATCAGACTCCCTTGCGCAGGCTCGCTCCTGCCCATAAGACTGGCGCGAGGTGGCGGGGCATGCTGAAGCCGAAGAGGCTTGCGAACCAAAGGACAGCCAAGACGCCAGTGGGCAGGAGCAAGAGTTCGGTATGCTGGAGGAATGGAAGGGCTACAAGGTAACAAGGTCAGCAGTATTCAGTCAGGGATTGAGAAGTAGTACATACCGTTATATCCCAAGAAAGTGATGACGGTATAATACCCAAACGCAAGCAAATACAAAGCATTTCCCAAGAACAATGATAGCCTATTCCTTGTTAGCTGTTCCTCCATTCGTTGATGTAGGCTGAACTTACCAATACTCCTTTGCAACCACTGGCATCAGTAGAAACTGCACCACATACAAAAAGACCCACACAGGAAAAAAAGCCCTGATAGCCACATCAAAACAATACCCAAACTCCAAGACATCCTCCTCCCCCGGCTGCACAAAAAGACCCTGCTGCCTCCTCCGTCCAGGTAATCCCCTAACCCCCGGTCCCAACAACCTGCCCACCAAGAAATACGCAGCGGTACTAACAACCAAACTCGTCCCAATGAAATGCCCAAACACAAACACGAACATAATCTTCAGCGTCTTGCCGACTCCATCTGCGTATGCCAGTCCCCATGCTATGGAAGTGAGGAGCAGGAAGAAGGAGAGCAGGTAGGTGAATGAGGGGTCGGCTTGGTGGTAGCGCTTTTTCGTGGCGTGGTGGTATGTTATTGCTTTGAAGACTCTTTTGGGAGAGATGAGGAGGGATGACATTTCCCAGACAGCTGTTTCGAAGTCCATGGAGGGGAATTTGAGGGCGCGTTTCAGGATGCGTGGCATGGCGATGTTGGAGTTGTTTCTGGAGGGGGGAGCGGCGCCGAAGGAGCGGTCGGTGGTGTTGTGGCGGGGGAGGGAGATGTGTGGGTTCATCTTGGTGGTGGTTTGGAGATGCTGTTGTAAGGAGTTGGTGTATTCCTGGGAGTTGAGGTCCTGGACTCTCTTCAAAGCGGGAGACGTCTATCAAAGGGCCCAACAAGAGGCTGTCTCTGAGCAGAGATCTGGTGCGCTGGATCTGGTTGCTGTCGTATGTTGAATCTGTCCACTTGGAAAGGAGATGTCGCAAGTGGTCGTCGGGCGATGGAGGATGGTGGAAGCTCTTTACGTGGTGAGATGTTGTTCTATTATACAGAGGTGTGAATAGAGAAGTATCCTGCAGCTACAGAAGACGTTCTTGATATATCAACGAGGTTGGTGTTATGTGTTGGATAGATGAAGTAGGCCTGGAATGAGGCTCAAATGGATAGAATACTTCTGAAATGGTGGCGCATACTGCGCCGAGCGGAGGACAGAGCAAGAACTCTCTCCCTCTGCATCAGCATCGACACAGCACCACCACCAACAACAAACTCCTGTCGGGACTCGCCATCTCCCATTGACCAAAGGCGCTTCTCTCCTTCCTCGCTGTCTCCCATATCAACTTCTATGACATCTCCACCTCTCATTCATCACCCCCAACCTCTCCGCGCAAACTCGACCGGTCACTTGAGAAGAACATTTCCCATTAGAGCAGAGTTCAATAAAAGCTACTGATTTCATACTTGCGCGATAGCGCCCATCTTCACTTCCCACTTCAGCCACCATGGCCGATAATTACAACTTCCAGTCCTTGCAAGATGGTGAATACAACCCAGCTAACACTGCTCCTGCCCATGAAAACGGCAATAACTATGAAGAAGAAGATGATGATGATGAAGAGGAAGAAGAAGAAGAAGACGACTACGACCCATCCAACCTCCACTTCGGCAACAACGACGAGTCTGCCCAGCAAGACGAGCAAGAACATGCCGAACCCGATGTCGAAATGGATGCGCCCGAGTCCCCCACCGAACCAGAACCAACCGCCCAGTCCACCGCATCAACAGCCGATACCCAGAAGTCGCCTGTTATCACGCAGGCTCCTCCTAAACAACGCACGGTGGGCGGTTTCGTCGTTGACGACGACGACGAAGACGACGAGGATATTCCTATGGCTGGCACAAGTGGACAGTTGAATGAAGCAGGGGATGGTACTCCACAGCGCTCTGTTAACCAGACGCCCATCAGTACACTACCGCTACCAGATACTACTTCAATAGATAAAGCTGCACAAGAACAGGGTCCTTCCGATTCAGGTGTTGCCGTCCCTCTTGATTCTGCTGCTCCAAATGGTGCCGCGATAGTCTCTACAATTGGTGTTCCTCCTTCTCAGACTTCACTCCCTGTCCATAGTCCTGCTGCTGCAAAAGCTCCAGTGACGTCTTCTTCTTCTTCCAGAGTCCCGCTCCCAAAGGCGCGTTTACCGCAAGATAAAGTGGGCATTCTCGAGGACAGAATAGCCGATGATCCTCGTGGTGACGTCGACGCTTGGATGAGTCTGATTAACGAACACCAGCGACGTAGTAAATTTGACGATGCGCGAGCTGTCTATGAGCGCTTCTTCCAGGTCTTTCCCTTTGCAGTGAGTTTTGATTCGGGTGGTGATCGATACAATACTAACTCCTTATTAGGCAGATCAATGGGCGGCATACCTTGATATGGAGACGGAACAGAATGAATTGGATCGCATTGGAGCAATCTTTGGCAAGACTCTGATGACTCAGACCGGCGTCGCAGTATGGACGCGGTACTTGGACTTTGTTCGGCGACGTCACAATACCATTTCAGACCCAACTGGTCAAGCTCGTAGCACAGTTCAACAAGCATTTGATTTTACATTCACAAAAGTCGGTCTTGATAAAGACTCTGGCAAGATCTGGCAAGACTATATCAAGTTCGTCAAGGAAGGGCCCGGAACTGCTGGTGGCAGTGGATGGCAAGATCAGCAAAAGATGGATGCGATGAGAACGGCATACCGAAGAGCGCTTGTTATACCGACACAAATCACGGGCACGATCTGGGCAGAGTACACTCAATTTGAAGTGTCACTCAACAAGATGACGGTAAGTACATCAGTTCATGACTCACGTGCTCGAAACTAATGATTCAAAGGGCCGTAAATTCTTGCAAGAAAAGATGCCAGCATACATGCAAGCCAAGCAGGCACACATTGCTCTCCAAAACAAGACTCGAAACTTGATCCGCACTACTCTACCACGACTCCCGCCAGCGCCAGGATTTGACGGGTTCGAATCTTATGAAGAACAATTGAAGATCTGGAAAGATTGGATCGAGTGGGAGAAGGAGGATCCGCTCGTGCTCAAAGACGATGAACCACCGGTGTGGAAAGATCGCGTGGTCTACGTCTACAAGCAAGCGCTCATGGCTTTCCGATTCGAGCCTCAACTCTGGTACGATGCTTCCGAATTCTGTTACGACAATGAACTCGAGAACGACGGTGATCAGTTCCTGGCCCAGGGCATTGCGGCGAATCCCGAAAGCTGTCTTCTGGCTTTCAAGCATGCAGATCGTCTTGAGATCGGTTCTACCAGCGTCGCTGACACAAAAACACGAGGTGCAACGGTCAAAGAGCCGTATGACAAACTGTTGGATTCCCTTTACGATCTCATCAAGAAGGTCAATGCGCGCGAGGAAAAACAGATCGCACAAATCCAGGCAACCTTTGCTGACGAAGCTCAGCAAGAATTGCAGGACCGACAAGAGCGAAGTGATGATGATGACGAAGATGCAGAGTACGAGGCCTCCAAGGCCAAAGCTGCTGCTGAACGCCAGGAGGAACATATCAAGGCAGTGCAAGACAGCAGCAAGGTCCAGGTCAATACCCTGAGGCGAACACTCACCGGCGCCTGGATGGGGCTCATTCGAGCCATGCGACGGGTCCAAGGCAAAGGCAAGCCTGGCGATCCTGTACCGGGCTCGAGAGGAACTTTCCAGCTGGCTCGCAAGCGTGGTCAGCTCACTAGTGACATCTACATCTGGTGTGCTCTCATGGAGCATAGCTGCTATAAAGATCCTGCTGCTATTCGTCTCTTCGATCGTGGACTGGATCTATTCCCCGATGACGAGAATTTCGCTCTCGAGTACATCAAGCATCTGGTCAACATCAACGACGTGATCAACGCCAGAGCAGTTTTCGAAAAAGCTGTACGTAAGCTTGGAGAGAAGCCAGAGAATGCGCCACGAATGAAGCCTTTGTACTTCTTCTTCCACGATTTTGAGTCCAAGTATGGGGAGTTGGCTCAAATCACGAAGCTAGAGCAGCGCATGCGAGAGCACTTCCCCGAGGACCCAAACCTGAGGATGTTCGCCCATCGATTCCAATACACCAATGCTCTTGGCCAGACATTCGACCCTACACTGATACGTCCAATCATATCCCCTGGTACTCAGATGAAAGTGCGGTCCGACACCGTTCCCTCCATCGAGCGATCTCCAGCACCATCATTCAAGCAAGCGTCTCCACGACTGGTCGTCGCACCATTTGGCAACAACTCACCAAAGCGCCCATACATACCAGACGGACAAGACTACGACCCACCGCGCAAGATTGCTCGAGGCGAATCGCCCCTCAAAGGCGCAGCAGGTCGCCGCCTAGAAAACGCTCGTCGCCGCGCTGGCGACACGCCAATGCAATACGCCACTGCCCCAGGACCTGCTCCTCTTCCCCGCGACATCAATTTCCTTCTCAGCGTCCTCCCTCGCCGCGATCTCAGCCAAAACATGCAACCGCATATTATCCCGCAAGCACTTGTTCAACACCTGCGCACGATCAATTTGCACAGTGTTGATTGGCATGGTGCTAATCTTCGAGCTGCTGGGCCAGGTTTGCTCCAGCCGCAGCGACTGGCCCAAGCACAGGGACTCCCTCCTACACCTACTTATCCTCCTCCGCCTATGCAAGGGATTCCGCCACCGGTGCAGCAAGGATACTATCCGCCGACGAGTAATGCATACCCGCCGTATCCTCCGCCGCAGATGAATGGTATGTCTTTTAGTCTTCCTTCTTATCATCAGTGATGGAGGTAGAATTTAATTTAATTTCTGTCTTTTATTCTTATAGACGTTAACTTATTGTTCCCTGCAGTTCCTCCTTATCAGCCTTATAGATGATGCCCTCTTCTCTGGCTTCTGCTGAGAGCCTCGGCTCGTTCTTTCTTACACGGTGTTGACGTGTATAGAAGTGGAAATTGCGAAAAGACTGCGGAAATGGGAAAGGAATCGGGCATTGGGGTTAAAGATCGGTCGAGCGACGAAGGCGAAGGTTTCTGAGCTGGTAATGGAGGATTTGAAAAGCAGTTGATGGATGGGAAAGCGAGGAAAGATTCAGGGAATGAGAGCTGATTGTATTTGTATGTCTGGCATGAGCGGCTCCAATTTTGCTCCTTCATTCCCAAAAAGTTTGAGAGCTGGCATTTTCTTTGGCCTACAGGTGGGATGGGTTGTATTATTGGTTCGAGATGATTTTCAAAATCACAATGAGAGAAGTCATTTCCATGTCGCATTCCTGTATTACTGGCCGTGATTTCAGTTTTGCAATCCTCCCTCTTCCCCCAAAGTTATAAAAAATCACATTACTATACTACTGTACTCAATTTGTACTAATAATTATTATTCCCATGGTAGAAATTCGTTGACAAGGAGTGATTCATAGCTATCCTATTCCTTGTACATACATATATACACTTTCGAAAGATTTTGCAGTGAAGCGAGAAGAAAAGCAGAAGAAAAGAACAAGCTTAGAAAGGAAATTATAGGATAGGATATGTTTTGAGAGGAATTATAGCACTTAAGAAGGTCTTTCGATTTTATAAGTCATTGTGTGTATCGATGGATGTTTGTTTGTTGTAATGGTGTAGGTTGTGAGTGTAGTAGTAGTATCGATCCATTGAGACGAATACCTCGGGAGGTGATGATGGTTGGTGGAAGGGATAGGATTCTTGTGTTATTGGATTGGATTTGCGGACGTCTGAGGAAAGATCAATATGTTTGGATTCGTGGTGGTTTCAAATGAGCATTTTTGGGGTCGTTGAAGTTCGTGAGTTAGGTTGAAAAATTGGAAATTGGGGATATTTGTTTACTCTTTCTGGGACAAAGTTTTGCCATTTATCAGTCTTTTGAGTATGGCTACGACTTAGAGCCATTCTCCAGATTCAGCGATACAGTCCAGCGTATTGCATTTTGATTCTTCGCAATAGTAGTATACATATCGTACATAAATATCGTCTTCGCGATGCCAAACGCCTGGATATGCATTTCATGATTGTTCCTCCGTCATATCTATACAAATGTCATGCCAGAGAATGAGATCTATGTCATCCTCACCAAACCCTTTATCCTACTCATTAAACTCGACCACCGCGATTGTGTAGGGACCTCGGCCAATTGAACAAGTAGATCATCGTAGTATGTTGGACTTGATGCTGGTCTTAGTAACCTCTGTGGTACGGGATACTATCATCAATGTCAGCTCTTGTTCTTCTCCATACATGCATCTGTATTTCCAGAACTGCGGGATTGGATTGGGGTGGGATTGGGAGGGTCGTAATTGCATACCTTCTTGCTATACCGATTATCTAGCAACGAGTACAAGGCATTTACATTCCGCAATTCAACAGTTTCTTCTGCTTCGGGTAAAGAGGCGGCTCTTGCAGCGCGTGCTTGGATGACCTTTTGGAATTGGACTTCTGGGCGGATGAGGTCTTTGGGCCATTGCGAGAGGATGCGGGAGTAGTGTTTTGAGATTGTCTTGCCGAGTGTTAGATATGTGACTTAGTGGAGCATTCGTGGCGAGCTTACGGAGCGAGACATTGTCGGCAATATTTGAATTGATGTGGTTGTAGTTGTTCAACTATAAATGCATGACGCTGGAGATACCCTTACCCTTGCGATAATCTCGCCTCTTAATGCGTGCGGGTGGCAGTGGCAGTGGCAGTGCGGTGCAGTGCAACAAGAACACGAGTCAGTCAGGTTGAAACGAGCGGACGAACTCCACCACTCTCCCTTTGTCCTCCTCCTTCCACGCCTTCCACGCCTTCCTGTAAGCCTGGCCTACAGACAAACAACACAAGACATTCTCTCTCCAAGACATCTTACACCCGTCCTCTGTGCTCTAGAGACAGTCGGACGACCCGGCACACCAGACACATCCAACAACATGGCTCCCTCATACGAGCCGGTGGCGACGCACGACGACGACGACCATGTAGAAGGTCACATCTACATGCACGACCACACGCAAATACCAGACTCTCCTCCACCCTCGTTCCGCTCCAGAGCATCATCCCCAGTCTTCCGACAAGATCCGCTGGCCACTGACGCCGATCGCGAACTGCACGATACATTCGACTCCCCCTCCGACGATGAAGCCTCCGACGATGGCAACAACGAGCCAGACGACCGCCAACGTTTAATGCATGGCCGCGCTCCCACAATCGACACTCCAAGCACACATATCCCCGTTGTTGTAGGCCCAACTGCAACGCCTCCCGCTTCTCAAAACCGAATCGTGAGAATGGTTACACAATTACCAATCTTTAATCGAGGTCAAACCTATGGCTCCGGCAACCAAAATGACGGCGTCTTCGCAAATCTAAGCGCAAAACCCCAACGCGGCGACGATGTCGACGAGAAACCACCCGTAAGCTGCATCCCGCCTCACCACTTGATCCGCTGCCTACTAACAGTGCCATAGACATACGAACAAGCCGCCGCAGATGCAACACCACCCTATTGGGAAACCACAATCCTCGCCCCCGGAATGGCCTCCGACGAGGTCTACGTCGACGGCCTCCCTGTCGGCTCCATATTCTCCTTCATCTGGAACGCCATGATCTCAATGTCCTTCCAAGTCGTCGGTTTCCTCCTAACCTACCTCCTCCACACAACCCACGCAGCAAAGAACGGTTCCCTAGCTGGCCTCGGCATGACATTAGTCCAGTTCGGATTCTCCATGAAATCGTCCTCCGGCCTATCTACAAATCCCACCGACGGAACACCAGGGAGCGGTGACTTTAATGGTGCGCCTCAGGATCCCAACTCTCATGATTTCGATCCTGCAACGGTGGGGGATGCGACACAGCAGCCAGGAGCGGATGGGAGTATCAGTACTAGTGACTGGTTTGCCTACATGCTCATGATTGTGGGGTGGTTCATTCTCATAAGGAGTATCTCCAATTTCTTGAAGGCGAGACGGCATGAGCAGCTCGTTTTGCAATCCCCTGACCGGGGATTGGGTACGCCTGTTGTGGCCGAGGGAGAGAGCCCGGCGACCGTTGTATAAAGGACATCCTCTTTTTGTAGAATTGCCAATGTACGCTTTTGGATTGCATGGGGGCGTTATGAAACCTTTCTTTTGTCCGTTTGGGTGGGGAGATGGCGTTTTGGAAGCGAGCGAGGCGCGGAGAGTTTGCCTTGACTCTGTGGGGATGGGAAAGCGCATCATTTTTGCTTTTTCTATGTATATTTTTTTGCATATCAGGTTTTGGTCCTGTAGAACGAGCGAGCGAGCAAACCTTCTTTTTACGCAGTGAATCCGGAAGCAACTTATTTCATCATGAACAACCACTTTCCTAATGATTCCATTGTGCTTCTGTGTTGGAGGAAACCATGGAAATGTGTTGAGGAAGTATTCGGCTTGATGCCATTGCGCTTTTTGTTTTCGTTTCTCCTTTCTACTTCTTCTTCTTCTTCTTCTTCTAATCCTTTGACGTCCACAGACATGTCGACATTCATCATATTTCTCATAATCAAGCATCACCCGCCCTCCTATCCTTCATACCCCAACCAACTCACCCAAAGCCTCCCATCCCCCAACCATCCACGGCGCAACGACAATAGCCCTCTGCGCGTCCCCCACAGTTCCAGCACCGGCATACGAATCCGCCAATTCTTCAGCACCCAAAGTACCACGTGGAGGTATACATCTCTCTGCAACCTTGACAGCCATAGCCTTCGGATATGCATCATCGGAGACATCTGTGAAGCGTTTCCAGGAAGTCGGTTTCCAGGGATATAGCATAACGCCTTTCTGCACATCAGCCCTGGCCTCTTCTTCGGCGTCAACTCCCTCTGGTGGACAAAGTTCTGCCATTCCCTCCAGCACCCTCTCAATCTTCTCAATCTGCCCTTCTGTAAGGCTTTCGCTCACGCGAAGACCCTCGAGCTCTTCGCGCACGGCCTCGACGGCATCAACGTCTTCTTCAAGGAAAGCCATGACTCCTAACATTGTGACGACGCCGACGTGTCCAGGCACTCGTTCAACACAATCCATCAACTGATCTCTAGCAACATCCCTCTCTTCCTTACCGCCCTTGGCCCATAGGACTTCAGAAAGGAGACAAATGACATCGGCATCTCCTGCACTATCTCTCAATGCGGCCTTGAAAGCCTCAAGTGCTGCATCCATGTCTCCGAGGAAGTATTTTGCGAGACCCAATGTCAAGCGCGCAGATAATCTGACTTTTTGGCGGATCTCGGAAGGCATGGAGGTTTCGTCAGAGGTGAGATCGAGGGATGTTGTTGCTTCTTCGGCTGCTTGGGTGAAGTTTTTGGTGGCGAGGTGGTTCCGTGCTAAATCCGCTTTTGCATGCGCGAAATGGGATAGAGTCGCTTCATCTTCAGTGCCTTCAAATTCTGTTTCAAGATCCGTACAAAGTTTCGTCAATGTCTCGATTGCGGGATCATGCGCGCCAATCCGTTCATTGAACAAAGCGGAGAGTTGTTCAAATGGTACATCGTTTTCCGTGAGTGCGTGGAGTTGCTTCAGTGCGAAAATAGGTTGCGTCAAGTTGAGCGTGTTGGTTGATGTGGATGGCTTCGAGATGAGATTGTCGAAGGAGTGAGATACGTATTCTTTCTTTGCGATGATGGATGCTGAATCAGAGATTTCGAAAGCGTGAGTGAAATGAAGAAGGGCTTCTTTGGCGTCACCCCATAGTAGAGCGACGAGGCCTTCACCTAGCCAGGCATGTGCATAATCGGGATCTGTTGACTGTGCTCGCGCGAAGGTGGTGTGAGCGAGTTCGTAGTCTTGTTGCAAAAGATACAGAACACCTAGATTTGTCCAGGCTTTGACATTGCGTTCGTTCAAGTGCAAACTTCGGACGAAAGAGTGCTGAGCGACCTTTGGGTTCAATTTGGTTGTCACAACACCAAGGGCATTCCAGAATTCAGAATTGCCTGCCTCCAACTCAATGGCACGCTTGAAACAGCGCATCGACGCCTTGAGAAATTTGGTGACTCCCTTTCGCTTGATGATGGAGCCATGAAAATCCTTGTTCTGCTCCAGACAGATATGCGCTCGATACTCTGTCCAGCCCAAGTTATACCACGAAACAGCTTGCGCGTGAATATCATGCGAGCAGCTGATGATGGCTCTCTTCTCCGCAAGAATACCGGCCCTGATGCAAAATGAAAGACTTGGTTCAGGGAAGTCATTCCCCTCACCAAGACTCTCCATTTCATCCTCACCCAGCCCATCAACATCAGAGAAAAGATTGTACTGTTCGGCTTCGAAGCTGGTTTGTAGCAAGTCTTTAATCTGTTTTCGAGGGACGACATCCAACCGCTCTTGAACCACACTGTACAGCGAACAGGCATCGCCAATGGCTTTCCACAAATTGAAAGCCTGAGGTTTGTACGCTAGAATGCCCTGAGCAATGTCCAAAGCTTGCTGAGCACTTTCCACGGCCCCGCCAAAGAATCCAGTCTCAACATACCTCCAGGCTCGCTCAATGAGAGTTTGTAGAAGCGCAATTTCAACACCAAATTCTTGCTTTCTCGTCTCCAAAACTTCTTGATATCCTTGAATGGCTTCATCGTAGGCGCCAAGTTCCCGATTAACATTAGCCAACATGTATTGATTGAACCAAGCCTCTCCACTGCCTTTCATTGTAAAACTGTCCCCGGGATTTGCGGCAAATGTAAATGTACGAGCGGCTGAGTTGTAGCGACCGGAATTGTGATAACTTTCTCCCAAGCCAACGTAGGAGTGATAGTCGTCAGGGCTGATGCGAAGCGCTGCGAGAAATGAAACAATGCTCTGCTGGTATTCCTGTTTGTTCATCTGTACCACACCCATCGCCGAATATGGCCAACTGAGACCTTTCTTCTTCGAGCCCGGGGGAGGACGTGTCTTTCCAGAATCGATCACGCGTTGCGCAATAGCCTCGACAATATCCCAGTCTCCGAGATCCGCGAACGATCGAGCCAGACGTTCTGCCGCTTCCACTTCCGATGGTGAGAGTTCGAAAGCTTTCTGGAAACACTGTCTGGCCCGCTTCTTGTCTCTCGCATAGTCAGAGTAGTAAATACCTAACATTGTGTATGGTGGAGCATAATTGATGTCGCTCTTGATTGAAAGGAGGAATTTGGCATACGGACCAGCTCGGTCCTTGCGATTCGATCGCGAGGGGTCAATATCCCATTGACATTTACCAATCCGGTACAAATTCTCTGCTCGCAGATTTCGAGCTTCTGGGCTCATCATTTCGAGATACTTTTCTAGATCGGCCACGCCGTTTTCCAATTCTCCATTGAGCGCACGACACCAGGCTGCCTCTGCACCGATGCGGGCATTCCTGGGATCACGTTTCAATGCTTTGGTGAGATAATCGATCGCTGCTTCATATTCCTCGTCCTCCTCAAGAACCAATCCGACTCCTATCAGGGCAGGCGTGAATGTCGGCTTTCGCTTCAGCATTTCATCAAAAATCCCCTTGGCCTCAGAGTGATGTCTTGGTGACTGATATTTTACCAGCGCTGTTGCAAGCATCGTATTAAAAGCATCCAAGTTATTTTGCATTTTGAGACCACTTTTGCGAATTTCGCCATTCAAAGCCTTGACGCCCGCACGAACAGTCTCAACGACAGTCTCGTATTCTTCCAGGTGAGCATAGTATTCAGCTAAAAGACGGTGGGCGAGCTGAGACTGTTTTGCGTCAGACAATCCATCGCTCATAAGAACCAACCTGTCCTCAGCAGCGACTGGAACAAGAGAAACACCACCCCCGATATCATCGTCGCTGGCTGCATCGTCTGGTATTTCTGCTGGGGGCGCCGGTGGGAATGGCGAGAGCTCGCTGCCAAGATAGCCTATCAGTACCTTGGATAGTCCTCGGTCCGGGAAGAATTCCATGTACTCTCGAAGGATTCCAACGTCGTAGTTGCCAATGTCTTCCACGTCTGCCCATTCCAGGAAAATATCCCAAGCTAGTGGGTACGGATGCTTGATGATGACCATGCCGTGGGCCAACTTGGCAACCTGCTCTCGCTTCTCTGTCTTTTGTCCCGATAGCAAAACCAAAAGTGTGTCATATGCTCGTTGCAGTAGCTTCTCTTCGTAGGTTCTTCGGACCTCATCATCGTTTGTCCAATCGATGAGACCTTGGTATAGACCCTCCAGATCACTCTGACCGTAAACTTCCCGCTTGACCTCGTTTGTGACCTGCTCTTTGCGCGCACCCAAACGCGTTCTTCGCTCGCCGATCTCCTTGTTGATGCGCTCCTTCTCTTCAGCTTCCGTTGTCTCCACCAGTCTCAAGTAAGTGTGAGAGGGATGAGGTACGCGTCCTTCGAGGAATGAATAGATTGGGCTTGTTGGTAATTGGAAATTGAGAGCTCGTTTGTAGTTTTCCTTTGAGCCCTTGTCTTTAGCATATTTGAGGCTCTTGTCTACGACAGTCTGGCAGCGAGTCTTATCGTTACTGGGCAGTAATTAGCATCATGTGGATCAAAATTGTGGAAGATATAATGAGGGCCGGATATTTGGGTACTCCAAACAGGCATTCGAAGAAAGAGTTGTCCGAGTAAAAGTCTACGAGACTCCTGGCAATTGAAACAGAAAATTGCCAGAATTCATGAACGCGCAGTTTTGACTTGAGACGGCATTTCCCTGTTCGGACTTTCCAAAGATCCAGCCCTTCTAGCCAGTTTTTCTGCTCCATTCTCCAAGGTGTCAACATACGCGTCAGCATAAAGCTGTGCCAATGCCTCCGAAACCGCAAGGAATTTATCCACCGTCTTGACTCCCTGTGCCTCATACAACGCCGACAAACCTTTCCAAGCTTGATCGTCCGCGGGTTTGATAGTCGTCGCCTCTTTGTAAGCTTTCTCGGAATCTTCCGGTTGTTCTAACTTGTCATATGCTCGTCCTAAGAACAATCGTCTTATAGGTTGTTAGCTAGCATTCTTCGATTCAGAGCGGGGAGCCTACGCGAAGTAATTCCGAGGATCTGAAGCTATGACTTCTTTGGAGAGTTTGACGACATCTGCGTATTTGCTTGCGTCCAGGGCAGCCTTTGCGGCTTTGAGAGCTGCTTTGGTACTCATTGTGAATGTTACCTCGCAGAATGTCGAAGTGTTGCGTGTGGGTTTGAGGGAGCATCCATAGCCCAGAGGATGCTGGCAATTCAGGGAATGAAGGTGTGGGTTGTAGACTTGAGAAGAGGCACACTTGTTTTGTTTGCGAAGTGTCAAAGGTGGGATGTTTGTTCAGTCTGAATTTGTGCATGACGACAAATTGTGATCTGTGCTCACTTAATCTGGGGTTCAGCCTTACGAAAAATAGATAGATTCACGGTACATGAAAAAGTCACGGCAAAGGATTTTTGGCACAAGGTAATTGTAGACGTCTTGTATGAGTTTTTGCTCTCTTGGCTACTAAGCTTTCCTGGAAGCCGTTTTCGACTTCCTCTTCGTGGAGACAGTATCTCTGTAGAGTTGGTGATACTCTTAAAAGATGGGCCCCAATCTGAAACCAACATCTTCTTGCTCCTAGACCGGATTTATTGATACCCATATTATGAGCTGCTCGTTAGAGACGAGCACCTATACGCTTTCCCCGCGGATCTTCCTCGCCGCTAATGGTGGATTAGCAAACGATCATTGTCGATGCGTATGGTTCAGAACATGTCGATTCAAGTAGCTGCTATTATCCTTTTCTTCTCCTTATCCGTAAAAGTGGATGCGCCTTGTTGCAATGCGTTGATGAGAACGGGCAAAGACGAATTTGAGAAATCGCCAGCCGATCTGACCTTGTCTAAATCTTCTTCCAATTCCTTAGCTACCTGTCTCAAGTACCACGCCGAGAAGGTGATTTTGGATTCCGGCTCCGGTTCTGCTGGGCTCTATAAGGTCGTCAGCAACAAAATCGAACGTGAAAGGAAATACGATCATGGTTACCTCTGGGGCAACATCCTCTTGTTCTTCTTCGTTGCTCGTTTCCTTCCTATTCTCGACCACCACAACTCTCTTCGGCTGCTTCTTCTCCTTCTTCTCCTTCTTGGCCTTTTTCTTGATCTCTACCTCGCTTTCCGAACCGCTGCTTGAGCTCGTATCCGACGATGAAGAGACTAATGGTGTTAGTCAGGCGTAAACAATGTGAATTGCCTCAACACACCTTGGGTCCGAGTCTTCTTCTTCCGTCTTCTCTTCACCGGCTCTCCACCTCGCGACTTTGCAGGAGGCATTATTAAATTGCTGAATAAGACGTGAAGTTGCAAAAGTCGAAGTCAAGAAAAGTTTCAAGTCCGTTATCGATTGGCGCACCACCCCTGCTAGCAGATTTTGACGCGGTCGCGCTCTCCAACTCGAGAGCGTGATTCTTAAACAATTCTCAACAACATCTTCTCCATGCAAACATCACTACCCATAATGGTCAAGCGAACGTATTCCAGGCGGTCGCAGACACCTCAGACGCGTCTGGAAGAACAGCCAGCAAAGCGGAGACGCGTGGAATCCTCATCGGACCCAATCTCTCCACTTCTCTCCCCCATCATCTCTTCAGACAGTATCGAACCATTGTCTACACCAACACGTGGGAATGAACCGGATATCTCTGGCCATGGCTCTCGTCATTCCTCGCCTCCATCTTCTCCTCCGCCTGAGGGCCCAACTACTCTCAAGAATCATGAAAATCTTGAGCCATTGATCCCACCTCCTCGCTTTCTGCCCGCCACGACGCGTCCTGCGCCTTTAAAAGAATCGACTGGCAATGCACGAAAGATCAAACCCATACGCCAACAAAAGCTCACGCAAATGACGCTTGATCTTGGCCAAAAGACACAGAAGAAATGTCAAACATGTGGCATGGAATACAGACCCTCAAGTCCCGAAGACGCAGCCTTGCACAAGAAATTCCACGCGCAGAATGTAGGCGGTATCGATCTCGGCAAGAAATTCGTCGATTCTGTTTTCGTGAACCAGAAAGTATGGACAGGATCTTCAGGCGAGATGATCATTGTTGTCAACAGATCTGCAGAAGCGAGGAAGAGGAGGGTGGTGGAAAGTGTTCTTGATGTTGTGGAGAAGGAATTGGGTGGTGTAGGAATTGATCGAGAAGAGCTATGGACTGAAGTGTCAGGCACATCGAACACCGACTCGACGGCTAAATGTGATCGCTACAAGGCCTACCTTTATATTCGCGGCTACAAATGCGTGGGAGTGTGCCTGACCGAACGTATTCGGAAAGCGTACGAAGTCCAGGGATCGAATACGCAGCCGGCAAAAGTCACGCCACAAGCTGGAACGCGAAGCTCATCAATCACAATCTCGTCAGAGTCTAAGCTAGCAATTCTTGGTGTATCACGCATCTGGACATCGACTTTCGCGAGAAGGAGCGGTGTGGCAAAGAAGATGTTGGATTGTGTCCTGGACAACTTTCTCTACGGAATGAAGGTCTCCAAGGACATGGTCGCTTTCAGCCAGCCAACGGAAAGTGGTGGCAACCTAGCAAGAAACTGGTTTGGAAAGGAAAGTGGATGGCTTGTATACAATGAGTAAGAATTTCGGATATTAGCGGACTGGTCCATTGCGCTTGTCTGTCCATAAGTCGGAAACGGTTGTTTGTTCTGGACGTGTAGATGCATGTATCACATCGTCAGCAACTCTTCAGGAACCACGAATCCGCAGAGTCATTCAATAAGATACCCCTTCTAATAATCAAAGCCTCGTAAACGTTTCAATCATTCCTTTATTCCTGTAATCATTTTCTCGTTTCAATTGCCATCTGATCTACCCCCAAAAACCTGTGACCTGGAACATGATCAAAATCCCATACGATCTTACAACCTCGCCTTCTCCCTGAACGGCTCGATACCAACAGTCACCTCCCCACCCTCCAACAAAACTTCCTGGCAATCCTCCCCCACAACACTATTAGCCCACTGCACAACCACGAAATCCACGGCCTCGTCACCTAGAACGACCATTGGTGCGTGCCACGTCCCCGGCCCGTAGGTAATAGCTTGACTTCCATCTGCGAGGAAAGCTTGTATGTTATTAAGATCTGGCAAGCCTGGGCCGCGGGGCCACTCCGAATTTGGCGATGGTAACGTTGGAGCCACAACAATCAAATATTTCGTATTGCTTGAAGGGGGAAGACCAAGTGGTATAAATGTCTGAGGCGTGTAGGGATGGCGTTCTAAGATTTTGATATCGAATACAATTTCCTCTGCCTTCGATGATTGTGCTTGTCGTCTACGTAGTTTTCGGGCTGACGAGACAAACATATTCATTACTGGTTTTGCTTCTTTTTTGCTTGGAGAGAGGGGGTAGTGGTTTGTTAGGTGTGTTATATCTATGTATTTTAGGGCTGAGCCTTGATTTGAGGATTCGACGGCGCACGTCGTTGGATGGAGGGGTGAGTGGGCGGGATTTTGGATTAGAGTTCCGTATTTTGAGAAGGTGGTTGGGGTTAGGGCGGTGGATTCTATGTGGATGCGGGGGGAGGTAATGGAGGGAGGCATTTTTGTTGTATATATGGAGGGGATTGAGGTTGTTGGTGGATGTTGAAGGTTGATAAAGATATTTAAAATCCGACTTCCCGCTTTCGGACTCGGATGGTTTTGCGGGGCGAATATGATCCTTGTCTTCGTGGAATTCGTGCAGGTGACTCCGAGAAACAACAACATCAACTGGAACGCAAAATGGCGGAAGAAGAACCCTCGTATATCGATTACGAAGCTTTCCTTGACCCGGACTTCTCGGCGACGTCGTTTGCGAATACACTGGTGCTTGCGACTAATAATGCCTCCGATACGCCATTGGATCTCTCAACACCGCTTTCACGTGTCCTTTTCGATGTTCAGGAGATTGATACACACATTGATTCTTTGACGACGAAATCCGCTCTCCCGTTACTGGATTACACAAAGAAGCGTGCGGATGCTAGTGGAAGGATATTGAATGATGTCGAGTCTCAACTTTCGAGTTTGAGTGAGGGATATAAGACGCTGGAAAAGGAGGTTATTCGGCGTTATGAGGCTGCAGAACAGGTTCGACTGGCTGCAGAAAGATTGTGCGAGACTGTGAGGTTGGGGAGGGCGGTTGGGAGGTGTTTGATGCTTGGAAGGCAGTTGGAGGCTCAGATGGGCGAGTTTGCGGGGACGACGTCGAGGAAGGGAGATCATAGGGCTATGGTGAGGTCGGCGAATACGTTGCTCACGGTACGGCAATTACTGTATGCTTTCCAACCAGGAGAGGAGGGGCATGGCCTTGAAAGAGTCAATGTTGTCACAACATTGAGAACGGATCTAATAGCACCTTCTGAACGAACCCTCGTATCCAAGGCCCAGCAAACTGTGAGGGAATTCTCGATGTCTTCTTTACTGGCATCGAACACAAATGCTCAAACATCTCAAGGACCAGCAGCAACATACGTTCAAATCGAAGACACGAAATCAAAGACAATATCAGCCTTATTGACGCTTTATCTCCTCTCACCAACAACTTCTAAAACAACATCTACAACATTCGACCCGTCATTACTCATCTCATCTCTACAAGATTACCTCCAAACAGCGCTCAAGTCTTCTCTAGCTTCCATGACAAGATCTCTAGCCACGCTCCCAACGTTGGACCGAACCCTACTGGAAATCTCTGCCCGTTGCCAGAATATTCTCGCTTTAGAATCCCTCCTCGAATCCGTCAAGCCACCATCACATCCCATCTTCGATTCTGACACAACTCAAGATTCAACTTCCATCAATCGACCACCAAATTTCCTCAGGCCGTTACTACAATCTCTGGATACCTCATCTCTGCCATCTTATTTCTGGAGAACTTTGGCTTCAAACTTGAGTCCGAGGGTGCAAGATATTATGCAGAGAGGTGGTGTTTCGGCGCGGACTTTGAGGAGTAATAGGGATAGGGTGAGGGATGCATTGAGAGGGTGTGTTGATCGGGGGAGTCAGGTGCCGAGGACGGGTCTGGGTGAGAAGGGTCAGGGTGATAAGGCTTTAGGTTGGGAGCGGGAGGCAGCGGTCATGGTTTCCGCTGTTGTTGGAGTTTTACGGTAGGAGAAATTACTTGATATTCGAGGCATCGATAACAAGTTGGTGTGACCAACAATGCGTCGAGCACGCTAGAATTGGAAAAATGACCACATAGGCACAAAGCAACGACCGCGTAGTCCAATCATCCAAAACGGCCATAACTCACTTCTTTCCATTTTCTCGAACGTGATCGGCAACATTTTGGTTGTTGCTTCCAATACGAGCTGCACCCTAGTGAGCACAGCCACGATTTGTTGTCAAATGCACAAACATCCCACCTTTGGTCACTCGGAAACAAATCTTTCGTTCTCCTCTTTTTGACCGCATCATCGACTCAAAACTGTTCTGCGCACCCTTCTTCGATTCATCATGTCTATCTGGCCATTGCCCAAATCAGCATCTGTGGGCTCCACAGTAGTTCGACTCGCCGATAGCATCCAACATGTCTATACGAGGACTGTAATACCGCTCGAAGTCTTCAAGGCTTTCTGGGAGAAATGTTCTACCTCAAAGTGAGACCTCCGTTGCCAGACCTCAGTATAATCCTAACCGCTCTATCACAGGCAGAATTCATCGGAGATGGCCTTGCACGGCGCTCTCTCTTCCGCAGACATATTGGATGCCGCTGTAAAACGCACGATTTCAAGTCTATTCGCAGAGCAGTTCGTCCCATACAAATTTCACTCCAGGGACGCCAAGTTTGAACCATTGCAATGTGATCTTGACGCATCCAAATATGTGCAACACATCATCTTTCAGGAGCAGACTAGCAGTGCTGAAAGCCCCGAGTTCGCGGTCTCCGGCGACGCCTATTCGCTAGAAATCACGACCGATGGCCAGGTTGTTATCAAGTTTATTGCAGTTGACGGAGCTATTCGAGCACTCGCGACGTTTTCTCAACTCTTTTACGCCCATTCCGAGTCCGGAGCTTGTTTGTATACACCTTATACACCTGTCAAAGTCATGGACAGCCCGTTGTTCGAACACCGAGGTCTAAATCTAGATATCTCCCGGAATCGCATCTCTCCAAAAGATGTTATGCGTACCCTTGAAGCTATGAGCTTCAACAAATTGAATCGTCTGCATTTACATGCCTCAGACGCACAATCCTGGCCACTGGAGATTCCTGCACTCCCTGAGCTGGCTTCAAAAGGCTGTTACCACAAATTGCAGATATGGAGCGTTGCGGACCTCGAAGCAGTGCAAGAATATGGTGCCTCTCGAGGCGTGGCCGTCTACCTCGAAATCGACATGCCGGGTCATACAGCATCCATATATCATGCCTACCCCCACCTCATTACAGCATACAACCAAAATCCATGGCCCGAATTTGCAAAAGAGCCGCCCTCTGGCCAGCTCAAGCTTAATTGTCCGGAGGTCTACGACTTCTTAGGTACCTTGATGCATGACTTGTTGCCTCGAGTTTCGAAATACTCTGGCCTCTTTCACCTGGGCTGCGACGAAGTCAACTTGAATGCATATTCGATGGATGAGAATATTTCTTCGAATTCTAGAGATGTCATTAGGCCCCACCTTCAAAAGCTATTCGATCATGTGTTCTCTCTTCTGTCTGCGGAAGGCATGGCCCCGGTTGCTTGGGAAGAGATCGTCACAGAGTGGCAGTTGGAACTGCCCAAGTCAGCGGTGATTCAGATCTGGCGCGACAATGCTTCTCTAGCGAAGGTGACAGCAAAAGGATACCGCGCTCTGTTTGGCGCTGCCTCACATTGGTATCTCGATGGAGGTCACGGTGGATGGGTCGAGGGGGATCCGTCGAATTTAAATTCTGCAGTACAATCACCATTTCTTGATTGGTGCAGTCCGTACAAGAATTGGCGCCAGGTTTATTCGTATGATCCTTTGGTTAAAGTTCCTGAGGGCCAAAGGCATCTCGTCATTGGCGGAGAGGTCCATCTCTGGTGCGAACTCACTGATAGCACAACATTGGATGGTATGTTATGGCCTCGAGCAGCAGCAGCGGGTGAAACTCTTTGGAGAGGGAAAGGGGAACTCGGTGAAAGTGTAACAAGAAGGCTTGCAATGATGCGAGAGCGCTTGGTTTGTCGAGGCGTTCAGGCAGGGATGGTTCAAATGGAGTGGTGTTTAAAGAATCCTGGAGGCAGCTTCATGTAGTGTACTCCAGCTGAAGTGTTCTCGTGTTCATTGTAATAGTAAGAGTGTGGTACAAAGAACTAGATAGAGGATAGGATACTTAGGTCTTCGAATTCGCGTGGAGGAGATGTTTGAGAAACAAGGATTACCCGGATTAGGCCTGACTAGGTCAAATCTCACATCTACTATCTCATCTTTCCTTTTCCACCGAACCTTACATTGTCAATAACCTTAGTTGTATCTATTCAGATGACTGTGGCATTGTCTGGATATTGACGAGACTGTACCAATATCTCTCGCCCTTTTCCACCTCTAGCCTCATGCAATGCAAGAAGCATTCGTACGATACATCTAACCAATAGCAGTTTGAACAGACCGTACAGTGGCTTACAGCTTAGCTCCGCCCTATTGCACAGCTCTGAACTTGCTCCGCCCCATTGCACAGCTCTGAACTTGCTCCGCCCCAGACTGTTCTTCCATTAATCTCACTTGCCCCCAGACAACGAAACAACGAAACCTCAAAGAATTCTTGGAAAAGGTACCAACTTAGATTATGCGTATATCCTTTCGTCTTAGACAATATTTCACAATTACGACTAGTTAGCATGGAGCCCACCGAAATTTTGGCGCCGGCAGATTGCTTGTCAAATCCTCGTCGCAGCGTCAAAGTGGCGTCCCTGCCCCAAACTCGTCAAGTTGATGCCCAAGATCTAATATCTGCTTCATCGGCGCGAGACCTTCGAAGTGAGAAGGGGCATGCCCTTCAATCCGTTCCACAAGATCAGGATGGTGATTCGACAAGTTATGAAGTCCAATATAGACCAAGTCGGCGGCTTTGGTCGCGTAGGTCTGGTTGGCTCTGGGAAATGTTGGCCATGTATGAATATTGCTCAACCCCATTAACAATACCTGAACCAGATTTCTAACTTCGACACGTAGGCTTCTCGCTCTTACCTGTCAGGTTATTATGGTCGTAACCCTGGTCTTCATGGACAAGAAGCCCACCTCAAGCTGGGAACTGCCAATTTCTATAAATGCATTTATAGCCGTTTTCTCGACAATATCCAAGTCAGCTCTACTCGTTTCGGTGGCCAGCTGTCTCACTCAACTCAAGTGGCACCACTTCAGAAAGACTCGCTTCCTTCCAGACATGGACGTCTTTGATCGCTCGAGCCGTGGACCTCTGGGATCTCTGGAACTTTTGTATTACATCAATTTCAAAGCTCCAATTGCATGTCTCGGTGCTCTTATTGTATTTATGTCCTTGGCCATCGATCCCGTCACTCAGCAGCTCCTGTCTTTCCCCGTTGACCAGGTGGTCATGGCAAATGAGACGGCCTCTTTTCGAACTGCCCAAATCTATGGGACGGAGGATGGGCCAGGCAAGTTGCCCCATACTAATCGGTATCAATTGCAACCCTTTTAGTGCCCTATACAGTTTCAAATTTTGAATGCTGACTGTGGTGCAGGTGATACTCAGATGCAAGCGATGATTCCCCTCGCTGCCCTACCTACCTATCGCAATGTTCCTACCGCAAATTGCACTACTTCCAATTGTACTTGGCCCGTACAACAATATGCATCCTTAGGGGTGACCAGCACATGCCTCGATGTGAGGAAAGACAGTAGTATAGATTGCAATGGAAATAATTGCACTCTCACTACCCCAAAGGGACTCCAACTACCCCATCAGTGGGGCGTTATCGCTGTGGCATCGCGATATGTGAACGAAACCAACCCACTTAATAACGACACCATCTCTCCCGATATACTTACCTTTGCATTAACACACAACATGGACTCCAACAATGACACCTGGGAGGTCACCGAATGCACAATCAGCTGGGCATGTTTACTATACCAAAATCTCTCCGTCGTCGCAAATACATTGGCTATTGGAAGTACCACAGCCCTACCTTTCGGCGCCGGCAATGCAGTTTATGTAAGTCCAGGAGATCTTGGACATTACGAATTTAGCGTTACGCCAACGTCTTCGAATACCAGCATACCAAATTTTATCCTGGATCCCAATGTCATGAGCATTGTCCAAAGCTACTTACGCCCTTTTGTCACAGATTCACCATCAGGTGCCACAAGCATAAATCTAGTACAGATTTTGTCCTTTGGACGCCAATATACCGTTGTTGAAGTTTCACAGATAGGTGCAAATATAACGGCTGCAATGACAGAAAGAATTCGAACTGGGCCAAGCTCGGTGGAGGTATTGGGCACGGCATGGGGGCCTAATGTCTTTGTACATGTCAGGTGGGCTTGGTTGGGTTTACCAATTTTTGTTACTGTGGCTTCGCTCTTCTTCCTACTGATCTCTATTACGCTAGGAGTGACAACGCCCCTGTGGAAAGACTCGAATGTGGCATTACTTTTCCATAACTTGACACCTTGGAATCCTGGAAGTCATCAAGTTCAAACGGTAGAGGAAATGGACCGGTTCGCTAGTAATCGGAAGGTCCAATTAGTGAAGGATGAGGGATGGGAGTTCCGGGTTATTTGATACCACCATGAACAAATCTTGGCGAGGATTCTCAGTTCACGCGATTTTGGCGAATTCTTGAAATTGTTTCTGTAGTGTTCAACTATCACCGAGAAACCTTTGTTCTAACGTTAGCAATAATTTAGAGTCTCAAAGTTGCGTTGGGTCCCATCTTAATACAACGCGACGAAACCTCGGCTAATTGGTAGCATAGTGATGACTAAGTAATGGTTCCCATCTCACCTCTCGCCAATTTCTCTGATCCATCAAACCGACATCAATCGCAGAAAAGGGCTGCCTTCTGGCTACTGAATCATTCAACCAAAGGTGGCATCTTCTCAGGGGAAATCTTGACGCGACTGAAGTCCATGAGTGTTTCCTCCTGAGCTCAATTAGGGATGGCAATACACCTCCCATCTGATCCATCATCTTATTGAAATATAATCACGATAGAACGAAACTATTATTGCTGATTGCTTGCTGAAGGCGAGTGAAAACGCCTCCTCTTAGATCACTAGTAACTGCTTCCGTCATGGCCCTCCCTCAGCGAATCAGGGTGAACTCCGAAAAAGCTGTTTTCAAGTAAGATTTTTTCCCAACGAATCGGTTTTTGTGGTATCCTTAAGCTTGTAAGGTAATTACGATCCAACCACATAACTTCAGTGAATGCCAGTTGTGCCATGTCGGGCATATTGTGGAATGTTGGTACCGTTGCTGCTTCCTCCCGTCCCTTCAGATCAAGTGACACCAGGTACGTCATCATTCGTGTCAGCATTATTGTTTCTCTTTGCTCTTCTTCTCCGCCTCATCAGTAGCTAAACTCATTAACCGGAGCAGTATTAGACTTTGATTCTTCTTTCTAAAATGAGCAGCCAAAACGATCTCCATGCCTGTGAGGATCCACAAGACTCCCCAACATCCGGAAAGAGCGATGTACATTCACGAAATACCTCAAAATATACCGAAGCCACTTCTGATGGACATTCCAAGCACAAGGATGCAGCCAAGTGGGTAAAGTCGGTCACGAAAGAGGCAAAAACAAAGACCCGAAAGTTACTAAGGATTGACGACACCAAGCAACAACTACAGGACGATCATGGTGGCGTCTCAAAGAAGATACAGGATGACCCAGGTTTCAATCCGGAAGCAACCTTGAATGCTGAGTCCTCGACGCTCGGCCAAATAAAGGACCAATTGCCCAGCAATTTCCACAATCTTAAGCACATCATTCGACATCCACAAACTGCAACTCAAAGCAAGGCTGAAAGGACGCTAGCAACATCGGAAGAGCCGTATTTATCACGTAGCGATGATGAGAAATTTCTTCGTGCACGCGAACGACTTGAAGAGCAAAGTGGTGCTTTGCCCAAAGAACAACTCGGCCAACATTGGGATCTCACAAGGAAAACGTTCGATGATATGGAGGAAAGCCGTGAGTCCAAGAGGGTGGCTTGGACATTGAGCAGATATGCTCATCGAGCCCGTGTAATCTCGTAAGTAGTCTCAAAGTTTCTGGGATTTCATAGATAACCTTGTCAGTGACTCGTCCGCCTCAATGCCAATGCGTGAAACCTACAAATTTCCAGTACTTTCTTTATGTCGAAGGGTGAACGAAAAGGATGAGCCACAGGGATACAAGTGGTCTCAATGGCCCTACAACATCCGACTTCTCCTTCGCCAAGCTTGGCTAGATGAACCCTCGCCCACTCTTCCTGAGAGGAGACAACTTGGGATCGAGACCTCCTTTTGCAACAAGCCGAACGTATCGTCATGGCTTCCAGCCCAATGCAAAAACGCATCTCACGCCTTCGTCGACTTTGGCAATGGGAACAGCCAAAGAGGTCCGCCGCTTGGTTTGCTATTTGGTTGATCGTGTGGTGTAACAATCGTGTCTTCACATTCATATACTTGGTCATGGCCTATACTATTGCCCGGTCAAGGCAACAACCTGAGAGGATAAGAATGCTGAAAGAGTCTCACGACCGGATCGGGAACGAAGACGCAATGCCCGACACTTTCGGGGAAATGATCAACCGCCACGGATCCTCTGACTGGCTTGAGCCGATGATAGACAATGTTGGCCCGATAATCCAACCTCAGATGAAGGCTTTGGCTGATTGGATGGAGATATTCATAAACTTTTATGAGCGGAAGACACCACGTGCTACAGCTCTAATCCTGACCTCCATATCAGTTGTTGTTGCAATGGCGACGTTGCTGGACACAGAACGCAACATTCGAACCCTGACGTTGATCACTATTGTCGGATTCTTCACTGATCGTCCAATATCCTGGCGTATTCCGAATTATTATCGGGTTGTAGTGCCGTTGCAATGGATCTTCTGGGACATCCCCACGCACATTGAAACATCCTTCAAATATCTGCAAGCGCAGGTAGAAAAGATACGAAAGTCTGCGCTCGAAGGGGACCTGAACTCTTCAGACGAGGCATCAACCGCAGTGTCCGAAAAGGCTACAGATGGGCGAATACCGGAGTTTACGCTGACGTCATTAGATGAAACCACTACTACCGGACCGCAAAGATCAGAAAAGTCACGCAATATCTTCGTTACACCTTGTAAATGGAACGACATTTCAGGTCACCTCGTCATTACTTTCACAACCACTCGTTTCACTCGCCAATTCCCGAAGAAGGATATCTGGGAACGATCCTTTGCCTCGTTGTCAGAAATAAAAAAAGGCGACGGAAAAACAGCAATCGTCAAGAAAAAGGAAAACTTCCTAGAAATGAAGTTTAGAGGGGGTAGTGTTGAGACTGTGGAGAAGTTGGAAGAAAAGGACGAGTTATTCAATGTTATTGTTGCGTTTTCGGGTGCGATATAGCAGCAGATTGACCCTTAAGTTTCTAAGCGTATGGGCAGGTGCCATCGCCAGTGGAGCAAGAAAAAGGGGCATGCTTACGAAAATTGAATAGAAAATGTGGACTCTGTTGTTACTCCTCAACAATTCGCAACGCATGCCTCTCTCATTAACGCTAGATAGAAAATATGGATACGAAGACACAGTTAAGCTGACATAGCACTCAAATGATCGGCGTTCGCTCATGCCTCTATCAGACATATACAAATAGGGTCCCGAATGATCAACTGAAAGAAGCTATTGCGCGCGACATGATTTCTTCAAAAGACCACTTCCACTTTTGCATGTTACATTCTGCTCCACCACGAGGACATAGTAGTGCTTATCAAGAAGACTTCTTCTATCGAGAAGAGCATTTGCTTGGACTTCGAGGCAGATGCACGGGGTAGCTGCTACAGAAACTGAAGGTATAAGAGGGAGCACGCTGCTCTACAATGAAAATCATCAGGGCTTCATCAATACCCTGACCACTTCCAAGAATCAAGGCAATTCATATCCAAACTGCTTCTCAACCACTCACAAGAATCATCATCCCGAATCCTAAATCTCAATATGCACTTCTCCGCCGCCGCCCTCCTGGCCCTAGCTCCCTTCTCCATCATGGCTCAAAACTTCAACGCCTTTGGCGAAAACAGTGAGCCCCAAGCCTTCTCCATCCCCTCAAGGCCAAAAAACCTAACATACCACAGATTGCGGCTCCTTCCAAGTGACCGTTAACCCCAACGCCTCGGGTAGTGGCAATTTCGCCCAAGGCTATTATTCCTTCTCTGCCCTGGGCACAAACGAGGCGTGTGTCATTACCGTTTATACAGGTTACAATCAAAAGCCCGCGAGTGGGTCGTACACGATTCAGGACGGGGATACGGAGAAGGGCACTTGTTTTGGGGCGAATGGGCCATTCTATAGTTGGAAGGTTGAGTGTTAGATGATTCGGTTTGAGAGTGGGTGAAGAGTGGTGGTGACTTAACTCATATCGATGTGTATGTACTGGACAGAAGAGAGTATATGCGGGATAGAGCAGAGGAAAAGGTCGCGCGAGTAGATTTTAGGTTCCCACGATCCTAGTCTCACACTTCTCATTCTTTCTGTGCCTGTTCTGCACTTGTTGCTATCGCTGCTGAACTTACCTGTTGACTATCATCTCCCCTCTGGACGCTCGAATGCTCTCTTGTTATCAAACTCCGTTAAGACCACTCTGGAACCTGTCACCGGAATGGAGTCCGTTCTGTTTGCTCTTCGTGCTTACTGTTTCGCAGTTTTTGTTACTAACTGAGCTCTTTTTTAATTCTGAGTTATCCTGTTTAACCGCCTTCCAGTGAACCAGCCTCGTGCTAGTGACTTACGTATATACCTTGCATTAATTTAGGTAATCGATAACACGGGTCTCGAATTTTTCATTCAAGTATCATAGCACTCAAAAGGGGTAGGTACATCTGAGGGATTTCTATACTCCAATAGAATCCTGTTTCATTTACATAATAATGCGCTCGACGACAACGTTTCAGTTCCCATGCGAAAGTGATGGTGAGGTATAGAAATCTTTTCCATCGTACTAGTTGACTTTGAGGGATTTTCACACCAATGAAGCTCCATATTACTTACATAACTGCATGGTCGATGACCAAGTCCTCTGTTAGAATAAGATCCCGATTAAGAGGTACCGCTACTGCTAGGTACAAACGACACAAGACGCCATACCAAACGTCCAGCAATGGAAACAAGCTTGCGGCATTTATACTCCAGTTAAACTACAACAGCCTTACATAAGAGTATTCTCGACGGCGAGGCAGCTGATGGTGAGAGAAGGTCGTGCTAGACATACCAGCTAGATAAGTACCTAAAGGGGGAATCTCATACTCTCGCACAACCATCAATATTCCTTCACTCTGATCAAATCCGATCAACTAGTTTACCGATCTTTCGCACTTCGCAACATGTCTTCAAAAATTGCTGAATCCCAGTGGTCCGAGGAAGTCAAAGAGCCCAGACTTACATTCCATGCTCCCGGCCATGACGAAGGAAACGAAAGGGGCGGTCGCAGTCCGCACCAAATAACCCGACGTCGCTCCCGCAGTCGTGATTCCCTGAGCATCAGTCGAGCGCATTCATTCTCAGCGCAAAATGACCTCCAGATCCAGTTTCGCACTCTCTCAATGGGGGTTTCCGAATCCACCAGAATTCCAGAAGCTGCGTCGATCGCAAAAATAAAATATCAGAACGACCAAGACTATTTCGCCAGTGTAACTTTTCACAAGTTATCTTCGGATGAGATCTGCCAGCAGCTAAACGTGTTCCCCAACCAAGGACTTTCAGAAAGCGCTGCAAGTTCTCGATTGCAACGCGACGGGAAGAACACGATTTCTAGGGCTCGGAACAATTATGTGAAAAAAATCCTCGGCTACGTCTTTGGAGGGTTCTGCTCGGTCCTGTGGGTCGGGGTCATAATCTTCTTCCTCTGCTGGAAACCTTTGAGCAATCCACCATCAATTACCAACCTCGCCTTAGCTATCCTCGTCATCATTGTTATCTTCCTCCAAGCTAGCTTCTCTGCTTTCCAAGATTGGTCAACTCAAAGAGTGATGAACTCAATCCTAGGACTTCTTCCGTCCGAAGCACTCGTCCTCCGCGAAGGCAACTTCGTTCGCCTTCCCGCTGTCGACCTTGTATCTGGAGATATCGTACAGATATCAGTCGGCAACAAGGTCCCTGCTGACCTTCGGCTTTTGAGCGACTCGGGCGACATTCGATTTGACCGATCTCTTCTGACCGGAGAATCTGATGAGATCGAAGGCGCTGTCAACGCAACCGATGACAATTTTTTGGAAAGTCGCAACATTGCATTCATGGGCACATTGGTTACTAACGGCAATGGAAACGGAGTCGTCGTCCTCACAGGCTCCAGGAGTGTCATGGGACGGATTGCTGAAGCTACGAGCAGCACGGGCGACAAACCAACTTTGATTCAAAGGGAGATTTCTCGCTTCGTGATGATCATCGTCGGCTTGACCATAGCTTTGGCTTCGATGATCCTGTTTGCTTGGGTGGGCTGGCTCAAGAAAGACCATTCTGCTTTCATGAATGTTGTTGGGATGCTCAACGACGTTATGGGCTGTGTGGTGGCGTTTATCCCGGAAGGAATGCCGGTTGGTGTTGCACTCACGTTGATGATGGTTGCCAAACGAATGAAGGCTGCAAATATTCTTCCAAAGGGACTGACAACCGTCGAGACCCTTGGATGTGTCAATGTCATATGCTCTGACAAGACTGGGACCTTGACTGAGAACAAGATGTTTGTTAACACTGTGGCATTTGTGGACGAGCAGTTTGAAACTCCTGGAGAGGCTTATGAGGCTTTGGCGAAGAAGAAGCCAGGACAGAGCCTCGTAGAGCTACATCACGCCGCAACGCTATGCAACGACGCAACGTTTGACCCACTCTCTCTGCACCTCCCAGTTGACCTGCGCAATGTCCAAGGAAATGCCACCGATGGAGCTGTGCTGCGTTTCGCCGAGTCTGGAGGAAGTGGCGAGCCTGTGCGCACTGCGAACCGAAGGGTATTCGAAATCCCTTTCAATTCCAAAAACAAGTGGATGCTTACCATGCATTCCGTGAAAGAGAAATCAGACTCTGAAAAGAAGCCAATGCCAGAATACTTGATCTATGTCAAGGGAGCCCCCGATATCCTTTTGCCTGCTTGTACAAGCTACTGGTCCGGCAAATCCAATTCGGTCCACCCTCTGGACAACGAAGCCAGAAAAGCCTTTTCCATAGTGCAAGACAGACTGTCCAAGAATGCCGAACGCGTGCTAGTGCTTTGTCAACGCCATTTTACTCCTTTCAATGCGCTGGGCACAAATGACTTGAGTGACGAAGTCAACGAGCGAGCCATTGAGGACCTCACGATTGTTGGAATCCTTGGCATCACGGACCCACCCCGCATGGAAGCAGCCAATACTGTCGCCGAATGCCGCCGTGCCGGTGCTAGGTTTTTCATGGTGACTGGTGATTACGGTTTGACAGCCATTGCCATTGCTCGGAGCATTGGTATTATTACAGGCACCGCTGAGCCAGATGGATTGAGGGATGTTTCTCCAGCTGCCATCTTCAGCACATCCGACAGATCCAGAAGGTGCCTCTTACTTGATGGTAAATCCATCTCAAAACTTCCACAAGAAGCTTGGGACGTGGTATGCGAGTACAAGGAGATTGTGTTTGCTCGAACAAGCCCGGAGCAGAAATTGCGCATCGTCAACGAATTCCAAGAGAGAGGCAATGTCGTCGCCGTTACGGGAGATGGCGTCAATGATGCACCCGCTCTGAAAGCTGCCGATGTTGGCATTGCTCTTGTTTCTGGTAGCGACGTTGCCATAGAAGCTGCCGACCTCATTCTCCTGGAGAATTTCGATTCGATTGTTGATGCGATCCGACTTGGTCGATTAGTCTTCCAGAACCTTCAAAAAGTTATTGGATACCTCCTCCCAGCAGGCAGCTGGTCAGAGATCTGGCCCGTCCTTCTTAATGTCTTCTTCGGCGTTCCTCTCCCGCTGAGCTCCTTCCTCATGATCATCATCTGCGTTTTCACAGACCTTTTCCTTTCACTTTCTCTTATTATGGAGAAGGAGGAATTCGACTTGCTCTCCCTTCCACCACGCAATCACAAGCGTGACCATCTCATCAACGTCAAGGTGTATGTTCAAGCATATCTTTTCACCGGTGTCATGGAAACGGTGTGCGCGCATGCGATGTTCTTCCTCTACATGTGGAAATACGCTCACATTCCTATGGGAGCTCTCTTCTTCACATTTGAGGCTTACGCCGACGGCTTTTACGGCTACACCTTGGATCAGCTTACACATTTCAATGCTGTGGGACAGTGCGTGTACTTTGTCACTCTGGTGATACTGCAATGGGGCAACATTCTCAGCGTCCGCAACAAGCGATTGAGCATTCTGCAGGCTGACCCCTTCACCAAAAAACGCCGCAATCCGTACCTTTTCTTGGGTGCTTTGGTTAGTTTCTTGGTTTCCTTGTTTGTTACAGAGGTGCATAACATTCAGAGGATTTTTGGAACAGCCTCTGTTCCGGTTGAGTTTTGGCTCTATCCAATCCCCATGGCGCTGGGCATCTTGATCATGGATGAGATTAGGAAATTGGCGGTCAGAGAATTCCCGAACGGCCCGATCGCTAAGATTGCGTGGTGAATAGAACTGATTGTTGTTTCTCAACGCTAGCTATTCTTGAATAGCGATCTTTGAATAGTCGGTAAAATCCTAGAAAGCCTTTGATTCTTTTGAGTAATCTAAAATCGAGGTAGAGTATTTAATATAACCCAGTCTCTATATTTATATACTATATAATCTTCAATGTCTATATTGTACAAGCTCTTTTCCTTTTTCCTTGAAGTATCTATACCAAATTTATATCTCTCAGAAATCACGTGATCTAAAAATCACATGACGCTAACCATATATACGGATGCTCAGTAGATCGAGGCTATTCGCCTCGATCGTCTCATCTTTTTTAGCCGTTTAGTGTTGATAGAACTATACGTCCTTATACTTATCTATAATCTATAAACGAACCGTTTTTTAAGGTTCCGTTTCTAGGTAGAAAAAACCTTATCGGTTCGGTTTTCAAGACTCGTTAGTTCCCTAACTAATTATTACGGCTTTTAACCGCTCCGTAGGAGACCCTACCTTAGTCTGTCCCTTGCCATTCTATACTCGTGTTTGGTAATGAAATATACAGTAGGATCTAGGTTAGCGTAAGTTAACTTGGTATACCAAGAAATCCTACGATTTTTATTCTTTTTGAATACGCTAAATTGGACTCTTCTTCTCATACCACATCGCTCTTGTCTCATCCGCAAGCTCATACTGCGACCCTCAAGATGATGCTTCCGTCCCCTGGACTGAAAAGCCCCCCATTTCCAACATTTTTGGACCTCCGTTTTTATTCGGACAATGTCTTTAAACCCAACAACCAGCCCCAATACTCACCCTGATTCAACGGCATCATGAAGATGGAGTGTAAGGCTAGACAATCAATTCTAGTGTTCGGGCAGATCAGTGCGTGGGAGGAGGACTTCGCGAAGCTGTCACGGCCATTGGCTCTCCTCGGATTCGAAACCCGGTTTTGAAGACGCCACAGCCAGCACTGTCAGACTCTCTCCGAGCTTTTTGTACGACTTTTGAGGCACCTGTTCCACCGACAACAACGATGTGAGACACATTCGGAGGTTGTGAAAGTGCGCAGGTCCAGAATTGCACTTTGTACTTCACTCTCCCAACTGCTTTCCCACCCAATGCAAGCCCCCATGGCTAAGCTGTGTTAGCCGCTGGCAGCGAGCAATACCATCGTCCGGTTGTTGAGCGTATGCTACCGAGAGCTCCTTCCTCCGTTCCTTGGCCTCTGATGAACATTTTGCTGGTCAACTCTTTTATTGCGCCTCCTGCAATGCCAATATGTTTTCGTCGGCGGACAAAAGCTCACGATTCCAAGCGTAAGGATGCCCTTGGCAGGTAGAGTGCAGATTGGCCCAGGAGTCAAGCAGCATATTTCGAGGTTGTATATGATCAATTACACGTTCCGACTTGGGTCGTGCTCTTCTTCTTCCCACATTATGCTGCAGGTTGCTTCTATTCCAGTCCTTTTCTCATTGTTTATTTACTCGAAGCTTGTGAACCGCTCACTTCTTGGAATATCGTCCGCGTCCTTGCCTCCGCCTCCAAGTCCAGTTGACTTGAGCCCCGATCTCAGTCGATTGCTTACTTTCGCTCTGCCGTGCCCAAGCATTCTTGTTGTCGACTCGTCTTAAAGACATCTTCAAGATCATATAAGTCGTGTCTTTGGCTATCAATTGTGGCACGATCCAGCAGCTTCACGATTTTATCTTTCTCTTGTCCCATTCAATTACCGCCTTTAAATAATCAAATAGCATTCGTTCGAACTTTCACCCATCAGATCACTCGCTATACCCATCGCCATGTTGATCCGGTCGATCTTTATTGCGACAATGCTCGCAGTGGCCGAAGCCACTTGTATGGGACATTTGCATCGGCGCGCTGTTGGGAACAACACCGTCGAAGTCAGTAACTTTGGATACTCTGGCTCAAGTGGGCCCCTCCTTTGGCAGACACTTGCTGTTGAAAACGCCATTTGTGAGAAGGGCGAAAACCAGTCGCCCATTAATATTGGTACGTTGCTTCAATTTACTTAACGGCTATTCGGCTTGTCAAATAAGGGGTTTCCACCTTGTCAACTACTTCACTTATCACATTCCGTTCATCAACTCTCTGCCTTATGAGTTCTATTGAAACTGGTGTACCTCGCCTCAATATGTATGGCGATAAGATTGCGCAGGATTTCTTTGAATTGTTGTGAAAGTTGCGATTCAGAAACCATTCGTGGACTCCATGAGACGCAGGATATTAACTGAAGCAACTGTGCGCTTGTCCATCAACCTGAAACAGATCGCTAATTCATTTAGATTCGACCATCAAACGAGCAACAACCAATCCAAAGATCAATATTGCGAAGATCGAAAAGGCAGAGTTTGAAAATCTCGGCACCACAGTTGAGGTGATTGCCGATGGTACAGCGGAGTTTCGGAACAAGACGTTCAGACTCAAGCAATTTCATTTCCATTCTCCCTCCGAGCACCGCATCAATGAAGAATACTTTCCACTCGAGATGCACATGGTTCACCAAGCTGCTGGTAAGTTTGGCCTCATCACTCATTGACATCGATGACTAACCTCACGATATAGATGGTAGCTTCGTCGTCATGGGTGTTCTATTCGATGTGTCAGACCTCAGTACCCCATTGATAAATAACCTGGCAAAAGAGATCAGCAAGATCTCGAGACCAGGGTCCCTCACAGAGACTGGACCACTTGACATGGCTGCGATCACGAAACACCTCGAAACAACTTCTCTGCGACAATATTCGGGATCATTAACCACGCCTCCATGCAAAGAAGGAATCACCTTCCTCGTCGCTGAGGAACCTCTCCCTATCAACCCAGCGTCTTTCAATGCGATGAAGAAAGTCCTCAAATTCAATTCACGATTTACGCAAGGTGCTCTCGGAGAACCCAACTTGATTGAGAAAGCCTTTACTGGTGAACAAGGCGGTGTTGTTGGAGCAAAAGCGCCAAAGTCGTCGAGCGCGAAGGCTTCTGTGACTACAAGAACTGCGAAGGTGTAAGCAAGCTTTTCGGTTGACACCCTACTGGGCGAGACTTCGTCGACGATCTTTCATTGTTGATGAAGACCAGTGTGTGAACGGCGGATCCACACAGGTTTGATTGCCTGTCGCTTTAATCACTCAGGAACCCTTTCTTTTACTCCTTTTTACTTTCTATCAGCGTAGCATAGCACGGCATTCTTCTTTCTCGCGAGTCAATGATCAATTTGTAGCTCTTTCAATCATTCTGGCATATACCCTTCATGCAAACGTTGTAGTTTTGTATCTGCTTTCCAATATGATTTCTCTTATGTGCATTTCGACGGCTTGAGCAATTTTCCAATGTCGTCAACATACACATTCCCACCAAGCAAGTCGTGAAACTCGGGTACCACGACTTGGCGGTGTTGGCACTTGGCTCAATATATAATGGAAATGATCGACGAACATGAAGTTAAGCTTCTGAGTGTAACAATCTAAAGAAGAAAGCTTGATATGCCCGCAATGCTACCGAGCAAAGATCACTTCGGGTTAATACTCCGAATTAATTGAGTTTAACTTGGAGTTGGTTGGTGCACAATAATAAAACCGTAAGGCAGCGGCTCGAACCCTGGGTTCGAACACGCTGCCTTACGGTACTCTGGGTAAGAGTCCCGTCCCAGGGCCGTCAATCACCATTGGGCCACTCTGGGATATTTTTTTTATGGTTAAAGGTTTTTGATTTTTTTCATAACATAAAGTAGAAGTGAGCCCTGATCATTGATGGTGCACACTGAATTCTCCCTACCGGCAGGCAATAGGCTCTTGAGTGGTTCAGCCAACCAATTTATGTTGGAAAGTAGCCACCAACGAGAAGGTTTCTGACCATGGTTCGCGAAAACAACACATTTGGAGATCTCATGCAGAAAACTTCGTCGACCTTTTGCATCATTTCCTACTCTTTAACACCATCATAGAACAACTTCACCGCGCCATCGAAACTCAGATCGCTTAATCATGGACCAACACCATTCAAAACTTGGCTAAGTCGAAAGATCCAACACTTCCACGAAAGGAAAGCCCAGAACAATTGTCGAGCATCCACTTATCCTCAACGAAAGGATAGGAAGACTCGAGGTTAATTTTAACAAACTCAACGCCGATGTTCAGCGATTGGAGAGGGAGACTATATTTAAAGAAGGCTGAGGAGCCTGTCTGTTTATACGTTACAACTTCAATCCTTCTTTCTCTTCGTATCATTCACTTTCCCCGTCCTAACCTTGGATCACCACCCATAT
The DNA here is from genome assembly GCA_023078705.1 of Venturiaceae sp. KMAF11. Lineage (NCBI taxonomy): Eukaryota > Fungi > Ascomycota > Dothideomycetes > Venturiales > Venturiaceae > Venturiaceae sp. KMAF11. The sequence goes on from JALGOQ010000015.1 coordinate 229,954, forward strand.
TGGACCCCCGAAATTCGCCCGTGAATATCAAGAATGGAACTCGATCTGTGCGAGACCAGAAGCGATCCATGGATTGCTACCAGCTACCTCTATAAATTGCCAACCTTTCAAAATCTCACAACACTAAACACCTAGCAGCCTCAGGAAACCCATCATGACTCTTATCAGTATTCTATACAACGATCTTATCAAACCGCAAGGCCATCAAAACACTCCCAGAAGCCTGCGACTGTGAAAGATGCAAGCACAAGCGCGGACATCTAGGCCCATTCTCTCTCCGCGGCCTTCGACCATGCAGTCCCAGCCTCAGCCCAAAGATCAAAAGGATTTTTTTAATGCCGCTGGCGAGGAACTTCAAAACAACTGTCACGCCAAGATCACATCTTGTGCAGATATCCAACTTGAATTTTACCACTTAAAGAACAAGAGCAAATCACTCAAAGAGGAGCTGGAAGAGGAGAAGGAAAACCTACACCAAGTGGTAGATCGCCTGAAACGGGAAAATGCGGCCCTCCATGGACAGTTGGACGAACGGAAACGAAAATTCGGACAGTCAAAAGTCGTTTCATTGTTTTATTGAGGGAGATGACAAGAGACTCAAGCTTAGAACCTGCCTGGTTGAAAAAGTGGCGCCACAGTTTCCGAGGAGGAGGGGACAAGCAGCTTTGATATCAGCTACAGCCACGAATAAGCTCGAGCTAGAAGAAGGAAGTAAGAATACTCGAGACAGAGTTAGGTCAGGGCTCGGGTGCGGTCTAAAACGCGTGCGGAAGGAGGATTCGACGGCAAGGGAACAAGATTACCAAGAGTATCGCGTTGTAGGATAGAGGTCGTAAGATCTATAGCCAAAAGAAAATTGTAAGGATTTCTACGACACAATATTCATTCCCAAGCTGTAAACAATGACGAGAAGCAATGCTCAAGCAGGTCAAAGCACAGAAGCAGCGGCTACGTCAATACAATTTTAAGCCTGCTTTATTAAGCTGTAAAAACAAGAAAGATCAAGTCTTCTTAATCCTCCTCGCAAGGCTCAAACAAAGCCAAACCCTTCCAAACCAAATCAGCCGATTTGGGCATCACGATCCATGGTAGAGCCACAGTCCCAAAGACACATAAAATTTCCAAGCTCTTGAAAATTTCAAGAAACACCTTTCAATGAATTAATCGCTCATTCACCACCAAAATGCTTTTCACTGTTTTCAAAAAGAAAACGCCAAACTCCTCATCACAGAGCCGGCTCTCAGGCGCGCGAGATCGGGTAGACCAGATCAGAATACAAGCATTGGGACTCGCCAGCCGCGGCGGTGGATCTAGCAAGTCCAAGTCCGCGAATAGAACATGCAGACCCGACAGCGACGAGGGCAGCGAATTCGACATCGAAAGCATCAGCCAGGCACCACCACCACTCCAAACCCTCCAAATCCAAGACCTCAAAGCCGAGATATCAAGCAAAGACGATCAAATCCGCATCCTCCACCAAGAAAACGAAGATCTCAAAGACCAATATATCAAACAAGATACACAAATCCAAAGCTACCAAACCAGAATCGCAGTATATCGTTCCAAGATAGAAGATCTACAACCAGATCTAGCAGACACCGAGGTGGATTATCTAATAGAGAGGGACAAAAATAGAAAATTGGAGGCGAAGGTAAAGGCACTGAAACGGGCGATAGGAATTTTGACCAGCGACGTGGCTGGAGATAGTGGAGAGGGTTCTCAAGAAATCGAGACTGAACGAGGAAGACCAAATGAAAGGCCGCCACCTTATAGTAGGTAGCTCCGCTGGCTGAAAAGCATCTTTGTTCACAGCCAAGTTAGAAGAGGTGACAATGTTGGCTAGAATAGTTGTAATAATTAGTAGCGTTAGATAGTCCGAAACTAGATGTAGCGACTTTGATGGAGGCAATGAATGAAAATAATCTTTCAGACCTCTCATGCACCAAAAATTTGATGTCTCCGATCTCGTTATAGAGAACCAGACAAATATCAATTCGCCACTGGAATCCGAATTGGGATGCATAATCCCCGGCTCTTCCAGAACCCAAAGCGAGATTTCTCCCACCACTTGAATTCCTCCAAAAGCCCTACAACATCGCATGAACAACCTGAGATCAAACAGCAACAATGTTTCCACTCACATACCTCAGGACCAAACTCGCAAAATCCAAGTCCAAAGACCAAAATTCCACCAATATCACTAATACTACCACGGAAAACCCCAACTCAAGAAATCAAGCCCGCGAGCCTATCGAACTCTCCGAAAAGGAATGCCTTCGCTCAAACAACGCCCAAGCACGAAAAGAATACTACGGCGTCCCCACTCATCCGTCCTATGGATGGGAAGACCCCTACCCAAATCAATGCATACGACTCCCCACAGCTTCAGAACTTCGAAACTTGTACAACGAAATCTACAGCCTGAACCAAGAAATCCGCTCTCTTTACCTAGAACGCGCACAATGGCAAAATGATATGGCCAATGAGAGGTCCGAGAATGAGCGGAAAATGGAAAATTTAAAATGGGAGAACGAAGAATGTTACCAAACCCTCGTCCTCTTGAACAAGATCCTAGATTCCGGGAAGAATGTCGATCCGAGAGTGTGGATGGAGAGAATACAGCTCAAGAAGCAGATAAAATCGCTTGAGCGGGAGAGACAAAAGGCTGTTCAAAGGCTTAAGCAGTGTCATGTCCTCTTGGACACATCCAATGAGATATGGCAAGAGGAATGGAAGAAGAGTGCGGGATTAAAGAGGGAGGTTGCGTTTCTGCGAGGTGAAATTGCGCGATCAAATCGCGATGGCGTTAGGCCAGAGGAGCGAGAGCGACATGCAAACCCGAGCAACCATAGAAGAGATGATTCTAGAGCTCAGGGATTCGATAAAAGGGAGAACGACGTAAGATCAGAAAACAGGGGAAGATTAGAAAATCCGGGTAATGATCTGGAAGAGCGACCATCACATCGATCATTTCCGCCAAGGTCTAGCACAACCTAGAGCCAATCCCGGAGGCGTCAAGTACGATTTCACCTTCAAAACCCCGAGCCGCGTAGCACTTGCCGTAGGCGCCACGTACGTGGAGGAACATGCTTGATCTGTGATCTAACATCTATAGATTGGAGTAGTAGATGGGAATAAATATGGAGAACCTACAAACGCTTCTCCTCGATAAATCGCAATCAGAAGCAGCGAGATCGCGAGATACCTTGCCAAATTTGAACACCGCAACCTCTCAAACTGTTAGACGGGCAATTTCGACCTTATTCATTCGTGGTCCAGATCGAATTGCTCCTAGAAACTTTTAGTCATGGCACGCGGCACATCTCATTGAGAAGGAGAAAAATCACCTTCAGCTTAGCTACCTGGGCAGTGTCCGGAACGCTATCGAGAACCTGATTCCACATATCCTTCACAATCCTCTTCCTCCTCGTCACGGTCTTCTCCCAAATCTTAGCCTGTTTGTCTACCTCCTGCTTTTCCTCTTTGCTCACTGGTTGCGCCGCGCCAGCCCGCAAGCTGGTCAAGCGTTCCAGTATTTCTGCGCGCTCAACGTCCATTTCGGCGACAGCAGCACGCAGGTCGACAGTTGAGAGTGTACTGTTGAGCAAAGCGAGGGTTGAACGGAGGGATTTGGCTGTGGCATTCAGGTTCAAGGTTTCGTCGCGTAGCTGTTGGGTGCGCTTGTCCATTTCGGCGAGATCCTCGGAAGATGGAGACTCTTCAGGGTTCTGTTCTGTGAGCTTAGACTGTTGAGCGAGGGAGAACTGGACATACTTGGATGATATGGTAGACGCTCTGTTTACCTGTTGTCAGAATCAGTGCGTGGACGGGAATGAGCTTTTGGAAGATGCACACCAGAATCACGTCCTTCAATCTCCTTGCGCTCCCGCAGCTCTTTCAAGATCTTCTGGGTGGCAGCTAAATGGTCTTAGTTGGTGAAGGAGATGACGAAACAGTGACTGGATGCACCTTTGGTGACCTTGTTGTGCAGATTGGCTGAGATATCGGTTGCCTCTCATGGTCAGCTTGTGGCGGCGCAGTGGCCGAGAAGAGAGCCTTACAGAGTACGGACGACTGTGAGCGAGGTGAGTGTCAGGCAGCTTTCATCTCTTGTTCGCCTTGAAAAAAGAGTCTTACTTCTGCTTTCCTATGAATGATGGATGAGCATGCGATCAGCGCTTTCGAGGATGGAGGAGACTCACTCAGGTAGTGAAGTACTATATCAGCGGCTACGAGTGTGTGAGCGATGCAGTGATCTCCAAGGAGACCAGGTAAAATCAAGGAGCATACCAGCATCACCCTTGGCGGGCTTCTCTGCCTTTTCCTTCTTTGGAGCCATGACTGAACCGATACAGGGACTATACAACGAAAACAGATGAAATGATGCGCACAGGACGGAGAGACACAAGGTAGGGAGAGAGTGGTTGATGGTTGGTGATGTGGAAGAACATCGCTTCCTGGAGATTCGATCCCGAGACGATCAAGCGAACAACGACACCACACCCACAATTCACTAGACGGAAGAGGCGCATTAATAGACCAAAATTGTGCTTGAAATACAAAGCTTAGGTATCATCACGCCATAAATCAAAAGGCCGCAGCCACTTCTATACAATGCTTCCAATCCAAATGCTAACGCCAACTGCCTGGTGCAATGCTTATTCCTAATTCTACTTTACATGACGACCTGTTCACAAGTTAGCAGATACCCTGAAAAAGGGGCGAGAAAGTCACTCACGCAATCGCCTTGGTCCTTCCCAGCAGGCACACCCATATCATCAAATGTCTTCGGTCCTTTCTTGGGAGGTTGGCCAGCTGCTGCAGGCCGTGGCGCAGCAGGTTGTTGTGCAGGCTGCGCGGCTGGTTGAACAGGCCTTCCAGCGCTCGGTTGCGGTCTACCTGGCTGAGGCCTGCCAGCAGCTTGTTTTGCGGGTACTTGTGGTATCGTCGCTGTAGATTGCGTGGAGTCATGTCGCGGCGGACGGCCACCGGCATTCGGTTGGGGTTGTGATTGGGTACGTCCTTGCGGTTGCTGCTGTTGTGGATAGTTGTTTGCTGGCGGCCTGGCACTGTCACCACGCGGTGGTCGATTCGCTGTCCCAGGTGGTGGCGTCTTATCCACTGGCGAAGGTTTTCGCGCATGGAGAGGTGCAACATAGCCAATGTCTTGAAGCGACGGCTGACCGTGGAGCGTATTGGGTGATGGCCTTCCACCAGGCGCAGCATAACCAATGTCGGCAGGCGGTCTCTGCGGCCCGCTGGGGGGAGAAGCTGCTCCATTCGGCGGGCGGCCATAATTTGGCTGAGCATTGGAAAGCCGCTGTTGGCTTGGTAGTGTCTGTCGTCCCCCAGGACCCATGTCTGCAACAGTCGTAGCAGGTCGCATCGGAAGGCTGGCTTGCGGTTGTGGATTTCGTCCGTATGGGTCTTGTTCCGGACGCTGACCGTATATAGCTGGGTTGATGTTGAATGCGCCGCCAGAAGATTTTCGTTGCTGGAACTGGGCTGGGCCAGCTGATGCAGATCTCAGCTCTGGAGCAAAGCCACCCGCCAAAGGAGCACGTCCTCCGCCGATCTTGGGTGGGCCATTGTCCATTGGATATGGTGCAACAGAAGTTGGTCTATTGGTAGGTGGAGGAACAACTGGTGGACCGTTATCCATCGGGTAGGGCGTTGTCGAAGATCCACGAGGCGGTATCGCTGCCATTCGTCCCGGTGCTGGTGAATATTCCTCCTGCTCATCTGATACCGATGGAAGACTTGGATGTGCCTTGAGCCTGTCTGGTCGCTTTCCACGCATCGAGCCGTACTGAGACTTGATTTTGTTGATGGCAACATTTTCGTGATCTTGTTTGGACAATACCGAGGATTGTCTCAGGCCTTCGATCCTACCAATGGCATCTTGGTTGCCATTTCTCGCCGCTCTATCGTACCACTCCGTCGCTTTATCCAAGTTGACTGGCACAAACATTCCAAATTCGTTGAAATATCCCAGCGCAAATTGTGCTGTCGCAAGTCCGCTTTGGGCAGCTCTCAATGCATACTCGTATGCTAATTCTTCGTTCTTGGGAAAGATACCTTCCGATCCACAGAGAAACCATTTACTGATCGCCATTTCTGCTTCTGGCTCGCCTTGACGTGCCGCAAGTGCATTGTAATGTAGCGAGAGCGCAGGATCGAAGTCGCAACCAAGTGAGCACAGCTCGTATGCCGTTCCCATCTTCAACTGCGCCTTTGCAAATCCCAAATATGCTGCTTTCTCGATGTTCACCCGAGCTTCGGCCTCATTGTATGGTAGTATCGATTCCGGTACGGTGACTTGCGGCAGTTCTCTCGCCTGCAGCATGCCGAGTACATATGCTCCTTGGGGTGCATTTTCATCAGCTTGTTCTGCCGCTATCCGTAACATGCGCACTCCTTTCGCGAAATCTTGTGGTTGTCCCATCTGGCCCATGAGAGTCATCATGCCCAACCTGTAATTCGAGGCAGCATCGCCAGCGTCAGAGCCACGTTGGTAATGCACAAGCGCCTTGATTGGATCGTTGTTCTGCTCGAATTGCATACCCATCCGGTACTCGGACCGTGCAAATCCCTTTTCTGCCGCCCTCGAGTAGCTCCTAAACGCCTCTCTCTTGTCCTGTCTCCATCCAAAGTTGCCAAACTCCAACCACATGCCTTTCATGAATTCAGCCTTAGGATGTCCTTGCTCTGCCAGAAAGCCAACAATGCTCAAAGCATCCACTTTCAACTGATGTTCCACAGCCGGCGTAGAAGGTCGCGCAGGCCTGTTCTCAGCCAGTCGTTCTTCATAAGTAGTTGAGGCCGCTACATATGCCAGAGCATCCTGGGCCCATGCCAATTGCATCTCAGGGTCATTTGAGGACAGCACTGGGACCCGGGCATTCTCTAATATCGCTTCCTTTTCATCGTCGCTTGGAGGGACGTTCGGTAGAGGGTTCATAAGTTTGGGAAAAGGTGAAAAGTGGGGTAGTTCCGTGGATGTAGCACTGTGGGAGTACTCGGACGAGGCGGAAATGGGCGCGGGAGGATGATTGTATGGCTGAGGATTTGATTGCTGAAAAGGCTGAACAGGAGGAGGTTGCTTGAAATGGGATATGGAGACTCGCGATCCTCCGGCTTCTGATTCTAGTTGAGCTAGGTTTTCTTGCATTTGATCCGGGACCTCTGGCATATGTCTGTACAAAAGAAACAATGGTCAGCACGGATGTCAATACCAGGGGACCGTGGGGAGGCCGCGAGTTCTTGTTGAGAATTATACTAACCTCTGAGGAGCCGGCGAGACCAGTTCTGGAGCTTGATTCGGCATATAGTAGTCATCGAAGCCTCCAGGCACAAACGTTGCGGACAAGCCTGGGTTGCCCTGGTGGTACGCCATGACGAGGTAAAGGCCAAAATGAGTTGGTTGCAAAGATCTTATGTGATCTCTTCAGCGGCCAGGGGAGTAAGCTTTGTATATTAGGACACTCGGGTGCTTGGGAAAGGATCAGCAAGGTGGAGTACCACGCGCACTGGGTTCACTGTATAATCGGTAGGAATCGAGCTCTTCCGTTGTGGTTTCGACACAGCCACAATGGCACAACTCAGCCGGCAAGTGAGCCAAAAATAATGACCACTCGTATAGGAGGCGTCTTTGGGAACGTGTCGTAAATTAAAAGGACGCGGAGACAGGCTGGTGGCTTCGAAAATAAAATAAAGGAGCGTGTAGGTGGTCGTTGTAGGAAGCAAAGGCCCTTCGAGAAGCTAGGTCAAGATCGTCTTGTAGTGTCACGCAAGGAGGGGCAGCACTGAGAATAGTTCTATCGCGTCGCAGTGGCAGGTTGGTGGTCGAAATGACAATTCTTACCAATCACCAAAGTTGATGTAACAAAACTGGCTCCCTATTCGGGGGCTCTTTGTGGCCATAGCATGCATTGCGACCAAGAATGAATTGTTCCGAAAGCGGCAATGGAGATGCCTGGATACACTGCCCCACTGAGCTCTCCACGTGCCGTCGAAACATCCACCCCTTTTTCATCTCATCTCCTTCTTTCTCCTATCACATCACTTCCTCCACCGTTAGTTGTACCAACAAAAATTTCGCATGATAGTGGCACGTCATCTAAGTGAGCAAGCAAGGCAGGCATCGAGCCTTTTCTCCTTCTTCACTAAATTTCTACAGCACATGACATATCGAAATGCTGGATGAGAACTCCTTTGGCGCCCAGAAATCACCAAATCGAGAGGGCGAGGTCTTGTCAGAGACCGCAAGTGAACAGGATTGGCCAATCCACGGTATTCCCAATAACGTCAATTCATCATCCAAAAACTGCAGCCGAATGCAACATAATCAACCCGCCCTTTCAAGGTCTGTTGAGAGACGAGCGGAAGCTCGGCATTGTACGCTCGTAACTTCACAATGATTTAACTACAACAATCCGCCTGCTGTTTTTCTTCAGGAACAGCAAAGCAAAGATAGCCGACATTTATTCACAATATTGTGACAGACCCTTATGGCTCTATGCAATATATATTCTTTGAATTGAGGCCCTTCTGCCCAAAGAGATTGCTGCTTCTTACAGATCAGAATGGCAGAAAACATTACCACAAGCTCACAAAACCCAGCGGTTCGCATGATCATCGCATGCCCTCGAAGCGGTTCAGCTTTGCTCGTGAGGGTATTTGCCGAATCAGAACTTTCTCATCTCTAGGGAGGAGCTTGGAAATGATGCACGGAAAGGCGAATACAGTTACCGATCCGTCCTCATCCAAACGGGTGTGATCTTGTGAAGCCAAATTTTTTTAGTACCAGATTTTGATCGAACTTTCAATGGCTGGAAGAACGTTGGGTGGTGCGATGTGGACAGCCTCATGGAATGCTATAACAACATTTTTGCTATGATTTAGGCTGGACGGCCCGACGATGTTCATTGCTTGCTCTACGAAAGGCTTACACATAATGTACAAGCTACGATTAAGGATGCTTGCAATTTGTGGGGTGATTCGTTTTCCAGTGACATGCTCCAATTTGACCAGTCTTTCTCGTCCTTTTTTGGGAGCAAGCGAGAGCGATCAAGTTATTGCGCCAAAAAACCACGACGACTATTTGCAACAGTGGAGGCGCATTCAATGTTAGTTCTGATTTACTATCGCACGGTCTGGTATCCAACATCGAGAATGATATCATTGAATCCAAGGTTAGGAAAACACACATGAGTTTGTGAAAGGACAGTCCAAAGGTAAAACAAGTATGTACTGCCCTTCGCAACGTCACTTGGTTCGGCTTCAATCTTGATAATACTTTTACACAATTACCGTGGAGCTTTAGGCAATGCCATCACTACGGCCCTCAATCTCATTCCAGACTGTTTACGTGTCAATGGATAATTTAATATCAAATTTTTCCGTAATCCTAGCTCAGAAAGCATCACGCCAAAATCATTCAGTGGTTACAGGAAGCAATCAAGATACAAAACAGAAAATAAGTCGAGCGTTGGGCCTACAGGACAAAATCGATGTTGTCACCACAGCCTGTTCTTTTCAAATCACAAAAACGGATGGTCTGTTTCCGAGAGTTCTCGAGCATTTTGGTGTTGATGCTGGGGATATGATATATTTTAGTGATAGCGAGGAGCGCGATATGATTCCGGATATACGTCGTGGGAGGTTTGCTATCTATTTTGCTGAAGAACAGAGCCTCAACCCTTTCAATGCTCCTGTGAGGATTAATACTCTGGCAAAGCTGGAATATTTGTAGTATTTGTAGGATGGGATTGCACATCCTTGAGCCGAAGGTATGAGGCTGTGTGTAATAAGAATAAAATAAAGTCTCTGTGGCACAAGTCATCTGGGAGAAGACCTGGCTGAGGATGCGAGGCGGTGGCATCATTTAGAGAAATTTATGTTCAAAATAGATGTTCATGAAATTTTTATCGTCCTGTTGAAAAAACCACAGAACTTTTGACACAGAAAGATCTTGACACATTCACACAAGGATACCGGCTAGTATGATCCGCGTCTTCTCGTTGCACGACATAATAGCTGAATTTGGTAACGTGACCCATTTGTGCGCAACACAAGCTCATCTCCTTTCTTTCTCTTCTATCTTCAACCATCAGCAACCACTACATCATCAACATCATCTACATTGCCATCCTCGCATCAGCTCGCCAACATGTTGCGTGATGTCCTGGCCTCCAAGTCGTGGTTTGGCTTCGATCTCGATGACACTCTTCACGAATTTCGAAAGGCTTCCTCCGCCGCTTCACTTGCCGTCTTCGCCAACATTGAGGCCCGCTTCCGTATTCCCGTGGCTGAGCTGCAGAAAGACTATGCTGACATTCTGAGAACGGCAACCAAGAACGCATTCATTGATGGAAGAACCTCCACCGAATACCGCAAGGAGCGATTTACTGCTTTGCTTGATGGGCGGGATATTCACTATGCCGAAACTTATCTCAATTCACTCGTCGAGCAATACAAGTCTGCGCTCAGTAGTGCTTTGCAGCTCAAAGAAGGAGCGCTTGGCCTCCTTCAGTTCTTGAAGAACCATGGAAAGCGAGTCATCATCGTTACTGAAGGACCAACAGATGCGCAAATATGGACTGTTCAGCAACTCGGTTTGGAGCCGTACGTTGATGTCCTCGTCACCACAAATAAGGTTGGAAAATCAAAAGTCGATGGTCTTTTTGCTGAGGTGTTGCGCATGCACGACATTTCGCCGCAGGACCTGGTGTATGTTGGCGATAACGAGGCTCGAGATATAGTTCCGGCTATCAAGGCAAGCATTCTAGCAATCCATTACAGCGAAAAGGATGAATGTTTTCTGGGGCCGCCTGATGATGATATCCTTAGCCAGTCGACCGAGAAACGGTTCCTTCGTCTGAATGCATTGGCAAAAATCCAGCAAGTTATGGAAAGCCCATGAAGTCAAAATCTCACAATAACAACAGCTGCTCTGACGGGTATAGAAAGCCCGCCATGCACCTGAACTTTTCTGAAAATGGTTTGGAGTCTATGGACGACAGGATTTGTCACAGATAATTGCCAGATACCCGGTCCGTGCAAGGTAAGTAATGCGTCGTATTCTGCACTCCGTATTCTGAATTTGGCAATAGTTCGCTTTCTTTTCTGTTTAATAGGCACTGAGGAGCTGCTTCAATGCCCGGCGCAGGAAATTATTTGAGCATGCGGTACTAGCAAAATGTGTCGGTGGCCTCAGATGGTTGTGTAGTGACACGAAAAGATCCCTTTTCTCTAAAATGAATAATGCCCGGTATAGGAGCATATTCTACAATCTACATTACTCAATCATCTATCCACGTTCCGTGAGGTGAGACTCAAAGTCTCAAAGTGGATATTGTTCCTGGCTTTGAATTCTTTACGGTCGCAATCAATCTCATACGCGGGACTGGCAACGCGCCGCCAAAACAATATCGCCCACGATGGCTCCCTCGGTACCTCTCCAACCGATTTCGATTGTTAGATGAATATCACCCTTGACGGGCCTTTTCTCAATATCCATGCTCCACTCCTTGAATTTGCCCAGTGGAACCTTGGAAAGTCGCTATCTAAGCTCTTTATTGCTTAGATTCCATTCGTGGCACCTCCTGGTAACCGTTGGGATAGGATTCGCGGCGAAGGGTTCTATCCAGAAAAGCGTACTTGCGCTTCGTCATGGCTCGTTCACCCAGAAATCCGCTCCCGCGCCGCTGTAGTGGTGATCCTCGAATTTCTATGTGATGCATTGGGTTGGAGTATTTACCCTTCTTCTCTCGTTCTTGGTCTTGTTTCGTAGTTCTCCAGTTTTTATTTTCCCGCCCAATGTGGCAGTCATTCGTTGAAACACAATAGCTCACATTCGTTTATTAGATATGGTGAAGGCGACCATAGCCATTCTACTCCTGGTAGGCAGAATTGGAGCTCTTCCTTTACCCGGCGATGACGCTTTGGAATTTGGCGTCCACAACGCAATTGAAATCACTGCAGTAAAAGATAGTAATGGTGCACATCTGGAGCAGCAGTCTACGCCCTCATCCCATCTAAACTCCCTTGATGCTCGACAATTCGACTTTGGAAGCATATTTGGAGGCCTTTTCGGTGGAGGGCGGCCCAAGAGTACCGGTCAGCCAAGGACCGGCGGATTTCAAGGCTTTGGAGGCTTGGGTTCTTTAGGTTCAGGAGGACGAGGGCAGCAGGGTGGAAGAGGAGGCCAGGGCGGAAGAGGAGGTCAAGGAGGAAGAGGGCAGCAAGGCCAAGGACAACGACCGAGACCAAAGTCGACGAGTCCACCTGGCTTACCACCAAACTTGCCTTCTGGACAAGGTCCGACAAATACCTGGTTACCTGGCGGAGTTCCGGCTGGAGGTCCTGGTTTTGGTGCTTCGACATCATTGAGCACGTCTACAGCCGAGCCTGCGCCTACCACCTCCTCAGTTGACATCTCCACCGCAACACCAGTTGAGCCCGCACCAACGGTCGCTCCTGTTCCTACCTCCTCTCCAATCGAAACAACGATAGTACAGCTCACTACCACTATCTCCGAGGCCCCATTTGTTCCTTTGCCCACGACAATCGTCTCAACAAGCCCAGCAGGTGAGATACCTGGCCTTATAACACTCGGAGGCTTGACTCTGACTCCTGCTCCAGAAACTGAGTCAGTAGGGCCTCTTGTTACTTTGACCGACCCAGTGCCGGGCCCTACTGCTGCTTCACCAAGTTGGGAAGAACAAGGTCCTATTGTCACTCTGCCTAATTGGCCACCACTAGCAAAGCCTACATCATTCTCTACAAGCATTATAGCACCGGCCGGAGACCCATACTTAGTGACTCTTCCCGGAGCAAAATCGACAGTTTCCACTGCCCGAACAGGTGATGGTATTACTTTCTCCTCCAGTTTGGGGCTTCCAGCGGGAGACCCTTATGTCGTGACTCTTCCAAATCCAAAGCCAAAGACCACTGCTGGGCCACAATCTCCAAATGGCGGTATCACCTTCTCCTCAACTTTCTCCGGGCTTCCTGCGGACGATCCCTTCGTGGTGACTCTGCCTGGTTCGAAACCCAGGACTACGGCAATCCCGCAAGCTCCGCCTGGTGGGATCACGTTCTCTTCAAGCTTGACGTTGCCTGTCGGAGATCCCTATGTTGTGACTCTTCCTGGATCGAGACCGAAGACTACTGCTGTCCTACCGCCACCAGCCGATGGCACCACTTTCTCTTCAAGCCTCAGCTTGCCCGGCGGAGATCCATATCTTGTAACTCTGCCAGCCCCCAGACCAAAATCGACAGATGTTCCAGCCTCAACGCCTAGAACAACGGCTTGTGGTGGCGACACTTGTGTCATCACTCTTCCCGGGTCCAAATCTTCCCCATCTTCTTCAGTTGTAGATGGAATCACCTTCTCTTCAAGCTTCAATGCGCCAGGCGGAGATCCTTACCTTGTAACTCTTCCTGCACCAAGACCAAAGACATCTTCTGCTCCTCCACCGCCTGATGGAATCACGTTCTCAAACAGCATCCCGCTGCCTGCTGGAGATCCGTATCTCGTGACACTCCCAGGCCCTAAAGCTACGCCTAGTCGAGGGGATGGAAGAATCACCTTCTCTTCGAATGTGCCATTGCCTACTGGTGATCCGTATTTAGTGACGCTTCCAGGTCCCAAAACCACGCCTGGTCGAGGAGACGGAGGAATTACTTTCTCTTCGAATGTGCCTTTACCTGCTGGTGACCCATATCTCGTCACACTGCCTGCTCCAAAGGCTACAGCCGCCCCTGGAACGACCTGGGCTTCAAGACCATCCCCTATCAACTCAATCCCAGCAGACGACCCTTACTTGGTTACTCTTGGGAAGCCAACACCTACCTGGCCAACTGTAGCCGAGGCCAAGTCTTTCTCCACTAGTCCTCTCTGGCCTGAAAACACTAATGATCCCGCAACGAAAACATTTGCAGCAGGAATACCTCCTGCGAGACTGGAAGGCACACCATCGGCCAAACAAGCTGGAAAAGCCGCTCCACCAGCGGAAAATGATAGCGCGTTCCCAGATGTTGACAATAGCCCTGTTCCGGCGCCAAAGACAGAGGGCATTGCATTGCCACCTCCACCGGCAGTTTCAAGCTCTGCCGCGATGCCAGTAGACGCTGACGACGGCAAGTACGTTCCATACAACCCTAATGCAGCGCTCTCAGGCCCAGAACCAGATGTTATCGAGGCTCCCGAAGCTCCTGAAAGTCCCGCCACCCTAGACCCTGTTATGCCTATCGTGGTAGCTCCAACTGGGGCAGCATCTAACAAGGCATCGCCGACTGTCTTGTCCACACTCGTTGCACCGCAGCCTATTGCTGGACCAAGTAACGCTGTGCCTGTACCATACAGCCCTACCCCAACCGAGGAGTTTGAATTTCCTGGAATAGGAATCACCGCAACACCAAGCAAGGCTGAGCCAACTATCGTATCCACACTGGTTGCGCCTCATCCTATCGCTGGGCCGAGCGACGCAGCGTCTGGCAAAGACTTCGAATTCCCTGGAATAGGAATTACTGCATCACCAAGTAAGGCAGAGCCAACAATCTTGTCTACACTCGTCGCGCCACAGCCCATTGCAAGCCCAACCAATGCACCTCCAGTCCTCGCACCAGAACCCCCCAAAGCATCTCCAACTCTTGCTGTACCGAGCAAAGAAATACCAACCATCGCAACCACGCTCGTTTCTCCCCAACCCATCGCTAAACCAACCAATGCCGCATCCCCAGACTCCAATTCCCCAGGATCAGCCGCACCACCTGGCCAAGAAAACCCCTACACAGCAGCGGTACCAGCATCAGAAACAACACCAGAAGACCAACCTTACGTCCCTATATCCTACGACCCCGCCGTCCCAGCCGCCGAATCCCAAGGCTCAGAACAAGAAGGTCCAGAAATTCCCATAGCTAAACCAGAAACTTCTGCACCAAAACCTGACCACCCATCATCGCCATACCAACCAGTAGTACCAGGAAAACCATTCAATCCTTACTACAAGCCAGGCGATTCATATAATACATACAAACCCAAAAACCCTTATGGATCATGGCCGCCACAAACATGGGGTGCAACACCCGTGCCGCCACGTCCACAGCCACAATCGTACACTCCGAAGCCGGGTAGTGGACAGCAGGAAGCGAGACCGGATTGGACGATTCCACATGCTCAGGAGGATGACGATGGTGGTGATGATGATGATATGATTGGAGGGAGGGCGAGGACGGAGGGAAATAGTGATTCAGACGACAACGATGATGGGGATGGGCCTGAGGAGAGGAGGAAGGGGAAAGCGAGGGTTGTTGTAGTGTAGATGTATGCAGGACATGGCATTTATGCGAGGGATGGTTTCTTGTATATATTTTTCTTCGGATGGAATGGAAATGAAATGAAATGGAAGGATTTCAAAAAATTGCTTCCGTATTGTGAACATCGAATGCTTTGTGCATGTCATAAATCTGTCTTTTCAAGAATGATTTTCTACCATCACATATTCCGTGTGATCAGAAGGCGAAAGCACGAACGCAGAAACCGAAAGTTAATGGAAATAGAGAAGATGGCTTGAAAGTCCTTCGTCGTAAGGTAGTTGAGTGCCTGTTACTTCAAAATTCGTATTGCATGCATTTACCGCTCGCTTAAGGTATCAAAGCAGAGTGGTAGTATCAAAATCGCCCAGTCGTAATGCTACAAAATATCTATCCTGCCCAATCATTTCCATATCCCCACGCCAATTCCATTCCACCTCATCACCAATTTCAATCCCACTTCTTCCTCCAATTCTATTCATATCGCAACCTATGGCTTGGGAATATGAATACTCTTACTAACCATAAGAGTTCCATGTAAGACAAACATAGCAACAACGGGATGGAATTCCCAAACGGTGCCGGCACCTACAACGCCTAATGGTAGATTCTCCAGTACCCAACCCTTGCTGACCCAGTATGCCATAATCGAGTCTTCGATTAGAGTTGTCGGAATTGGTGTGCCTTCGAAGTATTTTGACTTTCCGGTTGCGTCTTTTGGTAGCGCGGATACGGTGACATTGAAACGGGCAAGGCGGGTAAGACCGCAGAGGACGAAGAAGGTGAGGAAGAGGTGGTCTACAGGTGTTCGGAGGCCAATGGCGAATGCAACAGCTGCTGGGGCTACGCCAAAGGAAATCTAGCACGGTCTTCTGTTAGCATTGTGTTTATTGGACGTGTAAGGGAGGAATATCTTACCAAATCGGCTAAAGAGTCCAACTCCTGACCCATCAAACTAGCCTTCTGCCTCCATCGAGCAACCTTGCCATCCATAAAGTCGAAGAACAGACCGAACGGCATGAAGGCGAGAGCAGCATAGAGGTTTGTGGTATCTGTAGGCGCGCCTAAACAATAGCGGAGGGAAGAGAAGATGGACATGACACCACAGAAGCCTATCAATCCTCGATCAGTACTTTATCATGTATCGCGACCCCACGAGGAAGAAAACATACCATTGAGCTCAGTGATGAGATCGGCTAGATGTAGCGCTCTGTCTTTAATCAGCGCTACGCTTTCCTCAGTGAAAGAGTTGCCTATACCTAACGATAGAGAAATGTCCTTGATCTTCGGCCAGTAATCTGACCTGCTTCTTCATTGCTATTCGGTATTAGAACTGGATTATCGCACAGCCTTGGAGATAGCCTACGATCCTCGCCATCTTTCTTGTCCATGATGGGTTCTTGGGTACTGCCGTTTGCAGTGCCTGCGCGTCTTGACATTGATATCTAAAGGGTTGACGGGGTATAGACAGAGAAACGGGAGATCTTTGTATGGGACAGAGATTCGTAGGTCCTGTGGCAGTGTTTGTTTAGTTACTTTGACCAACGTCATCAAAGATTCCCACTTTTTTCATCCACACGTGACGGTTCCAGCTGAAACCTCAACAAATCTTCACCGTCATAAAGGGTCATAGTGGCTTTCCCAGGCTGGAGAACTCCTCCAACATTTGCACTGGAACGTACCGAGGTCTGCCACAGCTGGATCGCTCATACATTGTCAGTCCCAGAAAGCCTAATTCAGTCCAATAAATTCAATTTCACATCGATTCTATTGACAAATGCTGGGTAACTGCACAGAAAAATATCTCTAGTAGTTTTGTGATCATGCCTCGGAGAAGAGGGAGCACAATCTGCATACCGAACTTGAAAGAATGATTGTGCTACTATCATTAGACAGGATCCGGACAGGCTAATCAACATTATTTGACATTCTTCTCTTCTCCAACATTAAAGGAGGTATAATCTTATAAAGGGCTCAACTCAAACTATGCTCGTCACTGGTATCATTCTCCCTCGCTCGCCCGATCGCTATCGCTCAATTCCAAATCAATTATCAACAGGCTATCCAACAAATCTCCATCACAAAGCAACGTCATGCCTATGATTGCTTGATCTCTTTGTCTCCCTCAAGAACTGGAGCTGAAGAGGAAGGTGGAGTGATAGCTTGCTCCAAGTCGTGGTCCGATTTTCCGTGGAGAGTGGACATATCGACGTCGTCACCGAAAGTGTAGGCCGATTCTCCGTGAATGGCATCGTCACCAATCATGCAGTCTTCGTCAGACATGCGAAGTGGGACGCGGCAGACGTACTTGATGAAGCACATGATGAGGGAGGTGATGACCTGGGCAACATATTAGCACACCTCTTGCATGTAATAGATAGTGGAGCACATACGACATTCCAGCCAATGATGAACAGGGAACCAGCTAGCTGCCATCCCATCTGCTTTGGGTTACCTGCAATAGCTCCACCGGGAGAGGTGAGAGCAAAAGCGGCGCACCCTTCAGCCGTGGCGAAAATACCAACCAAGAAACCACCAGCGACACCGGCGACCAAATGGGTATGGAAGATTTCTAGTGTGTCATCCACGGCTCGGAAGAAGGATAGACGAGGTCCGAGGATATTCATCGTGAACCATGGCAAGGAGCCACTGACAACACCGATGATGATTGCACCCCAACCAGCAACGACACCTGTTGATCGAGTTAGCATTGGGTCTTTAAAAAAGATAAGGACTGCAAGAAATTACCAGCAGCGGGAGTGATAGCTACGAGACCCGTGATCATGCCCTGGATAGCTCCGATGACCGCGGGTTTCTTAAAGAAGATCACGTCAAGGGACATCCACATCAACAGGGATACGGCAGTGGCCAAGTTGGTGTTCAAGACAGCGGCACCGGCATCGGGGGAAGCGGCATATGGATCACCACCGTTGAAACCGTTCCAGCCGATCCAGAGAATACCACAACCAACGAGCGAGAGCAAGATGTTGTGAGGCTTCATAAGATCGCGATCTTGCTTGATACGTGGACCAACCCACCAAGCTGCAACGAATCCAGCGGTTCCCGAGGAGACGTGAATGACATATCCTCCAGAGTAGTCGATGACACCGCGTTGGAAGAGGAAGCCACCGCCCCAGATTGCAAAGGCGCCTGTGGTTATATTAGGAATGATCGCCCACTGGAGGGGAGGTCTAACTTACCGACTGTGTAGCTGAAAGTGATCCAAAGTGGCACGAAGATCATCCAGGCCTTGAAGTTCATGCGGCAAAGTAGTGCACCAGCCAAGAGAATCACAGTAATAGCTGCGAAGACGAACTGGAAGTAGACCATGGTGGATTCTGGGAAGTTTGCGGTAATGTTGGCTTCTGGGAGGATAGCCTGTGTATGTTAGACTCTTCGTTCCCCGGTACTCTTCACGAATTTCGAAGCGTGAACCACAATTGTGGTCTTGGGAGTCCTTCACTTACTTGGCGCAATTCAGTCTTGGAAGAGAGAATTGGACCTGGAATTCCAACCAGACCAGGAATAAGATGAGCTCCGAAGCCCATCTTGTAGCCCCAGACACACCAGACGAGCATGGTCATGGCGAACGCGTAAAAGCACATGAAAGCCGAGTTGACAGCCCATTTCGTCTTGACGAGACCTGTGTAACGCATGAGAAAATATCACTGAACGCGAATTACGATCAAACTTACCGGCGTAGATAATGACAAGACCTGGGATAGACTGAAGACCGACCAAACTGGCCGCGGTAAGCTGCCAGGCATTGTCGCCCTTGTTGAGCCAATCTGGATTGGTCTCCGTAGTGATATTGAAAGACATGATGAGAAGAAGAACCGATTCCTCTCTAGATCGACAAAAGAGTGCAGAGGAAAATAGAGGAGGAGACGCGCTAAGAATTCAGAAGATGCGCTCCAGCGTTCATATACTAAATGATATTTACTTAGTCCAGGAATATGGTAGCTAGCCTGGAGAAATCCAGACGAGAGAGCTTCACTCCCTGCATGAGCTACCCCCGTGCTGGCCTCATGTTCGTATGTCGCGGCGCCATGGTTGTTGGATGCCGGTTGTTCGGCGCTGGGTCGCTGCACGAGGGGAACACCCTATTGGCTGCACGATACCTTATCATCGGGTGGCTTTCTTAAATCGGTTTGAATTTCGCACCGCTTATCAGAACGCCGTCGATGTGTGACCATAAAAGTATTCAAATCAGTATATGCCTATCTCCCTCGTCAGTTTTTTTGGTTGGCGCATGTGTTTGACACGCGGATAATTCCACATCGCAGTTCCTTTGCGCGCACCAATGTCCACCAATTTGGTTGACGCGACGAACGGCGTGCTGACTCGATGTCATTTCGTTGACAGGTCCCCAACTCTTGGAAGACTCTGATTATGCAGGCCATGTGGATTCTGCAATAGAACAGCATCAAAGAGACTGGACCGGAAAGACACATTGTTGAAACAAGATTATGTTCCATTCTATGCAGGACCAGTCATGTCCATCAACCATGTGCAGATGAGGTATATGGTAGTGGGATGGATACTTTCGCCAGGCGCCTGGAATCATTTCAGGAGATGGTCCCTTTGAAATGGTGAAGAGACATTTGAATTGCCGAAGCAATAGTGCGGCTAACAGGTGCAACTTCTTAGCGAAGTGCACACGCAGTATTGTCGATCATATTCTCCGTTTGCCCTCGTGGACCGCGTGCTAAACTCGAAGTCCTTGAAATCGACGGGACCGGGAGGGGGCAGTGACAAAGACCGCCAACCGGGAAATGCTCATCGAGTGCGCCGCTGATCAACGAAATGACAGGTACATTCATCCCTCTGCCACCCGTGGAGATCGTGGAGACTGACCGCGTGGGGATGGGATTTTGTGGGTTGGTGGAAGCGATAAGAGCAGGGCCAATCATTGGACAAAGAATGGTGGCGGTAGTGATGAATGTCACCCTCCAGAACTCGATATCAAGAAGATTCCAAAGACCATCAACGGGAGCGACGCCGTGATTGAACGATGCAGAGATTTCGTATTTCAGAAGTGCACGAGTCTAGCCAGACGGCGTGGAGAGACCCGTTTCAGTTGGAGCTGAATCCTCAATCGCGCTGCCATCCAGGGGGAAGAGACCAAAGGCAAGGCATCATGAGCCAGGTAAGAAGATGCTGATGCGGAGGCTTTCCTATGAGTGGCGGGCATGCTACGGGCACGTTTTGTGCATGTGGCGTGGTTGGTTGTTGAAGTTATGCTATGAGCATGGCATTGGGTCAGAACAACAATAAGAAGTGAAGACACTGATTTCTTCCCTTTAGAAGAGGGCATGAGGTTCCATACCTATATATATTTCTCTTGCCTAGAACATACCCCCTCGCCAAGTTTTGTCCGCTCCTTGGTATTTTGCTTAGTGACCCACTTTTGCGTGGAGGGAGATGAGGTAAAGCTGACAGAATATTGAGGATACTGCTCAATTTAAAACATCTAAACAGGTGGAACTTTTGGTAATTTGATGAACAGTGGGAAACAGGGGAGATAGTGTTCATCGCCTTCTCGATATCACTTCAACATCATCAGAGGTGATTCTGAACTCCCGGAGTCAAGTGCAACGACCAGGCTGTGCTTGCCCTCCTCGTTACATGTCTATTGTACATGATTGGTTGTTTCTTCTGACAAGGCTGTGAAAGAACGTTCCTCAAAGAAAGCTGGGACAGTTTCTATCCGGAAAGAACTTCGTTCTAGACCATGTACACTTGTGGTGCACAACACCCTCAATTAGCCTTGTCCTTCTCCGTGTCTCGTCGGTCCAATATCCGATCGATCAATCCAAACTCCAACGCCTCCTTCGCACCCATGTAGTAATCCCTCTCCATATACTTTTCAATCTCTTCTAAAGTATGCGCCTTTGTCAAATGGTTCTGGTAGATCTTGTTCAACTGATCCCGAATCCGCAGAATTTCTTTCGCGTGAATGGCGATATCCGATGCCTGTCCCGAGTATCCTCCTGACGGCTGATGTATCATTACGGACGAGTGTGGGAGGCAGAAGCGTTGACCTGGAGAGCCACCGCAGAGAAGGAGAGACCCCATTGACGCGGCCATGCCGGTGCAAATTGTGGTGATCGGGCAGCGGATATAGTTCATGGTGTCGTATATGGCGAGACCTGTCGATGTCTATTAGATGGAGCATTATGAGAAGGTCATGAGTACACACCAGCGGTGACGGAGCCTCCGGGGGAGTTGATGTACAGCGATATGGCTTTGTCTGGTGCTTCCGCTTCGAGGAAGAGCAATTGCGCAACGATGGTGGCCGAGGAAGCTGAATTCACTTCGCCATTCAGTAATACTATTCTTTCCTGTGATACTGTGAGCCACATTTCTTACTCAGGAGTGGTGGGCCTACCTTTAACAGCCGAGAAAAGATGTCATCTATTCGCATGCCTTAGTATCCACCAAATCAGTAGTCGTAAGAACCTGCGTACTTGTGTGCCATACTCCTCCCTACTATCCAATCAGCTACTGGCCACGATATCAAGGCGATGCTGTCCGTACGATTGACTCGGTCACGCTCGGCACGAGAACACTTCTGGAGGAGTTCGATGGTGGAAAGCCGGTGTTGGAAAGGTTCAGTCTCCGAGTGTTGGAGGAGAATGTGCGTAGCCCAAGTCGAGCGATGTTCCGAGATGGAACAGAGCCTAACAGGCGAGGCAGTAATGAAGCCATTGGATTACTGGATGGTGAGGTCTCAGATAGGAATCCCCGGTCGTGAAATAAAGCGAACAGGTCGTGTTTCGTTAGCGAGTCAGGGACAAAGGTGATTGATAGGGAGCATGACAGCGCAGTTCATTTGAGACTTCCTCTTCCAAGTTGCGCTCTTTCATCCAGTGATCACTTTTACAACCTATGGACAAACCTCATCGGTGCTCTTTCATAGCCATATAACCTCCTTAGAAACTCGCGCTCTACTACAATAGGAATTAGGTTGTATCAACAAGTTATGACCCAGCCTAGCATTGCTACCTTCCGCAATCTCGAATAGCTGTTAGCCATGCAGACTTGCTTCCTTTGACCTGGCAGCTGAAAGAGAAGACCATGCCGTCAAATCCTGTGGTCTCGGATTGGGTTTCCAAGATTAATTCGTGATGCCTCATGATGTCACTGGGCTTGAAGACAGGCTATGGCAAAGGGAGATAAGATGATCGCGGAGTATAAGCTTGCGATTTCCTGCACCACATTACCAAGGCTCTATCACGGTGTCTTGGAGCGGAGAGCCACCATGCAAGACCAATACCAGTCTGGAAGTGGTACATTCACCTTGGGCTAACTGCAACATCGTGTGCAACCGAACATTACTAGAGCTAGCTTCGACAACAACCCTTTCTGATTTATGACCTCTGACTACGACCCGTCAATGTTTAGCAGTACTGCCAAGTCCTGCCCACCCTGGATCGTCGCCACTTCCAGCGACCATTTGTAATGGTGGATTCAGGCGAGTACTTTACTCTGTTTCAGTAGTATTTAGTAGGCCTACCGGTTTGTGATTCTGGATACTCTCGTCTATAAAAGGTTAGCACTGGCTATGCGATTTCTGGAAATCTCTCTACCAAGGGCATTAATGGCGGCGACAACTAGTACTAAGTTCAAATCCAAAACGTGCCAGCGGAAGCAACTACAGCAACAAGAACGTCCACTCCTTCAACATCATATCTCAGAATTCTGCCGACCAGAACATTGCGCAACCACAACCAAGCTCGCGACTCTTGAGCCTACCTACAGAGCTGAGAGATACACTCTGACGCTTCCTGTTGGTGTCTCTCAATCCAATCGAGCTATTCTTCGACCCTTGAGAGTTTCCCAAGATGGAATACCTGTGCCTGAGTACGCGACACTTTCGGGCTTGCCAGGCCACATTTCTCCCCACTGAGATACTTCGCGCAAACAAGGAAATCTTCCATGAAGCTCATGAGGTTCTTCTGAAGGAGAACATCGTCGCCTTTCGCCCTCTTGTGCTCACAAATGACGATGCCGTTCGCGCCGTGGCAATAAAACAATACCACCAAGCAGTACGATTCAACGTTTTCCATTATTGTGGCTCCGTAGCCACAACGAGCAGACTAGTAAATTCTCTGGTATCGCATCTGGAACTTCGACGCCTGTTCTTGAAGATAGAATGGGCGGGCTGAACAGATTTCAAGAATGAAGAAATGCAGACTTTGATGGAGGACCTGGCTCCATTGTATGACATCAACGTCAGAGACGAGCTTTATTTGTTTGGGCAACAAAAGCCCAGAGGAGTCGAACCCACGGTCCTTTCGTTTCTTCGAAGATCTGAGAAAAAGTGTGGGAGGTGTACGGAGGGGCTGTCGTGGTGGTATACAGTAACGGAAAGATGGAGACTTGTCCGATGAGTTGGTCCAGAAGTACCAAGGCTGGTGTGTGTGATGCAAGTATCTAGACTCTTGCCTGTTCGCGCATAGCGGAAGGCTAGACTTTGAGGTTCTCGGCGAGGATTTTGACGAGACAGAAGTGTTGCGAGGTTGCTGAGGGATGCTGGAGAGCGCTGCTGTGAGGTCACTCGCAGATGCGTGGGATGGTGAGATGGACTCGACGGGCAGCGGCTTCTCTTCTCTTCCTCTCGTCCAAGCGAAGGTGGAGTGCGGAGAGCGTCGCTCTGAATGACCCTACGGCCACTAGCGTTGGACGATGAAAGAGCCTCAACGTTGAGGAGTGTCTACTACTCGTTGAGGGGAAGAAGGAGCCCTGTTGTCTCGACATGTGGTTCTCGGGAGTGGAGTCGACGACACGCGAGGTAGGCGTGCGACTGAACTGGCATACCTTATTACCTACGAGAGCATCAGGTGATCTAGCATCTTCATTTCATCAAATGGACTCCAGTTGAGTACCTTGTTTTTTCCAACTTCATGGACTTCGTGCTGTATTCTTCGGTTGATTGAACTTGACGAGAATCAACGTGACGTCCTGAGAGAGTGCTGTTGAGCGGAAACCGTGACAGTGAGAGCGCTTGTAGTCTTCGTGAGCGAGAATCAAGGCGAGCGAGCGTCGAGGCGAGTAAGTTGAGTAGATGGGGCAGAGGAGGTTTGCTGTGTTGAGATACGCGGACTTCATGAGGAAAAGGTGCTTGCATCAAGACACGATGATGGACAAGAGCAACAACATCTAGCAAAGCTAGCAAAGCAAAGTCAGTCAAGTAAAGTCAAACGAAGAGAAGATATTTCTTCAATGTCCCACTCGTGAGTGAAACCATCAATGAAAAAAGAAAAGACGGATGAACCATCTGTGAGTTCCAAAGATTTTTATAGTTATGACAAAGCCGAAGCCAGTCAAACTCCTAGACTTCTCCCGAAGGAGGTCCGACCGCTCCCGAGGGAGTTGGGAATTACAAAGTGCAGCGAAAGTCAGGAAAGGAGAGGAAAGGAGGGGAATTGTGCAGCGAGCGGGCCACCATTACAATCCACCTCCTGCCACAAAGCTACCCACGTCAAGACGGTTCCGCCGAGGATACTAAGCCATTTTTCCCCGAAGGTACTGGACGGAGTTCTCCAAGAGTACTAAGCCATCAGAACAGGCCACTTGCGCGAAAACCCTCGAGGTGACAGCCGGTGTTGAGTCTGTGCATGCCTGGCGAGGAAACAACTATCTTCAAAGAGGCTACGCCGCAATGAAGATGTCGCTTGCTGTTCCTCTTCAACCGGCGGGGTTGGCATCTGAGCAGGCATACTCTGGCAACCCAGAGCGCATCCTCTGGCGAGAAGAGGGTCGAGGGGAAGGAAAGAAATTTGTGTGAATGATGGAGAAAGAAGGGGTTTCAGTCGAGGGAAGACCTTCGTTTAAGGACAATTCACAACAAGCACTGACCACCGTGTTATTCAGCAGAATGGGCCTTGTGTAACGACAACAAGAGGAAACGATGTTCGCCGTTGGAATGGAGCGCCTGTATTGGTTGAAGCCCCCCAGCTGTCACGAGAGTGGCTTGAAGGACTTACCCTGTTTGAGGTCATTTATGGGGACGATGGGGTCAGCAGAGGTCTGGCCAGACTGAAATGCAATCCTATTTCGAAGGGTACGACTGAAGTGCAACCCTATTTGGCTTTCATGAGTCAGTCCAAGGCACCACGCAATTGAGTGCGCTGTAGGACTGAGAATCCAGATTATGGATCGAGATGGCCTTGGGAACTATGGCAGCAATGCAGTGTCGATGAGCCGCTGAAGGGGAGACACACGTTTGCTGAGTGGAATGCCTTCTCGACATTATTCGGTCAAGGCGTACGGTCCTGCTGTTAACAATGTGAAATCAGAGATTGGTAAGAGCCTAGTCTCATAGGCTTTTGAGATTTGAGTTGCTTTGGGCGAAGTTTAGTGGATATTGAGTATCCTTATGCGTTCATTAGAATGAGCAATGACCAATTCGAATAGTCTTTCACGTTTAATCGTTCCTGATTTCTAGGTTTCTGGGATTTCTTAGTAGTCGTATCTTCATTGATCAGTGCTTTCGTCACTAAATCCGAGCTTTTGCAATGGTTCTAAATTCGAACCTCTTCTATTGGCACAGCAGAGACACAGTGCTTCATCCAACTCTCGACTTGCCTCTCACTCAATCTTCCATGACTTCATCTCCGTCTACCTCTTTTTTCTTCCCTTTCACAATCTTCTCTGCCAGCTTTAGTGCCTCCGCAACCAATTCTCCTTCCTTGACAACCCCAATATCCCTAGCCCTGCTATTGAGGTACCCAACATCCAGCCCACCGAGTCCTCCGTTGGTGGGTTCTCCTTTTTCAGGCTTCGCTTTCGGTGTCTTCTCAAGAAGTAACCCAGCTTCTTGGAGAACTTCTACCTGCCACAAGAGGTCCTCCTGTATCTTTGAGAGATGGTCGTGGAAGGCGCGGTCGTGGACGGTAAAGGTATCTGCACGGGTTTTCATGTCCTTTGAAGGGAGCAAATCTGGCGCAGGATTGTCTGTCAAGACTGAGATGGCAGAGCTGGCGGATTGTAGGAGGAGAGGGATTTCCTGGGCTTTGTTAGTTACTTGCTGCTTCCAGAGGTTAATGGACGGTCTGTACTTTGCTGATTTCGCTGAGTGCCTTGATGTTCTCTGCTGCTGTGCTGAGTGACCCTTCTTCATTTTCTGGCTTCTCTGGAGAGTCCATGTTGGCTTATGGCAGATTTGATGGATGTTGGAAATGAGGTGAGGTCGAAGTTGGCTAGCTTCTTGTGCGATGAGGCTGCAAGTCCATGTCGCGGGGCAATGTTAAATGCCAGTCATCTCACATCAACGCAGCAAATGTTCTCTCACTGTATCCTCAGAGCGAATGTTAAAAGAGTGTGATGAAGTGAGGTTGGGTAACAGTCTGTGCATTTAAGGTTCAAATGAGGCTCTGCGGGAACATGGACTTGCATCTCAGACTAACGCCATTTTCGTCCACTTCATTCCATCAGACATATACATAACATTGCCGCCGCCGTCACTTTCATCTCCCAAATCGAAGGAACCATCGAAAATCCAATCGCCGAACCGCGCAGCCATCAAAACCGAGTGAAACTTCCATCTAGCCCCCGAGACTCCGGTCTCGTTCGCCATTACACCATGGCGCAACAGCAGCAGCATCAGATGCCCGGTGGAGCCTCGAGACAGGGCAGCGTTGTCAATGGACCCCCAAGCGCTGGAATGGGACCAAGTTCTGGACCTCAACAACCCCCTCCCGCAGGTGGTAGTGCTACCTCGCAGCAGAATCTGAACCAGATTGTAAGTGGGTTTGCTATTAGATTTCTGTGAAGCTGTACCCCATCTTAGCAATCCACTCGAACAGCACTCTGTAAATCATCCTCTTTCTGGTCATTTCTGCTTCCCTGGTCCAAATGAGTACACCTGGTAACTCTGATGTTGACGCCTTGTTCTGACTGGATCACATGACCTCCCTGATCAGCATTTTGCCTCATATTGTCTTTTCTGGGCTGTTTTTCTCTATATATCGAATCGCCAAGCCACTACGATTGTTTCTTGTCTTTCTGTTTCATCCCGCTTTCTCACGATGAATTCCGGAATCCCCAATGCAGGCAATTGGTTACTGATCATCGCAATTCGCAGGTTCTGGAATACCTCAACAAGAAAGGTTACAGCAAAACAGAGGCCACGCTTCGAAGGGAATCTGCTCACCATGACGATAATGGCCGTCCTATGGTCAAGCGAGCAGAAGATGCAGGAGGGAAACAGTACGAGAAGGCCTACGGACTTCTCCTCACCTATGTCGAAGACAGTCTTGAGGTGTACCGTCCGGAGCTCGTTCGTCTCCTCTGGCCAATATTTGTTCACTCGATTCTCTCCCTCGCTGCGGACTTCTATCCAGAGGACGCCAAGAGTTTCGTTTTGAAATACAGCCCCCGATTCGAACGGGAACACCCAGACGAAGTTCGACAGCTCAGCACTATCACGCTACCAGAACATGTTCAAGTATCACACGTCGGGAAGATATTCAGAGGAAACAAATATCGCTTGACCATGACCACAATGGCGTACAGCATGTTGACGCAGTTCCTGGAAGCTCGAGAGTCTGATGGGGGATCAGTTTTGATGAAATTAATCGAAGCACATATGCACATTGTCACGGTTGATCGTGCTGTAGCCGGCGTGGAGCGGAGTCTTGCAGCCATGCTTGCCCGGAAAGGAGACGATTATGACATGCCCGGTGAGGATGAAGGAATTCCAGGTCACAATCCAGGCTCTGCAAACACAGATCGCAATGCTCCTAATGTGTTGGCGAGGCTGGCGCTCGGACCGCTACCGATGGACGATGATGCTATGGAAGATATCCGAGCTGAACTTCAAGAAGAGGACGCGCGCGACCCACCAAAACCTGGCCAAAACTCTCTCGTCGAGGAATTTGAGCAACGCATCAAAAAAGAACCTTCGGAAGAAGGACCTACACGCGAGCAAGTCCCGCTCCCGCCTCCAATTGCACGCGAAATCGCCATGGAAGTTCAGAAGATTCGAGAGCATCGCGACCGCTTCAAGATTGACCCGAAGACTGGTGGCGTTGGACCCGGAGTGAGCGTGTGTATGTACACGTTTCACAACACTCATGATAGGTGAGTCCTTCTACTTGGAGAAAGATGGCGATAGTTTCCTGGCAGTCGCGAAGAGAACCTCTCCAGGAATCTATCCACTTCGCATTGACTTCGCTAATATCACCACAGCATCAATTGCCTTGACTTCTCTGGCGACTTGCTCCTCGTTGCTGTTGGAACGCAGCAATCCTACATTCGTGTGTGGTCTCTCGATGGCAACCCAATCCCAAACGTGAACACTGATGCTAACGATCCAAACTCTAAACCCTCCAGCTCGCGCCGCTTGATAGGCCACTCTGGACCGGTTTTCTCGGTCGCCTTCTCCCCAGCGACCGCCAAACCTTACCCAGACTCACCATCCACTGGACCACGCTACCTCCTCTCCTCATCCGCCGATAAGACCATCCGTCTTTGGTCCTGCGATGCCTGGAGCTGTCTAGTTGCCTATCGCGGTCACGACGCACCTGTATGGGATGTCCGTTGGGGACCTCAAGGCCACTATTTCCTCTCTGGTGGCCACGACAAAGTTGCCCGACTTTGGAGTACAGAACACATCGCTGCTCTACGCATGTTCGTTGGTCACGACTCCGATGTCGATGTCGTAGGGTTCCACCCAAACGGACTGTACGTCTTCACAGCCGGTGACAAGAACGTGAGAATGTGGGATATCAATCGTGGAACCGCCGTTCGCATGTTCACAGGCCACACTGGCAACATCACAGCATTGGAATGCTCACCCAGCGGCAAATACCTAGCCAGCGCTGATGACCAAGGCAGCATAATCCTCTGGGACCTTGACAAAGGCTCCCGGGTCAAACGCATGCGCGGTCACGGCAAAGGCGGTATCTGGTCCCTCTCCTTCTCCGTCGAATCCTCCGTCCTCACATCCTCCGGCGCCGATCTGACCGTCCGCGTGTGGGACGTTATTCAAAAACCATCTGCTGCTAGTGCGGATGGAGCGCAAATTAAACCTGAAGCCAGTGCTAGTGCAGCGGCGGTTGCTGGAGCTGCTGTGACGAATGCGGTCAAGGATAAGATGAAGGGGAGGAAGGAGGTTGTTGTTACGCCGGATCAGATTAGTGCGTTTGCAACTAAGAAGAGTCCGGTTTATAAGGTGCATTTTTCAAGAGGGAATTTGGTTGTTGCTGGGAGTGCTTATTTACCTGAGACTAACTAGCTGGATGGTGTGTATAGTTGGGTAAAAGGCGTTTTGGAGGGATAACGGGTATACTCAGGTTAGGTATGAGTAGGATGGTCAGTGCTGGCGAATGATTGATAAGGTTTCATCGGCGTCGATGTTCTGAGGTTTAGCTAGCTCATTTGTATGCAGCGGGCATTCGCGAAAGCTTCAAAGACAATTATCGGATTGTTTATTCGCAATCATGTAGCTTATTTTGTGAGAAACGGGGTATCTTTTGAATTTCTTTCGACTGCACATGTCAATATTTCTCGTAGTTCACTTTGATCAAAGAGATGGAAGCCAGGAACTGAGTCTATCTAAACGTGCCTGGCTTTCCTCGAGAGTATGTGGCGCTGAGACCTTTCTCTTGTGCTCGTGCTCTCTCCTTAGCTGTAATTCCAGTGCGATCTGTGAGAGGCCCTGCTTTCATGATGTTATCGAAGTCGTCGTCGAGGCCGTCGCCTGCTTCTGAGTCTGACGCTTCTTCCTTGTCCTCTTTTTCGGGCTGAGTAGGAGGAGCAGCTGGTTCTGGGCGTGCTATTCGTTCTGGTGCTTTCCTCGCATCGGTGTCATCCTCCTCATCCTCCTCTACAGTCTCTTGCTTCTTCGCAAATGGTCTCGATTGTAGCACCCGTCGCCGCAACTCGGCCATTTCTTCCTCGTCGTCAGACTCTGGTGGTAAATCATATGGATCCCGTTCCTCCCCTTCTTCCTCACCATCCGAAACATGCCCATCCGACTTCGCACCGCCCCCTTCCTCCTCCAACAACCCATCC
This sequence comes from Venturiaceae sp. KMAF11, assembly GCA_023078705.1. Classification (NCBI taxonomy): domain Eukaryota; kingdom Fungi; phylum Ascomycota; class Dothideomycetes; order Venturiales; family Venturiaceae; species Venturiaceae sp. KMAF11. The sequence goes on from JALGOQ010000015.1 coordinate 260,299, forward strand.
GTCCCTCCAGCAGATGGCCTCCCTCTCTGATCATTATACTCCTTCTCAATATGTACCAACCAATCCTCCTCTGCCTTCTTCACCTCCTCGTCCGTCTCACAAGCCATATACCTCCTTAAGATCTCATCATTAATTTCCAAGAAACTCTCACCATACGAAAAGGGCGCCAGAATCTCTTCAGCCCACTCGGGATGCCCACAGATGAAAAAGGCGGCCGCAAGAGCCTCTACGCAATTCAACCGCCATGGTTTTCCGTAATTTGTTTGATTCGCTGCTACCAAATACGGTAATAGTCTTTCACACTTGCCCCCAATCCTCCCAAACGGCACCTCCTCAATCCGATTCCACGACGCCTCAACAACAGCAGCACCATACTGTTCTATTAATTCTTTGTCTGCTGCTGACACGACCTTTTTGCCCTTTGGTGTTATTACAACACCGGGGAATCGTTGGCCGATGTGGAGTTCGCGCATGAGACCTAGTCGCATGAGTTTCTTGCCGGAGCAGCGTTTTGCGTCGCAGTGCCCTAGGTCCCAGCAGGCGGCTTTGTATTGGGGGCGTTTTGTCTCGAGGCCATCTGCGTCGCGGTGGGGACGTGGGTGGAATGATTTTTTGTTGGAGCTGCCGCCGCGTTGGAGGTTGTCCTTTTTGTGGCGGACCATGGTGGTGGTGGATGTGGATGTGGATGTGAGGGTTGTTGGTAGAGAGGGGGAGTATCGAGGGGGGAATAATGTTGTTTGTATATAGTGACTTGTTTGGTGTTTTCGTGAAGTGGAATTGAATATTGAAGATGACGCTCCATCAACTCAGCCACTTCTTTTACTTTGGGACCCCTCCACCAAGCTCGCATACGAAGGCACCGACAATTAACATTGGACCACGTCTCCATTATCACTCTTCCAAATAGTACACCCAAATTTCCTCGAAGCACCCCTTCAATTATCCATATTTGACCCTCTCCAACCGCCAAAGTGGAGGCTGCAAGTGCCCGAATGGCTGCCAGGGACCGCTGGGGCGGCTACGGCGAGCCAGTTCAGACTCCATTGCAAAGATATATTCGTACGTTACTGAGGGCTGGGCACGGATATACTCTGCGGGAACGGACAAGCTAACATTGGTCCCCAGTGAACGCATGCGATCCGCAAAACTTCGAGCCAAACCTCGCCCTTAACCTCGAGATATCCGACCTGATAAATGCTAAGAAGGGCAATGCGTGAGCTTCACATACCTCCATATGAGAGAAATAACTCGACTGACACGGAAGAGACCACGAGAAGCCGCTGTGGCTATTGTCAACTATGTCAACCATCGGAACCCGAATGTTGCCATGTTGGCTCTTAACGTTCGTATCACGATAAGCACAACATAGGCAACAGCTAACAAAATGGATACATAGCTCCTCGATATTTGCGTCAAGAATTGCGGGTACCCATTCCATCTCCAAATAAGCACAAAGGAATTCCTCAATGAGCTTGTGAGACGCTTTCCCGAACGGCCGCCTGCTCATGCCTCGCGTGTGCAGATGAAGATATTGGAACTGCTGGAGGAATGGCGGTCCACGATATGCCAGACTTCGCGATACAAGGAAGATTTGGGCTTTATTAGGGATATGCATAGGCTTTTGAGTTACAAGGGATATCAATTCCCCGAAGTCCGCAGAGAGGATGCTGCGGTTTTGAATCCTAGTGACGTATGTTGGCATTACTTTTGCACTGCTGAGGTAGATACTGATTATGGCAGAATTTGAGATCGGCTGATGAGATGGAGGAAGAGGAACGAGCTGCGCAGTCTGCTAAGTTGCAGGAACTTATTCGACGGGGTGGTCCTGGTGATTTGCAGGAAGCTAATAAGCTTATGAAGGTCATGGCTGGGTATGATACTCGTAACAAGACTGATTGGCGGGCAAAAGCTGCTGAGGAGGTTGGAAGGATACAACAGAAGGCGAGGTTGTTGGAAGATATGCTACAAAAACACCGACCTGAGGACAAAATAACAGAGGGTGATGTCTTTGAGGTAGATTTGGCATTACTTGTTCAAATGATCTTTGCTCACATGTCTACAGGAACTTGCAAATGCGTTAATGAGCGCCCATCCAAAGATTCAGAAGATGTGCGAGGAAGAATCGGATGATCATGAAGCTGTGGCTAAACTGTTCGAAATCAATGACAGCATAAACCGGACCATTGAAAGGTATAAGCTGGTCAAGAAGGGCGATTTGGAAGCAGCGGCAAAGATTCCAAAGGGTACATTGGGAACGAGTGGTGCTGGCGTAACGAGAGGAGCAAATAACGAGCTGTCTCTCATCGACCTGGGAGGACCAGAGGAGGAAGCGATGACTCCGGCACCTTCAAGTAGTTCTGCTGCTCCAGAAGCTCCAAAGTCTTCTGGAAGCGCATTGGCAGATGATTTGCTTGGACTGTCTATGACGGATAACTACGGGCAAGGAGGTGCTGTGTCGTTGGGATCCAATGGCTTTGGTAAGCCGTTCTCGGATATTAGTACTTTCGCAACTACTAACACAGAAACAGGAGCACCGCCGCCCTCATCAGGGCCTCACCTTTCGAACGCTCAGATCACAAGCATGTTCAACTCCTCGGCACCAGCGGCATCTCAACCATCTGCTTTCAGCACACTCTCCAACTTCGCGTCTCCGAATCCATCCTCAAGACCATCGAGTACTTTCGCCAGCCCACCACCTCAGCAACAGCAGTTCAAACCAGATCCTTTCGCGGCTCTCTCTTCAGCATCTCATACACCACGCCAACAATCACCTTTCCAATTCCAATCTTCACATGCCGCGCCACCACCTCCAGCACCAACGAATCTCCTTGACAGCTTCACCGCACCTCCTCCACCAGTGCCAGCACAAGCTCAAGCTCCACCGCCAGCAGACGACGAATGGACCTTCGCCTCCGCCCTTCCATCAAGTACACCAGCAAAACTAACAATAACAAACACCTCTATCCTCATCTCCTGGACCGTCTCCCGCATCACATCCACGAACGAAATCGAAATCACATCTAACATCACCAACAACACATTCACACCCATCTCTGAACTAACCTTCCAAGTTGCGGTGACGAAAACTTATTCGTTGAAGTTGGAACCGCAGTCTGGTAGGGAATTGGGGCCGAAGGGGTCGAGTAGACCGATCAGTCAGGTCATTAGGCTTTTGGGCGTTGAGGTTGGGAAAGGAGAGAGTGTTAGAATGAGGTGGAAGTTGTCTTATTTGCTTGGGGGAGAAAGGAAAGAGGAGATGGGGGAGGTCAGTGGTCTAGGCGTTTCATGAAATCATCCATTTATGTGCGCAAGAGGTGGGAGAGAAGGAAAGGGGGTGGTTTTGATTTTTGCATTTGAGCGTGGTGGTTGGACGGGGTTTGGTATGGAAAATCCTGGTGATTCACGATAGCACATGTAGTGATGAGCGTCAGAATCAAGGAGGTAGCTTTTTTGCAGACTCGAGTTGAGATGGAGTATGAGATGCTCAAAGATCAGAAATCATGGGGAAGACCCTTTTTATCTTCTCGTCCAGGGCTTTTGGCTTCAAATTTATCTCTCGAATAATCGACACGGAATCTGTCAACTTCCTATTCATACGTTGTTCCTCTGTAGTAACACCTTCTATCGCTCTACGAGAACGGGCCGGACGGATGAGTTATTATTCCTTTGAGGAATGTCTAGGAATAACTTTTTTTTGGAAAATGATAATCGTGTTTTATTTTTCATTTCTTCGCAGTTCCAAGTATCTGAGGACCGAGGATGGAAAGTTTGGACCAGAATGGTCAAAATGGGGGACTAAGAGTAGGTAGGTAATGGTTGTGTTATTGAAATAGGAGAATCGTATCGTAGTCTTGCAGTGACTTGCTTGCTTGCTGGGTATATCTATCATTGGTATCATCTCACCTCCCATCTTTCAAAGTGCTCTCACTTCATCCTTTCTCCCCTTGTCCATTTTTTCTTTCACCTCTCCTTTTCTCTCCCTCCAAGTCCTTCACGATTTGGGTCCACCACAAACAGCACACCGCCCACTATCGCCATGGTTGATAAACAAACTCCCTTCGCAGGCTTTACTCTTACATTTCCACGTGTTACGGATGATGTTTGGACGGAGGACGTTTGAGCAGAAGACGCAGAGGAGGTCGTTTGGGGTGTTTTCAAAGGAGCAGGTTGGGCAAGTTGAAGATGTTTGTTCTGGAGCTGGCGGTGGTTGTGCCGGTGGTGGTTTTCGGGATGTTGATGTGGGGTTTGGTAGTGTATTGGAGGCTGTGGCTAGTGACTCTGAAGTTGGGTTTTTCGAAAATGTAAATGGTGGCTGCTTGGAGATCGGTCTTGGAACCAACTCGAAGGCTTTTGAAGACATGGATGGTGGTTGCTTTGCCGGTGGGACGGGCTTCGTCGTCAACTCTTCGACATCGGAATCGCTTTCTGTGGTTGATCCGTCGTATGTTGGTTTTGGAGCTGGTCTCTTCGGCTGTTTCTTTGTAATTAAAGAGGCTGGAGAAATATCTGCCATTCGCAAGTCCTCCATTTCCCTCTTCACGTCCTCGTCGTCCTCATCTTCGGCGCCACAAACACGAACCATACCATGGCCCTTGGAATCAGTGATCTTCTTGCCTGCTTGGTCAACCGCTGTTGTTTCGTCGTCCGTGGGTGGCCAATCGTATTCTGATCCTGATTCGCTCTCAGTTTCTTCGTCCTCCTCCTTGATTATTTCCTCCTTCTTGACCGTCTCGAATCGTGCCAATGCTGCAGCAGCTCTGAGATCTCTTCCTCTTGCACTTCCAGCAACTCTAGGCTTTGCTTTCTGCTTCTTGCCTACCTCGAGCTTGATCCTAGTATCCTCATCATCTCCCAATTTCGTTCCTCCCGTGCCAAACTTCTTCAATATCCTCCTTTGCTGCCTCTCTGCATAGTTGACCTTAGGCTTCTCCTGCTTCTCGCCACCTCTCTTACGCTTCCTTCCTCTCCCCTGTCTCCTATACGTGCCGCTGCAGACATGCTCTGGCAAATCTCCCTCAACAACGGTCTGACCCTCCACAAACCTGCCATCAATATTCCTCCCACGTCCCCACAAACCCTCCCCAGTATAATCCTTATCCCAAAGCACCTTGACCTCATCACAATATTGATTCCTCACCTTCCAAAAGCCAGAACTATGATTCATTTGCTTGCAATGCGCCAACTCATGCATCATGACCAGCTGCACATGCTTAAACGGCAGCCACTGTCCACTCTTCCCTCGTAAAACCAGTTCTATGAGTTCACCGGCGTTGAAGTTTCGACCTGCGAATTCTGGATTCCATTCGTGTTCGGCGAGGGCCATGACGGCTGTGTGGTTTGCTTTCATGATGGGGTAGCATTGTGCGGCGATTCGGGAGAGGAAGTCGAGGGAGTGTTGTTCGGAGGGGCCTGGGAGGGGACGGATGAAGTTTATGAGGGTGTTTGGTTGGGAGGTGCGGGCATTGATGCGCTCGAAGCCGAGAGGCATTTTTCGAGGAGTTGGCTTGAGTGGTTAGGACATTAGCGTATCATTGTAGGTCTGTATAGGTTGTTGGTGAAGGTTGAAAGCGGACATAGTTAGAATACGCGACTTGAATCACGTCAGAACGTGATCACGATAAGTCCTTCAATGAACACTTCAAAGGTCAATATTAAAACGAACTAATTGGATGAGCATCGTCATTGTCTTGTACAGGGAGTCCAGTGAATTTCCATTTTGTAAAGTTGCTGCCAAAGTTTGGCAGAGGAAGCTCAACTCGGGTCAAGACTCAGTCACAATGGAAAACCCATCTGTTGGAGTGGCAAGGGTGGTAATTCGATAAGCACTTGTTCTATAAATCCCGACCTTCATTGCCCGCAGGAATTGAAATCAAAATGGGTTTCGGGTGTCAGTTTCGGGAACTTCTCTCCACACCGGAAGGGCCTGGAACATACATCAACAGCTCCTCGCAAATCCCCATCGCACGAAAGCCCAAAGGCCTAACCCACAATAGCAAGGCCCATGCGTGCAGTCATGTCGAATCGGCCTAATTGTCCGGCCCTTCCCCGTCTCGTTACTCGCATTTCCTCTTCTTCCGAAGCTGCAGTCATTTCTCATCGCGTCTGGGACGAGAGAAGTCTGCTTCCTTAATCCTCTCAAACGGCATGGCTTCGAAAGCCGCCGACGTGGTGGTGGATCCCTTCGGAATACCGACTTCATCTTCCATCTCCCAACAGCCCGAGAACATCGCGGAATATTGATAAATCTGCTGTTTGCTAAGCCGTTGATGACGATCGCCTTCCACAAAAACTAGGCATTTATATAATGAGACTCTTCATTTCATAACAAACAATTCTTCAGTAGTCATCTTAAGCTAATCTCCATTGTCTCTTACCCTTCACGCTCTTATTCACTTCCATATCTCTACAAGCTAAATTTCTATCTCCTACTACAATTGCAACAACAGCAAGAAGATCCATGCCTGAACGACAATCCAAGCAAGATGCCACACCATGGCATACAGATCGGAAAACTCTCTTCATCGGCGTTGGATCAGCTTTCCTCATGCTGCAACTACTGTTTCTCGGGTTGATGTCCTTACTGTATGGATCGCAGTACAACGATGAGAACAGGGTGCACGCTCTGAACGTCCTAACCGTTGACTATGATGGAGGTATTATCGGTCAATCGTTGATGGGCGCATACACAGCTCTCAAAGCACCTTCTTTTCCATCCTTACAAGTCCATTCCACGACCGAATACCCGACAGTTGATTCAATCGTCAACGCCATCTACCATGGAGACTTCTGGGCAGCAGTATACACGTCCCCCGGAGCTTCGGATCGACTGTCAGCAGCATTGAAGGGTGGTGAAGCAGCAACGACATACAATTCCTCAGACGTTATTACCTATGTTTGGAACGAAGCCCGCTACCCAACCACCGGCGAAGCAGATATAGAAGCAAAAATGCAAACCCTCATCGCCGCATCCCGAATTGTATACAACCAAATCAACGGCTCCCAAGCAATCCAAATATTGGACACCACAAACACAGCCGCCCTGAACGCCTTCCTCAACCCCATCACAGCCTCCACCATCAACCTCAAACCAACAAACCACGGCACAAGAGTCCTCTATAACACCGCCTCCGTTGCCCTCTCCATAATCCAACAATTTTTCTTCATCATGGCCATCAACGGCATCTCCGGCTCCCTGAAACTCTTCTCCCGCTTCTCAACTACCCGCAACGGTTTCGGCCGTCTCGCGTTCTCCTCAACATACACATTCATCGGTTCCCTCTGCTGGACAGCATACCTCTACGCGTTCCGCGCAAACTGGGCTCTCTCCGGCGGACAATTCATGGAGATTTGGATGCTAAATTGGTTGTTCATGTACATCAATTTCCTTGCTCTCGACGTCGCTACTGCCTTTATACCGATGCAGTTCATATCCTTCTTCGTTTTGACGTGGGTCGTCCTGAACATCACCTCTTCCCTCGCAAACTTCCCCGTCTCAGCAGCATTCTACCGTTTTGGGTACGCACTTCCAGGACACAACTGGTACACCACTTTCGTCACCATCGTGACGGGAGGAATGGATAATCGACTTTACCAATCCCTTCCGATCCTCTTCTCATGGTTCTTGGTACTGCAGGTCGCCATCGTCCCAGCGACAATCAGGAGATGTAGAAATGCGCGAAAGGTGGAAGAAGAAATCGAGGAGGCGGAGATGAAGTTGGTAGAGAGTCCGAGGATGAATGGCGCTGAGCAAGACAAGGAGGTGATGGAAAGGGGAGAGGTGGTGGGTGGATCGCAGGAGGAGAGGATGACGTTTGAGGTTGCGAGGTTGGCGAGGGAGCAGACGAGGGAGTATTCGCCTAGTGTTCCTGTTCTTTTTGTCGGGAGGGGTTAGGATGAGTGTGCACAAGTGAGATATTGTAGTAATCATAATAGTAACACTGATGATGGTATTCACAGAAATCTTCGCACAATCCTCTTACGATGCGCCAGGAATGCGTCGCTATCAAACTTGGGTTGGAATGCATGTCGCGGAACTCTGTAGCTGATGCATACCTTCACAACTGATGCATATATATGTATCTGCATCTTCATTCCACGAGATTTCCGTGGGTGTTTGGGGAGATAGGCGTGCAACGACGCGATGGGGACGGGTTTATGGTTTGGGGATGAGTGAGGGGGTGTAGTAGTGGTGTTGCGATGGGAATGGTGGAAGCAGGGAAGAGGTTTGTTTTTGGACATTGCACAAAGCAGGGCTATGACGCCGTTTATCAGTCGAGGGAGGGGAGGGGTGATGTGATGCTGAAGATTAGGGTTGATGAGATTTGAGGTTTGGTCTACAGCAGGGGACGAGGAGAATGAGAAGAAAGGCGAGGATAACACATAGTTCTCCCCCAATTCAAAACGGTGTTTTGTTAATCATGAAGAAAGAATATCTAGAGGTAAACAGATAGCATCCCTTCATCTTCCACTCTATCAGAATCTGGTTGAAAAAGGAGTTGATCCATCCATTCATTTATTGAGCGAGTGAGTATCATGCTACACAATCCCAAGCTAAGCGGCAACAACATACCCAAACATGCCCGAATCATAGTAAGCAGCGCGATATCCCTCGTATGCTCATCAAACCGCAATTCACACGCATGCAAATCATCTAAATAGCGCCTCCTCCCAAATCCTCTACCTCCTCAATTCGCATCATCGTTCAATCGTCCCCTTAGCATTATCAGCATTCAGCAACACAAAAGGTCTCGCAGCAAAAGCAACGCCATGCGCCATAGCCAGCCAATCGAAACGCCAGAAGCAGAATCTATACCGTTATGCAAAAAAAACGAGAGTGTATCCGCCTCTTATAGCTGGTGATGCTTCGAGTTCCGAAATCAGAAAGCAGCATACTCCTTTGGATCATCCAGCTCAAAAACACCCTTATGTAACCCATCAAGAGCCTTCAACCCATCAGGCGTCAAATCCGGCTTTCCGACCGGCGTAACCGCGCCCGTGAAAAATCGTGGCTAAAAAACGAGTTAGCGAATCTTATCTCAAAATCTCTTTCACAGCATATGATGAAAGGGTGTATCTCACCTTCCACTCCTTTCCACTCTCCTCACGCTCCTTAGCCTTTGCCCTCTGCTTCTCCTCCAACTCCTGCTTCAACGTCGTCGCAAGCCCAAACTTCCTCTCCAAAATAGCCTCTGTGACACTCTTCCAAAACCTTCTCGACTCATTCGGTAATTGCAACTCCTCTGGCGGCGCAACCTTCTTCACGGGAAAGAGGGGATTCAAATCAATCAGCTCAATCTTCTCCGCCGCCTTCGCAAACTGCTCTTTACCAAGGGTGTAATAAATCTTGTCCTGCCAGTTTCCTTCAATGCGTCCGACAATGTCTGATTCGGGGACTTCTTTGATCTTGGTTTTGGTGTCGTTGGCGGGGTCGTAGTTGAAGATTAGCCCGACGACTTTGTTCTGGGCGCGGCCTAGCCAGCCTTCTTCTAGGTATTCGAGGATGACTTTTAGGCGGGTTTTCGGGCAGACGACGAAACATGAGTCTGCCACCGAGATGCTTAGGGTTCCTGTTGCCATGATTAGTCCTATGCTTGGATGATCCGCGTACGATTTGCTGAAGTACCTCTGAGCAAGCCGCCGAGATGAGCTGCTGGGTGGGTGAGCTGGTATTGCTCTTCGTCCCGATTATCGAGAGTAATGAAGATGCCCAAGTTGTGCGCTCCGGCAGTGACTCGAATGCTCGTTCCTGTGAATTTGGCACTCAGATGGTCATATCCACGAGCTGTGATCCCTTTCTGTGGGCAATCGATATAAAAAGCGGAAACGGGAGGGTGATGCGAGGTCTGTTCGGTCAAAAAGGAGACTCTGACTTTCTCGCCACTGCTAGCAGTAGTATCGCTATTCTTCGAGGTGACGCTGGCGGTGCTGCTCGGTGGAGCGCTATTAGGATGTTTGAGGGGTAGAGTGGTATCTTCGACATCCCAATTACACTGATTTTGTTAGCCGTGCTGAATTGAGTGGAAGAGAGAAAATGTACCCTGAAGAACTCGCCAATGACGGAATTATATGGTTTGACTGGCTTTCCTTTGACGTATTTCTGATCGCATGTAAGCAACCGTCCCCTCATAATCAACTGATCTCCATACCAAATCTTTTGTAAACCAAAACCTGAGTGTACCTAGCATGCGTCCAACAGGGTCTTCCGAGTCACCGATGCTGGTGGATGTCAGTGATCTGTCCTATGCCATGACACACACTCCAACGCACCTAATAAATGTCTCAGGCCTATCCAGGTAGTTCCAGTATTCTGCACCAACATCAGTAACCATCCTTCACCCCATTCCTTCTCTCATATTGCAGGTAGTCGAGGACATACCAAGATTCGGTATCGGCTCAATGAGCTGTGCAGGAAGCGAAAATCGAATAGCGGCAAGGTCAGAAACACCAATGAATCTACAGTTCAAGACATGTCGAGTTAGCGCTTCTTTGGTTCGAGTTGGAGAGGGCGAAGGAGGCGGTCAAACCTTCTCAAGATCCCAAGGAACGTTTTTAACTTTGAGGAATCATCCGGAGCCTTCTCTACCTTCGCATCGGCATGAGTTTCAGGAGTATCGCTGGGAGCTATGGGGCCTTTTGATCCTCCTTCGGAGGTGGCCATGGTCGAGGATCGCGGGGCGGAATACGGCAGCCCGTCGTGTCGTCTCGTCTTTGTACAAAGGTGTCGTTGGGTTGAGATGGATATACGTGTTCCTCAGTTGAACATGTCGTGGTGGTTGTTTTTCTTTCTTCAACAAGATTCAAGGTTGCAGCAACGAGAGCGAGCATTGACGTATTGAGTTTCGGTCCAAAGTACGAACCCTACTCTACTCCACCAGACTGCACTACTCTCAACAACTCAATCAGCCTTAGCTCCGAGCCGGCCACATATCCTTTCCTACTCAATCAATCCCTCAAGTCACTTCAAGTCTACTCCTACTCTATCCATCCCCTCCTGAAACAAGAACATCTCCCTTGTGATGTGCCGCCGCAAGGAAACATGGACGTTTCACTCACAGCCAATCAACATCCCATGCATCACGAACGCGATATGTGAATCGTGCATCAAACATCTATTCCCGGTTCATAGCCGCGCTATTGATATTGCAGCTTTAAGTTGTTATCAACTATCACGAGGCAGCACCTTTGGCGTATGGAAATGTGATTCCGATTCCGATGCACGACGCCGCGTTTCTTATCTCGTCTTCTTGGCTTACGTATGTATGCCATTTGCTCAGCCTCGCTCTAGCATATTGTGGCATTTGGTTCGTCGCTTTGGTATCTGTCACCCCAAGTTTGCAAAGAGACAATTGATAACAAATGCCTGCGAAAGTGCATCCCTACAAGTCTACACACATACTTGAACTTTTGACAGTAATACTACATTCAAGTTTATAAGGCGCTCCATTCCAATCCAGATCGATAATGATGCCCCCGACAATCCCGTTCACTCCTCACTCGTCTAACGCCCCACCCAACTAATCATCCCACTTCCTCCAAGTCCCAATATGACACACCTCATCCACCCTCCCATCACACCAAACCTCCACATTAAACCTCTCCTCCCCAGGCGTACTCGGACTAGCCATCCTCTCAAGCACAAGATACATCTCCGCATAACTCCTCATCTCAGGCCACAAATCCAACTCCGGCGTCCTCACACCACCACCATCTGCATCCAGATATTCGCCCTCAGCACTAACGGCCAAAATTCGGCGCTCGGGCCCTCGTCCTAGCTCGATACTCAAACGAACTGGTGAGCGAGTCGTGGGACCAGAGGACGAGCGGAACTTGGCGATGGAGCTGAGTTTGATCAAACGACGAGGAGAGATCGGAGCGGCGATTTTGTTGTTATTCCAATTGAAACAGGCCATTGGTAATGCTTTAGACAGCCTTCCCGCATTCTCAGAAGGCAATTGTTTAAGCTGAGTTTGCACCTCACTATCAACTCTGAGACTGAACTTCGCCTTCTGTCCAGCCTCAAACGTAGAACAAATCACCGTGTAAGTCCCAGCTTGCAAATCTGTTATCTCTGCGTATGCGCTGCCACGTCTATGGTCGCCCGAGTCGACGAGGATATCGCGTTGTGTAAGGCTGACTACGCGTTTGCCGCCTCCAAGGACGAGCTTGACGTGCACGTTGAGATCGGCATTTGGTGTTTGGATAAGGAGAGCTAGTGTTGTGCTAGAGGCGACCATGAGACTGAATTGCGGATTCGTTGAATAAGTAACGACGTGAGCGCCTCCACCAGCAGTAGCGCTTGTCCAGGCTGATTCGAATGAGGACGAGAACTCGAAGCGATTTGTTGCTTGTGAAATCTGTACGGGCATATGCGAGAATGCCATGAGAGAGAATGTATGATTGATGGACGGCAGATCCTGCTCAGAGATTACGACAGTGTATGTTGTGGGTAATGGAACATCAAGACGAACAAGGGTTTGTGGAGAATCCACATAAGGCCCGCGTTCAACAGGGCTTGAACTGATGGGGATCCGCTGGCCTTTACCATCGTACACGTACAGACTCATGTAGCCGATAAATTCTCCGGAGCTGCCTACATTGACGTTCAAGAGACTTTCTCCACTCTGCTCGAATGTGTCTTTGAAATGGCGACAAAGGAGTAGCCACAATGTACCATCTTTGGTGCACGAGACGGAAAACTGAGGGTTGTTCACAAAGCTGCCGGCCGCACTGCGTTTCTCTGTCAAATCCCATGGGAAATGGATATCTTGTCGATGCGAAAAGAGCCCAGAATTCCAGTTGAGATAGATAGAATCGAAGTGTTGCAGAACGTTGTTCCAGTCGATCCAAAAGGTTCCAGGCGATAGTCCTTCAGGTGCGGATGGTTGTGAATGAGCGGGCTGGGAACTGGATCCCAAACCGACGAGGTTATCAGAACTATCTACTGCAGCCGCCGACTTGGTTTCGATCCTCGAAAGCCTTTGCAGAGAAGCTTGTGGGATAGAACCTTTCCATGAACCGCCCTCACACCACGGATTCTTGAGCAACACAAACTTCTGTTCCTCATCCTCCTTCACGTCCAATACGGCATAATCGTGTTGCCCGGCAAGTCCCGAATCTCTCTCCACTCGATGCGACATTTTGGCTGTGCCCATTGTGACGAGGACATCTCCGTACTGGAACGCCTTTGAGATGCGTTTCCAGACGTCCGATGGATCTGTCATGTCATCCTGAAGAAACACCTGCTCCGGAATCCATCCAGTGAGAATCCAAAGATCTGTGCTAGAGTTGCTTCCAGGGAAGTCATAGCCTCCTCGAACTTTTAGGTACGCTTTCTCGAACAGTGCAGGCCAAAGTAATGCAGGATTTTTTCTGTCAATGACATGCAGTAAACGTTGCGTCTTCGAGACTGGGAGTCGATCATCAATGACCACTTTGCGATAGCACCCATTGAAGTTGAGCTTGAGAACGTATTTGCCGTTCTGTGAGATCTCGGCTTGCTGCATGTCGTGATCATAGGGAAACAGGATATCGTCCATTATGCTTGCATGTCCATTTCCGACCCTTGAAGCTCCGGCGGCAAGACTAGCAACGACTGAGCAATCCGTTGCCGCATCTTGAACAAGATCGATTGCACGAGTAGCTTGCATAGTCGGTCCTATATTACTTCGGTCGCCAGGAAACCATGAAGGCGGAGGAATGGCTTCCTGTGCACGTTTCCAGCCACAGAATGAGGTCAGTTGGTGCTCTGAGAGACATAGATCGGATGCATCCCTGGCCACGTTAGTATAAGCTTGTGCGAGCTTGTGGCTCGAATCCTACTTGAAAGGCTCCTGTCCATCCTGGAGTTCAAACTCCTCGGGTTTTGGTGGCCCAGTCCACGGTGGAAATTTAAACCCATTGAGCTGCGAGGCACGCAACAGCAGCATTTTCTCGGCTATGGGGAGTGTCCTGGTTGATTCGGGCTCTTGAAGTCGAGTGGCGGGCTTTGGTTTTGGTTTTGCTGGCTGTGGAGTGAGTGTTGGCGTAGAGGTATACGGCGAAACCTTGGAGAGTTCTGATTGTCTTGATAAAGTAAATATGGAGGATGGCGGTTTGACAGCTTCCGGACGAGGTGGTGGCGTGGGGATGACATTGGGCTTCGAGCTCGAATCTCTTGATCGTACTGGCTTGAGGTCGATATTGGCGAACGATTCGGAAAGATGCGGTTCTTGCTTCACCTTCACCCAGTCTTCTGGCATCTGCTTGATCCGTTCCGCTTCATTCAACAATGACTGACATCTAGAGCGAATTTCAGGTCTCTGCTCTTTGGTTGCTATTTTCAACGCGCGCATACAAAGCTCCGCAGCTTCCATTGCCAATGCAAGTGCCTCATCTTTGGTCTTAGCACTCTCAATGCGGGCTTCGATAGTCTGAAAAGCGTGTTAGCAAACCATGTACTTCGTTGACATCAGACACGAAAGTGCTCAACTCGAGGCATGTTGAGTCTCCTTTGTGATTCGAGAGTTGGCTCATAGTGTGGGCGTTGGCCAGGACAAGCCGACTTCATCGGATGTGACTTCAGATACATCGAGTTGAGACCTTCCATCCGATTCGAGGGTCAGGCTCACAGCAGACTCAGCTCTCATCGCCGCAACCTGGCTGGAGGTAGAATTCGATGAGCTCATCTTGAAGGGTCGCTCTTTGCTTTGACTTCACATGCCATTTGCGATGTGGCTGATGATGGATGATGATCCCGGAAAGGAGTAAGAAGATATTATGATAAATGGTCGAATTCTGCGAGTGTTGAGGTTTCCGTTTTGGGTATTCTACAATTACCCGGCTAAGGCATAATCACATGGTCATAAACATGGAATTCCCATGTATTGGATGTTCCCAGACGTGCCAGCGCCGATGGAAATGGGAGGAGGAGAGATGGATCAACGCCCTCTTACTAATACTCCAAGTCGTTTGTTACGAGCGTGCGATTTCCAAGTGGTTCAATCAACAAGCCTCGACTCTCGGCTGAGGCTCAAGACAGTTATACGGCGAACCACAATAATATAGATCAATGTCAGCGCGTCTCTTTCTTCTCTCGACATTTGACAGGAGCTACAAGCGCTTATCGATTACCGTCGGTCCGCAAGCCTGTCCTCCGTGCGAGTACATCAGCCGAGGCTATCAATTCAATCTCGAGCCAACTTTCTAGAATGCCGGCCAGAGGCTCACGCTCTGCCAGTGCGGATGCAGATTATATCAGCTGGCAATATTCCGAGACACCTTTTCAGAAGCCATTGAATTGATATGTCGGTCTGAACAACTCGAAGAACTCCTCTCCGACTCGACTTTCTGTCGTCATCCGCCAGCCGACGAGCATATCCCCGCGCCCTCACTTTTCCTCCCTTCCACCGCTCTCCCTCGAAAAGGACCAGAAATAATTCAGGATGCCCATTCAATCAAAGGAGGCGCCTCTGCCACCATGGGGATTCGCTGTAGCTGGTGCGGCCGGTGCTGTTATGGCAAATCTGCTGGTGTATCCTTTGGACATGTGAGTATGGCAGTTTGATGGAGCAGATGCACGACTGACATTGTACGACAGTGTGAAGACAAAGCTGCAAGTTCAGATCAAGAAGTCGCCCAAGACTGATGCCCTCGCACTCTCCAGCGACCATGTACACTACGAAGGAACCTGGGATGCGATATCGAAGATTCACGCAGAGGAGGGATTCTCAGGTCTATACGCCGGTTTGGCAGGTAGCTTGATCGGTGTGGCCTCGACAAACTTCGCCTACTTTTACTGGTACACTATTGTTCGAACTCTATATCTGGCCAACCAGAAGATAGCTGGGACCCCAGGAACCGCTGTCGAGCTTTCTCTCGGTGCAGTTGCCGGAGCCCTCGCCCAGTTGTTCACAATCCCCATTGCGGTCGTAACGACGAGACAGCAGACGATGCCAAAGAGTGAAAGACAGGGTCTTTTCCAGACCGCAAAGGACGTCGTGAACAGCGAGGACGGATGGACTGGTCTATGGAGAGGATTGAAAGCAAGTTTGGTGCTTGTGGTCAACCCGTCAATCACATATGGTGCCTACCAGAGATTACGCGTGATTCTATTCAAGGACAAGAAGACTCTTCGACCATGGGAATCGTTCCGTAAGTATTTTCCTTGCTACACGTGGTAGTTTCGCAATTATACTGATACGGACGTAGTTCTCGGTGCCATGTCAAAGTCCCTCGCTACAATTGCCACACAACCGTTGATCGTTGCAAAGGTCGGCCTACAATCGCGGCCGCCTCCAGCACGTAATGGCGTCCCATTCAAGACATTCGGCGAGGTTATGCGCTTCATTGTTGAACATGAGGGCTGGTTGGGACTGTTCAAGGGTATTGCACCACAAATCTCGAAAGGAATCATGGTGCAAGGTCTTCTCATGATGACGAAAGAGAGGTATGATCGAGTTCGCTTCCCTGCCACATCATCAACTAACCATACAAACAGAGTGGAACTAATGTTTATCCTCCTATTCCGAACCATAAGACAAATGCGCTCCGACAAGCTTCAGAAGCTCGCGAACCTTGCCGCAGAGAAGGCAGGAAAGGCTGCCCCTGTGTTATTGAAATAGATACTCGATTGGGCGGATGTGTGATGACAGTTCGTTCTATGTACAATCTTATACACATGGCATATAGTCGCGTGGGCTTTTTTGGATATGATTTCTTTTGTGCTTTGGATGGAATTATTATTATTCAAGTAGAAGCTTTCCAGCGAAGCACGGCGTATAGATATGAAGCATGCAATAGAAAAATATCTTGGAGTTTGTAGTTGTGAATTGTATCTCTCAGCTTCGAGATTGCGAAATGCAGAGTGATTAAATCTTAGAAAGTAACGAGATCTCTCGATTCTTCGTACTTGAAGTAGGAGATCGAGATCTGAAATGATTACTTCTCTATTCTTTGGTTGATAGACCCGTCTGGACGAAGATTATCAAGCGCGTGATATAAACTGCGTCACACCATCAGCAGCTCCGAGCTCCAAACTTGGAGCTTCCAAACAGCCAGCCAACAGCTCACCTTCACAGAACAATCCCACACTCCACTACAACTGTCACGAACCAACGGACAGTCGAACGAATGGCATCACGCATCCTTACCCGCGCTTCAATGCGCCAACCTCTCTCCACCTTTGCAGCTACACAACACTTTGCACGCGTGTCGAGAGGGTTCAGCGGGAGTGCGAGGCTGATGGTCCCGGAGGCGGCGCCTGCAGTATTGCCTGCTAGGAGGCCTGTTGGAGCCTTTAGGGGAGGGTGAGTTTAATTCTTGTTGTATTGTTTGGAGGAGGTGGTGGGCCGAGGGCGAGGTGGAGGGTTGGGATTGCTGCACGGAGCTTGATATGATGCGAGGAGAGGGATCGGTGAAGCATTGAGCTATGGACAATGGTCTTGACGGAGAGGGTTTTGGGGTTGAGAACTTTGGCTAATATTGCAATCACAGACTCCTTGGATTCTTGTCTGGATCTGTTCTTGCAGCGGCTGGCATGTACTTCTATGTCTTGCAGGAGTACAGATTGAGCAATGAGTTGTTGACTGAGGATATCTACGTGAGTGCTCTTTTCCCTTCAAATCCTTCCTTCGGTACGAATATGTTGCAAAATGAGACGGAGGCGTTAGGCATCCGAATATCGTCAATGGCTTTGGGTGCGTCTGAGGTCTAAGCAAAGCTAACATCAATATCAGCACCTCCAAGCTACCGTCCAGAGAATAGAGAGCTACGTCCGCGTCCTGGAAGACAAAGTCGATACCGCCGGAAAGAAGAAGAAGTAAAGAAGACGGATCCACAAATTGGCACCTCAAACAAGCAGCAAAAGAATAAAACACTTTTCAGGCAATATGGCATTGACAATTACGCGTAACTCAAACGGAATACTTCAAAATGTACGAATATAGCTTTGATTGAATGGAGAGAATATGGAATAGCAATTTTGATACCCCCTAATCTTGTCATTGGAGATACAGCGGTTTGTAGACGGGTGAGAGGAACTAGCTACAGAGGTATGACTATCTCGATTGTGATCATTTAGTCTTGGATTTGTGAAATTAATGTGTCGGATTTGTCAATGTTCCATTTCGAGGTCTGAGTCTTGTAATCGATATCGAGCCTGTTTAGATTCTGGAAAGTTTGAGCTGTCGATTGAGGTGGAATTATGAGTTTTCGGGTTGGAGAATTGGGGATTTTCGATTCTATGTTTGGTTGGATATAATAGTGTCTTACTTCACTATACGTGTATTCCACAGCTTTCGACAGAATTACACATGTATGGGTTTGATTTCGAAGAGATCCGAGCAACACTTCGAAGTCATTCGCGAAAAGATTCTTGAAATTCAGTTCAGAGCTTAACATTCGTCCAACAATCCATTCAATTTGAATTAACCTTCCTAGAATAACATAGCAGCTCACCCACACCCTCCGCAGTCAAACAGCTTTCCTCTTCCTCCCCCCTCCCCTCCGCCAATTCCAAACAGCCTCTTGAGCCATAGCAATAGCACTCCTATGCCCCGTCTCCCTCTTCGCCTCCTCGGTAAGAACATCCAAGATCTTCCCATCTTCAATTGCATCCCAAAGACCCCTAGACATCTTCGCTTTCTCACCCGCAGCACCTGGAACACCATTATTGTTCTCGTCTCCAAACTCGCCTATTCCCATTCTGTAGAGGATTCGTCCAAGAGTTTGGTACGCGATGCATCGCTGGGCGGGATATGACGACCGTGCTAGGATAGCTAGTTCAGGGATTGTGTAGCCGGCTGCTGAGGGTGCGAGGCCGTGGTGGTGGAGCCCGAGGTCTGTTGGCAGGCTATTTGATAATGATGGTGGGATTAGAGCGCCTTTGAAATCGAAGCGAAGATCTGCGGGGTCGAGATTTGATTGTTCGGGGGCGTAGGGGGCGTCTTCTTCTGTTGTTGGGGGAGCCATCCAGGAGAGTTTGGAGGGGTCGTGACTTAGATTTGGGAAGTATTTTGTGTGGAGGTCTTCTAGGAAGGTTTCAGAGTTTGGGTCGAGATTGGGGGCGGGTGCTCTTGGGAAGTGGATTGAATCGTTTATGTCTTCTGGGTTGGGGAGAGTTTGTGGTGGGAGTTCCAGATCTGATAGTCGTTGGAGCTGTTCTGTTCCTTCTGGTATTCTGGGACTGTCTGATACACTGTGACGTTTTGCGGTGGGACTTTGTCTTTCCTCTTCTGGTGTTGAATCTGGGAGGGCGAACGATACTCTTCTTCCCACAGTTGGTGGCCTCTCCTTGATTGTTTCTGGTTTTCTCTCAGGCTTTGAAGATTGATTTGGATCGGCATCAATATTTGATCGTCTCAGTAATTTCTGGATTAATGCTGGACTTAAGCCTGAGAATAGTTCTTTACGCTCTTGTTCTATTTCTTCTGGCGACATCTGTGCTAGTGTTTTTCGATTTTCAGCATCGATTTGCTGCTTCTCTTCTTGTTCCCCGGGATCTCTTGATAGCAAACTCGTGCCTGGAGATCGTGCTGGAGCAGAAGCATCACTAGGCCTGACTTCGTCTTCTGTTTTTTGCGCACTTCTATTCTGTTTGAACCGCGATGTACCCGTACGCTTCTTGTGCTCCGGAAAGCCAGACACCCCGCTCTTAAATGTTGGCGGTTTTGCGATGGTTGTCTCCCGCTCCAGGACATCGCCGACGAAATTGGATCCCGGACCAGAATCATCAGTCTGCATCCGCGGCGCAATCCCGTCATCGTCCAAGTCGATTTCGAAACGTTCGCCTCGTAGTGTTGACATGGTGTTTACGTTTGGTTTGATGCTCCAGCAAAGTGAGAGATAGATTGATGGCGGGACTGGATTGTGGAGAACGGTCACGTGTGTGGCTGTGACTACTAGCTTGAACGACAGATGCGAGAATGATCTGTTTTGGGCAAATTAAATCGATGATTGCAGCCACTAAATCCAGTCTTGAAGTGTCATGCGAATGCATGTTCCAAAGACGGGCCAATGAAACAGTCGCTGGATGTTCCTCAAGCCTGCTCAAGGACGTAAGGGGAAAAGACAGATCTTAGCACCGCTAGATCTTTTAAGGACAGCCAATTCGTATATTTTGAAACAGCTTAAAGGGATCACGAAAACTTCACCGTAAGCGCATATTCTTCCTCTTCTCTTACTAAAATCGAGAAATTCAAGGCCGTAATGAAAGCCGTATTTGTTGCCGCGGGTGCCGAAAGATATGTTGGAAATGGTAATCATGTGTCTCAGGAATTGCGAAACTCCATGCTACTGTGGCTGAGGACATGTTCCCCCCGTAATTATTGCTCGGGAGTGTTATGGGAGGGATGCGGAGAAGAGAAAGAACAATTCGAAGTGAAGAAACAATGAGGAATTGCTAGAAGTATATATAACGAGATGCTCGTCTTGATCTGATTTGCTCCTATTATTACAGCTGTCAAGGGATACGATCTAATAGTCAGATCGGGCAAGCCTCACTTCAGGTACTGTATGGTCCAGCCTCCTGGCATGCTTTTGTCCTTCTTTGCCGAGAGCCAAAGAAACTGCGTTTTAGGTCTCTTTGAATGCTGGCTGCTCGGACCCAGCAATCTTTCTCGTCGCGCCGCTCCTCCTGCCTGATGTTCCCAATCCTGTTATATCGACAACACCCCTCTGTTCTCAACAATTACTTTCTCGCTCTTTTCCTCACCTTTAACCATTCAAGCAGAAGCTCTAATTCATCGAATTCCATCGTTTCTCATACCCGGAAGTTCCCAAAATCATCAGCATCTTGTCGCCGCTTTTGTCCTCCGTCTATACCCAGCATTTAGAGCATCTGACGACCGCTCGCCGACTACTTAATTCGCATTTCGTGTTCCATTTGCTGTTGTCGGTCGGACACATGGCCGTTGGTGTTTGAAAAGCATTGCAGACCGAACACTGCCAACTCAGACGCCAAACGCAACTTGGTCCTGCAAATTATACGAGTCCGATCTTCGTTCCTGTTGACAAGGCACATCGCTGCTACTTGTAACAATTCGAGTTTCGCAGTATTCCAGTTTAATTCCATGGTCCAGAATTGTTTTCGCGGCCCAATATGATGGATGCAGGAGAACATGGAGGACCTCCGTCGGTAAACGATGAGCCGCTTTCCTCGCCCCCGAGCTCGGTTCTCAGCGATCTCAGCCCTCCGCGATCTGATTTAGCGAATCACCAACTCACTCGCGATACTTTGTCTTTTGGTGTTGGTGCACAACCACCGACTAAAAATAGCCCCCTGGTCCCTCCACCCGCCACATCCACCACATCCTCGCTGTCAGGCACAGATCAGAAGCCCAAGAAATCGCGTGCCCCTGTTGTGCTCCCCGATGGAACAGTACGAGAACGCAAGAAGCCTGGTCCCAAGCCCAAACCCAAGGATCCAAATGCACCAGAGAAACCACGCAAAAAGCGACAAAAATTATCCGATATCCAAGCACCCACCTCTGCACCTATCCAAACCAAACTCTTCAATTCCATGGAGGGTGTTGAGATGTATCGACAAGATCAGGCTCGATTGTCGCAGCCGAGTCCAGTGCCGCAACAGAGATCTGAAGTGCATCTAGGAAGCCAGCTCAATTCGAATATTTCTCACGTTGCCCCTCTTGGCACACCCAATACTCCACGGCCTGCTTCCAGTGGTCGAATATTTGATCCCATTCGAGGCGACACTGTTCAGGCTGGACAGATGAGCAGTCGCATGTCAAATCCTTCGGCCTCGCCTACCGCAATTCACAATCCAACCCATTTGGTGTCTTCAAATCTCGTGACATCCGCACCTGTCTCTCCTCTGCCTCCAACGATGAAACCTCAAAACCCATTCACCGCGCCGCCAAACTCTGCACTCTCACCTCATTTGATCAACAATAATAACATCAACAACAACAACAACAGCAACAACAGTATCGGTCGCATTCAATCTACGGCTATGGATATCGACACAGATGTCAAGCCAACAAAGCAACCCAACAGCGCTGGCCCTGCGTCGAATGCGCCTACACCTCCAGCAGCGCCCAAACGGGCAAAAGAACAGCCACCACCATTGCCGAGTGGAAGTGGTTTGCTATCCGCGACCCCGCTAGGCAGCATCGGCTCTGCACCAACCAATGGAAACGCAGGCACCAATATCTTCCTCACGTTTGAATTGGTAGGTCAAACCAACGTCACCATCAATTTCGCCCGTGAAGTAGAACGCAAATACGGCTTTGCAGCGTTACATCCACGTCTAGCTGCGCGGAATGAGAGAAAACGTGCTCTCGCGGCAGCTAGCAATGCTCTCGAGAAAGAAGCCGGTCTAGGATCTGTGGATGACATGTCCTTGGATCTCTCAGAACCAGAAAGCAATAACGAGACAGGCGGCAACGATGAAGACTCCGCTAATGCACCAACCGATGGACGGAAGAGACGGAGGAGAAAGGCCGAAGAGTATGACCGTGGCGATGATTTCATTGATGACACCGAAATGGCCTGGGAAGAACAGGCATTGATGGCAAAAGATGGTTTCTTCGTCTATTCCGGTCCCCTTGTCACTGAACCTGAAAAGGTGACAGTCGAACGGTTTGTCTTCCTCTTATCCTTGCACTCAAATGCCTTACTAATTGTCGACAGTGCCGACGGAACCATCAAACGCGGCCGTGGTCGTGGACGAGGCGGTACAGCGCGAGGCGACGCAACAGGTCGTGGACGTGGCGGAGGAGGCGGTCGTGGCTCTCGCGGTGGAGCTACAGTCCGTAAACCCCGCGTCACGAAAGCGGACCGTGCGATGATGGAGCAGGAGAAATTAGAGAGGGAGAAGATGGCTGCGAACCTGGCGGCGAAACCTTCGGGAGTGCCGCAGTATGGTGCACCTTCTGCCAGCTAGTGGGTGACACTTTTCCACCTTGGAAGCTGCCCGACATCCCGAGACCATACGAGCTTTCGATCACTACTTCGACTTTACGCATACCGTTGATTGCCGGCGTATCACAAACGAATTTTCGCCACAGCAATCATCACGGTCATGCACTATACAATTCCGTTTCGATATTCTGTATCATTTTGGACGCATGCAAAAACATGTCAACTCCCCAATCCCGGAAAAAGCGTTGCGGATACTGCAATGATCGAATGTGCAGTTTTGTATCATTATATTTAGCATGCATGGGGGGTTTTATTGTGTTACTTTCTTCCTCTTCTCAGACGATAGAGATTGGCATATGCGGGGAGATGTATCTACATTCTAGTTGTTAATTATTTGAGAAGGAAAGGGAGTTCTGTTATTGCATGGTGTGGATGAAGGGAGGAACGGGATTGTGATTGTATTTATAGCTGGCCTGGGATGGATATGAAGCAAGAAGGCGGGTGTAATATCATATACGTCTACTCATTCATCAATGGATGGGTTGTTCTCGATCCGCTCAAATGTCATATTGGTATCTCAATTCGACAGGACTCAAACACCGTCCTACCTACCGTGCCCATTTTTATCAGAAGAAGATCCTTACTTGCTCGTTCCCTCTTCTTCATTCTTTCTTCCCTATCACCATCCCAATCCTTTCATCCACCGACTTTAAGCCCACCCGTCCTAATGACTTCCATAATCTCCCTCATACCAATCTTGTGGCTACCAGGCACAACGTCTCGCCATATTTCTTCGGATACACGTTCTGATTCGGGAAGTTCGCTCCAGTTTGGGGAGTGCTCTGCTTTTATCCATTGGAAATCCTGGACTGCGTTCCAGCGGTTTGGAGCGGTTGTTGGTGGGAAATTATTGGTCTAGATCGCACGTGTTTATTAGTATTGAAGGCTTGAGCGACGGAACTGTTAACAAGAGAGGGAAGGATATGAAGGACTTACATAATGCTCTGGCAATGGTGCGAAGCGCATGCCTTTGCAATGCTCGATTATAGGCTCACTCCCACACTTCAAATACACGTCCACATTCTCACATTGGTGCATGCGCAATTGTCCTGTGCTGGCTACCAAGACACAATTTTTCATTCCTGTAACATGCGTAGCGCCCTTTACGCTTCCTGTTAGGATCAATGAATCAACGATGTTCGTGATATTCATGGTAGCGAAATTCGTATCTTTGAGAGCATTGTTGCGCCAGGAAACGGATATATCAACGATGCAGTGTGTTATATCGCGAATGGAACCGGTGGTCATGGCGTAGGCGGAGGAGACGGGGAGGATGATGTGCATTTCTTGGAGGTCGTAGAGGTTCACGTTCCTTGCTTTTGAGAATGAGGGGGAACGGACATCGCGGGTTGTGTTTGAGCGGAGGGTGTAGTTGTAGTTTCCTTCGTCGTCGGTTGGGGTTTCTTCTAATGCTCCTTCATGCGAGACTGGTGGTGGATGTGATGACGAGCTTGGTGGTGGTTGTGTGGGAGGTGTTGGTGATGTGGTTGGTGTGATTTTGCGGGCATTTTTGAATGAGAATTTTTGGCGGGGAGCGAATGATTCCCTGGCTTTTTGGAGCCTTTCATTCAATTGTTTGATTTGCTGCCATCATTTCAGCACCTGAAACCTCTTTTGAGAGAAGCGATCAACGTACATCAGAGTAAGATTTCTGGTTATGAGCTGGGAGTTGACTTGAAGCATCACTGACTTCACGCTGGAGTTTCGCAATGGCTGCTAAGCTGTGATTTACGGCGTCAACACGTTCGCTTCCTGCCGCTGAGATCTCTGAGAGGCGGTCGACTTGTTCTTGCAGAGCTTTGGAATTGTTAGCTTGACTTGCTTAAAAGGGCTAAGGTAGGCAGAAAGCTTACCGGCAGCTTCCTGCTTGAAATAATTAAAGAATCGGTCTTTGAAGCCGGCTTCCGACGAATCAGGGGCGGAAGAAGTCATAATTGACCCGTTCAGCTCCTTGAACTCGAAATTTCAAGGTGCGGAATCAAGTAAGACTCAGAAGGCTGAAAGTGTCACAGTGAATACGAAGTGAATTCTTTCGAACAATCTTCCAAGCTCTTTATCTTCAAGCCAATCTCCAATCTGCTGCTACCTTAGTCACGCGCAGGTTTAGTACAGGGTAAAGTTATCTCGAGTGACACCTGAGCAAAGCATAACATAGATCATCTCAAGGCGTACGTCAGAGAAAGACCGTTGATTGTTTGTTTGCATGGATTTTGGCGAGAGAGATGCAAGTTGGCGCCACAAGCGCGGGGTAGCTCGTTAATGTGACCAATCACGAAATAGCCAGTATCAGATATGTTGAAAACCTCGACAATCAAAGGGCTGCTAAATCGAGGAAGCAAACTATGTGTTTAACGAAGTCGTTAGAGCAGGTTAAGAAGCTAAGAAGGCCGAGAAATTTCCTATGGTCGTCATCGGATCCGATTTGGAGGGCTCCGTTTGCCGCTGATGTCCTGTTTTCCTTCAGTTATGCAGAAAAGATTGCTACAAGTGATTGCATAGAAGAGCGGAAGCAGTCCTGTAGATGAATATCTTTGTATTCGGCCTTCTGCGATCCACTAAGTTCCATATGTACAAGATGTAAAACGCCGCAAGCTAAATAGGCCGACCCAGACAATGAGTTCGTTTGCTGCCATTCCGTGCTCTTCTCTTCCACAAGATCTCTAATCCACTACAACGCACCAATTCCGCTCATCGTGGAGCGGCTGGTAGTGGTGTGGTAATCTGGATACCATAGTTCTCTTTGATTCTCTCTCTTCTTCGCTCTTCGTATCCTGGAGCGTAAATGCCTGCACATGTTAGCGGTTAGTTTTATGCCTGTTGGGGGAGAAAATTCACCTCTGCCCTCTCCTAGTTCGGCGATGGTCTCCTCAATTGGTCTCCTCCTGTTCTTCCTCATGAATGTTTTCCTGTCCACTTCATCAACTGTTGGGTCGTTCTTCTGTCCGGAGAGCGATGTCTGGGTGTAATCGAACGCGAAAGCGACAATGGCGAGTCCGCTGCCGTAGCCCAGGACTGCTGGCATGGTTCGTCCTGTTTGATTGTCAATTCGTGCCCTTTCAATCGTCCTCATGAGCCATACGTGTAAGACCGATCATTGAGCCACCGAGGAAACCTCCAATTGCCTGGTTCCATGCGTCGTCTTTTTGTCGGAGGTTTGCGCTGACGGTGGAAGCAAAGGCGTACGAAGCTCCCATGGCCGCTGCAATGAATATTAGCACCACCGCAATCGCTCCACCACCTGCCTCTCACGCACCAAAGGTACCCGTAGTTCCTCCGAAACGGGTGAAGAATCCCATGGCACCGACGTTCTGGCGGGTGAGTGTGTTTTGAATGGCGGCCATCAGAGCACCGGCTCCTCCCACGGTCAGGGTTGTGCTGATGGTGTATGAAATGGCATCCTTGGGGTGGTAGGCGTGTTCCTGGTGCTCGGAGGAGGCCATGGTTGGCAATTGGATTATCAAGCCTTTTGTTGGCGTGTATAACAGTTCTGGGGTTTGGTTGGTGTTGAATCAAGGTATGAGATGGCTAGCGCTTTCCTTTAAGCCTCAATCTTGAATCTGGATAGACATGCCATCCAATGCAATACCTAGCTCGACTTATAGCTTTCCCTTTGTACCATTTGCATAATAATAATATTCAAAGATTACTACCATAGACCACAGTCCTCCCCTGAAGTCTTCAGAGATCCTACTGGCCAGTACAGGCTTCCACCAATACCAATACGCGCATCCTCTCATCACCAAGCACCCCCCAAGGCGGCGGAAGTGACGCCGTTTGCTTTTGGCAATCTGATGTCCACGACGCTTTTTATTCTGCCTGATTAAATAGACTCGACTTTCTTCTCTTACCTGATACCCTTTCTCAGTCCAAATACCCTCATCTTCCTCCAACAACAGTGCCCTGGAATCAGGCGCCAGTCGCATCTTTACAATATGGCCTTCTGGCCAGCAAACACCCCCACCACTTTCCAACCTTCGAAGCCCGACATGGCCTCGTTGAAAAGTCGAATACCGGGTAAGTCTTGAGCTCCTCGCTGTGTCTCAGCAATGAGACGTCGCATTCAGACAACTAACCGCGAGCAATTAGGCCAAACGGCGCCTCGAATCATTGCAACCATAAAACAAGCAGACAGAAGATCCAGAGACCCTCTCGAACGAAACCCCTTCACAGATCCTCCATGTGGCTACGACGAGATCCTGGATGAGAATAGGAAGAATCAGCGAGTGCTTGGATCCTGCAAACATTACTGGACAACACAGACGGATCAATCAGTTCTTCCCACAGTGGAGAGAGGCTTGAAAGACTCGAGACACCGAATAGCCTGCTTCTGTCAGCAGTGCAGATGGCATGTCGACCTCACAATCACCTGCTTCGCCAACTCGTGTCCATCACTTGATGCTCCACTGCATCATTTCGTCGACTTTCGAAAACTGGATGAGCAGCAGGAATGGTACTCAGGGAAGTGCTCTAGCTGTGACGCTACATTGGATATCGAATACCGTGCTCCCAGATTAAGCCAAGAAGATGTCGGACTCTTGACAGACACTGCTTGCCTCCAACAACGCTTCAGAATAGCAAGGGACAAGGACCCAGATCGACCTGATCTCAAAGTGACATCTCCACTGATGGTCCTGGATGCTTTGGCATGCTACATCAAAGATTCCCTGGAGCCACAGGACACACACCGAGCGATCCCACGACTGAATCGGAGGTTTCTGCTCTCTTTTGGAGAGGATTGTGAACCACTGCTTAAGAAGCTGGATTTCGTACAAACAGAGGAGACCTGGAAACTGCCTGTACCCCCTCCAGCAGATCCATGGGCGTACGATTTGCGACAGCTTCTCCAAGACGTGCAGGAAGAACTTTGGGCTTTGATGCGGCTGCATATGCCAAGTCCTCACCCAAGTAAGCTCAAGGGCTACAAGGAGAAACCCGAAGCGTTTGACAACGATATCCAGCTGCTTTTGTCCACGATCGAGTACGATAAATTTCGCGTGGTCAGGCGGACACCGATGCTCAATCAAGACGAGGAGCGATGGTTCTCAGGCCTTGGTGCGATTGGTGACTTCTCAGATGAGTTGTTGATATACTCTTTCGACAGGCAGACCACATACGACCCAACTAGCACGTCTTACTATTTCGACTGCTTGACAAAATTAGCGAACAAGCGGCAGAGCGAGACTTTGGAGATAAAAGTGATGACCCTTGCATCGGAAGGCTACTTTGGACGTGAGGATATCACCAAGGCGTACAAGTACTTTTCTCTCGACGCGTGGAATGCGACCAATTACAGTGATGAGTATATCCGGAATACCTTTGAGGCGCGTCTGGACTCTGTACAAGCATGGCAAGAGACTGAGATGAGGCAAATGTTGCGGGTTATTGCACTGTCTCGGGGGAGTAGAGAATTGGAGGGCGCCGCTGCTAATGGTATGTTACCTTTTTTCTTTGTTCTGTCAAGTCTTTTGCGTTCAAATACTTTCGTCCAATTCCGCCATCAGAATGTGTCAACGCGTTTTGTGTGAGAAATGTGGCAAAGACTGTGCGACAATCATCCACTCTTCCGGCAGATCTTCAAGTTACTTCTTTGTGCTCAAGGGAAACTTCGCGAAGGAGTTGTTTGCATCCAATGGAGTGCAGCTGCCAGTCTATTTATCTCTCCCTCCTCAAGCAAGAGCATTTCACCCTCACAACTTGCTCTCCCTCTCCATACTTCAAGACCTCAAGACTCTAAGACTCAACTCGCGGCTTTAACTTCGTCAAGCATTTTATTGACACATTCCGCAATCATATTTTCATTTGCTTCAATCCCACATCATCATGAATCCAAAAGCCCCCTCTTCGGACGCTCCTACTGACCTGCCTGATGAAGATATGAAGACTGCCGACCAGGCTTTGAAGTGGCTCGCGTCCCCGTCCGACAGCTCGACTGAATACAACGATGAACAAATCACTACTCTTGCAGCAGTCAAATACGCCGATGCTCAAGATTCTGCCGATCGAGAGAAGGTCAAGACGGCCGTCAAACTCATCGCTGAGCAACGCGACAGCTACACCCTGCGCTTTTGGCAACCCGATGGTAATGGTTCGTTTGAAGATGACGAGCTGACCCAAGCCTACAAATATTATAATATCGACGATCGCAGCGGCTACCTCGACCTGGATGTTTTGCAGACCATGCTAACAATGCGGCAACAAGATCCGGATGCCAGCCAAAGAGACAAAGATGACGCACAGAAACACCGTGACGTTCTCGCAAAACACTCCAACCTCTCGGTTAGCAGCGTACAGAGGGCAGCCGACTACGGCAGTCCGGTTGGTCTCAACAACTTAGGCAATACTTGCTACCTCAATTCTTTGCTTCAGTATCTTTACGCCATCAAACCTTTCCGCGACCTCGTCACGAACTTCGACGCCCACAAACAACCCCTGGATGGCGTCGCATCTAATACCGATTTTGGCACAGTGGGAGGCATGAAAATTACTGCGGAAGAAGCAGCCGATGGCCAAGAATTGCTCCCAGACCTTGCAGCTCTCTTCAACCAAATGACCACTGCACCTGGGCCCGATATTACTCCAGCCTGGAAGCTGGCATGTCTTGCCTTGAAGGCGCCCGAAACGTCGTCGCCAACGGCGAAAGTAGCACCTACTACCAATGGACGTTCCACAACAACCACTCCAGCATCGCCGCCGGAGTCCACTAGTGATGCTAGTGATGTAACGCTCGTCGGAGATATTGTTTTGACCCCAGATTCTGATGCTGACGATGGCCAGAAAGAGAATGCAACTGACGAGGAAGAGAAAGAACGCGCAGACAGCATGGACGTGGAAGATGGCACACTCTCCGCGCCTACGCGACCGCCACCCGTTCCTCCTCGTCCGGCGAAAACAGGAGAATCATGGAAGGCGGCAGCGCAGTGGGCAGCCCGGCAACATGATGTGCATGAAGTTGTGACTAGCATCGAAAACAAGACTTTGTCTGCAATTCGACCAGACGGCATCGGCGCTGATGGGAAGCGGGACGATGCAATCAAGAGGTGAGCCACTGCAACTTCATTTCTCAACAGATTCTGCCTTTCATTGGTCCAAGCTAACATTTGACAGGCTATTCTACTCCACCACTCGCCATGTATACCCCAACAAGGAATTGGTGGGCGGGGAAGAAGATGAGAATACCTTCATCATCCACCTGGAACGTGAACCGATCGACATCTCCGAAGGCCTCGACAATACCTTTGGACGCGAAACGGTCGATGTCAAAGTCAACGACAAGCTCGTGTCGAGCAAACGTTATCAGACTATTGTGAAAGCAGCGCCATTCCTGCAGATCTATCACCAAAACCAAAAATCAACCACCATGATCAACCCCGATGGCACGCACGGACAGACGACTGCTTTCGTGGAGCACAATATCAAATTACCCGCCACTATCAACATGGCGCGCTGGATGGATAACCCGACGCCTGCGCTTCTCGAATTGCGCCAGGAGTCATGGCAGCTTCGAGAACGGCGCCAGGCCTTGAGAGATGAGCAAGAAAGGCTCAAAACTACAGACATTCCAAAAGTTGACGGCACCGATGCTTTGGATGCTTCCTACCAGTGGATCAATTCGCTTGGAGAAGAGCTTGAGCTTGGTGACGATTCACCCATTACATCCAATCTTCAGGCTCAGGCCGCTTCGGTCCGCTCAAGAAAAGATGAAATCAACACGCAGATTGCAGAGATTACCAAAGAGCTAGAGAGCCTACAATTCGATAAATTCAATGCCCCAGACAAAGAGTACTCCCTCTTTGCAGTCTTCATTCACCGCGGAACCACAACAGGTGGACACTACTGGATTTACATTCAAGATTTCGTCAACAAGAAATGGCGAAAATACGAAGACAGCACTGTCGAGGTTGTCGCCGATATCAGTAACATCATGGAGGGGAAGATCACGTCCGTCGACGGAAGACCTAACTTCGTTGTCTACGTCAAGGACGACGAGAAAGAGGCGCTTACTGCAGCTTTGCACCGTCTCGAGCCTGAGCATGAGGAGGGCGAGATTGTGGATGTGGAAATGATGGATGTCTCGCAGTCGCAGCATGTAGATCCGAAGAGTGAGTCAATCATGATGGAGTTGGATGGCGACGACGAGGACGCCACCCACACCTATCATGGTTGAGCGCATTCGACCTCAATGATGAACGACGATTGTACTATTATTTTTCTTTTTGGAGCTTGTGCTGATGTTGATGTTCTCAGAGTTAATGAGAGAGCCATGTCCACATGCTCCTTCCATGGACGAGGAGCAGATCGACACAGATGAGGAAATGGCAAGACGATTGCAGGCGGAATTTTACGGGCAGGAATTTTCACCGGAGGATGGGGTCCCATTCAACCCTGTCAAGTTGGCTGCCTTGCAGGACTGGATTCCAAATGTTCATAACGATGATGCTGTCCTACCTTCTTGCTGGAACGGTGACAGATCTCCCCCTGCTGATCGAGAAGAGCGTGGGCGTTGTATGGAGAGGAAGGGAATTGATGTCCAGAAGCCTGCCAAGTATGTGAAGAGTGGGCGACCTGGACGGAGCGGTATTCGGAAGGAGGAAGATTTCATTGGAGAGGATAGCTATCGCAAAGTTTTTGGGACGAGTCCGCCTCCACCACACCCGCAGCCAACGATCACGGTTACGGTTACTTCGCTTGATGGTGGTTATGATAGCGAAGACGCGGTCAGTAATCCTTTCGATGGTTCGGATGTTGAGGAGAAGAAGGCAGATGCTAAAGATGATGGTGGAAAGAAATCCGAAAAAGAAAGCTGACACTGATACTGATGCTGCTGAGCCTATGGAGTCTACTGAGTAGGGCTGATTTGTATTCTATGGTATTGGTATGGATTGGTATGAGCGTGGAGTACGGCGCGAGGCTTATTGAGCAGTGCATTATGGGATGTGAGGCCGCGGCCTTGCCAGTTCAATCGATTTGGCATTCCTTTTCGTAATTCGATCTGCTGTTTTGTGAATTCTGTTTCGTTCAGCTGTCAGGCAGTTGGGCTTGCTCCTTGGTGTTCGCTGTGATTCTAAGTTTTGGTGGGGGTTGTTTCTAGGTAAGGGATTCAAATTCGGGTGCTTTGCCAGAGCGATGTCCAATGGATCAGACCACAGTGGTGCCGCCCATTCCATTCCTTTGATGACACAGTCTTCTAAAAAGGCGCACTCTCAATCTTAGAAAGCAGTCCCAAAGTTTCTGGCGATCTCAAAAACAAAGTTTGGCAGTACTTTATGAGTCGACAGACTCCTAGTATAGGTCTAGGCAACATCGTAAAAAGTCTGGCTCAAAGCCTGGGCGAGAATCAAAGCGAGGATTAGACTCTGCAGTGCTTTTCTATTTATATTCTCACTCTTCTCGCTCTTCAAAAAGATCATTCCTCAGAGCAAACGTCACAGTCTACACTTGAGTTCAGCATATACTCTCAGCATACATACTGCACAGATCTGACTGCTCCGGATACGGAATAGCATACATATCAGACTCGCAAACGCATCGTTTTGAGAGTTCAGAGCTACTGCCTCAAGTAAGACCTACACTTTTTTCAAGGCCTTAAATATCAAGCTCACACGCATTGCGGAATCAAACAACACGAACAATCACAATGGCAAATCTCCGGAATAACGCCAGAGCTGTGCGCTCCCGCATCTCAAACCTTATCAACGACGATATCGAAGGGACCTTTGCAAATCTCCAAATTTCCAGGGACAATGTCAGAGTAAGTGGCTCCCGCCTTGCAACCATGACCGACACCGATATCGAGGGCGCTTTTGCAACTCTCCGAATTTCAGGCGATACCACGTTCGATGATAATAACAAGGCTTTTCCCACCTTGAGACAACGTTCAGTACATAGGCAACGTATGACTCGGCGAAACTACTGGGATTCTGGGCAATATCGCATCCAGAACGAAAATATTGCTGGATTCCGAACCGCCAATCTCCGACAAGAGAGGGAGGATGGGATGCAAGAGCTTGGTGTTATTCGCGAAGGTCAAGATGTTGTTGCTGGGACTTCTGTGGTTCCTGGTACGCCCATTCCTGCTATTCGAGATACTCGGGAGTATCAAAGGTCTG
Source organism: Venturiaceae sp. KMAF11 (assembly GCA_023078705.1). NCBI lineage: Eukaryota > Fungi > Ascomycota > Dothideomycetes > Venturiales > Venturiaceae > Venturiaceae sp. KMAF11. The sequence continues at coordinate 293,319 of JALGOQ010000015.1, forward strand.
CTAGGCTAAGGACAGGGCGTCTTCACATGTCCACTGTCCTCGAACTTCCCATTCCAATTCGAAGACGTCGGAATCGCAGCATCAATAACCACGAAGACGAGACCCCAATCCCATCGCGTCATATTCCTGCTCCTACGCCACTACGTCGCCAAACTCCAAGGCAGGGGGATCCACCAAGCTATGCGATGGCAATGCGGAATGGAAATTTACCGGACAATCCACCTGCTGTTGACCCTGAACGACAGGCGGAACGTGATTTGTGGGAGAGTGAAAGGGAAATAGCGAGGGAAAGGGATGATAAGGATAAGGAGAATGAGGTGCCGGAGTCGGAGCCGGAGTCGGAAGGGTCGAGTATACAGGGTGAGGAGGAAAGGAGGAGGATTAGGCGGGCTAGGAGGACTGTGACTGCTATTATGATGAGGTGGAGGATGTAGGGCGAGTCTGGAATAGTTGAATGGTGTTAAAAGCTTGGGTTCTGAAGTATTGGTTTGAGAGCTGAGGTGTTCCTGGAAGGATAGTATCGTATTGTGCATACGATTTTTGGGCAATCGGGCTTGGAGTTACACTTCTTGGTTCGATGATTCGGTCAGAAGTTTTCTGCATAGGCTTTAGTATCGCTATGGAAGGATTGGATATTTTAGTTCATATATTTTCTCGATCTTAGTTGCTTGAAATATGAGGCGTTTGGATTGAATTTATAACCCTAGACAAGTATTTAAACCTCGGGATATAGATAGGAATTTCGTCAATTGATGTTTTCTTTGTCGATCTGTGTTTCTGAGTATTTGGTTCTGAGCCTTCCGATTTCCTAATGTGGCTTCCCCGATCGTGACCTCAAAGTGGGTCTCTACGTCGCCGTTTCCTCTCCCATTTGTCTCTCTTCATCAACACCAAACTTCTCCATCCTACGCCCTTGCTCGTCTTACCTTTTTAGCATCGCAAGGGGATGGAGACATTGCTGTCCGCTCATTAAATGACTCGACAGCGCGCCTGCTCAGCTGATGCCGACATTCAACCATTCTCCCACTCGATGAACAGCGAGCTGTTCCAAGAAAAAGCAGGGCGTTCCCAGCAGGGCTGTAGTTCTTATCTGATGCTAGAGTTGGGAGATATCCCCGTTTGACATCGGCTAATGCTTCGATTTTCTGATATTGAGGAGATGCGTGGGTCTCAACCTCTAGCTACTGCCCCAAGTGGCCAACCATACTGGCCGTGTGCCATTCCGATGCGCCTCCTCTACCCCTCAAAGACCATCATGCTCAGTTAGAGAAAGATTTGCCCGTGATATTGTGCACGTTGCATGAGATACAAAGACATGGCTTTTGCAGACACATTTCACTGGGCGGTCTCGAGGAAGCTTGGACATCGGTTAAGCTTTCGAATACGAGGCTTATCTGTTCTAGGCAAAGCTTGCACATCACGATGTAACAAGTGCATTCAGCTCTATGAAGAACAAAGAATCACTCGATCAAGACGAAGCCATGGCTGCGGTATACGAGGTGGCATCTCATCGATTTTCACATTTACCTTCGCTTGTGTGCTGCGTGCCGGAAATTCGGAATGTGCTGAACCAGGCCATATAGTCGCAGAGTCCGCTTCTTCCACTCTTCTCTTCTTTTCTCTTACTCAAACTCATTTGCCTCAGTTTTCCCATCTCAAAGTACACACGCCTGTTCTATTCCAGCTATTGTCATACCTTTGCCCCAATTTTCGTTGGATTTCATCACACCAGTATAATTCTCGTCCGGAATTGCAAAATGAATCACGCCCGAACAGCCGAAGACAAAGTTAGTCAGAGGGAAATATATGGATGGGGAGGGAGAGTGCCAAGTCTAGACGAGTATGCAGCATTGATGAAGGACAGACTGGCGAAATTCGTCAATGATACCCTCTTCAAGTTCACGAACTTCGATGTACAATGGCTAGGTATAGGCCTATTCCAAAATGCCGAGCGTGACCACACACCACTTCTCGCTGCCTTGTTGTTCATATACAAAGAAGTCCACCACAAACATAACATGACTCAGGAGGCTTTTTTAAGTCGATGTCATTGGTTTATCGTCAGCACTAAACGGAATGGAAAACTCAGAAGCCTAGCTCTCGTGTGCGAGTTCATCCCAGCATTACCAATTCGAAGAGCTGGGTGGATTGTGTGGGAGGCTGACAGATACGAAGGGACAGCCCAAGAGAAATGGAAAGTCGTGGGCGCAGTGGAGATTGCGAACGGAAAAAAAAAGAAGACTCGAAGCGTTACAGACCCTGATGCGACTGCCAGCGACGATACAAATGTTATCCTCGAGGCCGATGATGGAGAATATATGCCCCCTGCAATATTGGACATTCTCGCAAATCCCGAACGCATGGATATTTCAAGCGTGAAGCCAGACGAAATCACGGCTTTGGCAGCTACTGTCACCACTGCTGCTGCTTCCGCACCTGCTATCAACGATCCTCCCCCTCCAGCAAAGACAAGCGGTCTATCATTGCCGCCCAACCTCGCAAGCGGATTTGGCGGCGTAGACGCAAGCTTCCCCATCTTCTCTGCAGAAGCTTTCCGCCCAGGCTTATTCAACTTCGATATCACAGATCCGGCCAGGGTCTCCACTTATTCATGCGCCAGCAGTGATGGAAGAGGCACCGACTATACCGTCCCCGACTATTTGCATTTCGTCTGGCAATCCTCGTCGGACCATTTCACAGTAGCTGGGCAAACAAAGACAGAGTTCTCTCAAGAGCTGTCGATGAAAATGCATCTCGACATCGATGCTAATGACAGTCTTGGTTTTGGAATGGAGATGTCTGGAAGTTTCAACGACGAGAGCAGTGTGGAGACGTTCAACAAGTACGTTGCGCGGTATGACCAATACTTTGTTTATCGCGTTGCATTCAAGGACCGTGAAGATGTCCTCAGCCACGTCAGCAAAGATGCGTGGACAAACTTCTGCAACTGGGGTGCTGAAAAGATCGTCAATCACTATGGAACTCACTATATGACTGACGTCCAGTTTGGAGGTCTGCGCGTCATTTCCGCGACAGTTGATACTCGAGACGAAATCAGTAACAGTGAGCTGACCGCCTCACTCAATCTCAAGGTAAAATCTACCTAGACCTTCTGAAACCACCGCGTTATTTTGACTAACACGACGCAGATCTCCATGTCCGACCCAGTACTTCATGCCATTGACCTGGGAACTGTGGATACAGGAATGGATGTCTCATCAACTACCCGCTCCAAGATTGCAAAGAAAATGGAAGCTACCAGAGCCAGAACGGTGGGCGGCTTGGCTGAAGACGACGATAAGGCAATAGGCTCTTGGCGCCGGAGCTTGTACGCAAATCCCGCATCAGTAAACTATAAGATTCGACCTCTCCATGAACTCATGCCCGACGACAAAAAGGCCAAGGAGGTCGAGGCTGCTATCAAGAAGCGCCTCAAGACCGAGATGCCCGCTGACGACTGCGGAATCCTTGCTGTTCGCGTCCCTATTAAGACGTGCATGGACTATGGCAACCTCAGTGTTGCTTACCCCGATGCGCCGAAAGGCTGGCTACGCCTGTGCCAGGTAGCAGAAAAAGGCGACAAGTCCACCGCCTTCAAAGACCAACCCTACGGCATCGCAGTCAAGATGAATCCAAACCTGATGCTTAACGGCAAATGTCCTCGCCCGACCGTCGTCCCGGCATCCAGCTGCGTCATGACAGACGTCAACCTAGACGGCAACGGTAACAAGAAATACGGACTATTTACGCTCAGCGCCCAATCCATCACGACCAAAGAAGACGGCAAGGGAAATATCGTATCCAAAGACGCAGCTGGTGCCAAAGACGTAGTCCACAAGTACATGCCTATATCTGAGCTCATAGACGTGTCCCACGATGAACTAGACATCCCCTACAAGAAATACGCATGCATCCGGGAAGATCTCCTCGTAACTCTCTCCACAGCTATCAAGACAACAACTATGAAAGCTGTCTCGCTCCACAATGGCATCTTCCGCCAGGTGGCCACGGGCCAGCAGTTTAGCGGTTCGATTATGGGGACGCCGATTTCTAAAGGCAACCTTGGTGACGATGATGATCATGCACTTGTTGAGACTGCGGATGGGACGCCTGGGAAGGCAAGGACGGCGACGTTGGTTTATATGAATTTGCCGGGGGTGAACTATGAGGAGTTCAAGGGGATGACGCTTGATTGGGGGAAGGTGCAGTGGTTGGAAAGTAATTGGATGTTGCAGCCGGAGTTTAATATGACAGGTGGTGGTGCTGGGGGTGGGATGGCTGGGCATTAGAGAGGGATATTTCTTTGATTTTGATAGGTTTGTTCCAAAACGACGCTCTTCGAATGCTGGAGGTCTCGTACTTGTCCCTGAAATATAAATCATCAGTATACCAATGCCTGGTCACAAGCTGACACTCCTGGTCAATGAGTGCTTATAATAAGTATAGTCGCGCTGATGTTGGTTGAATAAAACACTATTCTGCTCTATAGATGGGGATTGCAAGCAGCCCTTTACAAAGCAAAGGTCATGCTCGGCCCTGTCTTCCTGTCCAAACAATCGTTGCTTACATATTTGGAAGAGCATTGAATATCTATACTTGTGAATGTAGCGCTATTCAGTCGACGCTCGGACTCTCTGGTATGAACTTCTAGGTGGATCACGTTGTACTGAGTGATGATCATAAGGCTAAGAAATAGCGATGATCGCCATCAATACTTCTGCACATATACCCTCAAACTAGGATGGAGCAAGAAGTATATACAGTCCTACAAATTAGAGTAGCTCGCTTGAAACTACTGGTAAATGGATTAGTTCACTCTCGCGCAGAGGGATAAGTTACTGATCCATGTAGTGTCCACTCCACACCTCAAAAGCAAACCCAACTTCTCTCTTCATTGATAGAACAAGTACGCATCAGTTTTGTAAGGACATCAGCGAAGAGCTCATTGAGTTGAGATATCATCACTATCGTTTGCGACAGTATAGAGTGCGGGCGCGTCAATCGTCGGCGAACTCTGCGACGACGTTACGGCGCTAGCTTCTGGGTGCCCGCTCTTGAAATCGGTACCGCTGTAGTTGTTTTGATGAGACCTTTCGATTGATGACAGCTTTTAAGAAAGCGTGGGTGACTCAAAAGCCAGAAGATTTGTGTTTTCCGGTTCTCCTTGTATCCCACACTCATGTTTGCGCTCTCTTGACTCAATTCATCTTTACAGTAAAGTCGCATTGCCTACTTGCACAAATTAAGGCTCCAGAGAATTAGACGACTATGCTTCTTTGATTAGCTCAAGAAAGCTTGGAACATGCCTGTTGTGGCATATCGTGATCTAAGTTTCCAACTGGTGGAAGTGAACATCTTTGCGACTCGCCGACACCAACCTTCCCGCGGGATGAAAGCAGTGCTGATGTTCCTTCCAGATTTGGCATTAAAATTACTCATAACGTATAGTTCAATTTATTCAAGACATTCGATTTAATCAATTCTCTAGTCTTCAGACCAATTTACATGGAGTTCAAACGAGAGCGAAGCGACATTCCGATGACCGACCGCCACAACCTGTACAGGGCACGCAAAGCTCTAATAAAATGTTCTTAGTTATTTAGTTGTGCTATCATCGCGTTCCTTAGTTAGTATTGCACTCGAACACATTCGTTTATATCTTATTTTCTCACCAAGCAAATTTATCCTTCATCGCCAATATGAAGTTCGCCATCAGCGCTACGTTACTCAGCCTAGCCGCAGTGCAGGCCACTGCAATTCCGGTTGCCTCTCCTTCCCCCGATGCTCAGGATACTATCCAGGTCGGAGTGCCAAAGATGATTGCACCAAAGTACAGGGACAATGCTCAACGAGCTATCATTCGCTACCCGGCGTTCACACTGGCAGCCAAAGGAGTAAGTAAAGCAGGATGACATGAAGAACAGATATTGACAAATAACAGAAGGGCGGTGGGATGTCCATGGACCCTAAGGGTCAGGGAGGAACACTCAGAATTGGGTCAGGAATGTGCTCGAAATGCACTCTCCTCTCCGCTCACTACCGGTTGGTACATCCAGATGGCAGGGAAGCCACCACGAAGGATGGAGTATACATTCATCATATGACGTCTTACCTGAGTCCCAAGACGTCTGTGAACCCCATCGGAACCACTCTGAGCATGGGTAACGGCGCTTACTTCATCGACCGCGGCGAGGATTCTGGTGAAAGTGACACCGTTTTCACCTCTGCCAATGGTAAATTTCTGTCTGGATACCATGTTGTTGGAACACCTTCAATCTCTGTCTCCTATGATTTTGTCAACTACAAAGACACCCCAACGCAGCTTCATTTGGAACTGGAATACGAATATCTTGATGGAATCGTTGGGCAGGACGCTGGCCACACCCTCAAGTCGGTAGCTGGCTCGCCCAAGCTGAACGGGAAATCTGTATCGATGCCAATGAAAGTTACTAAGGACAGTACGATCATGTGGGCTCGTGGCCATTTGCACCAAGGAGGCGTCAGCATGGGTCTGAACGTCAATGGGGTTCAGAAGTGTGTATCCAGAGCGACCTACGGCCCCCTTCCAGATGACCCCATCACCAGCATGTCGCTTTGCCCTGAGCCGATCAAAATCAAGGCAGGTGATACTCTCACCATCGAGTCCTTGTACGACACCAATCAGCATAGACTGTATGTTATCCCTCCAGCTCGTATTCTAATTTTCAAAGAAATAAGTCTGGAACTAACTCGTTCAATTGATGTAGCCGCCCAGCCTCAGATGGTTCCGGACACGACGCTAAAGGAAGAATTGGTGGTTCCGACGTTATGGGCATGTTCGCCATGTCCTATACCTCGTAGACTGGTATATTCCAGTTTCAATCAGCGTATAGCTTCATTCCTTGTAAATATTCATAGTACAAAGACAACTTTGGATGAAGCCTTTCATTTAATTTATCTATAACCAAGGGGCCATCAAGATATCCCGAGAACTCGTAGCAAAGCTCAGTTCTCTGACCATACTCATATTCCTCAACAGACCTTTTGAAATATTCCTACTGACGGCAAGGATGAAATTTGCTGATAAAGATTAAACTTACTGACAAGGATGAAACGGGTGGTTTTGTCATCCTTTTCTCTCGAAACTTTTGGCCGCATGTGCTTGGTTTTTGCAAGCTGTTGGTTATATAGCCATAGTAGAGGACCAGGAGGAACCGCATGGCGCAAGGCAAAATTGTACCGTTTATGGTAGCATATTTGACTTAGCCATATGTATCATTTCTCTCAGGTAGTTGTGTACATGTAGTGATTCTAGCGTCAGGCCTCAACTTTATCGCTCCCCCAAAATTCGAAAACCGAGTCAAACAACGTCTCTTCCACCATATGCCATTTGCAGAGCAGGTATCAGCTTTACAAGATACGTAAAAACTCACTGTCATCTTTCTCCTTATCAAGGCAGTATGAGAGATGAAAGTGATGGGAGGAAGCTGAGAACTAACTGATGGGCCTTTCTTGATGACGTGATGCTCCACAATTGTAAACCCCTATTTTCTCGATCTTGATTCCGTCACAGACAACAACGCCTCCCTCCACGCTCAAATATTTTCGGGAAACACTCCGGCACTACGAATTTAACCTTTTCCTTAGCAAAATCCCTGCCAAGTGGTATAGCTTTCGGTGACGAATACCTTCTCAGTCTACCGTGGGCGCTACTATTGCCTGCATCGATCTAAGCTCACACGTTTTGAGAGGAGCTAAACTGTCTTCTTGGAAGCATTATTGCTTGGGACACGATAGATCCAAAGAAACGACTTATACCCGTATCAGCAGGTCCGACGTGCGATCGATACTTCTCCATCTTTCGCTGAGCTCCGGACTCCACGACCTTGTGCAAATCATTAGTATCTTGAACCCGATAGCTTGGGATCAGATCCTGCTCGGAGGTATGGTAATTTAATCTCCGTACAAACAGATCTCCTCCTGTGCTGTGTCGTGGTGGGGAATGCGATATATGAGTGCAACGGCAACGTTGAATGACATCGAGACGAGGCTTTCCTCAGCCATCGTCTTGTCAATGCAGGAGTATTGTCACTCTACTCTAGCGTAGCGTTGACCTCGGGAGTCAATGCACACCAAGCTACTAACAGCATTCCATCACCAAATTCCTGGTAGGACACATACGACGCCGGCGACCGCTTCGAACTTGCTTGAACAATCCCAAAACTCATTTTACCGGAATGACCGATTTGAGGCGTTAGTTTGATCGTTCGCTCAGTCAACCAAGCTCCTCAGGAAGGATCCGGTCACAACATTCACACATTCAATCTCAAATCCTCCGATAGCCACTGAAGCCACAATTCTCTCGGACCCACTATTCGGTGCTTCTATTCAAATTCTCGTGGAGCTCAGCCCCTCGACGAGTAAGTAAAATCCGTGGGAGAGGCTCATATGATTAAGGTTTCACAATATTGATATTTTCAGGGTCGTCTTTAACCAAGATTTGGACGAAAACCATCGTACACCTATCATTTCGTGATTTTTCCAGAGCTACTGCATGGAACAATCTCAACCTTCCTAAAATGATCCTTCGACACCACAGTGCCGGATACGTCGTTACGGGATCGTCTACCATCTCCTCTTCAAGTCTAAGGCTGTAGACGTCAATAGCGGCGCGCGATATACGTGTGGGGGAACGCCTAGAACGGGGTGTCTGTTGGTACCACATTGGATGCAACTTTCGGCATCCTGATGCGCTGTTATCATTTTAGACATGCTAGTCTTGCAGAATAATTCGAAGCACGTTCGAAAATCATGGCCCAACCAGCAAGCATGGCTAGGGCGACTTTCCGATGGAGAAGTCCGGGCTGGACGCGCAGTTCGGATCGCGATTGAAGATGGGACGCGCTCGCTGTCCCAGTCGAAAAGACTTCCTCCCCATTCCTTCTCTCTGGTTTTTTTGCTCGGAATTCCTTGATCTCCAACAACCACTACGTCTGCTGTCGTCGTTGGTATCTTTTCTTACACCTCTGTGGAGAACCGACAATCGGATTATTGCCGGTTATGGGTAGACACAATGAGACACTCTTGGAGCTATGCGTGCGTACTATACTTCTGGGGAATAGCATCTCAGTGCGGATGCTTGAGTATCTTTGCTCAGCGAAAACTCTGGAGCATGGATTCGAAGACCTGGCAAACGACTTTCTCGATCTCTCGCGGATCCTATGGGCAATCGAAGCAGGCGTCTCAGAAACTTTGCCCACCAGGAACCGCATCCCATACGACATGAATCAGGACCTTTTGTCCAAGATTCAGAAAGCAAATGACGATTTTAGCGTTCTGAACCAGATATGCGTAAAATTTGTGGAACTTGAGAACAAGGGCAAGTTCCAAAAGGGGTGGCGTCTATTCTTCTTGGGCACCGATATCGAAAAAATGCGATACACTCTGCAGAAAGACAGAGACTCGCTGAAGATGAGCGCTGTCGTCTTCAGATGGTCTGTGGGCGACACTGAAGCTGAACCAAACGCCGGCATTGGATATACAGCACTGATCGCAGCGTTACAACGATTGAATGGTAACCAAACAACTACTGTCATTCCACCACTCTCCTCACCCTCATCCAGCGAGACTATGGTTGAGCCTGCAGTCCAATTGCCTCGGGCCCCATCCTCAGCGAGGAATGACATGAGCAAACGTCTTCCAAGTTACGACAGCCTGAACCATCCACCGAGCCACCCGGCACCATCACCGCTCTCTGATGACTCGATTATTGGCGCACAACGCTACCCTGGCGCAATATCTAGAAACCAATCCCCAAACCATTCGGCCGATCTCGACAGCTTGCCCATCCGTGGGCTGCATTTCAATGACAACTCAAACTCTACAAGTCATAAACACGGGCACTTCAGTACGTTCTCTGACGCCACAGTTGCATCAACTATCCTCCTCGATCCCGCACTTCTACACTCGAGTCTTGGTGAGTCCCGTCATCAGAGCGTTGTCTGGTCTATTCGAGATTTCCCTCTTCCCCGTGGTATCCCTGCATGGTCTCGATCTAATCTGACTACTACTGCTGCAGATTCCACCTCCATGTCTACCATGCACGATAGCCGCTCTCAAACCTTCCAGTACCCAATCAAATTCATACGTGTGAAGGCCGATCGGAGTACAGTACCACACCGGACCCGGACGCCAGGACCAGGGTTTTCGATATCCCACTCGAGTGGGATGCTGATGCACGCCATTCAGCACAGGGATCTGAATAATGCCGAAAGGCTGCTGGATAGCGGTGCGGACACTGGTGATCCGAATCTGCTCATTCGTGCTTGTCTGAACGGCGATGAGGAGATTGTGAGACTTCTACTGCTCTATGGAGCAGATCCGAACGCGAGCGACAGCAAAGGTTACACGCCTCTATACGCAGCAGCCAAGACCACGCTTCTGGAGGGTGTCGAACTTCTCATAAAGTATGGCGCAGACCCAAATATGTCCGCAGGCCCTGATGAGGAATCACCACTCGTCACTGCAGTGCAGAAACGTCATTTCGAGCTTGAACACCTGCTGCTCATGTATGGTGCTGATCCATGCGCTATTATGGCGTGCGGAAACACTCCCCTCATCAAGATTATCGACAAGTCCGTGCCTCAGAGGTTCATCAAGCTGATGTTGGACTATGATGCTGATGCCAATGCCAAAGACAAAGAGGGTGCGACTGCCCTCTTCAAAGCGATCCAGGTAGTACGTGTTGACATCATGAGCTTGTTGTTCGACCACGGAGCAGACCCGAATCTGCCTGCCCCCAAGCATCCCCTGTGGCCATCAACATACCATGCCGAGACTCTACAGCTTTTGCTCTTGCGTGGAGCGGACGCAAAAAAGGCTCCGGGTCTCATGGAGCTTGCATCGAGTTTGAAAAACATTGAGTCAGTATCAGTGCTGCTTAATGCTGGTGTCTCGCCAAATATAAAGAAGGACGGTATCTATACACCACTGTGCTCAGCGATTCGTGACAACAGCGTCGACATCGTGGACTTGCTTCTAGCCAATGGCGCAGACCCAAATCTACCAGCATCCGAGTATCCGCACTTTAAGTGCATTACGCACAACAGATTGCACATATTACCAAAGCTGATTGCTGCTGGCTCGGATTTGCACCAGCCAAAGGGAATACTTGAATGTGCTGTTGCGCACAACAACATGGAGGCCCTCAAATTCCTTCTTTCACAAGGCGTTCACCTCAATGATCGCAGTGAAGAAGGCTGCACAGCTCTCACTACTGCTATCCGTGATAACAAAGTCCCAATGCTCGACCTGCTACTCGCCAACGGTGCTGACCCCAACTTCCGCGGCGAAGACTGGCCCCTTACAATGGCAGTGAAGCGCCCGGACATCCTGCGCAAGCTCCTCAAGGCGGTAAACAATCCATCATCAGTCCGCGGCGTCGTTGAAGCTGCTGTCATGGCGAATCAACTCGAGTCCATCAAGATGCTTCTCGACGCTGGTGTGAGCGTCGAGGACAAAACTGGTGGCGTTTTTTCGCCACTCACCACCGCACTACGAGAGGATCGCAACGATCTTGTGCGGTTCCTGCTGTACGAAGCTGGTGCTGATCCTAATGCGCCAGGTGAGCATCTGCCCATCATTAAGGCTATACGGAGGTGCAAGAAAAATGATACAGAGTGTATCGAGATGCTGCTCGATGTTGGCGCAGATATTAACAAAATGTATCGTGGATGGAATGCCGTCCTTCAGGCTGTTGAATCTGGGAATATGAAGATCCTTATGTTGCTGCTGCAGGAGGGCAATTGTGTGGATCTTATGGTCAAGGATGAGGGTGGAAGGAGTGTGGGTGACATTGTGAAAGAGAGAGGCTGGAGCGAGGCGATTCCGTTGTTGTTTCCAGACGATTACTGACCTCTTTCGTGCTGGACTGAAACGTAACAATATTGCGTTGCTTTTTTAAGTGTGATTTTGTAAGCTATAGACGAGTACGGCTGGACGATGTAACCAATTTTTGCGATGGTCTCGCAACACCGACAACATGCTATTTTCGGTAGCGATGAGGGATCTGTATCGATTATTCGATATTCGATACAGGAAGGTTCCGCATCCTACACAGGGACCCATGCCGCAATCTATCTCATTGCGTCATAAATAAAGCATTGAGTCCAAGCCTCATCTTCAAGTCATAAACTTCACGTTGCAGCTTTAACCTAAATATCGATGTCTCCTGCGATCACAACACGTCCATTTCTACATCATGGGTACTCTCACATCTCTACCCGGTGAAATCATCGACACCATAATCGACCATCTCGTAACTTCAATACCAAAAACCGACCCACAAGCACCCAATTTTGTATCGACAGGATCCGAGGGCCTGGCAATCGACGACGGCAAACTCATAAACTTTGCCACGCATTCACTCCCAACAATCTCTTACACAAACGCCGGAGGTATCCTCCTCGCAAACCACTACCTAAACTCCAGAACCTCAGCAGGACTATCCCGCTTCTCAGCGACTTGGGACAACAAAAATGTAATGTACATCCTCGCCGACGAAGAAAATAAACATCTAGGCATCCACTGGCTCCTCCGCAACCCAGACTCGGACATCATCCACTACATTATCCACACGGCGCGTTTGCCATGCACTGAAGAATACAAAGTAATACCCCAACTAGAAAGCTTGATCGATGGCTGGATCGTAGGCACAAGAGCCTACTGCGAAGGCGACGTATCATCAGATCATCCCTGGTCTAGCACGTGGAACGAGGTAACCCTCAACTTCACCTATGAGAATGCCGCGGACAAAGGCATCGGTCAAAAAAGCAATGGTCGCATAGGAAAATTCGACGACAGCTCGACGTGGCGGGATACATGTTGGAAAATGTTAAACTATGAGCGCAATTGGGAATGGGGTCCGCGCTATGACTGGTGTCCGTCATGGTTGGAGGGTATGGCTGATTCGTGGAAAATTAAAAACTTTGAGGTAAGGGACGAGGGGAGGTTTGTATTCAGTTGTGATATGTTTGCTACGCTTGCTGCATGGGATGATGAGCTGTATAGTTGGAAATACGATCACCCTGATGCGTCGAATGTTGGTAATTGGGGGCCTGTAGGTGGTCTTGTATGCGTTGAGTGTGATGAGAAATAGGAGTGGAGGATGCCTCCGTATGATTAATCTTGAGATTGGAAATAAGTAGACGAAGAACAGATGCTCCTCACTCAACATAAACCTCCCTATTCACACCCTCTCTCCACTTCATTCTAACATCCATATCAAATTGTCTCGCAAAGAAAGACCCCTCAACCCTCCACCCTTTCTCCGGATCCACAAATTCCATCTGCACCTGTCAGCAACCCTACTCAATGTCAAGAACAGAAGAAGAAACTCACATCAAGTAACCCAAGCAACGTAGGCATAACCTTATAAATCTCCAACGTAGCAATATGCCTCCCCAAACAAACCCTCGGCCCATATGAAAAGCTAAAATCATTATGTTTCATCACGGCCAACCTCTTTTCAAAAACCTCCTTATCCTCTCCCGGCGTCTTGAGCCATCTTTCTGGTTTGAAGTCCTCGGGATCGGCACCCCAGATTGACTCGTCGAAATTTAGTGTCCAAGGATTCATACCGACAACTGTGCCGGCGGGGAGTTTGGTGCCATCAGGAAGTGTGTAACCAGAAGAAGGGACGACGCGTTCGAGGAGAATGGAACCGATAAAGTGAATACGCATACTTTCGCGAATTATAGCTTCGAGATAGGGAAGGGCTTGAGCTGTTTTGAAAGGTACTGGATATGAGGTTCCGGAATTATCAAGTTCGTCTCTCAATTTTTGTAGGACACCAGGCGTTCTAATTGTGTAGTACAAGATCGATCGCATTACCACGCCCGTCGTATCTGACCCAGCAAAGAAATTCATTGCGACATATCCGCCCAGGACTTGTGGCGTGACGATATCGGGATGTTGTTTTTGGGCTTCGAGGAAACGGTCCATCAAGTCTGGTCTACCAGAGGCCTTTTCTTGGGTTAGACGGGCTTGGATGAGACCTCGGGCTTTGAGGATGAATTTGTTGGTTGGTGCTTTGAGGTATGTGTAGATTGGATTCTTTTTTAACCATTGATCGAGGACGGGCATGTTTTGGACCCAGCCTCGGTAGGCGAATTCGGTGTTGAGGTCGTGGAGCATGCCGTCGATATCATGACCTTGTTCTAGGAATCCGAGACGGGTGCTGAGAGTGAACTCGCCGACGACATCGAAGGCGACTGACGTTGTTAGCTTACTTGGTTGACCATTTGTTGGTGTATCGCGACTGACAGTACTGTACCCAATTGTCAATATCACAACTCTTTCCTCTATTCGATCCGCTCATGAATGTCTCATCAAGACGCTTCAGGAAGTATTTGATCGTGTCATCAACGCCAGGCTCAAAAGTGACTGCTGTCGACATGGAAAATATACCCGCGACTGGTCGTTTGAGATTCGCGTGTATCTTTTTGTCCTGAGTTGAAGCAATACTGTTAATAGGTTTTCCATCCTGGATTACCGACCAGACTTTCATGGAGTCAGACTAGCAACGTTTAGCACACTATCCATAAGAGAGAAAATGAGGGGAGGCTGAATACCTTGGTGAAATCTTCCTTGAACCCCAAAATTTTGTCAAATTGCCCTTGCTCAGAAAGCAAGATGGCATTAGGTCCAATCCGCACAGCATTGCCATATTGTTTCTTGAGCTTCCGGTAAGTAATCCAAGGGTCACCTTTCCAAGCCCAATACACGCGTAATAAATCGGTGTACTTCGCCAACCATGGTCCAGGAAGATCACGAACTCCAGGTTTGTAAGACGTATAGATAGCTCGAAATACCAGGGCAAGCGTGCCCACAAACGCAATAATATATAATAACATGACGAAGAAGATGAGGGGTGAAGACGATGGATTTTCGACGATCAGGAATGGCCAGGCTTTATGTATAAATCGCTGGGCACTACGCGGAAATAGGCGATAGATCTGCATTAGAAGAGAAGCGGCTTATTCCCTTGTAATGGGATGGAATAAGCAGAGCAGCAACACTTCCTAGCCAATTGCATAGGCTTACTGCCTTGCAACCATGGAATAGAAAGCCTACTGAATTTGATCGTACTTTGTTTTGACGCCTTGTCGCGTGGTAATATCAAAATCTCATACAATGTATTCAGCCCTGCAATTTTGCCTGGAGACATCTCCATAGGATTCGATATTTCCTTACTATCATCTTGAACATATTCTTTCTTCGGGCTTAAAGGCTGAAAGGCAGAGTATTGGTGGGGGCCACTGCGCATAGACGAGCTGACCAAACAAACATCAGGGATTTGGCGTCGACTGTTTCGTATCCGGTCTGACCGATGAGATCAGCGTTGTAGGATACAGATTCAAAAACGATTAGGAAGGCAGCAACTGAGATGTGGCATTCCTAATCAGGTCCTATCTCAGGTCAGCGCTAACGGATGCTTGAAATGACATAAAGACGCATTTCCTCCCCTCAGAAGGGAATTCACGGTACGAATGAGCGGTCACTGGGTCCATGGCACCTGGGCAAGGTGATTATGCGGCGGCGGGGTTGTCGCGTTTGCGGACAGTAAATGAGGAGGTGGAGATGTGCAAGTGCCGATTGAAGCGAGGAGATGATCCTGGCGAGTATGTAAGCCGAATTCGGCATTCATGTCACGTGTGCTACGAGTGCTATTTTATTGCTGACCTTGACATTGTTCGAGATGTCTAGGGCCTTTTTTAAACCGAGATCCTTCTTAATGAGCAGGCAATGGAAATGATGAATACAGCAATATTATAAGGTAGCAACTTCTCAGAAGCAATTTACCTTCCACCATCAATCAACCCTAAGGACTCCACCTCAAAAGTATGCTCGTCAATCAACGACGTCTTTGAATTGCAATTTAAAAGCTTACAGGGTCCGATAATACGGTCAAAACCCATAGGGAAATAGTCCCCAGATAAAATGTATCCTCCACCGCGAATCAACTCCAGGAATCCCATCTCGAGTTTATCTTCGATCAAAAGAACGCCCTTGCAATGCAATTAAAACCCCGTGAATGCCCACACAGTCCACCACATCACGAACACTTCTCACTCTCAGCATGCTCATGATACCCACACATCCCCCTCAACCACGGTTTACACTCCTTCTCAGCCAGACTCCAATCCAACGTACCTCCACCCCCACCTCTCCTTACACAATCCGCACAAAACCCCTTCCCACACCCCTCACAGGCATGTCCCCTAACTCCTGGCTTAATAGTCGCCCTACAAGCCTCACAAGCCTTCACCGCCGCCCACGTACACGGTTCCCAAGCCTTCAAATCATGTCTTCTCAGCGCCGTTTCCCCGGGGCGTTTGAGTTTGCAGACGAGGTCGCGGAGAAAGGTGGGGTGCCAGTCATCAGGGTGGGTGGCGATGAGGTTGTCGGTTTTTTTGAAGGCGAAGAGGTCGAGGATTAGGAAGCGGAGGGGGGAGTTGTCGCGGATGGCTTCGTAGAGGATATAGGTATCCGTTGGTGTGGGTACACTATTGGTTTTCTCCGCTAACTCAGCAACACGATTTACAACCGCGTTCCGTAACCCTTCAATATCGAGTTGATCTGCTGTGGCATAAAGATCTAAAAGGGTGAAATACGTCGGTTTGTGATCTTTGAAGAAATACTCTAGCGGCTCGAGACGATTCTGATAAAGCCATAGAATGACGTGATCGAATGTTTTTGCGTCACAGTCTGGGAGTTCGAGGATTTGTGACGCGCCTTCTTTGAACGGGCCGTTCAGAGCGGCGGAGAAGAAAGGAGATTGTGGACAGAGGACGTCTTTATGGACTATGTAGCGTGTCTTTTCGGGGCCGACTAGGACTTCGGACATTGCGGTACAGGTTTTGAATTGTGTTCTGATAGGCAACTTAGCAAGATCGCAGTTGTGAGACAGTGCGTTTCGCTTACCGGAAGCAGAAGCCTTTCATGCGGTCCTTGACTGACTGTGCACCTGAAATTGTGCATCTGGGGGAGGTAAGTGCCATATCGAGATATGCTAGTAGCTACGATATGTTAGGTGTTAATGGCTGAATGTGCGAAGTAAACAGCGATTGTCAGCAAACAAGAAACTTTTCTGACGAGCGGTGCAAAAGCGGCAAATTATGAGTATAAGAAGGCAGTGTGCGATGACGCGAAGAGGCTGTACGTGTATCCTTCAGCCCAGCGCGCATGACCTATATAACCATAAGTCATGAAGCTGTTTGACGCACGCAGATTGTAGTGGCAACTGAACAAAAGAGGTAGCGGATATAGCCGACACGCATCTGTCTGGGCGGATGAAGATGTCTCGCGTTGTTGGCAAACAGCAAATCTAGATTAGCGACCGAAAGCGTCCTTTTTGTCGGAATGTGCTACACCGGTGGTAAAGTGAGTCGGGGGGGTTTGCATAGAAGGAGACAACATTCCAAATCCCTTCTAAGGCTACGGCGGAGAAGAACTGGATGCGCGAACCTCCTGAACAGGTCTTACAGTCCAAAGTCTCTGAAATTTCTAGCACTTTAGTAATCCTAGGTAGTTAGGAAGGTTTGAGCCATCAAGCTTGCCTTGAACATGAGTGACTCGATGCAACTTGGCCCTAATTGTTAGTGAGTGCAAAGTGCCTACAGAAAATCACAACTGTTCGCACGCTTTGAAAGAAAACTTTTGTATTAAAGAAAATAGCCGCGACCACGCAGCATCCATAACCAGTCATCCATGCCCTGACCGAATCCATACACGCGCCTCATAGGAATTGACCGCCGGTAAGGTGTTGATAAAGTGAAATATCACTCCTCTGCTGTCGCACACTCTCCACGTATAGAGGCCTTCGAATCTCTGATAAGGAATGGTACCAATTACATGCCTTGCTCCAAAAAGCTAGCACAGCTTTGGAATGTCGTTTTGTTGTGTTCCTTGAAGCGATCGATAGGAGGAAGCTCTAACAAAGCAAGGTGTGTCAGCACCAAGTGAAAGACAAGCCCTAGATTGATGACAATGGCGAGCCGGAATATAAGCAAGATTTTAAATTCGATGTTTCTCGCTTTCTGCAGAACCGATGCATCAGATATGCCTCAACGGGCCAGACGTTCTACTTTGATGACTCACCAAGCCTCGAGTACAGCATGTACAAGGCCATTTGATTGCACTCTTGCGTTCCCGTAATCGTAACAAGACGCTCGTTGCTGTTATCCTGCGGCTCGTTGATCTTAATGACACTGCCACTCAGTTGACGTATCTCGTTGATCTTCGCACCTCCCTTGCCAATGATCGCCCCGACCATGTCGTTGGGAATGTAGATTTGCTGAGTCATTGGCTGGCCAGGGACGACGCCTTGCATCGGCTGAGCTGCTGGTCCGGCAGGTCCAGCTTGTGGTGGAGGAGCGCCGTATGGGGCAGGCTGGTGAGGACCGGCGCCAGTGTAGCCGGGACCAGCACGTGGCGAGCCGGCGAAGTGCAGTGGGCCCTGCCCACCCTGTGCTTGTGGGGGAGCTTGATTGTACGCAGGCTGTTGTTGCGGCTGTCCATATGGAGCTGCGGCCGGTGGTCTTGACGGCTGAGCGTTCTTGCGGAAATGCTCTGGGTGACCCCATTGGCCTCCACCGGTCTGTGGGACGTAGGGTACGACTTGCATGCCGCCAGGAACAACACCTGCTGGGCCGCCGCTTCGTGTGGCGTATGCCGAGGCTGCTGGTCCTCCGAATCGCTCGGTCAGTTGCTCAACAAGAGTGCTACCGACGTAGTAGGCAGCAATGTGAACAGCATCAGCGACACCAAGCACAACAAGAGATCGCTCGGTTGACAATGGCAGGCATGATTCGGATGCGTTGAGACGCGCACCTGATGCCTCCTGGATCTCCCGAATGCGAACTCCGCCTTTGCCGATGATGGAGCCGATGAGGATGTGTGGGATGAGTAGTCTCAGAGGGTAGGTCTTGGATTGTGGTGTGGATGGGGCTTCTAGGGGTTCTTGGTTCAGGGTTCGGATGATGAGGCCGAATGCCTGTTTCGTTAGCATTAGGAAGTAAAGTAGGGGGAGGTGAAATCAAAATTCGTGTCCCAGGACCACGACTGCGAACGCAATGTTCTCTAGTTCGTACTGGGGCCAATGAAGTTCCAGAAATTGCAAAAAAGACATTATCAGAATTTTAGTGACCGCCAGACGATAGACTCGTGGATTCAGGGGAACAGAGTTGAGGAAAGAACAACATACCTTTGCGACAGCGTCAACCTGTCCGCTGACAGTAAGAATGCGCTCGACAGCGCCTCGAGCATAGTCGCTCACTGTGCATCTCGCAGCAGACATCTTGCGAATTAGAGACACATTCTCGCCACCTTTTCCAATGACCGTGGCAGCCTCGGCACTCGATATGATGGCACGAACATGCAACCAGCTGCTCTCGTCATGCCGGTTCTGGACCTGGTTAGGAGCACCATTGAGAATCGGTGCGCCGTCGACAACTGGGAGGGATGTGTCAACTCCGTCGGCATCGGCATCTGGCACCACAGTGTCGCCATCCGCAATTCCATTCTCTGCCTTTGGTGTAGGCTCTGTCTTGGCGGTGACTGATGAAGTATCGTCCTCTGGCACAGGCTCTGCTACTGGGGCCACCTCGTCCTTGATGATCTTGTCCAGAGCTGGGCGCTTGGCATCAGGCTGGTCGCCTGGGCCATTTGGAGATGATGGTTCTTCCAAAGGACGCTTCTGGGAAGGCGCGGCCGTGGTTGTCGGTGATGCAGACATAGTGGTTGTCGGTGTTGTTTTTGTTGGTTCGTCGCAAATTTTGAGCGCAAGTCACAGGCACGCTCTGTCAATGCAAGAGAAACCGGCGTAGTAGAAACGTCTTTTCGTATTTATCGTCTAGTTACAGCTGCAGATTCGAAAGGAATTGGGCTGGTGAAGGCGGTCGAAGGAGGAGGAGGAGGAAGCGGGAGGAGCGGAGCGGAGGTGTGTTGCGTAGTGGTGGTGCTTGTGAAGGAGCTGTGAGGGAACTTGTGTTCGAATCGGCGGGGACGCAAGGAGGTTCTGGGTGGTGAGATGCCAGGAAGTGATGAAAGTTTGTGTGTGTGTGTGTGAGTGAAGTGTGGATGTAGATGTAGATGGTGGTTGTGGATGATGGAAGTGTAATAGAAGACCAGCAGTGCTTCACCTACAAACCCTCGTTGCACTTGCTCCAGCTATTTGCGACTACGCGACTTCCGATGAGAATGTCTGTTTACAACTGCCGATGGTTAGAGTGGAGGAAAGGACGAGGTCGCTGTTCTCTTTGTACTTGGGCGGGACGATGGAGGAGTTGAAGAAGAAGTGGAAGGTGAAGTGTCGAAAGCAAGGGCAAGGGTTAGAAAGTGGGTCGTCACGTGTGGACCGATTTGAGGATGCGGAAGTTTGATCGGCTTCATCTCAATACATAATACAACACTCTTAAGCTAGCTCGTATCAATTGCGTTCAACTCCTTGTAATATCGCTTTGAAGATCGCTGCAAACTCTGGCTTTACTGAGAGCAGTCGGATCTCCTTGCCTCGTCGTTTTCAGTTTCCCACAAAGCGAACCCTAGTCCTCATTTCCCCCTGCTACACTGTCTCACATTATTTGAAATTATTCATTACTGCAATGAGTGACACCATGGAAAACATCAAGAAGTACTCGGTCGAAGCTCGAGGCCTTCACGATCAGGAAATGGAGGTTGACACATCAGACGCGAGAACAGAAGCCCGTCTCGACCAGACAATCAAAGAGCTCCAAGAACGGTTAAGAGCACGGAAGCTTGAATTAGAAAAGGTGCGCGTCTATACGCGTAAAAACATCACCATCTAACAAGATAACAGCTGCGAGCATCGTCCAATTCCGTGGCCCCAACAGTTCCCTCATCAGATCCTCGAGAACGCTTAAAACAACTCCGCTTAATCAAAACAGCATACGAGCAAATGACACCCGAGAGGCCAGAAATGCCAAGTCTCGGATCAGCTCTACCAACTCTTCTAGCAACACGAATGATTCAACAGACAACACTCTCCACGAAACGAAACATGTCATCAGCTCAATCCCAACTCGAATCATCAATTCACCAAATCTCGTACGAAGAATCTCAACTCTCTGACGCCAAAACTCTTTCAACGGCTCTCTCAGCACGAACAACGCGTCTGCAAACAACTCAACAATCCAAAGCAGGTCAATCTTCAAACGACAAAGCTAAAGAACTCATCCGTGCCAAAAACAAGCGGAAACAAGATTTCCAGCGGGAATTAACTGGACTTCAAAAGTCTTTGGATGATTTCGTCGAGCAACATCTAGCAACCATGCTTGCTGCCGAGGAATTAGGCGGACCAGTCGTTGGTGAACTAGCTGATGTAGATGAAGATATGCTTACGGCCGGGTTTTCCAGTCAAGGAAAACCCAGATCTTCTGCGAATGGGCAGACGGCGAGTGGAGAGGCGAAACGGCAAAGGAGGATTGATGAGATTTGGGGTGGCGCAGAGGAGAATCAGCATGAGAATGAAAAAGATGCCGCAGCGGAGGAAGTAAGGGGCCTTCTTGAGAGGCTAATTGAGGCGAAGGGGGAATATATTGATTTGGAGAGAGATACTGCTGTCGCAAGGTTCGTGGTTAGAGCCAAGGTTGCTCAATTTCATCCGAAAGATGCGAAGAGGTTGAGATTGATTGATTTCGCGAGGGAGTTGGATGTGTAGCGATATGGGATTTCGGCCAAACTATTGAAGTCAGAACCAGCACTGATAAATTCGTGTCTGAAATTTTTGCTGGAGCTATTCGGACTCTCAAAGCTAATAATAAAGATTCTTTCGATATTGATAAATATTTTCCTCGTCTCACGCCAAATCAAAGCTTTGCGAGATCTGTGGTTCGGACTTTGGCTACTCGATACTCAGCGGATTGAATTGAGAAAGACAATAAGTGGATTTCGCAGTAATCGTCTAATTGAGTCGGCCGCGCCATCAAAACCCATTTTCTTGGTTGCGTGAGAGACCATTGGATGATTCGTAAATATCCAACAATCATATCAATTCACGATAATAGAAATTTCCCCTTTCTTACATCTAGAACTAAATTCCCAAACAATATTCACATTGGTATACACTCCATCACCACCAAAACCCCTTCTTACTCCACCTTTCCGCAATCCACCACTTTGCACAAACAGCTGTCAACCACCCAGCCCAGGACAGCGTGGTACCAAGGATATACGTGACCCGTTGTGAAGGAGAAAGTTCCATACCTACTGTGTGAACGTTTACATCAACGGTGGCAATGTGGATGCAGAGAGCTACCCTGGCAATGTTGCGGAGGGTTCGGAAACTTAGAAGGCCTGAGGGAAGATGTTTGGCGTGGTGGGAGAAATCCATTGTAAGCTACAAATGTGTGTTGTTATTCTATAGGAGGTTTAGATCGATCTGAAAGTTGCTAGTTTGATAATAGAGGTTGAGAAGGGAGTTTTGGATTGAGGATGAGGAGTTGACGTCAAAATAATGAAAATGATGTTCTCTTGATTCCGCTGATTTTATGTTATGTATTTCGGAACCATTCGACAGCTCCTTTGATATGAAGGCTCTGTAAGGGGGGTAAGCATAAAGATAGTTATGAGCATTACAATGTTCCATAAGACACAGGAGAAGTAAAAGAGTTGTACGTGTATGGTTACACTGTTTGAGTGTTCTACAAAGATGATTGTAGTGAGATGAGCAATTAAGTTCAATGTGATTGGATTTCATTCAGGACGGAAATAAGCATGCCAAACTCTCGAGCAAAATTCACATTTGAGAACCCTCGTGGTGGATGAAGAAGTGATCAATCTGGATTGAACTTGAAGTGAAGGAAGAGGCTGAAATCAAGATGATCCGAGCGTCTGCTGACTCATCCAAAAAGTTCGGGATGGGATTTCGAGATCGAGAAAAAGGTCTGGGATGCATTAAACTGCCGAAATTCTCCTCGTTGCTCGTCAATATGCCAGAAAGAGTGCATACTCGGTTTGGTGATGACGACGAGTCACCTCAATTCGTCAAGGTGCCCTTAGAAACGACATCTCAAGCCCCATGCAAGAAGCGGAAACGATATGAGAAGAATGGGACAGTAGAGAGTCCTGCTAAGAAAACCAGCTCCAAGGACCCTACAGGTGCTGCCTCTATTACTCAGGATATAAATACCACAAACAGGCCGATTCCTCCACCATCCAATCAAGAACCTAGTCCTCCGAACCGACGACCAAATGGACGGGAGAAACAGACATACGCTGAAAAACGAGCACAGGCACAGCGTAATGTGCCACACAAATCGCTGAGTGACAGAAGCAAGGAACTGTTCGAGACACGAAAAGGCTTGCCAATATGGAACCACAAGGACAGGATACGGCAAGGTCTACGCGACGACAAAGGTGTGATGCTGTTGGTTGGAGAAACCGGAAGCGGAAAGAGTACTCAGGTCCCACAATTTCTTTTGAATGAGCCTTGGTGTAAAGGGACAATAGCCATCACGCAGCCGCGTCGAGTAGCAGCTGTATCGTTGGCAAGGCGTGTGGCAGAGGAGCTGGGAACGCCATTGGGCTCTGCCTCACCTGCGAGCAAAGTCGGCTACTCAGTCCGGTTCGATACCTCTATCTCACCAAGCACGAAAATCAAATTTCTTACTGAAGGTATGCTTCTTCAAGAAATGTTGAGAGATCCTTGGTTACGGCAGTACAGCGCGGTCGTAGTAGACGAGGTCCATGAACGTAGCGTCAATGTAGATCTAATTCTGGGTTTCCTCCGCAATCTCATCAATGGTGACAACAAAGGGAGGAAAGGGAAGCCATTGAAGGTGGTTGTCATGAGTGCTACTGCTGATGTTGAGAGTCTTTTCAATTTCTTCGACCCTGCCCGGGTGCAGATTTTGTCTTCAGACAAGGAAAACGAGTCTGTGGATGCTCGAGATACCGAAGACGCCTGGAAAGGAATTTCTGATGACGAAAAGGTTGCTGGAAGTCTTGTCACTTTTGAAACAAAAGCATCAAATGGACATCCGAAACTACCAGCTGAGCTGGAGAAGCTGGCGAAAGCATCGAAATCCATCACCATATGTCACATTGAGGGACGCCAGTATCCAGTTCAGACTAGCTATCTTCGCGAGCCAACGCAGGACTTTGTCGAGGCGGCACTCAAGACTATATTTCAAATCCATATGCGAGAGCCTCTCCCAGGGGACATATTGGTATTTTTGACGGGTCAGGATACGGTGGAGGGTTTGGAGAGGCTCGTCAATGAGTATGCTGCTACTATGGATAAGAAACTACCAAGGGTAATTTTGAATGAAATATACTGCGTAGTAGTGACCTAACAAATCTGATAGATTCTCACACTTCCACTATTTGCTGCACTGCCACAGATAGCCCAGCAGAAGATTTTCCAACCCGCTCCACCAAGGACAAGGAAGGTCATCCTTTCGACCAATATCGCAGAGACATCAGTGACTGTCCCTGGAGTGCGATATGTGGTTGACAGTGGGAAAGTAAAAGTCAAACAGTTCCGAAATCGTCTCGGTTTGGATTCCCTTCTTGTCAAGCCTGTGTCGCAATCATCAGCTATTCAGCGCAAAGGACGTGCTGGCCGAGAAGGCCCGGGACAGTGCCATCGACTGTACACGGAGAAGGACTACACGGATTTGCAAAAGACGACAACACCGGAGATCTTGAGATGCGATCTTGCGCAGGCTCTGATCACGATGAAATCTCGCGGTATCGATGATGTCGTTAATTTTCCCTTCCTAGACGCGCCTCCTAGAGAAGCGCTCGAAAAGGCATTACTGCAGCTCTTGCAATTGGGCGCATTGGACGAGACCGGAAAAATCAATGAAGTTGGGCAACAAATTGCAAAGCTTCCATTGACTCCATCTCTGGGCAGAGTCCTTGTCGAAGCATCAAGACCAGACAAAGACTGTTTGCTTGATGTAATTGATATTGTCGCGTGTCTGAGTGTGGAAAACATCTTTCTCAACCTGGTGACAGAGGAGAAGAAAGAGGAGGCTGAAGTCACAAGACGAGAGCTGTACAGGAGAGATGGAGACCATTTGACCATGCTTGCCACCGTAAAGGCTTACGCTACGGAAAGAACGGATCGCAAAGCCTGGGCGGAGAAGTATTTCATTTCGCATCGAGCCATGCAGAACGTGATGGTAGGTGGCAGCATCTCAAGTCGGCCTCAAAATACATTGCTAACAATCCCAGGACATTCGCAAACAACTCTTCTCGCAATGCAAACAATTGAAGCTACTCCCAGAATCTGCATCTCTCGATGACGACGATACAATTCAGTCCGAAGCTCTCAACGAGCGCATCCTCCGGAGCCTCCTTGTCGGATTTGCATCAAATACAGCGCGGTTGATGCCCGACGGCAGCTATAGGACTCTTCTGGGCAACCAAACTGTCGCCATCCACCCTTCGAGTGTTCTTTTCGGCAAAAAGGTCGAAGCCATTGTTTTCAGCGAATTCGTTTTCACCAACAAGAGTTATGCGCGAAGTGTGAGCCGCGTCCAATTGGCATGGATAGACGAGGTTTTGGGAGCTATGTAGAAGCCAGGAGAGCAGTCAATTGAACAGAAATACTTGATACCCACGTCGAGAACTCACCATCGGTCGTAACCCTCAGCTTTGTCAAGCAATCTGATGCCATAATTTCAACATGCACGATGGCAATTTCGATTGAGATTGATAGCACCAAGCTCATCACGAGCCGCACTACCAGAGACAAGCCATCTCTTGTTGTTGACATGAAAACGCAGTTACCTCAAAGAAGCGGTTTGGTCTTTGCGATTCAGACTCGCTGGCGGTGATGTAAACTGGTCCAAGGTTGAGAGTGTTTGCTTTATCAGCCAAGCGAACACAGAAGTGAGGAGGTTATTAACGTATCAAGTGAAGACTGGGCCTGAAAAGAAGCACCGATGCTACCAAGAATCTTGCCATCAGAAAATGTTACAATAAAATCGTCGGAATCTATTCCAAGATTCCCACGAAATCATCACCATCTACATCATTTTAGGCACATGGATTCAAGTCAGCACTGAGAATATTGAGATTACGGTATACAACATGAATAGAAATAGCAAAGGGTTCTCCTTGGCACAACACCGAAATTTTATGCCACAGGCGTAGCTCTGGCCTCAACCATAGCCGGCACCATCGCAGGCTTGACAGCGCGTCTCGCCCTACGTTTCCAGCCTCCTCCAGCTCCACCGCATGAAAGTCCATCACCCACTAAATCGATGCTCTGAGTAGTTGTGTAAACATAAACCTCAAAGATGGTGCTGGCGCCGTAGGTGTATTGTTGACCATCATTATCGACATAGACTGTGACCGCTCCCTCGGGTGCTTCGGTAATGGTGCTAGTGTATGTTGCCTCGGTTTCGGTGACGGTATGTTGTGTTGTTGGGACGACTACGCAGCCGGGCTGTGAATTGTGTTAGAAAAGTCAATCTCATGGCATAATGACAACTCACATCGGGTTGAGCAATTGGAGGGGCTTCGATGGTGATGACTGGGTAGTATGGAACCTCCCAAGTTGGCGCGGCGATGTAGCTGGTATAATAAACGGGCTCATAGTAATTGGGCTGGTTCCAGTTCCATCCAGGGTTGTAGCCGATGGTGGTATACTCTGGTCGACGCCCATTACGCCAACCGCCATCTCTTCCGCCTACGTTGTTCCAGCCACTTTAGATCTTGTCAGTAGATGTTTTCTACCATAATTTTAAGACTGAACATACTAATCGCCGCCACGGCCCCAATCAGATCCTTTACCACCATTCCAGTCAGGCTTTCTGTCACCTGGTCGAGCTCCAGTACCCCATGGTGCTTTGCCGTCTCCGCCTCTTGGCTTGTCTCCTGGTCTAGTCTCTCCAGGTCGGTTGCCGTTGTTGGGCTTTCCACCCTGCCAAGGAGCCTGGGTTGGTCGAGGCTGTTGGGTTGGTCGAGGTCGGCTCTGCTGGGGCTGGGAGTGTGGTTGTTGTGGAGGGTTTTGGTGCTGTGGCTGTTGCGGCTTGGGCTGTTGCGGCTTGGGCTGTTGAGGCTGCTGATGTTGCGGTTGCTGAGGTTGCTGAGGCTTTGGTTGTTGCGGCCGTGGTTGTTGTTGCTGTGGAGGGTGGCTCTGGCCCTGATTCTAATGTTAGGAAAATGTTCTTCTACGAATACTGCCGTCGATAATAATGGTAGAAGGATGAACAGAGTGAGCAAGGGGGGATCAAATGCGTTAGACAGAAGTAGGGATAATAGCACTTCAATGCCACCGTTATGATATCCATTAATTCGAGGAGGTTGTCCTCATAGATTGACAGTTCTCGTGGAACATAGCCCATTTCTGGTAGCTAGAAGTTCTCTTGCATCCGACGTAATGCTATGTCCGCAATACGAACCCAGGACGACGACGTTTGATGTGCTACGTTGCCCAGTCTCGGTGTTCGGGGAATGAAGTAGGAATATTTGAAAGAGATGGGGTAAAATGAGAGACTTGCATGCCAGCTTCTCTAACCCAAGCAGAAATTGCAGGAGCTCAAGTTGGAGGAAGAAGGCATAAAAAGGAGGGGATTTGCCACGCATATTGAAGAATACAACGTACCCCACCTCGATTACCGTTGTTTCCTCTGGGAGAACCCTTTTGAAAGAGTCAATATTGATGGGCTGGGGAATTGTGTGAAGGAAACGCTCTAGCAATGAGAGGTAGATACGATCTTGCGTTGGTTGTGTCTTTTAGCCAGGTGGGTGTGAGTGGGTTTTGTAAGAAATGGACTGGAAAGGGAACAATGAAAACACTCTACTGAGGGCGTACTGCTCCAAGCAGTCGACCAGAACATGCGGTTATAATGAGAGATATTGATATATGGAAAGAGACAAATAGAAATACGTACTCCTCCGCCGTTGTGACCTCCACCGCCGCCTTGCTTCTGAGCAGCAATTCCAGAGCTACAGAAATGATAAGTAAGCTGGATACATCAACAGGCCTTCACGGAAAACATACCTCAAAACGAGCAGCACTGCTGCGGACGAAAGAATGTTACGCATGATGTTGGTATAGTTGGAATTTAACGAAAGTGGATATCCTGATGCTTGTTCTGAAAAAATCAAGCGTCCACAAGCTTTCTTATACTCACTGAAGATCCAGCAATATATTAACTCTACACGCGGCTTCGAGTCTGCCGACAACTTTGAACCCGGGTTTTGTCTCGTGCCCAGACCTCAAGTGCCGAACAGAATCCAATTTGTGACAGCGGGAATGATCATAGTTGCGAGACTACATGACAGGAGTGCTCGGATTAGACCAATGACAATCATTTTATTAAATGATAGTGGCAACCAGATCTGCTCAGGTACGCAATCAGCGCCTGGGTCAAGGAGAATGAGACCTCTCCTTTCGCGGTCAGATAGATTGGTGTGCACACTTTTGGTGATTCAGGCGAAATTTTCAGTGACGCGAACCGAATTGTTCCTGGGAGAATACGGGTGAATGCTCGGGCCATATTAAGACGATGTGCTCAGGTCGGTCTAAATCCTGGTAATTCAACAAAAGACCCAATTTGGTTGGTCAGGCTTGATAGTGCAGTTCTCCGCAGTGAGCTTTGACCGATTCTTGTGTGCAAAAGGCTGTACCGGCCGTGTGGGTGTGGTTGAAGGATTGTCGAGGCGTGTTTGGAGAATCTGAAACTGAGGGTGTGCAAGTTTAGCCATTGCGAATACGAACGCAGAGAACGCGCACGCAAGCAGATAGGTTAGGAAAAATGTCCATAAAGAGTAGGCAGTCGATATTTAGCATAATAAAAGCAACCGAGGAAGCGCAACAATTTTGTCCATCACAACTGAGCTGGAGGTATTTTCTGCCGAGTAGATACATGACTTGGGTTGATGGCGATAAAGAACAAGTTCCATCTGAAGAACCTTGACAAGTAGAGAAGATTGCCGAGAAAAGGCGATGTGATAGGAGGAGCAATTATTCCCTTACACGTGGTGATGTATCATTGATATTAAGATCCGACGTGATATAAACGAGGGACGGGTCGATAGTGTTGCTATTCTCAGAGCAAGTCAAGTTGCGTAGGTCTGAGTATATGGGCTTTCCGTGGAGCTAGAGAGATGTCACTGAACACAGTGGATTGCGGAGGTAAAGAGATGAGAATGATCGGCCGAGGAAGAATGCCTAAAATAGATCGTCCCTATTA
The DNA here is from genome assembly GCA_023078705.1 of Venturiaceae sp. KMAF11. Classification (NCBI taxonomy): domain Eukaryota; kingdom Fungi; phylum Ascomycota; class Dothideomycetes; order Venturiales; family Venturiaceae; species Venturiaceae sp. KMAF11. The sequence continues at coordinate 322,532 of JALGOQ010000015.1, forward strand.
GTCACGGAAGTTAGCAGTCTTCCTATCAACAACATCACCATGTCTTGTCTTGACTTCTTTCCGATTGTGGTAGGCCTTACATAGATTCCCATACCATTCAGAGATAACTGAACCACCGCCGCGATTCTAAGAGCATAGAGATGATATGAACGTGTGGTATTCAGTCACACGGCTAGTCTCGCGTTAACTCTCTCTGAGGACAGGTATATATTTACCATAATCAGCTTAGATCTAGAAGCACAACCCGATTACACAACATAATCCGCATATGGGCCGCACCCGTTTGTTTCTGGCTTGTACAGTATATGAACATTATGAAGGAAGAGCATTGCTGTCGAAACGATCAACCCAAAATACGCTCTGCAAGCCTCCTGAGTTCAAAAAAGACTGAAGATGATAATCACCATAAACATCACCCGCTGAACTTCTAAATATGAAGCGTCAAACACGCCGCGAGGATTTCTGTCTCTGTAAGATAGGCAGGAATATTACTCAAACATTAAGCTTCGAAACATTTTCAGGCACCCTGCGACCATCCTGCTATACTCGTGCCGAACGTTTTGTTTTAGCAGTAGGGATTCCAACCATGGTGGTGATATATACTCCTCGGAAGGCTCCAGGTTTGAGCCAGGTAAAATATTACGAGGGCTAGCTATAAAAGTGCCACGGAAATTCAAGTTCGGCACTTCACAGCAAAACAAAGGATTCTCACATACCAAAAAGGTTCACGCCTGTTAGGTTCAGGAACGATCCGATAAAACTTAATAATTCTTATAATAGTAGAGATGAACATCATTATCGCCCACTCTCTACCTGTTGTTTAGCTAGCATTGCACAGGGAACGAAACGCGATGCACGTAATGTCTGTCCTGTCTACCCATTCCCAGAATCCCCTCTCTTCTCTCAGAGTATGAAATCGTTTGTTACACTGCCGCTGTACAATGCAACGATAATTACTACAAGACATAAGTACTTCAGGTAAAAGATGAATTTCCAAAGCTGCCCTACCAGGTACTCACCCTCCAAAAAAGGGTAAACGCCACGCTATGCACCCACACAAAGGACTAATATATACACTGCCCGCCAGCCCACTCTCCTCTCCATGCTTACTCATCCTCCCCCTCTCCATCCTCAACAAAAGCCTGCTTCCGATCCTCCCTCTCCCTAACAGGCGTAGGCGGCTCAACAACAGTCTCAGGAACACTAACTGGTTTCTTTCCTTCCGCCTTGCTGCCTTCTGCAGCACTGCCCTCCGCATTCCCTATATTCGTAGGCGCAACACCAGAGAAACTCCAGGTCGGCGTTGGAACGAGTGGTGCTGTACTCGATGCCGTGGCTGGTACTGGATCACTCAAGGGATGATCGGCTGTTGATGTAGCAGGGGCGGCTGGTGAGGGTGCAGAGGAAGAAGATGAGGTGGTTGTATTTAGTAAACTCGCGGCTGGGATAGCTGTCGGTCCCGGGACCGTCGGCGTAGGCACAGGTGCTGTTGAAGCCTCACCTGCTGCTGTCGCAGCGGGTGCTTGAGTAACTTGCACAGGATTCAACGGCACAAGCGTCCAACCCGGCGGCACAACAACACCGCCCAAATTCGGCGCAGGAGCGTCCCGTTCAGGCAAATCGAATGTCGGCCTAACAGGTAGTGGAGGCAATCCCATATGACCTCGCCACTCCGACCTTGGGTCAGGAACTGGATTCTGCATCCTCTCCATCGCTCTCACTCGATCCAACTCAGACAAAAGCGCACGAAGCCCCGCAAGTCTCGAATTGGCTGCCGTCAAAGCAGTAATCTCCTGTCGAATCTGGGTCTCAAGAATATCGAGTTGCATATGTGATAACGCTGATCTCACGGCTGGATGGATAGCTTCAGCGGGTTGATTGATGGCTGCATGTGTGGCGATGGTCTCTGCGTTGTGCGCTGCAACTCGCGCCGCTAGATCCGTGGGTTGTGCTGGGGCATCTGCTGGCTGGCCGAGGAGAGGTAGAGGTACAGGTGCTGCTCGGTTCGCTCCATTACCATTGCGCTGGTCTCGAAGACGAGCAAAGAGATCATTGACGAATTGGTCACGATCTTGTTGAGCGTTCACGCGACCCCCGCCGAATTGGAGACGAAGTGGTCCCAGGCGAAATCTGAATATGCGTCCCTCATTCCTATTAGCTGGTCGAGCGTGGGGTTGATTTGGAATTGCTGGATTTGCGTTATTGACGCCTGGTGCTCCGGGAGCAGCTGGCTGTCCGTTAGGTTGAGCCGCCTGTCCAGTTGGTGCTGGAGGAGCATCAAAGACTGATCTTCGACATATCGGACATGTTTGCTGTCGTTCCATCCAAGATTGAAGACAAGCAAAATGTAGTATATGACCACAAGGAAGCCTTTTCGGCCGTTGGCGCTCGTTGGTCGTGGTATTTGGTGGCGCTACTCCTCCTGCTGGAATCACACCAGCCCATGGCTTCATATCTTCACGGCACACGATGCAAGTACCATCCGAGGCCAAATCTTCCGCTGTTGCGTCCGGATATCTTGCGTGCATATCCCGGGTTGCTGCTTGGTATTTAACGTAATCTGATATGCGCTTGGTGAATGATCGCATCGTCATGTATAGGTCTCGAATGATGTAGATCGGGATGCCGTAGAAGACTGTTAAGATTGTAAAGAATGCGAGGTACGCGAGTAGTTTGAGGAGGTCTAGAGAATGTTAGCGAATCTGCCATAAAAAGAGAATTGGGAAGCATACCAGTCACAATATCCAAAGCAAATAGCCACCCCTTCTTAGACTCCCAGCCCGAAACCTCAATATCATCCTCATCAATTTCGTTTTCATTGGGTAAAATCGCGGCTTCAGCTGGAGTCTCGCCATTTGCAGTCGCCGTCGCCGCCGCAGTGGCAGCATCCTGATGCATTTGCCGAATCTCAGCCTTTCTCGCCTCGATTGCAGCCGCCTTCTGCTTCTGCCAAATCCAATGCTCATAAACCCAAATACCATACCTCAGACAAGTGCTAACAGCACAAATCCAAAGAATGGCAAACTCAAAAACAAACATGACAGTCATTCCAGGCCTCGCCTCAAACATAACAATATCCAAACTGTACAGAAACATCTCCACCGCAAACCCCAAGTATATAATCAGACTAGCGACGAGTTTTGGATGGAAGAGCGAGGCGCGAGCGGGATCTTGTTGGTCCAGTTGGTCGACGCGACCTTCGGCAATCCAGCCCCAAATCTTGCCGGTGAAGAGGGAAAGGAACATGATGAGGAACCAAATTCCGAATTCGTCGCGGAAGGTGGACATGGCGAAGATCCATTCCATTACTGCGAACCAACCGCGTTCCCATAGCTGTTCTACTTCGGTTGGGCGGAGGGGTCCGTAGAGGAAGTTTTGGAGGGCGTACATGAAGGTGCCAGCGAGGACGAGGGCGAGGTTGCAGAGGATCTAGTAGTGCAATTAGCTCCATGGTTTGAAAATATGTGAGGTGATTCGGCGCATACCATGAGACAGGCATTGCTTTGGGAAAGGTAGACGGCGGCGGAATAGAAGTTTGGTCGTTCGAATGCGGCATAGGATATGACACCTGCTGCGAGAGTCACCGAGCCCTGCGGTATTGTTAGCTATATGAATTCATCATTAGAGGGTTGGTGTGGACATACGGCGACATAAGCCGTGAGCCTGGCGGGCATTTTGATGGGCATCGGAGGTGGTGCTTATGCTGTAGTAGCTGTTCGAGGAAGCTCCTTTGATGAGGGTTGGGGATTTAATTCAAGAGCGAGAGGTCCATGAGTGTTGTTCGCACTTCACTTGCGAACGAGCAGCTCATGAAGGTGTTTATGTGTTTCGTGGCGAGGTGCAATAGCAATGAGCTTCATGACAGGTAACAGGTATGAGAGGTACCGCCAAACCACACGAGCTCCGTCATTTTAGACTAGGCCCGAAGGGGACGTATATATAAAACCGTAATGTATCATATAATCTCTACATAATTACAGAACTGGAATGAAATCAGGGTAAGGCCTTGTTCCAGAAGTCCGAAAGCTGCCATCTAACACCCGTCGCCGAGCTCAAAGCTCCATTCGCTAACACTCGCTCCACAACGCCAGACGTGTATGAATGTCTTCTGAAGATGCACACACATTCCAAACTAAGTTGTCATCAAAGAACCCTTAATCTTAGTCACCTACAACCGTAAAGGTCTAAACCGCCGCCTGAGTGCAAAAAAGAACAGTGCGCCGAATACAGAGCCACCAATGTGAGCGTCATGCCCAATCGGACTCCAAATACCTGATCCCATGATTCCCGCATCGATGGCGAAAAACAGAAGGGTATTCGCCCACATTGGACAAGGAATGATTCCCAGTATCTGCACTGGCAGGCGTGGGTACGCGCAAGTAACGAACGCAAGCACACCGCTCACCATTCCACTGGCACCCAGGCCACCTCTAGAGTCGCCGATGGCCTCTGTGTGGTAGGTAGCAACCGCCGAAGCAGACAGAATGGAACCAAGACAGAGTGCTCCAAAGGCAAGTGGGCTCACTTGTGGCATGGCGTGCACGATTAACTGGCCGAAAGAGTAAAAGGCCATCATATTGAAGCCGAAATGGATGAGATTTTTGTGGGAGAAAGCAGATGTAACGGTAACCCACCAATACCCCTTCCTGATGTTATCGCTGCTCCTGATGAAATTGTCGGCCATGAAGTCCATCCATTTGTGCATCTCTCGGGTGGTTGGATTGTGATAGTAGTTTCTTGGAAGTTTGTCGTATTGCCACGCGATGAAGACAGCACTATTTGCGGCCAAAATAGCCATCAAAAGAGTTGACTTTGAATTTTCTTGCCTTTTGAAATTCTTCCATAGCTCTTCTCGAGTAGTTTGTTGACTGCTTTCCTGCTGCTGTTCTTGTCCCAAGGGGAAATAGCGAGGTTGGTTTTGTGGTCTGTTGAAAGCAGTTTGGAATGCACGCAAATGGTTTGAGAATTGGCCTTTTCTCAGTTGGTGGCATGGCGAGGCAAAGCACGAGGGCATGCTTCGAGCCCTAAAGCAGGCTCGATGGAGGGAAAGGTTCATATTGTTTCTTGTGGGAGAGAAATGTAGATTTTGATGCAATCTAATAATTCAAATGATGTTAGACATTTGAGTGTGTCTCCACGAATTCCAGCCTCTTCGCAAGGACAAGTCGAGACGAAGGAGCAGTAATATGGCAGGCTAACGGTCTATTGAAGCGATTGAGAGATAGATAAGTGTTCGGGAGGGTTGGTGTTGACAGTACAGTGTTGACATTGACCATTGATCCTTCATCACGGGGGGCTTCAAGAGCTTTGACCTTTCGATGTTCCTCCTCTGGCTCTTGACGACTTCACCTTCACTATCCACACACAACAAATTCCAGAAGCACTCGAAGACCAGCACAACTCACTATCACCAGAAGACCACCCTCCACGGAGTCAAATCAACCATAATCTACACTGTTCTCAGCGTCTTCCAGCTAGAGACAGCTCAGCTACACCAAAAACAAGCTCGCGCACCAACCACAAACCACAAGGGATCGCAAACTCGACCCTCCTCTCTACCTCACTCAGCGTCGCCTGCTCTAGGTAGACTTGCCTCCATCCATCCTTCTATCACACACCCACACTTCAATATCCCTATACAGCCCTCTCGGCTCTCCGCACCTGCTCGCCTTGCCCGCTTTGAGCAAACTCCCTGCCCACAACGAATTGAGAGACCGAAACACCAAGACTCCCTTCTTCAACTCAGACCACCGCAATCGCCCACCACTCAGGCGTCACCAAACCTACTCGATATCACCTCCCACACATTAACCTCAAAATGTCGGCCGACCTAGCCAGTCGGTTACAAAACACAACACTGAACGAGAACGCCCCGCCTGCCAGCTCGGCATCCAGATTTCCGGGTGCTACTGCCCCTGTACGAGACACACGACCGCAGACTGAAGATGTCACAAATACTCGTGGCCTTGACTGGGAGGAATTTTACTTGAGCAGGGAGCTATTGATGGGCATCTTTGAGGCAGGCTTTGAGAAACCGTCGCCCATTCAAGAAGAGGCAATCCCTGTGGCATTGACCGGTCGTGACATCCTTGCGCGTGCGAAGAACGGTACAGGAAAAACTGCAGCATACGTTATTCCTACCATACACCGTGTAAACACAAAGAAGAACAACATTCAGGCTCTCATTTTGGTGCCCACACGAGAGTTGGCCCTGCAAACTTCGCAAGTCTGCAAGATGCTGGGTAAGCATTTGGGTGTCAATGTCATGGTCAGCACTGGTGGTACCGGTCTCCGTGAAGATATTGTTCGATTGGAGGAGGCCGTGCACATCGTTGTCGGAACACCTGGCCGCATCTTGGATTTGGCTAGCAAGGGTGTCGCCGATTTTTCCGAATGCCAGACCTTCGTCATGGACGAAGCTGACAAGCTTCTATCTCCCGAGTTCACCCCTGTCATTGAACAGCTGCTTGCCTTCCACCCCAAAGATCGACAAGTCATGCTTTTCAGCGCTACCTTCCCCATCATCGTTAAGGAATTCAAGGATAAGCACATGAAGGATCCCTATGAGATCAACCTTATGGATGAACTCACCCTCCGAGGTATCACCCAATACTATGCCTTTGTAGAGGAGAAGCAGAAGGTCCACTGCCTCAACACACTCTTCACCAAACTACAAATCAACCAGTCCATCATCTTCTGCAATTCCACAAACCGAGTCGAGCTTCTTGCGAAGAAAATTACAGAACTTGGTTACTCCTGCTTCTACTCGCACGCTCGAATGATGCAAGCCAACCGTAATCGTGTCTTTGCCGATTTCCGCAATGGCGTCTGCCGCAATCTTGTTTGTTCCGATTTGCTCACTCGTGGTATCGATATCCAAGCCGTCAACGTCGTCATCAATTTTGATTTCCCAAAGAACGCTGAGACTTACTTGCATCGTATTGGTCGATCCGGTCGTTTTGGACATCTTGGTCTTGCCATCAACTTGATCAACTGGGAAGATCGCTACAACTTGTATAGAATTGAGCAGGAACTTGGTACAGAAATTCAGCCCATCCCGCAGATCATCGAGAAGAAGCTGTATGTCTATGATACCCCTGATACCATTCCTCGACCACTCTCCAACAACCCAGCACCGCGACCAGCACAAGGACAGAATGGCGCTCAACCTCAACCAACTCAACCACGCGAAGGCAATCGCCAGAACTTCCAGCGCGGAGGTCGTGGCGGCGGAGGTCAATTCCAAGGCCAACAGCGTCGAGGCCCTCGCGATCCAAATCAGCAACAGCAGCCACGCGAGAACGCACCACAGCAACCAGGGCGACAAAACGGACAAGGTGGTCAGCGAGGAGGCCGGCCTCCACCATCATCATAATCAATTTAATGCATCTAGAGGCGTATTGGTAGGACGGGGTGGGCTTGATTTGGCTTCGCGGCGTTTTCGGAGCATTTGTTATGGACGCATCTACGGAGCTTGATGATCTCCACGAACGACGCCATCGATATGGACCGGCTACGTCCTGAATACTTGTACAGATTTTTCGATTCTTTTGCGACATGGATGACCGGATTTCCTTTACCATTTGGTTTTCTCTCCTGGTCGACGGATCTGGGCTGATCTGCGCCATTCTTGTACTATATCCTTGCTCGGCTTTTCTCTCTCCTTGCCCGCCGCTATTCTAGCGTACGGGGACTTCCTCAGGCTCTCCTTTTCACATGTCGCTGGAGCGTCCGCGTCTCCAGTCTGCGTTAAAAGTTCCTTCTTGGTATGGTACGTTGGATGGTGTTGCTGTTCTTCATCGTCTGCGATACCCTTATTACGCGCCAACTACCAACGACCCCTCACGAACATGGTTTCCCCTTCCAGAACTTCGACTCTGTTGAATACCACCACTGCTTACCCTTCGTTCACGGCGACACATACTTTGTTTGTCTCACTGCTCCCCTTTGACACTCCTATCAGACATCGAATATTCACTCACATCCCCCTTTCGTTACACAACTCATGGATACGACATTCAAACGCCCGACAATGCTCCATATACTCGAAACCAACTCCGCGTCCGTCTCCCTCGCAATACCGGATGCAATTGCAACACATACACTGAAAACGTTGATCATTTCTTCTCGCAAGCCTGATCAGCCACCACTACCTCGACAATGTTGATCACTTGCTCTGCGAGCCTGATCAGATCCGACTTTTTTCACAAATGCGCGTTTCATCTTTTAATCGGTACCCTGGACGTTGATGGCAACGCTGGGTGACTGACTTTTGGTGGAGACTAAGATTTTGTTTGTGGAAGGGTGGGTGGAAGAAAATTTATTAAAAGAACGGGTTCGTAGTTGGAATTATCTACTGTTAGGATTATGGAAGGAGAGTAGATAGTTTTCAATGACAAAGATTTGACCTATTTTTTTTGTTCGCTTGGGGTTCAGTTGATGAGATGACCTAGTGTGCTTGGATTATGTTTTCGTTGACATGTTCGTCGGCGTAGCGGGTTCGTCTGTTCAGTTTTGTACTTTTGCGAGTGAGGCGGTGAGTTAGATTTCAAGTGAAACAGAACGACGAAAATATTCTCCTGTACAGCCCAAAGTCTTCGCTGAATGGAGAGGTAGAGTTGTGCAATTTCTATTTTTGGTTAGTCGCCCAATCCCTTTCCTCTTTGTTCGCTTTCGGGTTCAAATATCAGGAATTGCGCATTGTTAAGAGCACGAGAGCAGGTAGGAAAATACCTAGAGGAGCGTCTGGAATGCTTGTGGCGTCGCAAATTATAAAAACTGTCATCTAGCCTTTACAAAGAAGAAGGTTCGGGTTCTTGCACTATTTACCTGGTCCAAGAACCCTCAACCATGCCATAAAGAGACTCTGACTATAGGTAGAGTGATGAAAGTATATGTCAAAGGTACTGTATTTATAATCAGCGGTAGGCATAGACCCACCGTGTGACCTGAATCATCAAAAAGGTAAGATATATTCTCAAGCCTCCATTCTGGAGCAACCCCAAGTGGGTAAACTAATCATGCTTGTGTTCCTCACAGAAATTCAGACCAGATTTAACGTGCCCTTGAAGACGTTGAAGCTCCTCCCCGATTTCCTCCTCCCTGGCTGGCAGTTGCCACACCGAGAACGCTAGTGTTGGCACCCAGTTGCTCGGGATTTTGACGGGAGACGGTTGTTCAAATCTGCTATACAGACCATTTATAGCAGTTCTGAGCTCTTGGTATTCCTACAGACTAGTAAGTCAAATCAACCTAATTTAATGGACGTTCAAAGCAGGAATATAACTTACAACTTCGAGCTCCTGGATAGTAGGATTGATTTGTAGGAGGTAGGCCTTCAAGAGAACGAGAATTTCTTTGTGCTCCTCCATGTCCTTGCCTTTGTCCTTTCTGGATCCTGCCATCCATCTGACGTAATCGTTGCTGATGTCTTGAATGCGAGTTTTGAGTTCGAGGGTCGTGGCGTTGCAGGTTTGATATTGCTCCTCTAATAATGGCAGAATGTCTGTGGATGTCATGATGTTGACTATGCCTTGAATTTGGAGACTAGAGATATGAAGGCAAGGGCTGTAATCGGTTGGTTATTTCCCCGGCTTGTCTGGTTTGGTGGATCTTTCGAATCGATTGAAGAGGGTCTCTGGAGGTGAGCAAGTTCCTCTCTTATACCTATCACGACCATCATGGGATGCTCTCTTTATGCTCAGTGTTCGGACAATTGATTTGTATCATTGGTTCAATCTCTGATGCTTTCAGTGGTGCGTTCCGGCTCCTTTTGCGAACACATTTCTTTGATAACATGCCGGCCTGTAAAGAGAGCCAACTATGTGCAGGCTCCGCTAGTGGGTTTCTCAACCTCAATTAAGAAATTTTGAGCCCTTGAACGAGGCTAGATAGTTGATTCTCTCCAATAAGTTGATTGGTATGCGACTAGAGTGATCACCAGAGTCGGAGCAAGACTCTTGCTTGAAGATTCCGTCTCATCTCGTCCAGGAACAGGAAGCTGGTGAGAGGTATGGGGAGAAAGATACCACGTCTTGACCCAAGATTCAAACCAGTGAGTATCCAGCAATTTATTTTCGAAATTGCTAGACATTTTAAGACTACTTTGTGAGATTCAGAGTACGCTGCTTGGAAGCAAGCCTATCTTGTCAATCATGCTGTTGTTGGAAAATGAACAGAATGAGTTGACCCCAATTTAAAATTTTGATTGTAATCAGTACCAACCAGCCAATGGGTGAGATTAAATGAATAGCCGAGATGCCCTCAAGATTGACGACAGAACCTCTGTCTCCTTGCGTCAGGAAATAATGAAATGAAACTCCAAGCCTCAATTACCTTGTCGTGTCACTTCTTTCAAACTTCGCAGTGTGTTCCAAACAAATCAGATTTCAAGGGAAGGGATTTGGTTGATTTGACCAAATAGAACACCTATCACTACACGCCATCGAGATAGTCTTCTTCGCCTTCAAAAGGAACCGGCTCCCATGGTAGGTGCCAATGTCCTTCCTTGGTAACAATGAAGCCCAAGGTAATCAGTTTGACAGCTACCGCAAATATCGAAAGTTTATCTAATCAAGTTCAGTAAAAACATGAAAAGCACATTGGAATGGAAGTGATAACAGCATTTTGAGACGACTGTATCGACCGTGCATTATCCCACCCATAGCTGCTCCTTCCTAGCGTATCAAGCGATAAGTTACACGCGAATGTATGTGAGAACTGGAGTATTTGTGCACTTCACGATAAGCACTGCTTTAAACCAACCTCGTGTAGCATGGTGGCATCTAGACGTTTCGCAAACACATCTATCCAAGGGAGTCTGAAGCCATTTGCTAAGAACTGTCTCTTGATACGATTCGCTTCCTGGATGTCTTCATCAGCGTCACCATACCAACTTGGATCTGCACCGCCTGGTGCTCGCCCTGCCCGCAAATTGTTTAGATTTCTTGGTGTAATGTTTATGCCGGAAACAGTATAAATCTCCTTTCTGACACGATGACGAGGTTGCCAGGTGGTGGCTGCCATAGGCTGCTGAATGACGTAAAGATTCCAGTCTGCTGTCTGCATTACAACCTGGTTGATCGGATCGCCCCTCAAGGGGCCAGAACTAAATGTGTCGGTAAATCGGCGGTAATCGCAGTACACTATCTATGTAGTGATAAATCAGTTACTTGATAGAGTGAGAAATAGCAAGAGTTACTCCTATACCATGTCTCCAACGACACCTTTTGTGAAGTCGTCCCATAGAAGTGATGACGGATCCGCGTTGGCAAATTGGACTTTCGATATCATGTCGAGGCGATCTGCTATTGTCAGACTGATGCAATATCCAGAGTCAGGGGAAGGGATCATTCACCAGCAGCATTCTTCCATCCGTCAGACTCTGAATAAGGTTTGAATAAATCCAACGCAAGTGCATTTATATCCGGATGCTGCCCAGGAAGTTCCTTCAGTTTGGTAGCTGCAACTCGAGCTCGGTCTTCGCCGACTGTATAGCTAGCGTGATCATAGCTCTATCAACTTTTCATAGTTAGCTTCTCATCTCTCGAGATGCCCAGGCATGCTTACCAGCACATGATTGTGCAATATTAAGGACTCCAAGTGTGAATGCACATATGGGGAAAGCAAACAACAGTGAGAAACCCTCTCGCATGATTTCAATGAGTTGAAGTGACCGCGGACTTTAAGAGAAAAATAGCCGCTCAAAGCAACATTGGGTGCGAGACTGAGTTGTTTTATCTGTCACCTCCTGTTAATGTAAGCTATGCTTTGCAGAGCACGCACAAGGGTGTGTGCTCCCAAGGTAAGGCCAACCGATTTGACAGAGGAGAGCTGCTCCTCAAACCGGATGTCTTGTCTACCACATGACAGGGTATTGAAACGGTCATGAGGTGGGACAGAAGGGATAATTGCAAGACAACAAGATTGTTGAGTCCGATGTCTAAGGAGTACCTTGCCTTGTGGATGGCAAGGGTAACGACTTCATCGCCAGGCGGCCCAGTGGTTTTATCATTTCTATTTTATCCATTAGTAAAGACCAAGTCAAAAACTGATTTAATAAGTCCTCTCAATCTTATAGAGTAGGATTCATGTTTCTGGAGACTCTAGCACTAATGTTGCCAAGAATTTATTGATACTAATGTTTGTGTCAAAACTGATAAACTTTTATTGGCAGTAGCTTGACGGGGAATTAATTGATGAACCAAGTGCGGCGGTAGTGCAAAACACGTATTAATCTTCTGGGCAGATAGGGCTCGCTCGCGGAACGACTCAAAACATCAAGTAGAGATAACGGGCACAAGTTCAGAAATAATAGAAATATAGTGAACTGTGGCGTAATGGCCACCTTATCGAACTTGTAGCCATAGCGCTTCGATTGTTGATACCCCCGATCTGGTGCCGCGCATCTTTATTTCACACATAGGTCGTCCCCTATAGGAAAGCAGAGTATCCGGCGGCGAATGCCGTCTACCAAAGACAATTGTCCAGAAACGTCCTTCAATAATGATTCGAAAGAGATGTTTGCTGGAACCGATTGGTGGTTTTGAAGGTATTTGGTGCTCATGACACAATCTAAACGGCTCGTGTTATCTCGTCTCGCGGTGTTGAGGCACTGAGTTGATGGTGAACAAAGAGAAAAGGCGTTACTGATAGCTTGAGTGATGGTCATTGATGGAGTTGCAAATAGAAAAGGGGTGTTTTGGGTTTTGATCACGGTCTAAAATGATAATTTGAACACATATCCCACGATACATGGACTAAAGCCAAGCGGAACTGCATCATTGATGTCGTCTTTACGCATTCGGAACTCTGCAACAGCTCTCAGCAGAAGTTTTGAATGCAAAGAGACGCGTTCATAAGGAACAAGGCCTTTTGAATTGACAAAGACAAAGGTAATTCCCAAATACACAGCTCCCACTTAGATGTCTACTGAAGTCGCGCTGAATCTCACATTAACACTTTGTCTTACCAGTTGAAATTGTGATCCTACCCTACGAAGAGCAAAATCAGTCCTAGTATCGATACCGGTCAGTCAATATGGCAGCACAAGAAGAAGAACTCGAGCTGTGGGATCCTACAGGCTCACGTGAGATGGGCGAACGCGTCATGGAACTTCAAAACAACAGATACGCCAACTTCGTAGCTACTGTACAAACGATGACGGTTGAAATGCGGAAGTTAGCGAACGTAAGTAATTGCCGTTTCACGATGCGAACGTCATTGATCATATTTTAATTCCGCAGGATTTCGAAAATCAAAGTCTCGCGATCGAGGAGCACGTTGTAAGGGAGATTGACCGGCTGTGGCTCCTTTCTGATGATCCACGCTTAGACCTAAGCATCGGAAACCAATTATGGAAACTCAAATCGTCGTTTCTCAAGGCTGACGACCTTGAGAGAGCTAGGGAGGTTCAGCAATTGGTGGCCTTTTGCGGGGAAAGAAAACAGAATGATATAATAATGGGTGCTATTAATGCTATGAGGCTAGTTTGTGAAGGGACCATGAAACTGGTTGCGATGGAGGAAGCTTTGACAAGGGAAGGAATCGATATACAATTCCTGAGACAAAGGTCAGGCTCCGTAAAGCACTATACCGCAACAGAGGAATAAAGTGTTTCGCAGTCGGAGAGTATCCGTGAAGTTGGACGATTGATGAAGGTAGGACAACGACGGCATGATTGGAGTGTGATGGGATGAAATAGGGGTAATTATGGGCCTGTTAGATTGGTCAGCCGAAAAGGGGCCATCATGCTTCTGGACGCTGATTGCATGAGTAACCTCCCCTCTGCGTGCTGGAAAACCCACCGTAATAGAATATATTGAACTTGTAACCATTGCATTCCTCAACTAATAACTTCATACAGAACTCGAGCAATATGGCATTCTCATTTCATTCGGACCGTCTGATCTACCGCGCCCCAGAATATACCCCCGAAGACAAAGCCTTCATCCACGCCCTCCGATCCGACCGCACCTCTGCTGAGAACGCCAGTCGGCAATTGATAAAACCGCTCGCCCTTGCAGACGTAGACGTGTTCCTGCACCGCTTCAATGATTCTCTGCTAGGAGTCTTTGTCTGCATTCGCGATTCGTCCAATCCCACCGGCATCACAACAATCGGATTCGTGAAGCTCAGTCCAACAGTGCTACCGCACAGGAACTCGATGATGAGCATTCAGATAACACAAGCTGAGCAGGGGAAGGGGTATGGTGCTGAAGCTATCAAATGGGCATTGGATTGGGCATTTCAGGCTGCCGGATTACACAGGGTGAGTATCGGGTGTATCTCTTTTAATGAAGGGGCAAGGAGGCTGTATGAGCGATTGGGATTTGTGGTGGAGGGTAGGACGAGAGAGGCTGTGTGGAAGAATGGAGGGTGGCACGATCTCCTTGAAATGGGCATGTTGGAAGGGGAGTGGAGGGAGAGGTATTTGATTGAGGGAAAGGGAGCTTTTGCTTTAGTTGGAGGGGGGACCAAAACGCCAGGTCATGGCTAATGCTTAAGTGGTTCAGTAGCTACAAATGTTCGATGATCGTACTCCATTCTAAGAGAAGAGCCTTGTGGCCTTTCAGTCGATGGTCTCGGACCCGTATTCAGGGCGGAGTCAAAGATTACCACGCCGCGCAAGCTGGTCAGCTCATGTAAGAAATCACCAGCTGGATTGGGTAAGGGTACTGGAGGCTCGCGTCGGCAGGGGAATTCCATGCGGAGCCGTTGGCTTGACGCAACCTGACATTTGCTATGCGAACTAACACACAATACAGTACTTATGTAAGAGGTTTATAATTGTAAATCGCCAAAAGTGAAAGCACAATCGGTTGCAAAGTACCGCTATATGTGGTGGAATTTGTTTTTACTTGCTTCCAGCACAGCACACGCTTCAAAAGAAGGCTTTCTAAAGCTATCATAGGGCTCAACAGTCTAGCTTATCCCTATTTTTAACTTTTTAGAAATTAAAATTAATATTGGTAGTGTAATAGCAGGGGGGTTTTGTTATCGCATACAAGAAGCGCATTGAGCACTCTATAGGATTGAGCAGGCTGACAGTTACACTTATGTAATCTATATATCTCAGATTTGTTCTCTCACGGTGAGTGTTCCATCACACCGTGGGGGAAAGTCAAGACAGCAATCTTTTTTCCATCCAAATGTTGTTTCTGTTTCATTTCGAACAACAACGATAGACGTGATTCATTTTGCAGACAATAAAATCAGCCATTGTTTCCAAGCTTTGATCGTTCAGTCCTCATTATGACCTTTGCCAGTTCTTGAAGCAGCGACCCGAGACAAGAGACAAGAGAAGACGGCTGTTGTCTCGGCATATACCGCTGCTGTTAGATTTAGACTTAGTATCTGGAACGATCATATTTGTGAACCGAAATACGAAGAACGACCAATTAGCGACCATCCGCAGTAAACTCTCAGCCTTGCGACGCGCAATGCTAGATGTCAAAATAGAGCGTCAGGCTCAACAACAGAACAACGACATAGAGATTACAAGGGAAGCAGCTCTAGCGAGGATCGCAAGACTCGTCTCGTTATCCCACAATACTACGATAGTACTGTCGGAGCTTATGACACAGTGCAGGGAGATTGATTTTATACCTAAAATTCGAGAGGTCTGGGGTACAACTTACGAAACATGGAATATCTGGATGCCATGGACTTGTAGAGAAGTGGATGAGGGTTCCGAAATGATTCAAAGAATTTCGATAACTTTCTCTACGCTCCTCACCGAGATGAATCTGGCGAAGGAAAGATCGCGTAACGGGATAGTACTAGACCTGATTGGGATTTGCGTGGGCCAAGCCAATTCATCTTCATGCATTTCTAACTACTTCTATCAAATAGACCACCCTTCACTCAGAACATGCCTTTGACTGTTGACATGAGTTCGAATCATCGCACTGAGCTGAAATACTTGGCAGTGTCCGTCGAACGAAAAAGCGCCACATATTCAGGGTACCTTTTCTCAGCCAGACGAGGACGACTCGAGATGGACGAGATCACCGAGACAATCGCAAGGATTTCAATGCATTTGAAATATCCATGCGAGACAGCGAAATTCCTACTCATGAACATGTCGATCGTGGGTGGAGATTTGCTCAGCTCTTTGTGATTTGAAGTCTTCACCCACTTTCATCGCAGCAATCCTACCGATGGTCATTCATCAAACTTGCGCCGTTTGTTCTCTTCATGTCAAAATGGGCTCCCGTGAGTAAACTTCCAGGTTTATTGCTTGCTTCTTTGGTCCATGCACAACTACCAAAGGTCTATTACGAATACTTAATTCGATAACAGCCTTGATGGAGGTCGGAAAAAATCTCCATGGTATGAAACTCCAGAGTCATGTCTACCAATCTCAACAAGAAAAAGACCAGAAACTCCTATGGCTTTGCCAAGGGATTTCTGTTGGAAAAAAAGCCTGCCTCCTCTGATTCTACTGTGCAGCCTGTGAACTCGAGTCATTTCGGCTTCTTCCTTCTGACCAAAGAATTGAAACTTGAAGTACGGAAAACGGAAGGCGTGGATATTGTCGCAGTCCATGGCATCAACGGTGACTAGGAACGCAACTGGACGCATGGAGACACTGGGAAGCTTTGGCTTCGGGATTTTTTGCCATTAGAAGAAGAGATCCCAGGGAATACTAGAGTGTTCTCATATGGATACAATGGACCACTTTATTTCACTCATTCCAAGGCACAACGAGAGCATTACGCACGCTCCCTTCTCCAAGCCTTGAAGGGAGTTAGGAAAAAGGTGAACTTGACCATTATATACACGTATCCCTGTTCAACACTCACTTTTCACAGGAAATGTCATCCAGACCGCTGATCTTCATATACCACAGCATGGGTGGTCTCGTGGTGAAACAGGTGAGCTAAACTCTTCGTTCCCTGCGTATGTTACTAACATCTCTCAGGCTCTGGTCGAGCTTCAACTACACGAAGTGCAGTATCCAGCCATCGAGGGCTTTATCAAAGGCATTTTATTCCTTAGCACACCGCATCGGTGCTCGGAAGCAACTAAGTGGCCAGAGATTCTATCATGCCTTTGCAATGCTATCATGCCTTCGGGTGGTGATGGGATTCGCAACGATCTCATCCAATCTCTGCGGCTCGAATCAGGAGACCTAAAAAGGCTCTCAGATAACTGACGCGATCAAGTGGGATCCATCAAAATCTTTTCATTCACCGAAATTGTCGCTGATAAGCTGGAGAAGAAGCGTGTAAGTCTTGCCCGCCTGATAGGAAGAAATCATCAAATTAACCGGATTTTAGGTTGTTGACGACTTCATTCAGATTCAGGTTCAATGTGAGAAATATTTGCGAAGCCGCTTCTTAAACATTATAGGTATCAATTTTCAATCTCAATCTCCCCACCCGTTGAACGCTCCAAATTAATCCTTTGATCCCTCTCACAAAGGTCCCCATTTCTCTTCACCCTTCATTTCATCATTTCTCATCCTCGTGAATAGCAAACTTCGACTTCGCCCTCAACTTAGCACCATTAAAGTATAGATAGTACATTCCAATCCATCCAAGCACGGACAATCCGCCTAACAGTGATACACCTTTCCCAATCCCCAGGTTGATGTACATACTTCTCGAAAACAGGACTGACCCGAAAGCAAAGAAGGAGCGCACGAAGTCGTTGCCGGCGAAGAGGGAAGCCGCGTATTGAGGGTAGGAGAGTGGGATGTACGCGAAGATGGCTTGGAAAACTATGAAGACCGAGATCTACGATGGATATTAGCAATCGTTGTAATATTTGAGAGAAGGCAGGACTTCAACTTACAGGGTAGATTGTCAGAAAGACGGTAGGCGCCATCCAATGGATATCTGCGCGACTCGTCCAGGCAAAGAGGAAGAGTGAGATAGTTGGTCCGAACACGAAGATCAAGGCTGGTTTGAGAACACCTTCCTGTGGACCCATCCCATTCTTGAGAATATCTGGGATAACAACTTTGAGGATGAGGAGATCGTAGAGGATCATGCCGATGAGAGCGCCGACGGCGATACAAGTGAAGACGATACCGATCTCTCCAATATTGAAGCCGTAGATACCACCATATACGAGAGGGAAGACCTCAAAAAAGGAGTAGTAAGTACCGTAGATGATGCCGGAGTAGATGCTCGTGAACAGAATGGCAGGATCCTTGATGTTGATCTCGACAGGCTTGACGAAGGCATTCTTTGCGATTTCGCCCGCAGTCATGTTTTTTTGATTGAGTTCAGATTGACTGACATATTTGTTGTCACCGGTGAGCTTTCTCAATCGCTTTGCTCGTCGGAGGAGGATGTTGTCTTCGAGTGTCTCGGGCATGCTGATGAACCAGATGATGAAGACTGGCCCGGACATCCAGAGGATCTCCCATAGAGACCAGCGCCATCCCTTGGCCATAACGGCGAAGCCAGAGAGCAATGGACCGAGTGCTGGAGCGGAGAAGCCGGCAGAAACCCAAAAAGCAACAGCTATGGGGACGTATAGCATAGAGTATATATCTTGCATAGTCGCCGGTCCAGTTGCGAGACAAGGTGAGCCGAAGAACCCTTGCAGAAATCGAAGAAACAGGAGTCCTCCAAGGTTATCCACCAGTGCTGTCGGGACGGAGAGAACAACGAACAGGGCGAAAGTGACAATGTAGGGGACGTTGCGGCCAATGATTGGGATCTCTGACATGGGAGAAAAGATGAGAGGGCCGATACCGTATCCAAGAACAAAGAGTGCAAGACCAAGCGATGCTTTGAATTCCTGAACGCCGAAGTGCTCCATGATACCAATCTCACTGGACACATAGATGGCAGAACTGGCGTAGACTGCGAATGTGTATATCCTATGACAATTAGCTCCTGCTCCGAGAATGTACAACTGGTGAAAGCTCACCAAATGAGAAATGAAACCCATGACTTCTTCTTCTGACTCCAATTCTGAGGATTATCCTGGTCATCGGTTGTATACCACGTCACGAGAATCTGGCCAGTAGATGTGATGACCGGTTGAATGGGTAAGCTCAACGTCCTCTGAGCGGCAAGTTCTTGATCCAGTTCAAATCGTTCTCGCGTAAATGGAACAGTCTGTGTCCTTTGCAAGCTCTTGACAGAGGTGATCTTCTCCATATCCCTACGCGAGTGGCGAGAAGCCGACCTCTCGACGTCGAAGTCATCAGCCTTGTCCTCTTGGGTGAGAACATGTTCGATGTTTTCGTATTCTTCAGTCGCTGGTGTGACATCTTCCTGTTTCTCTGAATCGGCGTCCTCGTTGATCTGGGCAAGCTTTGCTTCATAAGTTATGCGTTCAAATGGAATCTGGAATCCCTCCTCTTCTTCTGGATATTTCAAGAGCCTGTTTCTCGAAACAAAGCGGATGATTTGGCCCAAGGCAGCTTCTCGGATGAGTTCCTTCATGGTGAGTGTGTCAGCTGTGATGATCTGAAATGAAATTGATGGAAAGAGCTGACTAGGAAAATCTGACCTGACGAAGCTGGATGGTATATATATTCTGTTTGTTGATGTGCCATGCAATTGTGCTTACAACAACAAAATCATATGTTTCTCAAATGCGCCATTGCGCAGGGGTGTATAGTGATCCAATGGCGTCAGGCTGGCTGACAACTTCTAAGCATCGCAACATGTTTCTATGGACTGCTCGATAAGGCTCGTTAGGATGTAAGCAGGAAGTGGTAAAAAACGGACATCCTGTTTGACTCATGCATTTGTTGCTTCGATATTACTGGATGGAATGGTGTTTCACCGCTGACTTCTGACCGATAAAATCCGTTTAGCATATTATCCCAACGGTGGTAGGGCACTCAATTCATCCGGACGGAGCAAAAGCAGGATCAAATAATACGACATGTACGCCGGATTTCTCAGCTTAAGCTCGATCTCGAAATTCGTGGCATGTCTTGAAATTTCCAGCCTTCGCTAGCGGCCGCCGCACTGCATGTGAGGGTACGGCGGGTTCACTAATCAAAGCCAAGAGCCCCATATCAGCAAGAAGTCGCTTATCGATGACGAACCCGACGGGGAGAGCATGTTTGTAATCGCAGCTCGCCTATGTCATCAGGACTGACTTCCTAAACAAGACATTGACGATGTTTCAAGTATTTGAGTTGCACTTGGCGCATCTCAATTTTCATCTTGGTAGAAGCCTTGAACAAGTGAAATCAGATGCTAAGGTCCTGTCTCATAATTTTTGATGATCTTGTTCTTGTTGACGGATGCCTGGCCAGCTTTGCTTTATTGACGAGCTTATCAAGAGCAAGCTCAGAATTTCTGGACAAGGATATCGACAGGCTGCATCGATTCGTCTAGTCGGTCTGCAATAAAACTTCCTGGAGGGAGAGAGCGAACTTTAATACCTAAACTTTGAAGACATCGGCGATTGATCTTTTCTAAACGTGATAGGTAGCGGAAGAGTGCGGAAGCGCGTCAAAAGATTGTAGAGATAGCTATGAGCTGCAAAGCTGCACCAATCGAGCGTAAGCTGGGGTAAAGCTGGCTTGCAGGAGCAAGTAATATCACGTCGGGTCGATTGTGTTTCTGCAGGTTGAAGGTGGTGATGAGGATATCGTCGTGTCAAGGTTTCGTGCGGGTCGCGATCAATGATTCACCCGTGATTTATGTCGTTTTCCCAGGTCTTTGGAAGTCCGTGTGTTCTAAGAGCTATGGGTTAACCTCAAAGACTTGTGTTGCCAAGTAGATCAGTATCCCCGTTTTCATTAGTGCATAATCAAACAAATCACGTGTCGCTGTCCGAACGGGGAAATATCAGAGTTGACTATGTCAGCCTTTTATCGGTGTCACTGAGGAGTTGGGAGCTTTAGAAAGGCGAGAGTAGGCACCCACAACATCTAAGTAGTTGCCGTGGTCTGGAGGCATGCAGTGAGAAATCTAAAAATTCAATTCCACAGCATCAAGATATCTGAGCAAGACTACTTATTCGGCGACCACAGCAGATTTTCCACCCTGTGCAGCCTTGATCTTTTCGGCAAGGAAAGTATATCCCTCCTTCTGCGACGATCCGGTAAGATAGGAGAAATGTCCGGCATTGACGTTAAGAAGACCACCACAGACTCCATCAGATGCTGGGCAGAAAACCTTGACGTTTTCCTTGGGGTAGTTTGGAATAGCGCCACCATTTTGCTTGTTGTGCGTGTATCCATAAAGAGCAACACCAACAACCCTGGACTTGAGGTCTGGTGGAAGCTTGGAGACGGCGTTGAAGATGACGGCAGTTCCTTGACTAGAATATTTGGTTAGCATGGATCACGATTTGTCAGTATAAGGTTCAACTACTTACCTGAAACCTCCCGCCACGATAGTAGTCTGAGGGCACTTTTCAGCAGCATTCTTGATGTGCTTTGTGGCCTCAGCGATCGCAGAGGCAGTTGTGCCGGCTGGGGTCACATTGTCCATGAGACCAGCTGAATATGCCGGGCTGCTTACGCCCTGGCATGCGACGTCGTTGTTGAAAATCTTCTTCAATCCTGAACAAAGACCAGGGCCTACACTATTGGTAGTGCCCTGTAAGACATTAGCCATTTTCCAGCCCTTCCTTCGTTCCACAACTGCACTCACCATGTTTCCAACTTCGGTGGATGCTCGGGCATAGACCAAGGTGACCTTTTTGCAACCGCCCGAGATCAAGTCGTTGGAGGTCATGCCTTGTGGGCGAGGCGCGGCGACTGCAGCGCCAATGAAGAGCGCGACAGCGGTGCTAGAGAATTTCATGTTGGATTGCTTGATGAGCGACAAATGAGTGACTGTAAAGAAGGGCTCCTGTACTCCGTTGGAACTGTTGTGGTCGAATGTTAAAGCGATGATATTTAAATTCGAGCGAATCTATCCCATAATATAACATCGACTCGCAAAAAGATACTTGCAAGTATGGCGGGTGGCATTACTCCGATCGGATTCGTGGAGTCTGGATCAATTAAACTGATACTAACCTTAAGACAAGCCTTCATATTAGATTTGAATATTTCACCAGCAGTGTGTTCCAGTGTGATCAAGAGATCGCAAGCGATCTGAAAGCACAGGCCTGTTGCATGTAGGCTATTCCCCGCCATGAGTGGAATATATAGCCACGTGGATTGGTTCCGGTCTAGAAACGGGCAGCGATCCGGGGTTTCAATCAACCGTGCACAACTCTCTCCGCACTGCATTGGGCAATTGTAGATTAAATCTGGCTCTTGGTCTCGGAAGATAGGCACCGAGTCCACAAGACCTTGCTGCAGACCCTCTACAGCAGCCTCCAAATAATGGAAGAATCATGCATTGTTTATTTTGCACCTGGCAGTTCCGAGTGGAGGTCAGGGTAGTCATCAAACAGGTGCCAACCAAGTACCTTATGTTGTTGTTTTGAAACAGGGTTGCACCCTCTATCGAGACGCTGGCGACCGATCAATCCACATTGTGAATAGGGAGTGCTTACCCGTCTCGCATGCATTGCCGAAAGAGACATGCTTATGACCTCACAAGAGATGACATGCTCCCTACCATGCATTCCCACAGGATCATAGTCGACAAATTGCTGAGCCTGGTCAGTCGTCCATGGGCAATGAAATCTTATACAACGCCACTTGTGGCGAGTGCCTGGATAATTGCAAGCCCGAAGGCGGATGGAGGCATAGAGCGGCAAACGTTGCGAGCTGGATAGTCGCGTTCGGGCTTTGTTAACAAAAGCAGCTACTCTGCCATGTTTTCAAGCTGATCTGCATCAAGATGCGAAGCCAAAGAGGCTATTGAGCGAGAGATTCGAGGATGACTGTGGATAACTTGTGAGGTGTTTGATTTATTCGTAAAGCCTGGACCGTCTGCTCAACAAGCCGCACGGGAGATCATCGATCGAGCTGCATGGAGATAGAGTGATATTGGTCCTTTGGTAGAACATGATGTACTTGTAAGAATGATCGATGTTGTTTATAGAAGGTTTAATGTTCTATGGCGAAAATAAGGCAGATCTCCACCACCTCCACATCCCGATTCCGAGTGCTGGTCTCTTTATGAACATCCCATGATATAGTTGGACCATTGAGCTCAGACTTTGGAAGACTTTCAAGAAGTGGAATTTCAAAGCATATCGTATACGATGATAGTCTTCCATCGCCCACTTCAGTTCATATTTGCCAGTTCATTAAGATGGAAACCCTCACCACCAAAATCACGTCCATCAGCTCCACTCCCACTCCTCCAAAACGTTATCAAATTAGGCCCTCTCACTTCTTCCCAACGTTTGTTTCAACCCCATTATACCCCTTCGTCCCGTCCATCTTCTTCCAAGGTGCGAAAACATTCTTACTTCCCTTCAGCACACCCCCCAACTCAGGGAAGTGCCTCAACAAGATTTCTTTCATCCCATTATACTGCACCCACCTCATTCCCTCCTTAGTATACATCCCTTCATTCCACTGCCCCGCAATAAACCGATCACTCTTCAACCGCCGACTAGCCATCAAAATGAAAATTCGAAACGCTGTATCACTAAAGCCAAAACCCTTCGGTAACTTTTCGCTATGACTTCCTATCAACGTATCTACGGCTTCGATATCGCCATCGTAGGCATCTGAGAGTTTTCTTGCTAGTATTTTATCACCGCCTGTTAATTCCTCAAATGTTTTCGGAGCTGGCATGTGGAGCAAGCGCCGGAAAGCGCAGTAACGCGGGACACCGCGTTCGCGGTCGCGGATTAGATCTACGGTGCCGAGATCGCGGTGCTGGCCGTCTGGTGTCGTCAAATTCTGGAGAAATTTAGGGTAATTGAAATTTGTGATTGCACCTGGGTAATTGACACCGAAGGAGTAAAAAGCGTCTGCGAAGGAAATGCCGTTATCCAGTATCTCTTGAGACTTGGTGAAGATAGTTTGCTCAACGGGAATGGTGGAGTGGTGTGTCCCGTCGTTGGCGCTGAAGAAGGCGATATTTTCCGGGACGAGTGAGTGCATTCTGTAGACGCTATTTATGGTGGTTAGCATGTTGGTTTGGAGATGAGAATGGTGTGGCTTATTACCTTACGAATTCCTCAGTCAGTGAGTATGGGACACCGAATTGGTCGACGCCGGATCCGGGGATACCTGATATCCCTTCGTTGCTTGAAATACGACCGACTAATTTGTTGAGCTTTTCTCCTGCTAGACCCCACCAATTCGCATTCATGGCGATCTGCAGGGTGGGATGTCCAAGAATAGCTGGGGTCCACTCGATAGTGTGGATTTTGGCTGAGAGTGCACAGTTGATGAGTCGGGCTTTGTCAAAAATCTGTTCCCTAGCTCATCTGTCAGTTGTCGTTTTGTATCATCACACCGAAAAAAAACCCACCCGCTCATCTCAGGATAATGACTCCGAAGCATATCACATATAGAGTTATGCTCCAAAGCAAACATGGTCGTCAATATCTCCAAGCCTATCCACCAGTTATCACCCATACCAGTCAACACGTTGCCGTTAGCGTCACGAGGAATGAATTGCTCCTTGCCCTCTTTCGTAAGCAGTAACTTCCCGTCGCCGTCCGTTGTCCGAAGACTCTGGGTGATCGTTTCGTTAGAGCCGTAAATTTGAGACAAGTCCCACCAAGCCGTGTTCTTGTTCTTGTAGCCGGGGCATTTGATATCGCTTGGATGCAGAATCTCGTCAGGCGTTGTGTGGAAGAGCTTCATATCCCCAGGCGGCCATGTGTCTCCTTCTGGAAGGTGCACATCATACACATCTGTGTTCTGCAACCTATCAGCGAGATATCGGTGGGTTTGGGAAGGAAACCAACATTCTCATGAAGAAACCAGTCGTGCGTTTGAAATTGGATCCAGGCAGCAGCAAGAAGGTTCAGTGTTGTCGCGGGAATGAACTCCTTTCGCGTCATGAAGATATTCGAAAGCATTCGAGGATTAGGTGTCATGATTTCCGCTTCCGTTGGCTTGGGCGTGTATTGTCTGGGGAAATTCCTTCCAAAACGCTGTCCGGCGCATCCCATCAAAGGCAACGCTGTGGAATTGAATTTGCCATCGGAATTGCGGGAGTCTTTGAACCGCGCGCTGGTTAAAGGTTCGTCTGCAGCGTTACCTTGAGCGACTCCAGAGGCGTATCCATCCTGTAAATTGTTTTGGCGCAATTCTATTCGCAAGGCGTCAAGATTGAGAATACCGATGAACCTAGGAAGTTTGTGCCAGGGGATGTATTTATTAACTATCTTGAAGGATCCCACGAGTACACGTTCCAGAAGGCTGGGTTGGAAAGTTGGATTGAAGGTGGGCGCCTTGGTGTCCATCGTGAGATTATCGTTCAAAGAAGCGAAAACAGAGAGACGAGGTTCACCGATATTTGAATGGAGAGTGAAGGCCTGAAGTCAAGGCAAGGGATGGAAAGTCCCTGGCGAGTCGCGTTTTTGAAATGCCAGAAAATCGGTGGGCTTTGTAAGGATTAGTTACTTTTAGAATGATCGCGATACTGTTCTCTTTTGAATCTGACATGCATTGAAAGAGAAGGAGGTGTGCTGCCTCTTTGCTTTTCAGCTCGTCAAGCCCGTCAGCCATGGCATGATGCGCTGCACCAATTATTGACCCGATCGGTGAATCCCAGAGAGAGACCGAGACGTGAAAGAGAGAGGCCGCCAATAGGGCTGAGGGGTGGTGTTTTGGCGTTCAGCTTGCATGCAAGACGTCAGACGACACCTCCAATCAGGACAACTAAGTTGTCAGCCGGTATAAATTTCAAGCCATATTTTTGAGTGGCAGACGCTGTGCAACGCGATTCCACCGTCCCATTGA
The DNA here is from genome assembly GCA_023078705.1 of Venturiaceae sp. KMAF11. Lineage (NCBI taxonomy): Eukaryota > Fungi > Ascomycota > Dothideomycetes > Venturiales > Venturiaceae > Venturiaceae sp. KMAF11. The sequence goes on from JALGOQ010000015.1 coordinate 348,297, forward strand.
AAGTGTTGGAAACCTGTGCGACCCCCTTGGTTGACAGTATAACCAGCAGTCCTCAAGCTTCTCGACTGCGCAGTACTCACCTCGTGAAATAAACTCTCCAAGGACAAGCGATCTCATTATGTATGTTAGTCTTTCGAACGTGGTGAAGACTGTTGTTGGTGGTGGACATTCGACCAAAGTTACAGACCCCCTTCATGCTGAAGACGCCGACCATGCTTACATTCGAGGCGACATTGCAAATCGCGGCCCTTGTCCAGGGTTGAATGCACTCGCAAACCAAGGCTACCTGTAAGTATCGCTATCCTCCTCTGGAGGCGAAGATGAAACTGACCTACATTCCATTTAGACCACGAGATGGTAAAAACTTGACCTTGCCTCAAGTACAGGCAGCTCTCATGAAAGCACTACACATGTCAAAAACAGCATCAGGAGCGACAACGAACGCTCTCAAACCACTGGTTCGAAAAGATGGCACCTTCGATCTGGTCGATATGCGCAAGCATGACGTCGTTGAGCACGACGCTTCCTTCACGCGTCTCGACTTCCATGAAGGCGACAACTATACCTTCCAACCACAAATGTTCCGAGCGATGATTGACGATGCAGATGGCGAGACCGTGACGCTCCAAAGTATCGCCAGGACGTTCATCCGACGCGGTCGGGAGAGCAAAGCAGCTGGTGCACCTGGCTTGCCAATAAATCTGTGGTTTGTTGCAGTGTTGCAGGCGGTCACGGTGCGGAATGCTTGCCAATTTGGTGATTTGTCGAAAGAAACTATGGAGGCTGTGTTTGTTGAAGAGAGATTCCCGGATGCGGTGCTTCAAAACAAGAAGCCAAGGACGCTTTTTACGCTGTTGGGTAATGCCATAGGCATGCTGTATTGGGTGGTAATCGGCCCTGGAAAGAGTGATAGGAAAGATCACAATGAATAGGCTTTGTAGATTAGGAACGTGTGAGCTAGGTATTGGCAGTCCGGAAATCGATAGAAGCAGTCACCCTTGCCCATCCCATTCGAGAATTGGCCGCGCAGAATGGAAGTGAAAGATGATGAATTTTCTATCACCGCGTCTATCTCCGCCAAAACCGAGTTGTTTTCGACGAAAAGCGTGTCAAGATTTTGCTAGGATATGGTTTAATGTGCGAGATTTCAATAAGAACGAGGCGCGTTTTAGGGGATGTGGTCATAATGGCATTTTTAGTTAACAAGAAGCCGAGTCCCGATACGTTGCCAACTTCACTTTCCAAAATACTGTTTGACATAAGCAAACAGTCACGTGTTGGTCAAAATCCAGCCCACCATAATTGAAGCGCACCTCTCGTCCAACTCCAATCCACACTTACACAGCAGTCATGGGTGTCGCATTCGACTACGCGCCAGATCGGCCAGAGCAGATTGACCAAATCCTCAATGGTCTCGACCGCTACAATCCCGAAACCACCGAAGTCTTCTCCAAATATGTCATGGAACAGTGCGAAAATCGGACTTACGACTGCTACGCCAACTTGGCCCTTCTAAAGCTGTACGTACTGACCTTGATGACTCTTTTGATTTTACTATGGTTTGGAAAATACAGTATCATGACGAACAAATCTTCTTTACGTTTCCTATTACCCGAGAGTCACCATGCTCTTTGACGTTAATAATATTCGAGCTCTGAATACCACTTCCAAACCACCCTCTTTACCCTCACCCTCCTCCAACTCCTCTAAAAACAACAACTAACCTCCCTCTTTCCCGCCACAGATACCAATTCAACCCCACCCTAGCAAAAGACGAAACAATAACGAACATCCTCGTCAAAGCCCTCACCGTCTTCCCCTCTCCGGACTTCAGCCTCTGCCTCTCCCTCCTACCACCTCACACCCTCCTCCCCTCCTCAACAACATCCCACACAAACCCCGCCGCCGGAGACGCCCCGCTCCCCGAAGCAGTCCAAAAACTAAATATCCTAAACAACCTCCTCTCGAGCGCAGACTACGCCACTTTCTGGACAACCCTCGACTCCGACGACCTCTACGCCGACTTAGTAGCTGACGTCGTTGCCTTTGAGGAGTTGATGCGCGTGCAGATTGCTGTTGAGATTAGCAAGTGTGTGAGGGAGATTCAGAAGGCTGTTTTGGAGGATTGGTTGAATCTTCGTGGCAAGGAGTTGGATGAGTTTTTGAAGAAGATTTGTTCGTGGGAGGTCAAGGGGGATATGGTTGTTGTGCCTTTGAATAGGGACAACAAGGCCGAAGGCACTGTGGTGCGGGAGAATGTCAAGTTTGAGCAGTTCTCGAGGTTGATAAGAAGGGCGTATGAGCAACCTGCTTAAATGATATCACTTGGGCATGGATGGCGTTTGGGCGGGTTATACTATCATGGGATTGATCCAAAAGTGGCACGATAGGAATGCATATTAGACGAGGTCGTGTCTGCCTCGACGATGAAAGTCAATGTGATATGATTTCAAGACTCAAAATTCCGTGCTCTATACATTGTGAATACTCATATCTTCTCTTCGTATAACAGTCATATACAATCATATCCACAGCAACATCAATTCGTACCTACCTCTTCTTCTCCAAACTCTCCTCCCACTGCACACCAACCCACTCCTCTACATACCCCACTTTTCCCTCCTCCACACCACGCGGCACACAGTCCTTTGAGCATACACCCATGATAACAGTACCCCACTCCATGCCCTCCAAACTCAACTCTTGTTCTTCCAACACAGTAATAGCATGCGGCGTCAACTGAAGCTCAAAAATCCTCTCCCCACCACAATTCCCACACCTCGGTATCCTCGACGCTCCTCCACTGCCTACCGAAACTTTGGCACCAGAATTGGATGGAGATAATAGTTTCCCAACAGCATCAGTAGTCGAGTATAACAACGGTGAACCACCCAATTCGTAACGAAGGATTTGTTCCGGATTCTGAGCCATCCTGTCGGCGAATTTTTGGAATTGTTTATCCATGCTTGATTCGAAGAGTTTTTCCATTCCGCCTCCTGATGTTCCAGACATTTCTGTGTCTTCAATTCCGGGTCCTAATGCGGGTGTAATTGGTGTGGAAGGCACATCTAGTTCTTCGTAGGCGGCGTCGAGGTGGGAGGTGGGGTAGGGTTTTGGTAATTGTGATTCTGGGGGCCATGGTTCATGTGGGGTCGTCTCTGGGGTGTGTTGTTTGAAGGAGGAGTCTGTGGGAGGGGAGATTGAGGAGATGCGGGCTTTTGAGGCGAAGGTTTCTGGGAGGGATTCGAGAGGTGTTTGGGCTGGTTTTGCTGCTAGTGAGGATGCGCCTGCAAATGGATTCGCTGGTGAGAAGGGATTGGATTGTGCTCCTGGACTTGAGAAAGGATTTGAAGCTCCGGATGTGGAGAAGGGATTTGCAGCAGGTGTACTAGAAGTTGATCCACCAAATAGTTGGGCGCCAATGTTGGCTTGTGGTTGCGTTGGCTCTGGTACTGGAGTGGAAAGAGATTGAGCGACTGCTTTTGGTTGTGATTGTGTGACCCTATTTCCTCGTATCCCTCGTATGCTTCCTTCTTTTCTTCTACATGTTTTCCGGCGGCAGGTGAAGAGGTAGAGGCGTCTGTCGTGGCCGGGGAATTTTTGGAGATTGTCGCCGTTGAGTTGGAGGAGGAGTGTGAGGTAATCATTGCATACTTTGCATTTACCGAGTGTGCCTGAGGGGTGGGTGGTGTTGTCTAGCCATGACTATTTCGAAAGTTAGTATGGCTGGTTCATGGAGGGGAATATAACCGGACTGGATATCCTCCCAGTTGACTTATTGGGTCGTCTGTTGGTTCTTCTGAAGCAAAGCCTAGGAGGGTGGTGGTCTTGGTATAATCCCCCTCTTCGCCATCAGAAGAATCTGAATCGTATGAAGCCATTTTTGGGAATATGAAGTTGCTATTAGGATGCGTTGGTGTCGCGCATGAGAAAACTTAAAAGTTCGCGATGATCGTTATCGATTAGAATTCCTATTTCGGCCTCGCTTCTTGATAGAGACAAGCCTCATGAATCCACTTTCTTACACCGACCTCCCTGATCAGTCGAATCCTCCCCCCCATGTCTTCCTTCACTTCTATTCCTCTCTCTTCAGACCACAATGGGGGACATTCAGCCCTCCCGAGTCCTACCACAGCCGGGCACCTTGAACATCGCCCGGGAGACATTGATTGACAAACTTCCAGAGCAAGGACTTGGTGATGATGGCGCAATTAATCACATCACCAAAGACATCACTCCAGGGCTGAACGCAGCCAGTCAGTCGGCAAACTACTATGGCTTCGTGATCGGAGGCGCAACACCAGCTGCGAAGAAGGCCGACAACATTGTCACCGAATACGACCAGAATGTGCATCTACATCTCCCAAACGAGACAATTGCCACAGATGTCGAAGTCAAAGCATTGGATCTTCTATGCCAATTACTCGACTTCAACCAGGAAATGACAGATTTCTCAGGAGTCACAAAATCAGTCTGGACCCATCGAACATTCACCACGGGAGCAACAGCAAGCAATATCCTCGGTCTCGCCTGTGCTCGACAAAAAATACTCGAAAGACTTGCTATGAAGGCAATTCAGAAGACTGGCGGTGAGGTCACCCTAGAGATGTTTAAAAAGGTCGATGTAGCACAAGTCGGACTTTCCGCCGCGATGAAAAACGCTTCCATCAGGGGAATCAGAATCTTGACCACGGCACCACACTCTTCTCTCACCAAAGCAGCCGCTATTCTCGGGTTGGGTCGTGATTCGGTGCATCTAGTTGGGCAAGCAGAACAGCCCCACAAATTCGACTTGAAAGTGCTAGAAAAAGCACTCAAAGACAAGAATCACGCTTCAATCGTCGCCATATCCTGTGGTGAGGTAAACGCAGGACTTTTCGCGACAAGCGGCGAAGAAATGAGAAAGATACGAGCCCTATGTGATCAATACGGTGCTTGGATCCATGTCGACGGAGCATTCGGTCTCATGGCTCGACTCCTTAATCACTCAAAGCAACCAAAACAATTCGCAAAACTGCTCGAAGGATGTGAGAGTATCGAGCTCGCTGACTCCATCACTGGCGATGGACACAAACTCCTCAATGTCCCTTACGACTGCGGTTTCTTCCTGAGCAAGCATATTTCCATTGGACATGCTGTGTTTCAAAATCAGGCTGCCTATCTAGGGGGCGCCGTCGACAACGAGGATATTTCTCCTCTCCATCTTGGTCTCGAAAACTCGCGCCGTTTCAGAGCTCTCCCCGTCTACGCCTCTCTGCTCGCCCTCGGACGGAACGGCTATCGAGAGATGATCGAAAAGCAAGTCCTCTTAGCTCGTCGCATCACCACCTTTCTTTGGGAACATGAAGGCTATGAAATCTTGCCCGCTTCATATGCGAGCGTAGATGAGGCTTTGCAAAGTGTCTTCATGGTGGTCCTCTTCCGCGCAAAAGACGCTGTTTTCAACGAGAGTCTTGTTCAGAAAGTCAAGGATACAGGAAAAATGTACATTTCACCTACGGCTTTTGAGGGAAAGCCAGCAAGTCGCATCGCCATCTCCAATTGGCAGGTTGACGCTGAGAGCGACTTCAAGATTGTTGAAGGGGTTTTGGAGGAGGTGTATCAGGCTTCTCTGATGTAAATGTATGGGGAGTAGAGTGAACATAGCCAAAAGAACGAGACACTGCTAAAGCCTCCGCTACTGTCGGACATTTAGTTCATGTGTCCTGCCAACCTCACTACGGGGCTTTATATAGCCTTCAAATAATGAGGAATCGAACCCAAAGGACAATCAGTAAAATCCTAGGGATATTTTCTTCTCAAATTCTAGAACTGTGTCGCAATATCGAGATGAACGTATTATGTTAATCTAAGCTTTGCCTGGGCGGGTGTGGATTGGTAAGTCAGATTTGCCGCCGTTGTTGCTTTTTACTGATGTGTGGGATAGGAGCGCGGGATAGGATGTCTATCCAGTCCATTCTCTCATTTTAAGCTGCAAGGCTACTTTCGTATACGACAAGGCGGTCTCTCGCCAGACAAGGGGTGTCACTGCCTAAAGTACTGCGCCCGAAAAACAAATTCATCTTGCCTTTCCATTAAAGGTTTCCTTCGACGTGAGACCTGAAGCATCTCTTTCACTCAAATTACCATTATGTCGGACACGTCACTATCCTTCAGCGGTTTCGTTCTGGCCGACCTGGCACTGTCGCAGACACGCGGGACTATCGATGAGAATGGGATCGGTCCTCCGAGCAGAATGCAGCCAGGTGCTTCAGCCGGGGATTCTTCCGTTGTTGCGTCTTTGCCTGCCATTTATGTCGACTCCGACGACCTCCCACTTCGTACGAGTAGACCTTCGCACGGTTCGTCCGAGAATGCTTCCAACCCAATCACATCTACCATTTCGTCAAATGATGCTTTAGATATCTCGCAGGATGCTAGCACGTCAGCAGACTCTTTAGAAAGCACCACAGTCGTCGTTTCATCTTGCACAACACCTCTTTTCCCCTCCGGTGCCTCATCTTCCGGCCCATTCTGGAAAGTACGCCACTGTAGCAAGAAGACTGGAGCCGTGGTCGCACTGTTGGGACTCGTTGTGGGTGTCTTAGCTTTATGGCTGTCTTTCAGAAGTACCCATGATGGAAATATTTCGTTAGAATTGAGTCAATGGACTAGCCAAAAGGATTGGATCGAATTCTGTCAAGACCTGATGTGTAATCTCTTAGTGCGCTACAGACTTAGAAGTTTATTGATAATTATGTAGAAAAATTCAGCGAACCCTGATTGCATTGCAGCGCAGAATGTCACCCTTCACGTTCCTCCGAACTTCAACCAACGCAGGCGTTACAGTGTAAACAAACGATTTCAGCACACCATGCCTACGCGTCCTTGGTCGTCACGCAAAGCGGCCGCTTTCGTCTACTCAATTACTTTTGAAGAAAGAACGCTACTGAAATGGTCGGAAACTTTCTTCTTCACTTTCGCTGGTGTTTCCCTTAGCCTTAAGATGATTTTGAGTTTCGACTCGTGGAAAGCCGTGAAACTCACAGATATTGAAGTGCAATCATACCGAGATAGAACTAGTCGTGCAATTGTACGTCCCGAGGTTCTGGGTATTAGCTTGATGGTTTTTACCATTGCCTCGAGCGATTACAACCCTTTTGTTGCGGCTCGCCATAATTTGATCCGGGAATCCGTCCATGGTTTAATGCTTGTACTTGTTTTACTGGCTATGCTACGCAAAAGAGAGACGAGGAGGCCGGAACATTTGGGGCAACGAATTCCAACGGTTTGCCCTATGGATATTGTATTTATAGTTGTCCCAATCGCAACACAGTCGTGCTAGCAATCCTGCTACCCGATATCTCTGCGGATAGGTAGTACGCCTGTGTTTGGTGTCAACTTTCCAGGCCGAAACCTCAGTAACGATCTCTTATTCACCTTGTTTTGTGCCACACAACAACTCCATATACGGTTCTCATGACTGCATATATTGTGTTATGCCACTTATATAGCCTAACCAGTCTAGTTCCCTTGGCTATGCTCTCCATATATAGGTTTTCTGACTCTAGATACGTAAAAAAACATGCCGAAAACGACATCCTACACAATCTTCAACGCTCCGTAAAAAGGGAGGGGATATCTAAAACCCAAACATATTGACTCGTCTCCAAGTAGCGCACCTCTCCAAAACCATGACTCATTAGCTGCGCTGAAGAAAATATGCAAAGAACCACACAATTATCCCCCATCCTACCAATTCCCAAGTCAAACTAATACAATACAATGAACACAATCATCAATTCCATAGCTCACTCCCCTTCCAGAACAACCGCCCCAGCTAACATCGCAATCAACGCCCCAGGAACAGCATGGAATACACCCTCCCTCCTAGCACCAGAACGATACAGAAAATACCCATCACAACCAGCAACCACAATCCCAATTACAGATAAAATCGTTGCCATCACCTCCCACTCCCCCTGCCACGCGAATATCAAAAGCGTAATTCCAGTCCCTAGCTGTCGAACGCCCATAAGGGAAATGTACGATTTAGTTGCGTCGACATTTTTGGCGTTGGGTTTGGAAGGGTGATTGGTCTTCGAGATGGGAAGGCCGAAGAAATTCGAGAAGCTGATGGGGTCAAGGAGAGCTTGTATGCCTGTTACGACTGCGCTAATGGCGAAGATTGTACTGACTATTTTGAACGTGGGGAGGAGGAATTTCATTGTGAATTGAATAAACTCTGGGTTGGATTTCGTGTACAAGATGTAGGATTGAGATGTAGCTTAGAAGTGTAGTTGCAAGTGCCAAGGTATGACGTAGAGAGAAGTTGAAGAGAGGTTGGAGATCAATCTCTCCAGGATTTTGCACATCTAATTTCGTTTCTATCTATTTTAAGATTGCTGTAAGAAAACGAAGCTAGATATAACGTACCTCATCATAAGTCTCATTCAACATTATCTCTCAGCTATGTAAGAATGTGACCCAAGCAAAAGCACCACCTGTTCGAGTGCATCGCAGACTTTGATAACATAAGTAACGCTGTTCTCGAAATGGAAGCGTTCTTGAAGTGAAAAGAAAAAGACTGGGATGGGTTATGTCCTACCGCGAATACAAAAGTCACACAAGGGTAACAATTCGAGCTTGCTGCGGGCAAAAGATCTCCTCGAATTCTCCTTCATGCTTCAACTGTCCGGGCTCATAAGAGGCAATGCCAATCCTCTCATATTGAACATTAAACCAGCTACGGAGATCCGAGTTGCACAATAAAAGTCCGCCGATCGTTGGGTCGTGCGAGGTGCAGTTGTGATACAGGAGCAGGAAAAAGCAACGTGTATCATTTCCAATGCTGAATTCATAATCCATCTCGGAAACGAAGCTGCAGCCATGAACGAGGACCCTCAGCTTCGGTCCAGACCAGGCGGAGGGAGTTTCAACACTGGTGACATCAATGCGAGCGTCTAAGAATAAGCCCTGAACAGTCAATCGGCCAGACTTGACGGGTCCGTAAGGATGAGGAGACGCCAATTCAATCTTTGGCCCCCCTTTAAGCGTGAACTGTGCCCAGTCGTGAGATGGTGGAGGGTCTCAATAACCTCGGTCACGATTACAGGAGTAGTAGGTCGTCAGATCATACTTCCACAGGCTTGCGTGGTGAAATTCCCGCTCTGGCGACGCCCATGACCATGTTGGAGCTGTGCATACGTGTTTCTGCTTCTTTGGCGAGGTTTGATTTCAATTTGAACAGGACCAGGAAAGCCCCCTCGCAAGCGAATTCTTCCAAATCCCCACAAGATATCTATCCCCGGACTTGGTCTTCTCGTAAGCTTTGCATAGGCCGGCGAAAGCTGGGAATAGGTCGCTCTTGGAGGTTAAACTGAACGCAGTATATTCAGATACTAGCGAGTAGGAATCGAAGATGGTCTTGCGTTGCCAGGGGGCAGGCTCGACAATTGTCTTTGGCTTTCTTATACCTTGCAGCATCGTGATCGAACATCCCGGAGACCTCGCATCGTCCGAAGTAACAACACCGTCGCACTTCCAGAAAAGACAACCAAAAGTGAAATAAACGACCCTCCTTGACAAACACTTTTCCTGCAGAAGCCAGCCACGTTTCACAAGGGCAGAGCTCTGGATCTCGTCCCAGTGGTTGAGAACACCACGTTGGCGCGCTTTACAACTTGCTTGTAACCGCTCGCATTCAGCGGTGTCCGGGAAACAACCTTGATCATTATGCGAAGCCCACGTAGCGGCGATGGTGATCGCCGAACCGGAGTGATATTCGCCAATCCGGGTTGATTCGATGGACCAGTCGTCAGAGTTGCCCTGGGGCGCTTGGATTATGCACAATGCGTCTACTCACAAGAAACGGACTCCAAGACGGCGGCAAATGGTGATCGCATCCCGAATCGTGCCTGGCAACGAGGCGTGAGGAATGTATTGCAGTCTCTCGTGGAGATTCAAATCTGTCAGAAGGCTATTTTGGTAGCTGCTTCCCCAGCAATAGCTCAGAGTTGCGTAATCGGATAGATCAAAGCGTGCCGAGAGGCTGTTGTCTGCTGAAACTCGTACGAGGCTGTCTCAACGAGCCTGGGTTCTAGGTTGTTTTGGGCTGAGCCGACGTGAATCAAACGGCTTGGAAGTGTTCTTATGTGGTCATTATAGCAGTCGTGCAGTTGTCGGCAGTCATCTATCCATCTTCCAATCCGTACAAATGCCTGCGAATGTTTCGATTGCAGTCCATCATCCTAGAACGTGCTGTGGGTGGACAATGTTTTTGAACGATCGGCATTCCTGCTCCGATAACGAGGTGAGTACGGGACAAGTGCTATCGTAGTGGGTATCTGGAATGAAGAATGATATACCTTGACAGAGGTGTACGCGAGATGCAGTTTGAGGTTTGAAGGCAGGGCGTAAGCATATTTCGCGCTTAACGCGCGGCTAAACACAATCATAAATATCATTCAACATATCTCAGAGAAAAGAATATGACATGAACACAGAGCAGCGTCTCTCTACGCAAACCGCCGTACGTGTGACGTCGCTTAAAGACCCACAAACCCGCAAAGTCTTCCAGTGTTAGCTCTCATCCCACCGACCAAAAGCGAAACGAGATCAAATCGGCATCATCCCAATCCCACCACCACCTCTAAAACTATTGCCACCTCCTCCACCAGCACCGCTTCCTCGCTTCGTCCCTCCAGCCTTCTTTTTCCTAGGCCAGCTCTTTTTAAACGACCCTCCACCACTCCTCCTCCCCTTCGCTCCTTTCTTCCCCCTCTCCTGAGGTTTAACAGGTTTCTTCCCCGCCGACTCCTGGGCCTGCGTAAACTTCTGATTGAATTTCGTGACCAAAGCCGATTTAGCCGGCATTTGAAAGTAGGAACTCGGTCCATCGGGCTCATCATCTTCCTCTTCAAACACGGAATCACCTCCAAATTCATCCTCCTCCTCTTCTTCTTCATCCTCGTCGTCGCTGACGAGGTCGATGACGTTTTGGTGATTGGGATCGATGGGTCTTTGTTCGTCTTCTTCGTCGTCGTCTTCTCGGAAGCCAGTATGGGCGCGGAGATTCTTCAAGATCATGAGAAAGACGTCGCCGTGGAGTTTAACCATTTCCGCGTTGATGTCGGGAATCTGGAGGAGAGCTCGTTTGCTTGCAACCAATCTAATGGCCATTTGTCGAAGGATCGTGTCCGAGAAGGGCGCGAAACGCAGATTGTGCATCTGCCGTATTTTCCTCCCCTCCTCCTTAGCATTGTCTACAAAGTCTTTCACGAGCTCGCGATGCGCATTCGATAATCGATCCATCGTGACGTCCTTCGTGATTGGTGGTCCAAGCTCCCGGGTCTTCTTTTGTTTCGTTTTACCGGCTTCGCGAAGCGGTACAAAATCGTCGTCTTCATCGTCGTCGTCAACAATGAATGAATCGCGAGCATATCCGTTGTCATACCGAGGAGCTGGGTCGAAGGCATCTTCTTCGTCATCATTCTCGTCTTCGTAGTCGTCCATGATGGAGCGGCCCTTGCGGCCCCTTGAGGCAACTGGAATGGGAGACGAAACATTAGTTGAGAAAGGCAGATTGCGCACAGCGGCAACGCCCGTCTGATTGACATTAGAAGTCTTGGTCTTGCTTTTGGCTTTGTTCGGTGCGGTAGCGGTCTTCTTTCTTGGCGTCATTCGAACAGCCATCTTGAGAGGCCGCCGTTGCTGTGCAAATTGTTGGGCATTGCGGCCAGGCTGTGATTTGTTAGTCACGTCTTTCGAATCCTCAAACCTAACTTACTCCAATGTACGAAGACGCAAAGCCAGCCTTATTGAACACATTCTTTTCCGCCAAAGCTTCCTCGGCGACTAGGAGCTGAAAAAGTCTTTCGGCATCCTCTCTTCCCAGGTCTGAACCTGCGCCATATTCCTGCAACTGATCGTGACGAGCGTCCTTGATCTTTTTGGTACTCATGCCGCGGAAAATTTCAACACAATAGAGAAGAGTTACTTGGAGGTTCGCCGCCAACTGACAGACCAGATTTACGGCACATGCCCCAAGCTGAGAGAAGTCCTGCGTTTCAAAGGTGCTGTTGGAATTGCAATTGTCGCATGTTTTCTTGCATCCCTCGGCTGAGAATCGTTCGCTGAAGTAGCTCAGGACCTGTACTCTTCGGCAGTCGCTCTTGTTATCACAGTATTGGATAACAGTTTGCAACATGTTTTTCTGTCTCTCCTTTTGCTCATGACTTCCATCGCCATCGTCAATCATCTTCTTGAGGATGGTTGTGTCTTGGAAACTCCAGAACAGGTAGCAGCCAGATTTCAGACCATCTCTGCCCGCTCGACCAGTCTCTTGGTAATAGCCCTCTAGACTCTTTGGAACGCTTTGATGAATGACAAAGCGAACGTTGGGCTTGTCGATGCCCATGCCGAAAGCAATCGTTGCTACGATGATATGCGTCACACCACGTTGCCAGTCGGCCTGAACTTGTCTTTTGTCTGCTGGCTCCATGCCGGCATGGTAATGAGCTGCACTGATATGCTTCTCTCGTAACTGCTTCGCGAGATTTTCGCACTTGGCCTTTGAGAGGCAGTAGATGATACCACACTTTCCTTTGTATGATGTTTTGATGAGCTCAGCGATTTCATCGATGTTTCCCTTCTTTCTTGGCCTTACTTCGTATGATAAATTAGGCCTGTTGAAACTCTGCTTATACTCCTCGCAGCCTCTCATGCCCATGTTGTGAATCACGTCAACTTTGACATTTTCTGTGGCAGTTGCGGTCAAAGCCATGACAGGAACTCCCGGGAAACGCTTTCTGACTTGGCCCAGCTGCTTGTAGTCTGGTCGAAAATCGTGACCCCATTGGCTGACGCAATGAGCTTCATCGATGACAAGTCGGGCTAGACGACCACGGGCGTGGAGTCGCTCAAAGGCGCTGATGATTGCCGGACTTTTGCTAAGCATTTCAGGGGTGACATACAGCAATTGTATGAATTCTTCCACGCGACTTTCAGTCAAAGCACTAAGAATCATGTTCCTCTCGTCCATTGAGCTTTCGCTGTTAATTAAGAAGGCCTGCACGTCAAGCTCTCGCAAGTGCATGACTTGGTCTTCCATCAAACTGAGCAATGGAGAGATGACGATGGTTACGCCCCGTGTTTTGCCAGATGTTAGAAGAGCCGGTAGCTGGTAGCATAACGACTTGCCACCTCCTGTGGGCATCAAAACAAAGGTATCCTTCCCGGCGAGTGTGGCATTGATTGCTTCCAGCTGGTTGGGTCTGAATCCACGAAGGCCAAAAACATCTCGTAATGCGGCTTTCACATCTTGTGACCACGGATGTTGCATTGCAGGTGTAACATGAACAGCTGATAGTCTCTTGGCTGGTGGTACGGGTTTTTCCAAAATCTGTTTTTGCTTATTTGTAGTATTGCCCGACGCCTCCCCAAAGACGGTTCGAGGTGCGCCTTGCCAATTGATCGTGCCGGTTCTTGGAAGATTCTCGAGATTCTCCGCTAGATGTAGCATTTCTTCATCATCAAAACCAAAGTCTTCCTCGGCTGCATCAAAGAAGGGGTTATGAGCTGGCGGACCGCCCATGTTGTTCTCGAACATGGCTTCTAGAGCATCATTGTCGTCATCAAAATCGTTCTCGTTAAACTCGCAGTCTATCTGGGAGAACTTCGGTGAAGTCGGTTTCGGATTTTTTTGGAAGGGATGCGATTCGAAACGAGGCTTTGAAGTCGTAGGTTGTAGGTCAAAGGAGTTCTGGTACGTTCCTGGGCGACCGGCAGTGGTAGGCATCGAATGGGCTTTCGATTGATATGGGTCAGAACGGATCAGTCCGCTCGCGGCAACTCTGAGCTGCGTTTGAACTTTGGAAGGAGTGGATGATTTGTTAAACTGTGTTTGCTTAATGTGCTGAGTGTTTGGAACAATGCTCGAGTCTGGAACCACAGTTTCTTGAGGCTTCTCTTGGACGGGAGTGACCTGGGTGGATTTAACGATGACTGAGCCACCACGGCTACTTGGGTTTTCCACTTTCATGGAGGCGTCAAATATGCCAGCCGCTCGCAACAAGGGTGCTATTTCCGCTTCAAGCTGCTTCATTTTGCCTGTGACTTCCTTGTTCTCGTCCATTTTGGATTGTGGAGGATCAATACCCTCATTGAAAAGTTGCAGAAAAGAGTCTCTGAGCTCTTTCTTTCTTCCGGAGTATTGCGTGTAAGCATTCTGGATCTTGCTGAGCTTTTCCGAAGCATCCTTTTTCTCTTTGTTCACTTTGAGCTGATCATCCAGTTCAATTGATTTGAAACCGTGATCGTCGATGTGTCGATAGGCTTGAGCACTGAGGTTATTTCGCTCATTTGTTAGGCGCTCTTTGTAAATTTGAAGCCCTTTGTCTCCCCAGCCGAGAAATTTTTCGACGGCCGTTTGTTCTTGGACCCCCAGAGAGGTAGATGGGACCGCTACCGGAGATTGCGTAGTCAAGGCATCTTCTTCCTGATCACCCTCATCATCAGAGTCTGCAACAACAATACGTCTACGGCTTGGTTTCTCGTTGACTTGTGATACTTCAGATGCCGTGCGGGTGAGCGATTTTCTCTTTCTTGTGGTTTCCGTTCGGATCCTCATCTCAGTAAGAGTGACCTCCTCATCGTAGTCAAGGACATGTGGTGGACAGGAAGGGCTGGTAATCAAAGGCGCAGGAGGCGTAATTTTGCGGGGAGAATTTGAGGCCACTGACAATCTGCGCACGGGCGAACGCAGATTGGTATTTGAAGGTACCGGCGACAGGCGAATAGGCGCAGAAGCATATGGCGGTGGAGGTTCGGTAGGATAGTCGTCGATTGACTGAAATCCGCTCATATCGGGCTGTGGTGAGAACCTACCTTGCTTTGGTGACGTCTGGCGGCGAACCGGAGAAGGGCTCCCTTGCATTTCCTCGCTCTTCCTCTTCCGACTAAGCTTCAGTTTATTGGATGGACTTGTATCTCCAGTCAAATCCAATGCGTCGACATGCATGTACGATCTCGCCGTGCTTCTTTCAACAGGTGTGATGTTCTTCCGTCTTGGCGTCCTTGAAGGTGAAGAGCCGCCAGGCTTGGGTGTATTGCCATCCCTAACAGTTGCCTGGCTTAACAGTTGAGGTTTCGATGTCGAGCTTGGTGCGGCTCTCAAACGTGCCATGTCTTCGGTCCGAAGCTTCTCCCGGATTGCTCCCGGCGAAGGGATTGGCGGCTGTGATTGTATTTTTGCCGTAGAGTCTTGAGCACCTCCACTCTGTAGTGCTGTCCTAGCGGCCGGCAGCCTTGTCCTGTTTGGTCGTACACTGACAGAGGCAGGAAGAGCATCGTCTCGTGCCTCGAAACTCGTTGATCGAACAGTATCTGAACTGGATGGGAGGTTCTGGTGGACTACTGGTTGTGTAGGAGTAGTCCTCGGGGGTGGAGCGAGTGGTACGAAGGGCTTTTCTCTCAATAGCCAAGACAGGTGCTGGTTGAGATTATTGCTGGCCATGCTGTTAGCCACAGACGCGTAAGTGGATATTTGAAAGATAATACCTTGTGTCGAAAGACATTGGACCGTGACATTGCTGTGTTGGAGGGCCCTGATCTTTCGCGTCAGAGAATAATAAGGCGTCAAGTTGTATCGCGAGATGTCTTGACTCGGCTTGTTGTGTTGATTCTCGGTCGCGAGTTTGGTGGCGCATCGCGCAAGAGCGTGACCCGCTACAACTCGACTCAGCGGATAGAGATGAAGACATTCGCCATTAACAACACGTCGACATCTTATCCTATTGCCTTATTTCTGTTGGAATCCACAAGAAAAGGTATTCGAGCTGGCTGATGAATCTTGAGATGGTCAAATCTTGACTCCATGGATGAGGAACCGACAGAAACATCGACAAAGCGTCTTACGCACCCTTTTCTCAGTTTCGATACCCTTGGGTCCACTGATGAATGGGGGTATGGACACAGAAGATCTAGACAAAGACAGGGGAAAATCCGACAAACGTCCAGAGAGCTGCAACAAAGTGACACAATGAAGATGGATCCAGCTGAATCACTAAAACATTGTCCCTGAGGTTTTCACAATATTCAATTACGAGAAAATGATCAATCACGAGACACCTGTTGATTGGAAACTCTCAGTCTCAATAGCACATTTGACAACAGCAAGAGCATGTTGAAAGATCCTGTCTTGTCTTGGGTCCGGATTCAAACAATGGCCATCTCCTGTTGTGATTCCCACCATAACACTTGGAGACCTATATCTTGTGCCTCAATTGTCTTTGGATCCCGCCCGTTCTTTGTTCTCAAAGGCAACCAAGTCGACAAGTGAGATCTCACTTTGAAGTCACCTCCGGGTAGCCTTCACTAAGCCTTTGTCGGGACTATCATCCACTTTTGCCAATTTCCTAATCTTTCACTTTCTACAGCAAAACTACTTCAAGCTCCACACTCCCTTTCAACCCGAGATTTCTTGCTCAATCATCTGCGACGCCCAGTCCTTCTTCACGGGAACAAGCAAGCAATCTTTCTGTTGACTTCCTACCCCCAGCGACCTCCCATTTTCCACAGCAACACCACCAACTTCTTTCAACTTTCAACTCTTCTCTAATATCAATCCCCAAGGTCCGTGCCTTCAACACCGCCGCTCTCAAGAAGAAATTTCTCTCCTTCGGGTCTCGCTATAGACCCATGTGACTCAGAACTCAAACGTTCCCTTTATCGCAGACCTGAACCTCTTTCATCGCACACCAAGACATGAAACGTCAACCGCTCAATGAGTTCGCACTAAAGGGTTGAACAGCAGTCAGCGCCTGTCACTCATTCACTTCTGAGGATTTGCACCTGCCTTTCGTGCTTGACAAGCGCTATTTCAATTTCAAGGCGATTCGAAATTGAAGACCTGGTGGTGAGCCACGCGACTATATTATCATACAACTACCTAGCACCTCTTTCTTTCTCTCTCTTTCTCTCTCAGCTCGTCGAAGCTTCATCAGATACTCACATACCCACCACGATGGCCCTACCGCGATCAGTCATGGTCGACCTAACAGGTAAGCTAACCTTCTGTATCTCTTGATCATCACTTCGAGAAACCAGCTGAAAATGTCTAGACGATAGCGACGATCTGAGTGAGGGCGAAATTTCGCTCCTGGATGGGTTCATCG
Organism: Venturiaceae sp. KMAF11; assembly: GCA_023078705.1. Lineage (NCBI taxonomy): Eukaryota > Fungi > Ascomycota > Dothideomycetes > Venturiales > Venturiaceae > Venturiaceae sp. KMAF11. The sequence goes on from JALGOQ010000015.1 coordinate 365,450, forward strand.
ACCTCACTTTGGATTATGAAGACGAGAGTGAGTCGATGGTCGTCGGCCCCTATGAATATGACACGGGCGACGAGTTGACTATAAAACAACCACAACACCGTTCAGCCTCAAATAAAGCTGCCAGAAAACACCCGCTTCGTAACGGCCCGATCGAATACCCTTTTGAGACTCTTGATCACTGGCCTGAGTTCGATCTGGCACCTGGCAAGACAGTTGAATTAAAAAGCAAAGATGGGAAGGATGGTGACTTTGTTCGAATACAAGACATTATACTCAACCCTACGAAGGACTTTAACAACATTCGAATCCGTGGTCAGCTCTTGCGACGTGCGAAGTACGTTGGGGGCTTTACTGGAACAGCTCGTGTCGGCGGTCAGACTGTTGGAGGGAAAATGAAACGGGATCTTAACGAATTGGCACTTATGTGTCAAGTGGACAAGGACGATTCTCGGCTATCCGAAGAACAATCTCTCGTAACACACCCGCTTGCGGACGTCCTGTGTACACGCCATGCTATCTTTACTCACGAGGACTTCCCCCGACGGAGCTTTCGAGAAACAACTCCACTTAATCGCAACGACCCCGACCATGAGGTTCTCAAACAGAGTGTGAAGGAAACTGGCGTACTCGTTTGTCGCTATGTTTATACCGAATACTTCGAAGATGCTCGCCACCGAGCTTCGACAACAAGGTCTCGGGAAGGTTCTCTTAGGAGGATCTTTATGTGCGAATCCGACTTTCAATCGGATCCTTCAGCCAATGGCACAGTCTCGAACTCAAGTCTGAAAAATCTTCCAGCGAAGCGAGCACGCCAGTATCTCGGGCCAGTCAAGAAGAGGAAGATCACCTATGGTAGTGGCTGTTGTGGCGCTGGAGGTGACTGTCAGGGAGCCCGATGGGCTGGAGCGATGGTGAAATATGGATGGGACTTTGACCAATCAGCCTGCCAGAGTTTTGCGCTGAACCATCCAACGGCGAAAATATACTGCCGCGAGGCCTCGTCCTTCCCACAAGAGGGAGAAGACGACAGTTGCGACATTCTACATCTAAGTTGGCCATGCGACTATTTCTCGCCGAACCACACCCATGAAGGCAAGAATGATGACGCTAACACAAGTGCGCTCTTCGGCACCTACGAGAAACTGATGTCAGCAAAACCCCGGATTCACACCCAGGAAAATACCTTTGGAATAGACTCACATCATCCTGAGTACCTTGGAGCGTTGATACAAGAAGTTGTGCGGGCAGGATATAATGCTCGATGGAAGGTGGACCAATTTGCAGATCACGGCTCTCCCGCTTCACGTAAGCGCTTGATATTGATGGCATCCAGGTAAGTTACTAGGAATGACATGAAATATCCTGAACTCAGCATTCTAACAAGAGGAACAGAATCGGCATCCCGCTGCCCGACTTTCCCGAAGCTACACACGGCCCACCAGGCTCTGGCCTTCCTCGTTACCGCACTGTGTACGACGCAATTGCAAAGATTCCAACGAGAGCTTCATGGCATGAAGCCTACCAGAGCCCGTATGCTATCCCGAAGCCTGCATACAGCCCCCATACCGCAAAATCCTCATGTGTTACACGGGATGGTGGAAAGCATCCTCATCCGTCTGGCAAGCGACCTTTCACACCACGAGAGATGGCAAGCCTCCAAGGGTTTCCAGAGTCCTACGGATTCATAGGTTCTGGTATCACGGATGTCAAAAAGCAAATCGGAAATGCGATACCTCCCAATGTCTGGAAAAAGTACATCAAATCTTGCGTGGACACACTGGAAAATTTTGACGCTGGATTGATTGACGAGACCGGCAGGCCGGTGTCAACAGCATCCAGATCTTCTCTTGACGCAATCACACCACCCACGGACAGCTCGTCGATGCGCTCAACTCCTACCAGCATATTCAGAAAGTTGAGAACCCCGAAAACACGACATATTCTGGGCGCGCCAATGAACATCACTCCAAACTCCTTCACACCGACATCCTCGTCACAATCTTCAACCTCATCAAGGAGCGTCTATCTCTTGAGCCCAAGCCCGGGGACTCGCACATCCCGCGGCTGGTCAGAAGAGTCACGAACGCTTTCACCAGAGCCATCACCGATACGAAATCGGCCAAGTTCCATGAAGCGAGAGTCTTCATCCTCTCGAGCTAGTACAATGCCACTCAAGCGAGAGGCTGCAGCTTCCATGACCCGACCAAGCCCATTCAAGCGTAAGTTCAAGATCGATCTCACCGAAGACAAGAAGCCGAAGAAGGAAGAGTGCATCGATTTGACTGGAGATGATGACTGGGTCATGGTAGATTGATTTTGTGTATGAGTATGAGGGAGTGGTTTGTTTGAGCACTAACCTGTAGTGGCGTTGGGGTCTGATTGAGGGGACAACATGGATTTTATCAAAATTCGAGAGAATGAAGGGGAGAAGCAAGAAGACATCGCACGAGTCTCCAACTTTATCTGTACAGTTGGAGGAGGCGGTTTATAAGTACATGCAAGGCCGACAAAACAGTCGCATCGATAGTGGTGCAATAAAATGTTCAATGTACTATATCCATTCAACGTTTTCCAGAATTTTCACTACCACATTCTCAAGTCCTCGGGTTCCATCAAGCTATCTGTCTTCATCCACCAATACCCAACTATCACAACCTTGTCCCACACGCCACTAAAAATGTAGGAACTCAAATCCGTGAAATGAAGCGAGTAAGGTCCCATTCCTCCCAGTCTCAAACATCATGAAACCTGGCATAATTCACAGCCTCCAAACTATCAGAAAGAAAAACCCTGGAGTCCATCGCCGAGTTAAACATAGATTTTTTATCAACACATCGGTCTAAACTGTATGCTCAAATTTGTGTTCTTATCCGTCCACTCCCCATCCTAAAGTTTGCTGGCGCCCCAAGCACGATTTCGCTCAAGACTGTTGGGCTTCTTCTTGTTTGTCATGATCACGACTAAACTTTACAGATGTGGAATTTGTCGTCTTTGGGGACGTGGAGGGGCTGGTATGGCACTGTTTGGGTGAGGTGCGTTGTGAGTCTAAGCTGATTTTGTAGCGCTTGCGGCCGCGGGATTCTGAGATAACTTTGGGCCTGTACAAAATCGATTTCCTAGCTAGATTTGCTAGGGATATGGCTCGGATTTGAATAATTGATTTACTCAAACCGAGGTGGAGGATTTAGATTTGGTAGACTGAAAAAACTCGAGACTTGAGGTAGATTCGATGCATAGAAGCGGCCGGCAAATTGAGCATAGCTAACTTTGGCTGTATTAGATATGCTGGATTTGCTAGCGAATAATGCTCTTTCACTAGTCGAGAGCATTAACATTGAAGCTTTCTAATATATCTAGTAAATGTAGGGTTTTTAGGTTTATACGTAACATTGGAAAAAAGAAGGTCTGCATTTAGTGCTTACTTTGGAAAAACAGGTAACTCGTTTCCATAACGGAGAGCATCTCGGTAAAGAAAGCAAACTACTACTGTTTCCTTGTGAAGGTGGACTTTCTATTTGGTGAGCAATTTGTCTGGACTAACAGCATTGCCTAATTGAGATGTCACGTGCTGTGATGATCTTTGACGAAATATTTTCCCGGATTCCTTTATATTCGTGAAACTTTCTAAGAATTTCATTTTCCTGGTGTCTCCATGTCGTTGGCTGAGTATTAGGAATCTTATGGTTGACCCTCCTATTCGACGTCATCTGCTGGCTGAAGCTTCGAAATCATCTTTGACGCGTTGCGAACTCTATCGAACTCCCATCACTTCATCATCTATGATGTTGAATCCATCATTCACCATCCACGAGTAATACTTACCATGTATAGCCTCAGCAGGCGTTGGGAATAGCGTTAAAGCCCTACCTCCGGATCACTAATCAAACAACAAGATCGCTTTGCATTTCTAAAATAGCAATTCATCGACAAAACTCAGCCATGACTAATCTCGGCTATCACTCGTCCTGCGGTCAAGCACTTTGTAAGCGCCTTCGAGAAGCCATTTATGCCTTCGAAACAATCACGGCAGATCATTTGGATAATTATCATTTGAGAAGATGCAGAATTCCGTAACAACATCTCGAGTATCTCGAGCTCCGAATGCATGCGTGTTTTGCAGACGGAGGAAACGAAGTTGCGATAAAGCATTACCACAGTGCTCAGCCTGTGTTGCCAAAATAGTGGATTGCGACTATACTTTGTAAGTCATCATGTGATATCTGTGGCGGTTGCTTTGCTGACAACTCCAAGCAAGCCTTTCTCCGCTGTAGATTCGGAGTCCTTTGGCAGTTCCTCTTCGGAAGGAAGCTCGTTCACCAAAAGATGGCTCGTTGGTCAACCTCTCCTTACACCTGCCGAGCATGTATCCAGATTTCCAGCCGCCTTTTTCTTGGACCGTCAAGTTTTCGATTACAGCCATGTCGAGATTCCTAAACCGAGCTTGGTTGTCCCAGCTCACATCACGGAATACATTGGAGATCCTCAGACTATAGCGGCCACATTTTGGGACTCTGTTCACTGGTGGATGCCTATAATCTCGAAGAAGCGCTTCTACAATCATGTTATGAACCCACTAACTCCGAAGACTGCAGAGTTGCCGTTACTTCTCTCCTGCATGAAAATTCTCTTATGGCACCCAGCAGGAAACGAATCGCAACCTCATACAGAGCACCTTGCACTCAAGCACGCTATTTTGGAAGCAGAAAATGCTGGTATTCTGACCTTACCACTTCTGCAGGCCAAAATCTTACTTACAATCTTTGAACTTGGACACGGAATTTACCCCACAGCATACTATTCAATAGCATCATGTGCTCGATACGGGACAGCACTTGGAGTGAACAAGAGCCTAGAGTCTAACGTGATTTCCAATGCTCCTACCGCCGTTCTCGAAGCCGAGGAGAAGAAGAGGGCGTGGTGGGCTATTCTGATCCTAGATCGGTAGGCAAATATCGTTCGCAAGACATCTTTAGGGTCATATCATCTGATCAAGTGTATCTAGATTTATTCAACTCGGCAACATCACCCAGTCATTATGCACGGAAGATCCGGAGTCTTCCAGTTATTTACCTTGCGACGATGGCGCTTTTGAACAAGGAATAAGTTTTCTGTTTCCCAATATGACTACGAATGAATCACTGACCTCACCCTTAGAATATCACCGAAAAATCTTTCCGGATTTCCTCCCGTGCAAATGTCGAAATGGGAATGATGGCAAGAATGTCTCAGGCCACCTTTCTGCTTGGACGAGTTCTGAGACTGCATTCTCGGAAATCCAATCTCAGCGATGAAGCGTCGATACAGGCCGAAAGATGGCAATTAGACGCTACCTTGCGAGCGCTGCTGAACCTTGCTTACGTTGAAGGCTCTATCAGACTCGTCCCGGTCTGTGCTCAAACGAGCATATGTTACAGGTGAGTACGATGGGACAATCCCAAAGCCACAGCTGATCAATGCCGATACAGTGCACTCATCGTCTTACACGATCCAACCTCAATGCGAACAGACAAGGATCATTTTAACTTAGCTATGGAAGTCCTGAAGCCTGTCGTGGACGACATGTCGTGGGCCTCCGGGATCATGTTCCAAAGCCGCATTATCTCAGTGGCTGATGCATCTCCTTTGTTGTTGATGTGGGCGTATCAAGCAATCACGATATATCGTCGTTTGGAGCAGAGGTATGGCGATGCCGTACAAGAGCCTCTTGCGCTGATGCAAGAGAAATTGCGCATTATGTCACGTCGATGGAAAGTTGGAGGTAAGAATATGCTTCCATCACACTGCTTTACACAGCATACTTACCATCTGCAGATGCCTACTCTCAAATACTGGAGGCTCGGGAAATCACGCGCATGGATGAACTTGTCAAAGACTAAAGTGTGGTTTTTGTTGTGTTGTTTTGGACGCACTTGTCAGGTCAGAAAAGTCTATTTATTTACGATTTTATGATTACGATTTTATGATTACGATTTTATGATTACGATTCACGAGCACCAGACATATTCCACATTTTCCAGGCTCCTGTCGCTCACCCTTCACTCCGAACCACCTTTGGGAAGCGTTGCGATGAACTCGTCCGTAGTCATGACATTGTTCGCGAATAATGGCCAGATGAGCTTCGTTGCGGCATCCTTCAACTCAGTCCCAAACCCGGCAGTTGCATCAGACCTAAATTATTCAGATCCATTATCTCAGCACGAAGATTGGGAAACTTACAAGAAAGTAGTCTCATAACCAAGATCATAAGCATATCGTCCCGTAGCCTCTACGCAATGGTTTGTCGTCGACCCTGCAAGCACAACATGTGTAATTTCTCGCTGATGAAGTTGATAATCTAGATCGGTGTTTTGGAAAGACCTATTTCACTTCCTCAACCCTGCTCCTATTCTTCCCTCCATCAATTTATGAAATGGAGAAATACTTACGAGCTAGACCAATGCTTACTAACAACCACATCTCCATTCCCCTTATCCGGCTCCATCCCCTCAAAAATACTCCCGCCCCAACTGCCCTCCTCGAACACCTTGCCTTCTTCCTGGCTCGTATGAACAGCTTTCTTATGCTTCCAGCCTTCAAAGATCCCTGCCTTGTAGGGTTGGTGGAGGCCATAGTAGACCGGAATCTTGTGGGCACGGGCTGCGGCGAGGAGAGCGAAGATGTGAGTGATCGTATCAGAGGCTTTGATAGATTCTTCGAGGAGGCCATAGAGCTTTCCGGAGGGGTGGATGAAGTCGTTGTAGGGGTCTATGAGGAGGATTGCTGTTTTTGAGAGGGAGGGGATGGATGAGGGTGGGGTTGGGGTTGTCATGGTTGATATTGTATGGGATGTGGGTTCTGATGGTAAGAGGTAGGAGTCTGGTTTGGGAAATGTGAATAGTGGAGGATACGAGCTTTATATCAGCTTCGGTAGAAACTCAAGTAAAGGTGAGACATGAGTTCTTACTATCGCATTGTGTGCTTACTGCTTTAGGGAACGGGAGACGGTGGAACGCTGGGAGCGGATATGCTACTTCTCCACCGCGTCCGCCGCTAGTGAACAGCCTGAGGGCGTGGATGATTCATCCCTGTCTACTGTCTGCTATTGGTCACTCCACGAACTGCACATCATCACGTCCGCTTTGGCACGCTTCATTCTCAAGACTCCCGTGTTCGGTACGCTGCATCACACGTTGGAAGAAACATTATTACAACAGATCTCATATTTGAACTAAAATCAGGTCTCTAGTAAGTGCTCTAGCTAAAAATTTGCTCACTCCAATCAAACACCCGCAAGAGTCTTTCTACACAATATTCGCGAAATCCATCTCTCCTACCAATTCTCTGACTACATCAATTATGAATCTCAAAGAACCTAGCAAGCCTTCCCCAGCAACCTCAACAACTACGAAAGCCTCGATATTCGCGTCCTGTAAAGCAGCATCGCCGAACAGGTGAATAGCCCTGGCCAGCAGATGATCTAGCTGCTCGTTATGCGGTGGTGCCTCTAGACCCTGCACTAAAGGCGCCCCACTGACTATCGCTGAAGCTAGAAGCGAAAGCACAGTGGTGACTTTGTTTGATGTCGGGTTGAAATGGGATAATGAGTACTGGTCGCTGATGAAAGAATAAGAAGGCAGATTTCGGCCCTCTGGAAAGATCTGTGAGATGTATGCCATCACACTCAGAGATGCCACGCAGCTATATCGATGGTCAGTTTTCTTCTCCGCTGGGAATAGTGTGCTTCCTTACCTTTGAATCTCATCAATAAGTTTATCGTAAGATACTTTTGGGAATGAGCCGCCAATGCTGATTTCCCAGGGCACCATAGCAGAAATCTGGCGCATCTCTGTCAAGAGGGAGAGCTCTTCAAACAAGATTGCGTATCTTCTTGCTTTTAGGGTATTGCCTGGACTTGAGGCTAAATTCGTATCGCCTTCTGCGCCTTTCATCCTTTGGTCGAGAGTCGCTGACATGGAAGCAGAATATTGAGCTAGCAGCGTGAGCGATCTTCCAACCTTCTGTCGCAAAATCTTATGCTCGGATATCTGGGTGGGAAAGATAGTCCAGACAAATGCTGCGAAAAGCCCGGCTAGAACGCAGAGAAGGCGATACGGAGCGAGTATGTAGAGTAGGAAGTAACGCTGACCGGTGACTGTTGCTTTCTGAAGCGTGACGATGGGGACTTGCAACTCATATCCTACACTGATTAGCTTAGTTCTCCTACTCTTCCAACTGGACAAACTCACCAATAATCAAAACATGATTAACAGCCGCCAGCACAAACAACACCACAAACCTCGGCCACCTCATTAAAAGCCAATAATACCCCGTCATACAAATCCCAAACACGACAATAACGCCCCCCGGCTTCCCATCAACAATATACCAATTCACATATGTCAGGGCCATTGCAGCGGCTACTCCAAGTGCTCGACCAAAATATCCATATATTGCTGTTCCGGCCGTGGGGCTCATGGAAATGGGTATCATGACCATTGCCCAGACCAGACGGTATTCGATGAAGAATTGTTGGGTTTGGTGGAGGAAAGCTAGGATCCCAATGCTCATTGTTGCTGCGACGACGCGGAGACCGAATTTTGAGGACGGAGAGGACAGGGTTGACAAGATCTTGCGCGCGCCATTGCCGAGTGTTTGAAACGATGTTGTTGGAGGTAGATGTTCAGGATCGAGGTTTGAGTAAGTTGTTGTTAGTGGTAAGAACCATGAGGTGATTGTGTTGCACGGCAGGATGAGGCGGAATCCACCCTCCGTGCCATTGGTAAGTGTCTTTTCGGAAAAGGCTGTGAGGTCGTTGCTAGCTTGTGATACCGACGCCAGCAAGTTTTGTAGGTAGAGTTGCTGTTGAGCTGCTTTTTGTGTGACTGAGTCCCAGCCTTTTGGTCCTGTTGGTAACTCGTTGTCACAATTTGTGTCCAAAGGTGAGCATGGCTGTTCCGGTGAGAGTATTTCCATCCCTTTGGACCCCTTCTCTGGTACACTGATATTATCGACCACATTCTCGTCAAGATTCTCAGAGTTTTTCGTGCGACTAAAACCATTCGTACCAACCAGAACCGCCATCTTCAGCTTCGCACAATCCAATTCCTGCAAGGCCCTCTCAAACGCCTGAAAGCTCTCTTTGACCAACTTCTTCTGTGAGCAATTCCTTCCAACTTCAGAACAATCGCGCCCCGCAAACCCAGAGATCTTAGACAATCCCAAAATTGGGATCATCAAAGCTTCAAGACATCTGAGCAGATCACCAAGCTCATTACCCGCGTAAACACCAAAAGAAATCTCCATTTTGGCATATCCAAGCTCTTCCCTAAGTCTCGCCATCGATCCCAGCATGCCCATGGCCAAAGTCTTCAATTTCAAGGCCTTAAGGAGGATAGTTTTCTTTCGCACAGCTTCTTCGCCTTTCCTACTCATCACGCACCCAAAGAAACACCGTTCCTCCCTCAATAACTGTTCACAAAGCTCCAGAAACTCCTCCGACCCAGCCAGAAACACCGATCGCGAAGTCAGTGGAAACCAAACCAAACTCACAACAGTTGAGATACAATATCCCGTCAAAAAACTCAACAATAGTTGCTTGACCAATAAAAAACTGTGTTGTTCGTCGAGGAGCCCAGGACCGAATGTGATAGCTACCATGGAGAAGATGGTACAGAGGAGGAACGGAATGGTGAATTGAGGGTATGCTGCTCGGAGGGAACTAACTATCCAAGTTCCGAAGCAGAGGAAGATGGCGTTGACGGTGGAGGATGAGGCGTTATATTTCTCCTCTTTGTTGTCTGTGTGGCTTCGAGCGTGGAGGCCGGAGACGTGGGAGAGAAGGGCTATGGATGCGGCGAAACATGTCAATATCTAAATCTCGGCATCAGCAGAGTCCCCATGGAAGAGTTTTATTAGTAGGAAATTGAGTTATACAGTTGAGATTGCAATATTCTGAAAGAATCTAGCTCGTGGTTGAAGGGGCATGGCGAGAATACTGGTGACTATGATCAAGAAACCAAAATTTCCGTAAACGTTGGCGACGGAGTGGCTTCGGTACGTTGCCATGGCTATTGTGGGTGGTAGAGCGCCTTTGATCATGAGCGCAATCATCATGGGCGTTAAGCCGAGTCTTTTGAGTATGCTTCGTAGACTCATCTTGCGCTTCTAATTGTTCGTGATTGCTGAACTTGATGCTGAAGGAATGGGTATAATATGGAAATTCTTTACTAGATATGCGTACAAGGTAGCTTTGATGAGAACCAGGGCGTTCTCAAAGAGAGGACAGTGAACGAGCATCCGCGGCCCAGTTACTAGACGATCGCTATTTTTCACGATTCTATAAGAGTGACAAGGCTGGAGCTAGGGGGCTTACTAACCCTCCTTCTGGTTAGCTCCAATGCTCACTAGCGGCGGCCGCCTCGTCCGCCCGTCCACGACATAAGGCTGCGTGGAAATTGAGCCCGTTGTCATTACTCATGGTATAGTCAGGACTGCAAATATTCGTCAGCCATGTTTCCGCAATTGCAAACAAATAATGCAGGCGGTTCGTCGTATAGCAGGCCAATTATCCGAAAGAGAGAGACGGCGTTTGTGAAGCTCAACCTACATCTTCTTGCTCATGGTTTGTTGCGTGCTTTGATTCTTCGTGGGCAAATGTGAATGGGCGTAGCATCGGGATTTGAAGCTACTCGCACCATGACAAGATTGGATCATGAAAAGTACCGTGAGACTTTCTTGCACAAATTCGGGAACAGCAACATTCATACCCACTATTTCACCAATCCTGAGCAATAACATAATCTTCCCAATTTTCCTCACTATCTGCATTTCTAAACTTCTCGACCCCTCCCGCTACTCCATTCTCATCAATATCCCACTTCCACTCCTCCACCATCCATCGCCAATTCTCCAGAATCCGGTATAATTGCATTCCATGCCCTTCGATAAACGGGTTATAGCCAGGAGAATGAAGTTGATCGTGCAAATCTTTTGCTACAGCTGTATCTGATCCTCGATTCTCACCAATGAGATTGTGGTCACCTGCTTTTGCCCAACCTGCGCCACCAATGGAAAATGGAAGCACGAAGGTTGTGGCGTCCTCGAAGGTGTTGGCGTGGTGGCGGCCACATGGTTGGAGGCAGAGGCCGGATGGGTATTCAAGGATATCTGTGTGAGGTGGGTAAAATATTCCACCTAGAGTTTTGACTATTTGGTCACCGCAAAACAGTGAAATTGCCGTAGTTTCGTTGTCTTTGGTGGAATGTCTTTGTATGGTTGATCTTGAAGCTGTGATGGTGTTTGTATGCTGATTCTTGGGGCGATGTACCTGAATCGAGGTTTCTTAGTCCTGGATAGGAAAGCATGGGCGAGACCATCGATGCAAGCAGAAGAAAGTGTGGTTTCGTCGGCTAAGAATGAGCTTTCGGTCCCGGTTGTTGGAAACTGTTGCCAATGCTGGCAGCCGAGAATCGATCGCGAGAATCAGATCGTTGAAAGTCATCAGTAGCGATGATGTTCTTTGAAGGCGCATTGGCGTCAAGGGAAGCAGCCTCTGACTCCAATATTATTGGGAAGCACTTGCATAGCGCGCAACATATTGGACAAGTGTTGGCACACTCTTGAATTTTAGCATATTGAAATGCCCTTTCATGCAACTCGCGAAAATATCCCTGTCTGTACTTGTCTACAAAATCCTGACATAAACTACATCGTGTCGCAGTGAGGGGTTTGCTTCGTGTACGTGTGCCTCCAGCGGCACTATGGTATGATTTGATGAAGTTTTGCATATTCAATGAGCGAGCGCAGGAGGTGATGCTCTCTTCTGGTTTTTAAATGATGAATTCCGGTGAGGCAGGGGGGATCGCAGTTCTGATAGGGTTTAGGCTGCTTCGTGGAGATAGAATGTCCTTTTATGTAAAATTAGAGGTGAATTCTCAATTGCGACTGCTGGCGCGACTTATATGCGCAAAGCGCGTTAGTTCCATAGTATCAGCTAGGTTTTTTGAGATATCGTTCCATCGACCGTGTAGCATGATGCCACTTTGATGATCAGTTGATCGAGTGATCGAGACTCGGAGTAGGCCAATCAGAGTTTCGCTGAGGTTAGGCCACGTGACCTTCTTTATAAGACCGCGACTGCATTCTGTTAGCAAATAGCTGGTAACGTAAATTTGAGAGGGAAGAAGTGATGGATGGTAAGGTAAAGTTGGATTAATGAAAGCCGCGTATCTAAGTTTTTCTTGAGGGACGCCTAATGCGGCTTAGACAGAACGTGACAGCTTCTTCAAATTCTCGCAATGATGGGAACGGGGCCAAAGTTTATTCAAGATTGAGGAGCCTATCCACTTCTGATCTGAATGAATCACCATAATTAGCTATAACTTGGAGGCAGTCGAAGGTTCCTTAAGTCACGTGCTCTCTCCAGCCAGACCTCGACCCTCAAACAGTGGGAGGGCTGCAAAAAGAGATAGTGAAGGCAGAATTGATTTCAACCGGGAAACCCCTCGATTTAAAAACCTTTGAACCACTGGACGCAAGGTGGAGTCATCGCCACAAGTTTCTTTTGCACCGATGGTCGATCCTGGGCTGGGCTGAATGACACCGTTGATTAAGCACCACGACGACCAGGGCCTCGAACAGCGTTCACGCCAGTCTCCGAAGAATTTCTGCGCAAATCGAACAGCAGAATTATCACAGATCACAGCGGATGGCAGCGGGTACGCGCATGGGATGGATGCGATAAGTGAAGGGCGGTAAGTCGTCCGATGCAGATGATTGATGATGAAGACGCTTGGACACTTGGTGGTTTCAATTTGGCAACACAAGTTCGGCATCAGGGGAATTTAATAGAGGGAGATGGGCTTGAGGAGACGAAAAGAGGCAATCCCGGAATTCGAGAGCAGCAGGCGGACCACCAGCAAGAGGGTGGTTAGTCGCTCTCTCAGCTGGTGTCAATGAAGCCCAGTATCGTGGTCATGGATAGAGATTATTAGGCATATGTTTCATCGGCGGCGGAGCGATATGATACGAGTGGAGAGACAGCCCTAGGGACGTATCGGCAGGCTGGGGAGAAGATTGCTGGGAATCAGCAGCGTGTGCAAAGCAGATTCGCCGTCGATAGGTATCTAAAAGGAATGAAGTGGAGGTCCGCTGATGATCCAACCACATGCAGGCTGCGGGCCTGAGAAGGGAAAAAATGGCATCGCGCAGAACACTCGACACAACGAAGCCTCCAAACAGGGCCGTCATCAATGTTTGGCTCATCATGTGGTACGAGGCACAGATTAACCTTAGTGTAGACGCAAATTTGGCCATGGAAACAAAGGCAAATCCATCTTCGCTCGAGCCTAATAATCGGTTAGCGCATGATTCCGACCCAATACCACCGCCGACATCTCCCTCCTGCCTGCCATCCACCATATGTCAGAAATGCTTCCGTTTCCGATGGCCGTCCTCCCATTTTTCTTCCCTCCCCAGCCTTGACTCTGTTCCCTCCCAGTATTCATTCACTATGTAGATGTTTGTTGCGTGCAAGTGTTCGCCGCTGCTCGCGAGGGAGAGGAGTCCACGTGAAGGTTACTAAGCGACTAGGACTTGAACAGTCTGCCGTTTCTCCTCTCTTCTCCAGACAGCGCAATTGAGTGAAGTTCATCAGTCCCACCACAACCGCATCTCTTCCGCCCTCGGTAAGCCGATATTCCCTTTGAAATGCGACGGCCCAAAATTCGGGGCACAAGGGCCAAGACAGCCCCTCCCCTCAGAGCACACGCGTCATTTATCATTCGTTGCGCGACAGCCCACCGATAGAGACGTGAGGTCCTCCCACAGCACAGCACACCCAGCCCTCCCCCGGAGCATTGCTGCCCGCGACCTACTTTTGTAGCCAGCGGAGTGGAGAGGAATTCCCCATTGCCCATCATCCCCCCATCCATTCACGCATCCGATAAGCCCACCCCCATCGCTGCCTGTCCTCCCCCATCGTCGTCGTCGTCGTCGCTGTTGATGGTCGCGCTCGAATCGCTTTTTCATGCGCGACCGGCTGGCTGCCCGTGGCTAACAACCTTCGCTCCCTGCAGATAGATGAACATGAATGGATTCGCCGACGCGACCGCATTCGACGCCTCGTACATGTTTAATAACAACAATAACAACAACCCGCAATTTCAGAATGCCCAATTCCAACAACAGCAGGCCGCGCTCCAGCAACAACAACAGCAACGGTCGCAAACTCCCCAATTCCCCTACCAGGTCAATTCCGTCGTGCCATCGAAACGACCGCGCGAGGACGGAGTAGCCGCGTCGCCTCGCCAGACTCCATCCAACATCAATCTCTCGAGGTCGCAAACGCCTCAGCAGGCCGGCTATCCTGGCGGCTTCCAGGGCAGTCAACAAGGCCAGCAACTCCAGGCGCCCAATCCCTATCAACATCTACAACAACAGCATGGATCCGCGAACGCGACGCCATCGCCTACATTATCAAATCAACAGTTCCGACCTCCCACTCAACAGCGCAACTCACCGAATCCCCATTTCCCACAGGCGCAACAACAGCAACCCGGTCTTGGCACACCAGACGCGAACGGACGCGTCGGGACACCGCAGAATGCACAATTCATGGCTGGACAGATGAACAACCAAATGGGTGGCCAGATGATGCCTTCCCAGATAGGTGGCGGTAATTTTATGCCCGGCCAGCAGCCAATGCCACAGGGATACAACAGTCAGAGTTTTGGAGGAGGCGGTGGTATGCCCGGCATGTCTGGGGGCCAGATGCCATACTCCGCCGCGCAGGTGCAACTCACTCCAAATCTTGCGCAACAACAAGCCGAAGCACATCGTCTCTACACTCTGAAACAAATGCAGCAGCAACAACAGATGCAACAGAACAGAGCGAGACAGCAACAACAACAACAAGCCGCTATGAACCCTATGATGGCTGGACAACATGCCAACATGCAGACGCCGACGCGACCTCAGGGCCAGCCAAGCGGAAACATGCAGGCTCAGCAAATGCAGAATCAACAGCAACGGATGATGGAGGAGCAGAAATTTTTACAAAATGTCCATAAATTCATGACTGGCGGTGGACGACAATTCAACCCCCAACCTGCTGTTCAGGGGCGGCCAATAAGTCTGTTCGCACTGTTCACTCTTGTAATGAGAGCCAAAGGATCGAAGCGTATTACTATGGGTAATCAATGGGCTCAAGTAGCGCAACGAATGGGTTATGCTCCAGAGCAATATCCATCCGCAGCTATGGAGATCAAGGACATATTCGAGAAGAACCTCGGACCATGGGAAGCAGCGACTTATGCAAATGCCGCTGCTCAGCAGAAGATGAAGTTCGATCAAATGCAGCAACAGCAGATGGGTGGCATGGCTCCAGGTCAGGCAATGTCTCCGGACAGGCCAATGCCACAGACTCCTCAAAACAATCAAGCGACACAGCAGTACATGCAGCAATTGCAACAGCGGATGAATGCTGTCCAGCAGCAACAGCACACACCACAGCAAATGACGCCAGTGCAAAACAACGCGTCATTGCCGGGAACCAATGGATGGGCGACTCCTCAGACAGATCCAGCTGCAGTGAGACCGCAGACTGCATTAGACCAGCACAGGAAAAGCGCAAGCTACAAACTCGAAGGCTCTCCGGCTCCAGCCAAACCCACTTTTGCAACACCTCCTCCAGGAAAACTTGCTGAACGTTCAGAGTCCGCAGCAAGAATGACGAACGGTGCACCGAAGATAGTGAAGATAGGCGGCCCGGAGCAAGAAGAGACCACGAATCACGAACCGAGATGGAAATTCCTCGAGGACAGCTGGGGTGGTCTCGATGGTGTTGACCTTAGAGCAAGAGAGGCAGAGAAACTAGTCAATTTAATACCGAATGTCCCGAATCTAGAAGAGATGGGAAATGCGGACATACACGCTCTGACATTGAGCTTACAATCGGGCATTCATGGCGAAATGCGATACGCTTTGGATGTGTTGGTCAAGATGACATTTCACCGAGCAGTTTTCATCGAACTCGACTTGTGTGAAGACCTTGTCGATATTTTGCTGGACTGCGCTGAGGATCAGGTTGAGATATTGGCAGAGGAGGCGCCAGAGGTTTCGGATATCCTCGATCTAGGGTCGTACGAGGAGGTGTTCCGGAATGTGAAGACGGAAGTCCATGGTCTTCAGGATGTACCTGAAGTTGGCACACTTGCATGGCAACTTGATCGGGCTGCGGATCGCCTTGTTGCAATCACGACAATACTTCGCAATCTGTCTGATCCTTCGCGCTACTCTGACAAAAACCTCTACCTCCTGGCCAACTCAAAACCAGTAATCAAATTCCTCTCTAGCACGATACGACTTCTTGGAACACGGAATATGTTCTTGCGATCCTACGTCAACGCTCAAGACTTCATGAAGGACGTCGTCATCATATTATCCAATCTCTCCGACAAAATTTCGCTCCCATCCCGCGAAGACGCCTTCAATATCCTCCAGTTCCTCCTCTCCTTTGCGCCCGGACCCTCTCCTACGTCTACGAAACCACTCCGATTCGCGCATTATAATGTCGAGATACACAAATACTATCCACCCGCCATCGATAGTCTTGCTAAGCTGCTAGCCAGAGATGACCCGAATCGAACATTCTATAAACACCTCTTCCTTGACCACATCTCAACCTCTCCCTCCATACCGGTCTACCAACAATACGAGCTTCTCACGCAGGTGTTTGGCTTCGCTATTGCAGTTCTTCCTGAGAAGCCATCCAATCCCGAGGTCGTTCGCACATGCGAAGCGCGGAAGCCAATTCTCACACAAGGTATGCTGGCTGCAGACATATTGTCAATGCTTGTTCCAGGTGTTGAGGTCGGTTTGGCCAAGGAGTGGCTGTCAGCAGAGGACGGCTGGGCTCCGAGTCTTCTCAGGTTGTCCGCATTGTTGGCCGCTCGCGATGGCCAGGAGCGTCTCAAGTTACAAATGGAAGAAGCAAGATTACAACAGCAGCGTGGCGGTGTAGTCCGACAACCACCACCCGTAAACGAGGACCTCATGTTCGGAATCGTCACACACCGCGCCCTCGGCATGCTACGTCGACTTGGCACAAAAAGCATTGACAGCAACCAAGTACCTGCCTCCAAGGACGACGACTCCGATTCTGACACTGAAAAAGCCTCGAACAAGAAGGCTCGCAAGACAAACATGGATGCAGATTCCCGAGAGGAACTGGATGAGGAATGGGAACGCGCGATTGCGCTATCGGGATTCAATGGTGAGATAATACCAAAGCAGGCTACGGTCATGGGTGCTGTGATTGATATTTCTCTTGATCAGGTCGTTTTGAGGGAGATGATTGCATTGGGGGATTTGGGGGGATAAACTTGCTTATGCGGGGCGTTTCTATTGGGGGGACGGCTATCATGGTATAGTCGATGTGGTCTTTTGGCTGCCTGGGGCCTCTAAAATGGTTGGGTGTCTGTCTCTGTCTGATTATGGGATTCCCTTTATCTGCCACTAGCATATATTATCTGGGCTTAGGTGTGTGAGTGTAGTTGGGGCGTTTTTTTGGTTGATATATTGGTGATGGGCGCTTTTTTTCTTGTCGTGGAGCGGCATTGATTCAATATCAGAACTTTTATCTTTTTGCAATATTCGCATCCTTTCCGTTCCATCCTTTTTATTTTATTTTAATTTCCGACAGGCTTCAGCGGATGCTATGAGTTGTTCAGCTCTGTGCTGCCGTTAGTACAAAGATCCTGCTAACACGTTGATAGTTCTCATCAAAACTCAGTCATGTACCCCAAATGTCCTAGGCGAGGACGTCGTTTGTAAGGCATGCAAGTTGTACACAGATTGTCGTGATTTGTGCACTCCCAAATGAGAGGGACTTAGTGAAGTCTTGAGAGTCTACCACACAGTTCCGCACTCTCGCTAAAGAAGATTGAGAAAGAGGAAATGAAGACGAGGATCTTCACCATTACTATTTTCAAGCTCTACTATCAATCTTGTGAGGTATTAGTACTTGGCTTCTTTCGCACAGATCGTGCTGATGGACTGCTTCCCAATGAGATGCCAGGTTTGTTTCTAGTGCTGTCAAGGAATTCCCACACACTGAGACCTATGTCATCCAATCTTTGTAATCTTCCTAATGCTCTCAAAAAGGGTAAGTCTGTGTTTGTGCATCAACGTCATTCTGCATGCTATTTCGTTAACAAGCCATGGAATTATGGTTTATTCATGCTATCAGTATCAGTGAAAATGTCACGACAGGCCCCAAAAACGAAAGATCTCGATACGCTTACAAAATGCCAACTTCCCTATCTTTCCAAAAGTGTGATATATACAAAGAATCTTCATTTCCAATCACTATTCATACGAGCCTAATCATACCACAGAGCATGCGCGCAGCAACCCCTTCCCCATCCAGGCGTCTTCCCACTCTTATTATCATTAGCCTGATTTTGCCCCTTTGGCGCCGCCGGATCTCCTTTCCCAATAGCCCAAGTCGGTGCTTTCCATTCCGCCACGATACTAGCCCTGATATTCCTTATCGACTGTCTCTTCTCCACCGTTCTACCTGTGACGCTGAATTTTGGGAGTGCTTCGCCTTGATCTAGGGGATTTGCTGGTGGAAGCCCTTTTGGTGGTGTGTTGTGGGCGAGGTTTTGGTTGGAGGGGAGATTGCCTCCTTGACTGAGGGGATTGTTTGGCGCGGACCCCTTGGGTGAGTTCGAAGTGTTGGGTTTTGATTGTTGTGGTTGAGGCGCTGGTTGCCATTGCGGCTGCGCGGGAGGTTGAGCTTGCGACTGTTGAGCCCACTGCGGTTGTGATGAAGGCTGAGTCTGCGATTGCGGTGCCCATTGGGGTTGGGCTTGCTGTGCATTTGGTTGCGGTCGATTATTGTCAAGTGGAGGATCTGGTTGGAGCGGTGGGTCAGGTTGAAGTGGAGGATCAGGTCCAAAGTTATTTGGTGGTGGTTGAGATTTCCCACCAGAGTTGCGTGGAGGTGATTGTGGATAGTCCCCAAGAGCTTCGAACCTCCAAACTTGCACCAATCCCTTCTCACTATCGGCAAGCGCGACATGTTCGTTTGACCACGAAGCTGCCGAGATAGCACTACTCTTTCCACCTGAAGTGCTTGTCGATACTTGTAGCATGATGCCGAGTGGGTATCCTGGACCATTGGCCCCATTTTGTGAAACTGAAAGTTGGATCGCTGTCAAATACCCTGGAAGGACCGTCGCTGCTGTGGTTGAACCGTTTTTTGCACTGTTTGGGCGGCTCCATGGCCACTGTATCTGTCTCTTCATCGGCGACGTGACTTTCCTTGCGAACATTTCTCCAAGTGATCGTATCGAGAATCGGTTGTCCACGGATCTGGCTTGCTTGTTTTGATCTCTGTCCTGATCAGTGTCTTCACCTCCGTCATCATCTGCACCCTCTCCATCCTCATCTTCTTCGTCTCTTCGCTGAACCCGAAACCTCGAAGTGAGATACAGGATGTCATTGTTGGCGCTCAATGCTAGCTCAGTGCCGCGATATCTTTTGTTCTCTTGACCTTAAACGGTGGTTAGCCAGAGATTTCAGAGATACCGGTTTCGAGATTGACAAACCTGGAGGGACCAGTGAGAAACTCTTGCCCGTGTACGCAAGTTGAGGACCATTTGAGTTTCTTTTGATGCTATACACAGCAACCTTATTCAGCTTGGAGAGAACCACGTAGAGGTAGTTTCCTGATGGATGGACAGCAAGACGTCTTGGTCGCGCTTCCGCCTCTGAGTGAGCAGTAAATCGTGCTGCAGTTAGTTTTCCCGTGACTGGGTCGACTTTGTGAGCCCAAAGCCCATTGGATTGGGTGTCTGCGCTGTAGATGTAATCTCCAGAGGGATCATGGGCCATGCCGTATACTCGACTGTCCGCTTTGTATGTTACATTTTGAATGATTCGCTCAAAGCTGCCGTCAACCTTCGAGCTGATGACGTTTCCACAAGGCGAGCGTCCTGCTCCGTAGATGTTGTACGGAGACCTCTGTCCTGCGAGAAGGTTCGTCGTCCCATGCTTGAAATTGGCTCCATCACAACGGCCTTTTAGGGTGAGATTCGACTGGAAGGCGAGTTCACTCGGGCTCAGGACCTGATAGCTTGACCATCCATCTCTTTCTGCTCCGTAGATGGTACTTTTGTCAAAACTAAAAGACATCCATGGATGGCCTGCATGGGCGTTGAAGCTGCCGACTTGAGTGAGTGCATTTGTATTGGTATCATATTCCAGCGCAAACAAAGCCGGCGACCGATATGAAGACGCGAAAAGATGGTGGATATCCCCGGCCACTTCCAGGGCCAGGCAAAGAAGGATAAATGGAGAGAGGCCCATTTTTCAAAACATATCAAGATAAGCAAAAATGAAGGAATGAGCGACACCAAGGGAATCAGAGAAAGACTGTGCCGCACGGTATGATAATACTCACCCTATAAGACAAATACAATCATGCAACCGCGCATTCCTGCTCGCAGCCAGCCCGAAGAGACAGAAATAGCATTGCGCTCTGTATAGAATACGACCACGCAATCTTCATTGCCAACGGAAAAACTCCAGATTGGGAACGAAATTATGAAGAGGCTCATGATATCATCAATCTGAGTTCATATAAAGGACCCAGGGTAGCCGAGAGAAGAGCTAAAGAAGGCGATTAGATATTGATCTTGTGAGGATGGCACTAATCTAGATTGTCGTGCCTGGCGATCTGGTGCACGAAGTGCCCGCATTGGTCCATGATAAGTTACTACCTCCGGGTCCGGCTTAGTGGAGACTGGGGATCTAGGGTGAACTGAGATGCTTTGGTTCTATGTACCTTGAATGAACATTTAACTTTTGGTAGACCGTCGCGCTGGTCGTGCGAGATCCTAGAGAGCTGGGGCCTGAAACTTTTCGGGTTAATTTAAATGGAACAACTGACTTCCCGGTGCTGTACTTGCGAACTGAACAAAAAGCAATAGAAAGCTCGTAGGAAAGAAAAAACTGAGATTCCACTCTCACTATACCGTAGGAGTGGAAAATTTGTATATGGATTGATGTGGTGGGGGTGTGAATGCTCCTACAGTCAAGCCCATATACAAGTTGGTGATTTAAGAAATTGAAAATTAATTAGCAGAAGATTCTATGCTGCACGATAGCAATATAAATCTTGTGTTATGCTCGTAAGCCACGAGGTATAGCCACGCGGTTTGAGGAGATCGGATTGTCACAGGCAATGCACCTACAAGGCGGCGGAAAGCGTCTGGACCAGTAACTTTCGTCTTTAAATATTCTCAGCTTCCATTGATATGTTCCAGTTCTTCTGAAAACGACGCGGCGTATGAAATGTCCGGTAACATGAGAAGGACCAGGAAAGACGCTATCGCTGACCGACGCGATAGCACCAAGATCTCAGATGCAACCGGGAAATAAAGCGCGTACGACCGAGATCACACGGATGATAAGCATTTTGGAGAGAGCTGTATAGGGAGAGATTGATGAAATCCGACGACTTGGCTGTGGGGGTCGGTAGAATGGTGTTGTAATGGTACAAGATTCGACGCGTTCGACATCACCGCAACCTGCTGCAGTGAAAAATCATTACAATCGACGACGATTTTTTTCCTTATCCTGGTCACAGAAAAGATTGTATACAACGAGTGGCAAATACAAAGAATGCCGTGGAGAAATAAACCCCTCATCACGTGACATTTGCTTCCTCGAGTTGTTGTTTGCATCGTCTTGCTTTCCTGCCGTTCATTTAATCGTCTGTTTGTATGTTTTCGTACTGAAATTACTCGTCTCAGATTCACATCATCAGCAACTCACCTCCTTCAAGTTCCACAATGTCCGTGCCAACGGACCTTGAACCTACACCTAGGTAGTGGATGGCATGTCAATGTCCCCCACTGCAGCCCTTGGAAAGCAGACATGAACCCAATACTCCTCAAATGGAGCACGAGATGATATTGTCGAGGCTATGCAAGTATGGCTGTGACTCTTGTGGCGCAGGATGGGCGGTTTAAAGTCGCGGGCACTGCCCCCTGACTTCAAAATATCAACGAACGCAAGGACTCCAAAGGTAAAACGGGGTCAAAGAAGTGTGTCGCCTTCGCATCGAACTTCAAATCCACCGATATTGAGAAGTAGCCTTGGTGTTACGCCTCGTTATATGATTCTTGATGGGTTTGTGGAAGTTTTGGCGAAAGGGGCGGATATCAACAAGAAATGGGCGCACAAATCAGACTCCTACCGTCTCTCATGAGATACTTAGTGAAACCTCAGTAAGTCTTTTTGGAGCATTTCCACGTTCTAGCTAATGTCACAGGCGCGATCAATTGTGCAAACTCCCGACAAGTGCAATGAGTTCAAGCATGAGCCATTATCCGCAGGTGCCGCGGAAATCCGTCTGCTTGAACACATCAGCAATTATTCCTCTTACCGTCTACATCGATTCACTGTCAAAGATGCACCACCTTATTTAGCACTCTCCTATCACTGGGGAGATTCTACGCCTCATCATCCAATCTCGATCAACGGCCAACATTTGTTGATTACCAAAAACCTCAACGCTGCTTTACGCTCTGTCTACTCTGCCATTGATGCAGGTGGAGCACCACCACTATGGAACAAAGGGGACAGCGTCTTTCTTTGGGCTGATGCCATATGCATCGACCAGACCAACATAGACGAGAAGAACATCCAGGTTCCACTCATGTCACAGATTTACCAAAGAGCAGAGGGATCGATTGGCTATCTTGGAAATCCCACTCAGGGTAAAGATCCTCACCAACCATTCTTAGCTCTTGCGAGGCGAGCTGGAGCCGTTGTCGTCAATGACCCTCACAGCTTTGATAACGTGAACAACGATCTCACAGAATTTCTCTCAAGCCCCTTTTTCACAAGAGCGTGGATAACCCAGGAGGCGGTCCTCTCCAAAGAGTTCATATGCCTATATGGCAATGAATCAGATCGAAGCACGTTTGCGTTGGCATTACTCGGCAGCTTTATCCACCAGGCACAGACACCAGGGAAAGGAGATCCAAGGTTTGGAATATCTCTGCAGAGCTGGGAGGCAGCTGCGCCCTCGATACTTCAAATCTATTCGAGATCTCAACTCCGCACTTCGCTGAAGAACGAGCCTTCTGGAATCAATGTGGTCAAAGTACTTTCACTCACACGGCCGGCGCAAGCCACTGATCAACGGGACAAAGTGTATTCCGTGCTCGGGCTCCTGAAGCAAGAAGACCGACAAAATATCATAGTAGACTACTCGGAAAACAACACGGTACCCCAAGTTTACACCGACCTTGCGAAATATTTAGTCACCACGCCGGACTGTATGAGAATGCTTGCTCATGCAGGAAAAAGTCCCAATTTTCCTCAAATGCCTACTTGGGTCCCAGACTGGTCTCATGAGTCACGATATCCCTTAGACTATCGACACTATCGAAGCGCCGGGGAGACCTCGGCCGACCTACGAGTTTCCGAGGACGGCAAAAAGCTACACGTCAGAGCCATCATCCTTGCTGAAATCAAACTTGCCTCCATCCCAGTCACATACCCCTCCGCCCAAATTGAGGATGGACGTTTCGATGGACTCATCGCCAACGAGTCCCTCTTCTTCTATTTGAAAGAGACAATGTACCAATACTGCCGCCTCTGTCAAGCAGAATTCGGCAGACTCCCTGGCCATGGGAACGTGGCCAGGATCACATCAAGAACACTCACTGCTGATCGTGGAATGGGAGATCGACGATCAACACTAGATGATCAGAAATTTTACGACGCGTTCGATGCACAATATCCCCACGATGAAAATGATCCAACACCCCCTCCTGATCAGTTGGCTTATTTTCCATTCGATATCATGGCTAAGCAGTGCAACGGCGGGAGACGTCTCTGTTATACCGGCACGGGCCAGGTTGGTCTCATTCCAGATAATGCGCAGGTTGGCGATTATATCGCACTGTTTCCTGGTGCAGAGCTGCTTTTTGTGATTCGGCCTGTTGCGCCCAATAAGTTTGAACTTATAGGTCATTGTTACCTTCACGAGTGCATGGATGGGCAGGTCTTGAGGGATATGGACAGGTTTTTGCAAATACAGTACCCCGGGGAAGGAAAATCAGTCGATGACCAATTCGAGGAGATTGTTCTTATCTAGAAGTCAACAGCAGTTATAATTGTCCACGCAGCCTGTTCGCTAATTTCTTTCCATGTTGCCTTGCGAAATCACAAGTTAGGCCTTGAAATCACCCAGTCGCTATCTCTGTGCGATATTATAGTGGTTCCGTGGATCATAATTCCTTTGTGAGAGCAATGACTAAGATGTAAGCTGTTTGGTACCGCACTCTTGATATCGAAATGCAACTCAAAATATCTGTTGATTGAAAGATGATGCAGGCCGGAATCTATCGGGATGGATATCGAGTCGGGCGTAGTTGATTGATTTTAGCATTCTGAGGACTTGATCGAACTGATCGAAATGACACTGATGCGTTCTACAGGCCACCATTCGATATCAAACAGCTACAAACCCCCACCAAGGAAAGCTCCTAGATCCGAATTGTTAGCTGAAGGCAACAGTCAACAAGGTGAGACAATATCACTTACCAAACGAAGAAAACACGACCCAAATGACCGCAATTTGCGGCAACTTCAGAGAACCATACCTGTTAGCGTCAGTATATAGGAATTGTTGCAAACGAGGATGGAGAGGCCTTCCGAATCACCAGCAACACGAATATTACCCGCCCACCAAATCCACTGCACAATCCAACATCCAAGCATTCCAAGAATAGTCCTCCACGCAATTTTCTTTAGAAGTGCTCCGTCTTTTTCATCACGTTTTTCTTTCTTCCTTCTCTTTTCTTCGTGCCCTCAGAACTTTTTCAGCTGAAGTCGACTGTTTTCAACAACAAGCCAACCATCCAGGACAATGGCTCGATGATCGAAAGCCTTGTGTAAGCAGTCCATACTTTCTCTTTCGAAGTCTATACGACATTGACATCCTGTGAAGGTATTGTAGTCACCATAACCTTCGGGCGCCGGCCCTTTTAAGTAAGAGATTATGTCATCGCGATCGGTGGTTAGGCCTCGGGCTTGCCTGGTGCGGCAAAAGTCGACAATTCCTTGCGAAAACTCTGTCCAGCGCCCAAAGTGGTCCTTCCAATAACAATCCTTTTTGTCATACAAGGAATCCGCAAAAGCATATCGGTCATGGAAAAACGATTGTCCCAGCGTGGTTGTTAATGATGTCTGCCGGAATTGAATGCAACGGATGGTGATCATTGCCTCTTTTACCATCTCCTCGGTATCGCCCGCGTCCCTATACAGAAATCGTCGCTCTTTGATCTCGTACTGATGTAACGCGATCGCTATCCGTTCTTTTTGCGCCTCCCTGGACTCGATGACTTCAATATCTGTCTTGGGTGTTGCTCGTCATCTCTGTACGACTAGCTGTAGATGCTGCGATGCACGATCAGCAGCGATGCGCTGTTCCTTCTGATGTTCGCCGCCGATTTTGGTTGCTGCAGGAAGGAGTTTCTCATGATGACGATATTCTCTCTCTACTTCCACGGTACAGGCGCGGTCGACTGCGATGTACTTGTTGAAGACACTCTATCTTTCCTTTTCATCTATTAGAGCCTTATCTGTGGCGGAATAGTCTCGGAGAACACGCTATTCAATCTCCTGAGTTTTCCTCCAGTCTTGTCAGTCACTTCGGGAAGTTTCAAAGCTCGTTCTTTTCTTCATGAGCAGCTCTCTCTCAAAAGACAGCAATCGTTCTTGAGCTTTGGCTTTTGAACGGAATCGGTGTAACCTTGTCGATAATAGCGAGATATAGCCCCTAAGTCTTAATATTGACCAGAGACAAGCGCCTATCGCAAAAAGAATGACCGAAAACCATAAAGTAGAGCCCCTATATATGAGGAGAGCATCTCTTCCACGCGGGGTAGTGGCTGAGTTTAACCGACCGAGGGAATGGAACTTTTGTCGTCTGGAATAGTCTGTTGCAACACCCATATAGTACGCTCCGAGTAGCTGCGGTATTAACTCTCTCAGAAGCGTTGATGTTGCTACTGAGAAGTAAATAGCTTCTTTGGGTTGAGTTGGCAAGAGCGCGATAATCATCCATTCCACCCGGGGACGTGTTGTCCAAAGTAGCACGAGTTGACCTATATTAACTGCTTCAAATCCCGGAGTTGATCTGATACTTGAGGCTGCCACGACAATGCTGAGTAGTTGAAGTATCACACTCAGTGGTCCTCTAAGTAGCTATCGGTTTGAGCCTCGATTCCCACAGAAACCGAAGGACAGTTTCTTGATCACGTTTCTGTGTCCAATGACAGGGACGAGAAGAGCTATGGAAATATTTGCTGCTGCAAAGATTCCGAGTTTCGCATGCGATGATGGGCAATCGGAGTGGTCTGGCGAGGCTAGGGTGTTGTTTTTTCGAACCTCCCACGACCAGGGAAGTAGCTCATTTCCCTGTATATCGAGTAATGAAGTCCACTCCTCTGGCAAGCCGTGCCATCCCGTTTTGAGGCTACATGTGGAATCCATCTAGAGGAGGTAATCTCTGCGTTCCCAGGACAGTTGACACTTTGATGTAGAAAGTACCGACCAATTCGACTACATACTATCAGCTTCAAGTTCAATCTGCATACGATGAATACGCACCTTCGCGACAAAGGCAAGGTATATTTGTCACTTCAACGATCGAGCTGTCTGGGATTGAGACGTCTATGGAATTGCAGCGACTGCTTGTACATTTGTCGGCTTTGGCGTTCAGCTCACTGAAACACGCAGATACATCAACTGATTTTCTTGGGCGATATTCTGGGCCACTGAGAAGAAGCAGATTGGTCCAATTCTGCGGAAATCCCCTGTAAGTCTGGGTATAGCAAAATGGACTTGCCCAAAGAAGTATAGCAGACAGCCGAACTCCAGAATTGCATCCTTGTGGCGGTCGCTCGAACAAGTCTTTACAAAAGCTAACCTTCTCCACGAAGTAGACAGTCGCTTCATCCGAAACAGGATTTACGTAGCCCGAGTAGCTGTTATTGATCACGCCACTCTCGAACTCGTAGTATGTGTAGTCCTGCCAGGAAGTCTTGAAAGGAGGGCAATTGGGGTCTACTACCATGGGTGGGATGAAGGATGGATTCCAGGCCATGCTGCGGAAGGGGGGCGGACACACGTCGTCGAAGTACTGTCCACAAGATCCGACTGCCTCGAATGCAGTTGGGAAAGCAATATGAGCTGTCCAGTCTGGAGGAAGGCCAGCCCATCCCTCAATGGCGCTGCATGTTTGGTAAAGCCAGGTGTAAAAGATAGTCGTGTTTTTGGTACCTGTGCAGTCCGTACAGCTGTTAGAGCTCAAGGTTGCACATAGGCAAGTTTTGTCGAGAGGGCCTGCTTCAATGCTTGTGTATACGCAGGACTTAGGTATGATGCTGTTGGACGTATAATTGCAATCTTTAGCATATTCAACGCATCTTGGCTGCCAAAAAATTTGCCTTGCCATTTTGGATAGTATGTGCCTCTGGTAGATAGAACTGAGGAACGCGGGCTTGCTCGACTATCCAGGAGGGCAGAGTGACCCAGCGCTGGGCTGTGAAATTTTACAAAAATGAGACAGATGATGATTTTAGAAACAGGACTTGTGGAAAATATTTGTTTCGGTGTTCGCATGATCATTGTAGAATATGCGAGAAGAATCTTGACATAACACTCGATAGGACCGCGGATAACTTTCTCACTGCATGAGCTGCGCACCACCTCTTTATCGCCAAAGCAAAAGTGCAGGCTGTATCAATAGCCAAGAAAACACCCATTCCTAGGCGTTTATTTCACCCTGTGATGATTCGTTCAACGAGGCGCCAGCGAGTCGGTGTACAAAATGGCTTAACGGCAATTCCCAGCGCCAATCCAAAAGCTCGCATGACAAAATCGTTCAGCCTAGTGTCTTCACATGGGGTATCTAGATATAGGGCGCGCTGGCCGACGGCCCGTGGAGAAAAGATTGTTACGCAAGTCGTGCAGGTGGACCGGAGGGAGAATTATGGTGGATCGTGATCGAGCCTCATCATCGCTAGCGATATACGAAAACGCTGTGGATAACGATTTCGATGTTGATGAGGTAATGAAACAGCATTACAGATAAAACTTGATGTTGATGAAAGATCAAGGATGAAGATCAAAAAGACAGATGATTTGATATCGGGCCAAATCGATAGAATACAGGGCATTTGCACGTATGCTACAAATTTGCAGTCCTCTCCATGCCAGACTTATATCCTTATATTTGTACACGTCTGCCTCAACAGGAGCTACTGGATATCCATGACGCCGGCGATAAAATTATTCAGTGGGAGTCCTTTGCTAGCTCTCGTCATCCTAGTCAAGTAATCATTGCCCTCCTACCCTTACGAGTATCCCTCACAGGTCTCATCTCTCCCTTCTGATGGCTCTCCAATAATCTCTGAGCCTTCTCAACAGCCGCTCAAGTTTCCGGATTAAAGTCAAATGTTCCTCCGAGATAAACAAATCTGACAGAGACACGACCTCTAACTCTGAGCCACATCAACGGACGAAGCGGAGGAAGAACCAAGTCCCACATTGATTATGTATTCATTGGTGCGATGATCTGAAGACGGCGATGGAATTGGAGCTTTAATTCCACTTCCAGACTATGTATACCTGGATGGGCGATTAAGAACTCCAGCGTCCGTCGCAGTCTTTGGCTCCAAATTACTAGCCCAGGAAATTGAAGAGCTTTGGAGTGTCAACCATATGTTCATGGTATGAACTGCCCACCTGGATAATAGAATTCGCTGAGAATGATGGAGATGCGAGGTCCATAGGATTGTTGTAAAGTTCGAGACGGAGACCATAAAGAAAGAGTTCACGAACTTCCATGTTGGAGGCGAGAATAGGTTGTTAGTTTAGATCTTTTGAAACGTTGAAAATGAGAAACAATGAATACAAGCTCTTGTAAGTTCGAGGGTCAGAGCGAAAGAAGTAGCACCAAGATGTGCTAAAGTTGGTTCGTATGTCAAGGAGGAGAACTTGAGATGTGAGGTACAGTACAAGTGCAGGAATTGCTGCACTCCCCAGTCAACACTTCATGAAGACATATTTATTAGACGACCGCGTGCATATCTCCCCTAAATGTGGAAGAATTGGCAAAGGGCTTTTGAATTGTTGGTGATAAGGTCACAATGTCTCAGCTCACGAGTCCGAGTATGAAGTCCGTTTCCTAAATCGGCCGCTAGCTTCAAGTCGCGTCAACCTCACACTATCACCATCTCGTCTAGTAATAATTCTCACACTGCATTCACGTCCAATTGACATCCGAATCTTCTCCTGTCCCATAAATCGACATCCACCTATCGCCAAAAATGGACCTTGACGAACACGTCCTTCCAACAGCCCTTTTCTCTCCTTCAAAAGCAGCCGCTCAACGCGCTCAAGCCCAGGACTGGCATACAATTGACGTATGGCTTTCGTCAAAATATCAAGGAAGAAGCGTGCCTACCTTTGAAAGGAATGAGGACACCTTGAAGACATTGTTAGAGCTCGTCGCTGCCAACGAGCGTGGAGATGAGGAGAGAGATTTGATGTGGGGAGTGTGGAGTGAAGGGCTAGGGGAACTGGTTCGGGGGATGGGCGAGGTACATATTATAGACAGAGTCGGAAGGAAAGTGCTGATCATTGAGCAGACAAATTCACCGCTCACCGCTCATCTTACGACAAGTCTGCCTCCTACAGGCCTCACAGCACTCTCTTCCCTCTCTACCATTGCCATAACACTCAATACGCCCTCATGCGACCCACGTTCCATCGTCGAGACAGTCACAAATTTAACCCTTACACAACAAACTCTCACACAATCCCTCCTCCGTCTCACACAGTTGCAAAGAAGGCTAGAAACACATCTGCAATCACTCCGCTCAGCAAACCATGAGCTACGATCCGAAAGTTTCCAAGCACCACGCGAATTGGCTAGACAAACACTCGACTGGAACAGAAACACAAAACAACTTCGATCCAAGATCACGGAATATAATGATCGTTTGGGTACCCTAAATCCATCCCAAGCTAGTTCTTCGCCTTATAATTCACCACGGAAAACTGGTCGGTCAAACACCGTCTCCTTGACGCCTGTGGAAGAGGTAGTAGAGAAAGAGAAGAGGGTGCTGGAGCTCGGTGAGAAGGTCAGGGAATTGGAAGAACAAGTAAATGCATTCAAAGGGCTGCCGAAGGACAAAGACGATGCGAGGATGGAGGTCGAGAAGATTAGGAAGGAGAATGAGAGGCTGAGGCAGAAGAGGGATAGGCTGTTCGAGGGCTTGGTGGGAGGTTAGGCTGCAGTGTTCCACGAAATAATGACACCATGATTCAAAGTGTCTCAAATTGCAATCTCATATCTGCTCCTAACAACTTGAGCTTCTCGAGCCTACAACAGCCTACCAGACCATATTTTCACAGCATCGATGCCTTTGCTTCTGGCTGCATCCTTGACCAAATTCTTGATAGCCTTTGGAATATGCTCTTCCATCTTATCATCCAGAATCAAGTCCAACACGGTCTTGGCACGGGATTCTCCCTTCCCAGGTTGGTTGATACTAGCTCCATGTGCTAGCAGAAGCTTAACAGCGTCAACATCGTGTGTGCTGGCTACTGCTCGATGGAGGGCTGTCCCAAAAGTCCGTGGAATCCGATCCCAGTTATTCAACTCATTCACATCGACTCCCAGCGCAAGGACATGCTTAATTATCTCGATGTGCCCACTCTGCACGGCTGCGTGAAGTAGAAATGCTTCGGACAAGTCTGTTGCGCCAAGCTCAAACCACTAGATCGGCTTCGTACCTGGTGCACAGCTCTAGGAGGTACCGAGATGTGTCGACTGCTCCCTTTCCGGCCGCAAGTTTGAGACAGAAGTAGAGATGCTTTGAAGACGGTGGCCAGGTATTTATGCATCTTTGTAGCTCTGGAATGTCATTTGTTTGACTTGCTTTGGTAAGTGCTGTTCTTTTTCCCCAGTACTCTGGGTATACGGGGTCGTGGATGTTCATTGGGAAACTGTTATCGTTGCGGGTAGGGAAGTAACATGATTTGATTGGAAAAGTTGAGCTTTCTACGTCCCTACCTATATTGCAAATATTACAAGTTGGTCAAGCTACAGTAAGGCTGTGGTGAGCCGGTAGGGGAAGAACGTTGATTGGTTTTTCCGGGCAAATCCTTCATTGGTCTCGCCCTATAGTTTGGGTTAATCACCGATAGGAATCGGGTCTCAAGGCGATACTCAAACGGGCGCTGTAATTGACTTTGCATCTGTTCCTTTCACGTGTGATGCCTGAGAGACTGAAAAGCAACGCCGGATTACGCATACCTAGTGCATGGCTGTAGTAAGGTGGTAGGTGATGAACGTTGATTAATTAGTTTGAACGAATCCTGCGATTAAACAAGCGAGGAATTTCACGCAGGATTTATTCCTTTTACTTGATACTCCAAACAAAAAAGAAATGGATGGCGTCCACGAGAGGCTTGGCAGACGGTAAATACTGTTGCGGAACAGTAACTTGGCGCTATCCTACCCCAGCCTTATTCACATGAGCTCGAAGCCGACCCATCTTCAACTTACAGAGATATGACGCTAATACTCATCATCGCTATTCTGTCTTTGATCGCCTACACGACCATAACCATACGCGACGGAGAAAGATGAAGCTCTTCTATATCCTCTTGATTGCCACTGATATCGAAACACAGCTTCTCTTTCTCAGTCAGCCGATCGAAACGCAACATGCCCCTTCGCTCCACAAGATCGCCAGCCATAACCTCAACAAACGTAACGAAGATGCATAACGAAGATTCATCTCTCGTTAGACATTAATGGGATGAGCAGCGTTTCTGTTCGGACGAGAGTTTCAAAAATCTGATGATGTGATTCCAGTGTCAACCCCCACCACGTGCTGGCCGTCTTAGCCCAGCTCCACCGTGTGGTATCCTTTTCCCAATCGATAGTCGAAGTATCCATGAATTTCAGCTGTATCATTCTGAAGCCGGAGTCGAGGGGTCCAAGCGTCGGTTCGAATGGGTAAGAGTATGCTTGTAGATGAAGATAAATTGTCTTTTCAAATGCTGGAAGCCTTTTCCAACATCCGGCCTGGCTCTCTCCACAATGTAAGGTATCCCCGACTGAGTTCTCCAGAGACAAAGGTGCCAGCCAAATTGAGGCGATTGTTGATGTTTCTCTCGGCCAATTAGGATGGGTGAATGACCAGTCCAAATTCGGTATCTTGACTTCCGGCTGTCGAATAGTAGATGTCCAGCCTCCCCAAGACCAGGACGGTAGGCAAGATCTACGGATTGATGCATCAGACCATGTGATTGCGCCTTTGTAACCATAAGCGGATATTGATCGGATGAATTCGCCGGTGCTCCAGAGCAAGGCTTGCAGCATCATGAAGTGCATTGACACTAAGAGAATTGGAAGACCTGATATATGGTAAAGCACTAATTTGTTATTCATACAAGCATTCCTAAGTATGCCTTCAAATGCGTTGAGTCCATCGTGGTCGTAGGTCAGTTTTTGGTCGAGTATTCTTCGATTTGATACCAGAGTCGTTCCAATACGATGAGCACGTTGTCCTTCTGTCCGGACCGAAATCTATTTCTCATATTTCGATAGCCGTAGGGAACGACTTTGTTGTCGCTAGAAAATTGCCCTGTTCTATAAAATTGTGCGGACGAAGATGTGTTGCCGAAAAGACTTTGGTCACGATGACGAGCAGCATAATGATGCAGAGCTTCGACGCATTGCATCTCGCAGCATTCGAAATACGCTTGCTGTGAGGTGAAAACTATTCGTCGACGTGAAAGCACAGCTTCTTGATAGGTCCAACCTCGGGTTGCCCATGTGGTGTTCGGGATCGCATATGTCGGGTGTGAAAGCGTTGAGGCTAGTGTCACCTTTCTGATAGTAGCTGCGTGGTGGTAATCTCGAGTAAGCGAGACGCGAGGTATGCCATCTGCATCACTACCGCCAGCAGCTGCCACGATTGTAAAGTCGGCTGTTTGATATATATCTCCCTTCGACGAATTTGGTCGTGTTTTTCTTCTGGGTTGTCTCCATTAATGAAGAATCTCATCAGAATTAGTCAACGCTTAATCACGGTAAAGATAATCTCACCGGTCGACCCAAAGGTACTCGAATCCTAACTGTTGAGTAACTTGAATCGCATCCAACACGACTTGAGGTACAACTCGCCCGTCAATCCTCAACCGTGCAGTTCCAAGGCAAGATATTGGTGATTGACCCCAAACGTAGCTCAATGCTTCATAACGGCATTTTTTTGCATCGGGACGACCCTAGGAAGTGATCTGGTCGGGAAGATTGTCGATGGAATGGGACAGTAGATAACTTTGACCGAAGAAGCATCCCGGGTCTGAAATTTCCACAACTTACACTCTTGATGGTACCTGCGGCATTGATTTAGCCAGCGGTGAATAAGACTGTAGTCTAAATAAGGCTGGATGATGCGACCTTTGAAAATTTCGGGATATCGGTCCGAAGAAGAGCTTGCACATATATAACCATTCTTCCATCCATGATCCTCCACCACCCGGGCGCTGTGCTCTAACTTACTGCCAGAATGTCTTGAGTCGTCTGGAAAGATATGATCAGGCACTACGGCAAGAAACACGTTGTCTTGAACTTGGAGGGTGAGCGGCAGAC
The DNA here is from genome assembly GCA_023078705.1 of Venturiaceae sp. KMAF11. Lineage (NCBI taxonomy): Eukaryota > Fungi > Ascomycota > Dothideomycetes > Venturiales > Venturiaceae > Venturiaceae sp. KMAF11. The sequence continues at coordinate 399,192 of JALGOQ010000015.1, forward strand.
TGGCATAATTGACATCGCGGGGTGTTTTCAAAGCGGAATAAGCTCGTAGCTGGTAGTGTATCGGTCCTGGTGGGTGGAAATCATGTGGAAATTCAGACACTGGAATACGGTTCCTGAAAAATAACGCACACGACGAGCAACTCGAGCTTGGTTCCTCCGGCAGGTATGCCAAAACTTTGCCGTAAAGAGGTTTCGACAACCAATCAAAGTTAATCCTTCTGCATCTCTCACACATTTCTATCCCGTCTGCTGGCTTCGTACTATGAATCTTGGTGCTCCAAGGCCACCGAAATGGCTCTGTGTCCGTCGACCAGTCGGTCTCGATGTTCAGGATTTTGTCGAGCTCCATAGGGAATGAAAATTCTTCCTGTCTATTCTTCGCTGACTCGTGGTTAGTCGACAAGGCCATTCGAGCGAAAGGTGTCTGTGTTCACCTTCGCTCTTTCCTGCATTCATCTGAAATTTTGAACAAGGCTATGCAACAAAACTCAGGCCACGAACCGAGCTGGCGATCAGAAAGAACAATTCAGTTCTGAGGACCGCATTGGTAGGCTCACACATCAACCTGCCGCTATGACCGCTGGTGGCCAGAAGTATAAGGTCGTACAGCATGCCTGGCGTGCTAGTGGTAGACATTGATCGAGCCGGTCCTCTGTTCGCTGTTGCCCGGAAAGTTTCCAGCCCTGAACTGGAAAGTCGGAAGAGAGTGCTCCAAGCGCCGATGCTGCACCACGGCCACCGACTCCAAGCTCTAGCAAAAGGAGCAATTGCGCTTTTCTAGTATACTCTAGTACGATCCCGGCATCACGCCCAACGTTCCTCGTCAAGCACTATTTACATCCCCGTTGTCATACCCTTCCATCCTGAATCGCGTAATGCAACGCAACTCCTACCATATTTCCTCTTGTATGATTTCCCCTGAATCCATAAAGATTTCAAAAAGTGCCCTCCTCTGCCAGATGATACCCTACCTCAATATTGGGCGTAGTAGCGTTTTGATGAAGGCTTCTTCCTTTGCCTTCTTTATCGGAAAGATCTTTTTATGATTATAAGAGTATTTCCGAAGAGCGCTTAGTGATGATTTATGCTGCTCAAGTGCCCTTCGCGGATCAGGAAGACGTCTCCAGTCGATAAGATCGTAGAGATTTATATAACGCTTACCCAACTCCTAAGAATATTCTGGTAGGTCAGTGAGGCCCATACGTTGTGTCTCGTCATGGAGCAATATTAAGGGACGTGAATACAGCCGAAGAAGTGTAGATTCCTAAAAGGACGGCAATTGAATTCCTATGTAAGGCGCTACGGCCTGCGCAGGTCCTCGGAGATCAGAACATGAACTTTGGTCCTGAGGATATTCGTCACTAGCCAGGCTGTGCTGGTTTTGTGAACGAGAATCTTTCCTTGGACAACGGAGCATACCGAAGGTACGGCTTCACAGTATGATGATCGGGGAATAAAGTCTTGGCCTCTTCGTTGTTAACGCTTGGATGAATGATGACATCATCGCCCACATTCCAGTTGACGGGCGTTGCAACACGGTGCTTGTCGCTAGCCTGGAGAGAGTCAACCACCCGGAGAAGCTCTGTAGTGCTACGGCCCGTAGAGGCTGGGTAGGACATGATGAGGCGAATGGTCTTTTTGGGATCGATGATGAAGACAGAGCGAATCGTGAGTGCTATGCCCCTCGAATCCACGTTGCGCAAGTCCTGGTAGTCAAGCCTATTCCAGGTCAGCCCTAGTCTTTGAAGTTCATTAGAGGCAGGTTGTTCACATGTCATAAGCGAAAGCGATCTTTCGGTCTTTGTCACCAATGATAGGAAACGTCAAGGCAAATCCAGCAATTTCGTCAATATCTTTGATCCATCCGCCATGGGTCTCGACCGTGTTCGCAGAGAGGCCGATCAGTTTGACACCACGCTTAGTGAACTCTGGCGCGTGCTTCGTCAGAGCGGCAAGTTCAGTCGTACACACTGGTGTGTAATCTTCAGGATGAGAGAAAAGAATTGCCCAGTCATCGCCGATCCATTCGTGAAAATCGATGGAGCCGATTGTCGTCTCAGCCTGGAAGTTCGGGGCAGCGGAGCCCAATCGAAGGCTAATTGGCAAATGTCAGCATGTACCGAGCCTTAGTAACTGCACTTACATGGTCGATTTAGGTTCGGTTGCCATTGTGAAATTTTTAAAAGTGTCTGTTGTTTGATGAATAGATAAATGAGCCCAGACAGGTTGTCGCAGTTGACGCCTTATCTGAGGTCGCGATGACGTAATGTCGGAGTTCGGAGCAATTTTTAACTTCCGCCTCTCAACGCTAACTTCGTGCTAAATCAACGATACAGTGGCAGCGAGGACCACTGGTCTGGCTACGAATCTCGCGATGTACGGAACCGCCGGCGCAAGCGACCCACTGGAACCTCCGCCCTACTTGCTGGAGAGACTACGACAGATCCAGGGATATACATGGAACGAATCTAGGCGACCGTTCCATTCTAGCTACGACATTTGGTGAGTCGGAAGGGAATTGAATGGAAGGAATGCGCAATGCTCAGATAACCAACAGGCACATTTACGGGACCAAAGACAATGGAAAACGCCGACAGTCGTCCGTCCCGAGTTCTCAAATACGAAAAGATGGAAAGGATCATGAGACTATGGCAACGGCTGGCCTAGGGATCGTTGCGCGAATATCCATTCATGCACTTCGGGATGAACGCATATACAACATTTGCAAGGCTTTGGTGTCTACAGTTGATCTGGATGGACGCCATATTGCCCTACCTGTGGCAACGATGAAACTGGAGCCACGACTGGAGGACAAGGGTCCAATCGTTGTGTGCATTTTCGAGGATGCGGGGCCGAATTACATGCCACAAGTCGTGGATTATGGCCCGGCATGGTATCACCTCGAGATACGCGGAGACAACCTTTATCGTATTCAGAACGATAAATTCGTGCCGCAATCGATGACATTGCAGACTTTTCTTGACTTTGCCATAGGAGCAGCTGAATGTCTTGAGATGCTTCACGGTCAGCAGATTGTGCATGGAGAAATCAGAGGCGATGCATTCCACATGAACGAAGACACAGGGAGAGTCAAATTGATCAACCTCGGTGCTGGCCTGCGAACGTTCGAGCATAGTCTGACTAGCATTGGCTGGTCAACAATGTTAGAGGAACTCGGTGCCAAGTCGAAATTGTCCTTCATGAGTCCTGAACAGACTGGACGTATGTCTATCGAACCCGACAGCCGCACCGATATTTTCTCTCTGGGTGTGCTATTTTGGACGATTCTCATGAGCAAGCCAGCCTTCGAAGGAGAAACACCTATGGACATTCTTCAGGCCGTTCTGGGACAACGGCTGCGGTTGGTATCCAGTACGCGACTCGACATTCCAGAGGTTATTGGCCGGATCATTCAAAAGGCGACAGCAAAAACAATATTTGAACGTTACCACTCGGCGAGCGGCTTGCGATACGATCTCGTCGAAGTTCGACGGCTGTTGAGCATTGGAGATTCTGTACAGCTTCAGAACTGGGAGATCGCCACCAAAGATGTTTCACCGTATTTTATTCTGCCGAAAGTCGTTGTTGGCAGGACGGCAGAGCTTGATGGAATTGTCGAGGTCATTGACAACGCCTTCAATCAGCGTCGTTCCAAGCAAAGACGGGAAAAATCCAGCACAAAACAGTTGTCGCGATTGTCCAAGGGGCGATCTACAAATTTCGACACTGAAGCCCAGTCCTTTGACGATGATAATGCGAGTTCTTCTGATGGGTGGAAACTTTTGCAAACCTTGCCTGAGGAAGCCACTGGAGATCACATGATTTACAAAGCAAATTCGAGCAGACCGCGGTCTCGCTCAAATTCTCTACGCAACTCGGTCGATAGTTCCGGAACTGGCTTCCAAGAGTTGGATCCAAGGTTTCCAGAGAAATGTCTCTCAACAACACCCGGCCCTGGAGTTGCTGACGGCGGACACAGTGCGGTTTCAGGGCCAAGGTCAAGCTCGGGGAGCGCCGAAAGTGTCATTATGTATCGAAACTATGGAAATTTCCATTCGAAAGGCCAATGTGAAGTTGTCACAATAGCTGGAATTGCTGGCCTTGGGAAAACCCGTCTTATTCAATCATTACAGGTGGAAGCGCGGCAAAGAGGCTACTTTGCAAGTTCGAAATTCCACAAAACAGAGGAAACACCCTTGGCCCCAGTCCTTAAGCTGCTGTCAAGCTTGTTCCAACAGTTTTTCTCTGAGAGCGAGATGGATCTTGGGTTCCATGAGGCTCTCAAACGAGACGTTGCACCTGTGTGGCACATTCTACACAAGGTCCTAAGCCTTCCGGAGTCTTTGATTTCTTCGAAGGTACCAATCCGGGTGAGGAGCCAGTCGCAAAGATTGTCGAGTGGCTACAATTCTGTCGCAGGTCTTGAAGCCGGGAGACGTGATACACCCCTGGCGAGTACGCGGAGCAATTTCAACAGTAAGACCATGGGCGCTCAAAGTTCTCAGGACTTTCTTCGCGTGGGCTCATCCACGAAATCTCTGCCATCAATTAACATCTTTCTTGATATCTTACGTTTGTTTGCTAGCCACAAATGCATATGTATCTGTTTAGATGATCTCCATTTTGCTGACGAGGAATCACTGGACCTGATTGCTCAAATCATTGCTACGGAAATAAGAATGGTGGTCATCTTGTCTTACCGGGCAGAGGGATCTTCAAATTATGCGTTGAAAGGTATATTAGATACTCTTACAAACGAAGGTAAGACGTCCACCTAGGCGTGGGAGTGATGCATCTGAATGCTAGATTATGCTAACAGATTCTAGGAAACAACAAGTCAAGCAAAGTCCACGTCACTCCGATTATGCTCAAGCCGCTCACCGAAGACGATATATTGGAATACGTGGCAGTCACTTTGCGTCGACCCAAAGCCGACGTTTCTACACTGGCGCTTGTCATTCAATCCGTGACTGATGGAAATCCATTCTACATCAAGGAACTTCTCGCTGCTTGCTACCGTAAGAAGTGCATATGGTTTGACTATGCAGAAAATGGGTGGGAGTTTGATCTTGATCGTGTCTCGAAATACTTCAACAGGGAAATTCACAACGACACCATCGGGAACGATCTCGTTTCGAACCGTCTTGAGGAACTTCCAGCAGCTTCAAGATCGATTCTTGCTTGCGCCTCGATGCTAGGCTCATCATTCTCCTTTCAGGTGATACTACGGCTACTCTCTGGCGAGTTCACCGCTGGGGAACCAGGTCACGAACCAGGCGACACTCCAACATCCCTCTCAGAAGGTGACTGCTTGACAGGTCTTCAGGCTGCCATTCAGGCAGGTATAATTCTGCCGTCAGACGACGATGACATCTTTCGCTTTGCCCATGACCGCTATGTTGGCGCTTCAGCGGCCCTAGGAACTTATGACATAAAGCTGATGCATTTCATCATAGCGCAAACTCTTGTTAAATATTACTCGACTGACGACAAGTACTGTACCATCACCGCATCGTCGATTTGTGAATCAGTGGAAATAATAAGAAGCTCAGTGGCCCACAGACGACCCTTCAGAAAATGCCTACTGGATCTTGCACGCACGGCTTGTGAGAGTGGTGTCAGATCCGAGGCATTGAAGCTATATGCTGCTTGCATTGTGCTTCTGCAGGATGATATGTGGGACAATGTGTCATATGAGGAGACACTACAACTGTACACAGAAGCAGCCGAGACTTGCATATACAGAGGTCAGTATGAAAGTGCCGAAAAATTGCTTCTATCGGTCTCCTCCAAAGCCAGGACTGCTGTTGATCTAGCTCCTTCGTTAATTCTCCGATCTCGCCTATCGGTACAACAGGGGGACTCGACTGGCGCCTTTGAAGCGTTGAAGCGATGCCTTGTGACTTTGGACGTCAAGGTTGACCATGAACCTACATTTTCGACATGCGATGCAGAGTTCAAGCGGTTGTTTCAAGAAATACAGAATGTTGATGTGGATTCACTCGTCAAAAAGGCCACGGTCGAGGACTCGAATCTGGCTGCGGTCGGAGCAGTTCTTGTGGAGGCCACCAGCGCTGCTTTCTGGTCCGACACATTGACCTTTTATCGAATGACGCTGATCATGGTTGATACTCATCTGACCTCTGGCAGCTTTCCCCAATCGGGCATGGGCTTCCTACAACTGGCGCTGATTGCTGCCACGAGGCACAATATGATCAGTTTCGCCAGCGACTGTGGAAATATCGCTCTGGCTCTTATTGATAAATGGAAAGACCCTTTCACAATGGGAAGGGCAGGCACTGTGTACTCTACTTTCGTGGGGCATTTTCAGCATCCCCTCCAACAATCGATTCCCCAGTTGGAAAATGCTCTGGACTTCGCGATTCAAGCTGGCGATAGGATAGCCACCATTCTGAATTTTGGATTCGTCAGCAACCTCAAATTCTTCACATCAGCAAACCTAGTCGAACTCGAATCGTTCTGTACTTACGGCTGTCAGGACATCCCGAATTGGGAAATGGATACTCTTGGAGGCACCATGATCATCACAATCAAGCAAGCCTGCCGGGCCCTACAGGGAAAAACCGACACCGGGAACCCCTTGGGAGTAATGAGTGATGAACAGCATGATTCACTGCAGTACAAATCTTGGCTTCTTCATACCATGAAGAACAGTGATCGACCTCTGATGCTTTACGAGAGCATTGAGATTGCCCCTCTATTTTTGTATGGCCACTATGCGAGTGCGGTTGACTTGGGAAATTCCTGTCTCAAGAGGATCAACGCCATATGGTCTGCACGAAATAGTCGTTTTCTCATGTTTTTCCAGGCTCTGTCTCTTGCCGGATCTGTTTGGGTCAGAGTCCAAGAGCAACTGGATCCAGTATATCGTGCACAGTCTCCTCTACTCTCATCAGATATCAACGGTACTTCCTTGGAAGCAGCACTTCAAGAAGAGATTGAAGGGATGGCGAAACTCTTGAGATATTTCAAGAGGAGAATTGAACTGTGGCAAGCCGTCACAGATGTCAATTATTTGGCATGGTCGAAAATACTCGCTGCTCAGGTCGCCGAAATGGAGAACGACGCAAACGGTGCACTTCGTCTCTGGGAAGAAGCGTTGGCGCATGCTTCAAAGCACGGGTTTATGTTTGAAGAAGCGCTCGCCAGCAATCTCCTGGGCAGCTACCTTCTTCGTAAAGGATCTCCCAGACTAGCCAAGACGGCGTTTCGTGAAGCCATCGCCCTTTACCGCCAAATGGGCGCGAGTGGAATTGCCAGCCATATTGAAGACGAACATCAACCTCTGTTGCGGGAGTTCAGCATCAAGCCGTCGACAGCGGATTCTGGCATTCAAGCGGATCTTTATGACAAGCCACGCGACTTTCATGTTGTAGCGAACGACGAATCTCCTCTAAACCTAGTAGTCTCTGATAAAGTCTACACGTGGCAGGAAGATACTGCATTTGTTGATACGCTTCCAATAGCGGCACTTCACATGATGGACTTGACCTCCTTGCTCAAGAGCTCACAGGTCATCTCCAGTGTTTTACAAGTGGACCAACTTCTCAAAACCATGTGTGAGATAATCTTACAGAACTGCAAAGGGGTGGCATCCCTGGCAGCGATTGTCATTGAAGAGTCGGAGGGCTGGGTGATTGCAGCGAGCGGCGATCCCGAAGAAGGAGCTGAAGCTCACAACCCGTCTCCGCCCCTCAAAGGATCTTCACTCATCGCTGAGAATGTAGTGAATTACTGCGGCCGTTTCAGAGAGACAATCCTCTTGCCCAATCTCATGCTGGATAATCGATTTTCAAATGTCAACGAGAGTTGGACAGCCCGGAATCCGGGCAGCAAATCTGTAGTGGCCTTCCTCATTTGCTATGGGAGTGAAAACAAGCCTCTCCTCGGTGTTTTGTACCTCGAAGGCCAACCCGACGCGTTTACCACTCGCAGTCTCGAAGTTCTTCAGCTGCTTGTTAACCAGATTGGAATCAGCTATGCCAATGCCTTGACCCTCAAAGAAGTTGAAAGGGTTTCGGCTATAAACCGGTCAATGGTTGAGGTACAGAAAAGGGCACTCTCTGAAGCGATCGTGGCAGAGAGCAACGCGAACATCGCAAAAGCAGAAGCACTGCGAAATGCGAAGTTGGCGGAAGAGGCTGCTCAAGCAAAAACGACCTTTCTCGCCAATATCTCTCATGAGCTTCGGACCCCACTCAATGGTGTCATTGGCAATTCTGACCTCCTCATTGATAGCCAACTGGAAGAACATCAAGCTGAGATGGCTGGATCCATTCGGGTTTCGGCGGATCTATTACTTGGTCTTATCAATGATATTCTGGATTTCTCAAAGATCGAGGCGAACAAGATGGAGCTTCATCTCATGCCGTTCGATGCCAACAAGATGGTCCAAGAGTTTATCCGGTCAATGCCTATGGATAAGCGACAACGAATAAACTCGAAGGACGTTCAGGTTGTCCAGACCATCAACCTTCCTCAAGTTCTACTCAAGGGCGATTCTCTGCGCCTACGCCAGATCCTCGGCAATCTCATAAACAACAGCATGAAATTTACAGAAAAGGGAACTGTCACGATTGGAGCCAAAACGGAATGGGAGACCGAGGTTGCCGTACACCTTACCTTCTGGGTAGAGGACACGGGGATTGGCATTCCAACTCAGCAATTGCACAAACTCTTCAAGCCATTCAGTCAGGTCGATGCCAGCACGGCCCGTAAATACGGTGGCAGCGGTCTCGGTCTCAGCATCTGCAAGTCACTCATCGAATCTATGGACGGCAAAATCAAGCTCGAAAGCACCGAGAATGTGGGAACCACCGTATCATTCTCGCTCACGCTCCCGAAAGCAGACTCCAAAGCGCTGGTGGGCAAGGGCCAACCAGATGGTGGTATCCCTTCAAGCTCTAACGAGGACTTTGCAACAATCGCTTTCGCTAATCTCTCCTCTCTGCGCAGTGACCAGTTGCGCATCTGCATTGCCGAAGACAACCTCGTCAACCAAAAAGTCGCCCTTCAGTTTCTCAAAAAACTCAAGTTCGACGACGTCGATGCATACGACAACGGTCTCGTGGCCGTGGAAGGCATTCGGCAGAAGGCACGAGAAGGGAAGCCGTACCACATCGTCCTCATGGACATTCAGATGCCCCTGCTGGACGGCTACGAAGCGACGAAGCTGTTGAGAAAGGATCCCCTAGCGGCGGTTAGTGGTATCTTGGTGATTGCGGTGACGGCGAGTGCGGTGCAGGGGGACAAGGAGAAGTGTCTTGCGTCGGGGATGAATGATTACCTAGCCAAGCCTGTGAGATTTGCGGTGTTGAAGAAGAAGATTGGGCAGTACGTGCAGGTACCGTGAGAGGAGCGACTGGGTAATGGGTAGGGCCGTTGTGAGGAGTTTCTTGGGCCGGTGCATCGAGCGGCAAAGGTTGCAACACATCGGGCCAGCCTCGCGCTGTTCCAAATCTCATATCATGACTGACACAATAAATTGACGTATTACTACGGGGAAGGGATAGGCTACCATACGATATTCAAGCCGCACCGTACATCGAGTAGGGGTATTCAGAATACACTCGAGATGATGGCGTTTCTCCTTTTTTGAGTGGAATGAAGGTGATGGTAATACGAGGGGAGGTTTCCTGTTACTCTATGAAAGAATTTCTGGCTCCGGGATAGAAATCTCAATTTTTTCGCGCGGATAGCGTAAACAAACAGTCTCTATTCTAGTCTTGTCTATATACTGATGTGAAAATCTCTATATTGAATTCGAAGGACTTCAAAGAGGGGGGGCATCCACAGGATTGGTGATAGGAGTGGTACTCCAAGTGCTTTAGTTGCTACTTAATCCCCCCAGCTCGGGGTTTCGAGTTCTCGTTTTGCTGCCAAGAACATATAGTAGTATTGTCCTCTTGGGCGAGGTTAAACACTAAGACACTAAGATATTTGTTACCTGAAATGGCAACGAGGGATGTCAACTTGGCAATTTCTCTACGTAATCAATTAGTATATTTGTAAGTAAGAATTATACTAAAGTTAAGTAAGATACTATATTATCTTATATATCTATTACTATATTTAACCTTTCCGCGATACTTTAAGCTTATAGTAGGCTTTTTAATTTAGGGCTATATCTAGTTATCTACGTAATAATAAGTATATATTATAGATTATACCCAAGCTATAGAAACGGTACTAGGGGAAATAATAGGGTAAGAAGGTTTAGACTTAGATAGCTTAGGTTATTAAAAGAATAAATAGATAAAGTAGTAGGATAAGCTAAATAATAACTTTAATAGTATATACTAAGTAAGATTATATAATATATCTATAAGTTCCTATAGCTTTAGAAAAAGTCCCTAGTATAGAAAGGATAGAAAGGTTACTAAGAGTATAAGTAACCTATAGAATAAAGAAATATATAAGGAAGGTAGTAAATAGGATCTTTTATTTCTTTCTTTATAATTATCTTATATTACTTTTCTTAAGTTAGAGATTTACGAATATATAAGTAGTAATAATACTTTATTTAAATATAAAGTCGATTTATTTTATATAGCTGTACCCTTATATCTAGAGAGACTAAGATAAAATATATAGCTTAGGGCTAACGTTATTTTTTTACTATTACGGGTTAAGTAAGTATATTATAGTAGGTAGGTATGTTTATATAGTAATATAAGGGAGTCTTAGTATTAATATCCCTTACTTAATCTCTTAGAACTTTAGTATAGGGAGTATAGCGGTCGAGGTATAGCTCTTTTTACGATAGAGGTAATCGGAATAAATAGATTAAAGTAAAATTATATTAGTTATTATTATTACTACTACTACTAGTACTATAGATAATAAAGAACCCGACTAAGTTACCTAATATTAAAGGAGAGTACTATTTTCCCCTCTATATACCTTCCCGGCTAACCATTATATCGACCCCTAATATAATATAAAAGGACCTAAATAAAGGAATAAACTCTAGGAAAATAAGATAAAACTAAATTAGATATAAAACCATTTCCTCCTACCGTACGGTCTCGTATTTTACTTCGGGGGCGGTAGTAGTACTAGTAATAAAGTAGATATACTTCGGCCGTAGACTAAATAGTTTAACGAAGTAATACTTCCCGGGCCTCTAAGTTCGTTCTATATACTAATAAGTTACTCCCGGGAGGGTAGCGCGTTACTAGAGTCGCCTAATAAGGGTTCCTAGCTACGAAGTCCTTTACGTAATATAGTATACGAGAGTTATTAGATCCTATTTTACTAGGGTCTAAAGTTATATAGTTATAAAGCTTTTAAGGTACTCTAATAGCTAATTTTCTACTACTATATAAATCTAACTTCTAAGAGGAAAGGCGCTGTGCCTTATATATTAATTAAGTTATATTTATAGCGGGAATTATTTATAAATAAATTCTTTAATATAGGAGTCTCCTTTATTCTCGCTATTTTATACCGCTCGTACCGTATACTTAAATAGTTATTAGACGTATCTAGGAGCTATCTATACTTAAGGAATATACTATATTTCTTAATACTATTTAAATTAATATATTAATACTCCTAGTAGTACTTCTCCCCCCTCTAAGAATACTATAGACCTATATAGTAATAAAAGTCCTAAGTTAGAGCTTCCGGGGCGGACCCGGAAGCGAATTTTTACCTTAGATATACCGATATTTATCGCGACGTATATAGGCGGGTATTCTATACTAATATTACTTCCGGGGTAGACCCGAAAGTAAAATCTATTATATTATTAAAAATTACTACTTAGTCTAATAGTCTATAACTAGATATTTAGACAGGTCGAAGTTATCGGGCCTCTTAATATCGACTATTAGGTAAGTATTTCTAACTTCTAAGTTAATAGCCTCGTTATCGAGCTCCTAAGCCTTAATATCTATAAAAATATTTAATTTATTATTCTTAGTATATAAGTTAGAGTCCTCCTATTCCCCTTTAATAGGCTCCCGTTATATAAATAGGCGGATATAATTCCTATAGATAGACTTATATACTAGGGTTCTATTAAGCTCTAAAAGTATATATAACCTAATTACCGAGCCCGTTATTAAGTTACGTAATATTCCCGTTACTCTATATAGTCCTAGCTATATAAAATCTAACTTTTACCTAAAGTTCTTACTAATTTTTATATTATATAGTAGAACTAGGTCTCTAACGTTAAAGGGTTAATCTTTTATTTAAGATTATCGCTACTACTTTTAGTATTTATTTACTTTCTCCTAAAGACGCTACTACCTCGAGAGAGCCTCCCTAAGGTTATTATTTCTTAGATCTAGTTATTTAGCCTAAAGGTATAATAAATACTCTATCGTATAAATACTTAACTAAGAAAGGGTTTACTAAGTTATAAAATAAAATTTAATTAGGAGTATATATTCCTTCCCTAGTATTATCCTTATAGGAGTTATTTCTATTATCCGTTTAATAGTTATTCGTTTAGCCTATAATATTACTATTAATATTTTCTTCTAGGAGTACTTATTTCCGTTTATTAACCTCCGTAGGAAAATAATTAAGGTATAGTACTAGAGCTCGATAGCCCTATTTACTTAAGAGTTATAAGGCGAGATAGTAATCTTCTAGATACGATAAATAGCTAAGAGGATATTTATAAGTACCTTATTTTCTCTCTTTTTATTTATTCCTATCTCTAGCGGGACTCCCTATCGATAGATTAGTTCGTTAAAGATAAAGTTAGAGATTTATTATAAACTAGAATAGGTTTTAAAGGCCCTTACTTCTAGCTAGCTACTAATCTCTTCTCTAGCTTATACTATTTATAAAAAACTATTATAGCTTAGTAGTAAGGTATAGTCTAAAGACTATCGCGCCCTAAAGATCTTATATCTAATAACCGTAGTATTAAGCCTCTCGTTAATATAGTTTCTATTGCTTTTCTAGTACTCCGGGCATTCTTTAATCTACTTAGTAACGTTATTAAAGTATTTATCCTAGTAGTATCTTTATTATACTAGTACTATAATTACTTTCCTTCCCTTATAGCTATATTTATTATAGAACTTAATAATAATTTAGCGGCGTTCTACTTAGTTATTAATAACGCGGTAGTAAGGAGAGCCTTAACGTCCGCGTCGAAAAAGGTATTAGCTAATAACTAGATATTATATCGCTTTTCTTTTTAACGTAAGGTATTCCTTCTTAGGTATTTCCTCTAGGCGTCTTAGGGTTATTAACTAGTCTACGATTTATTAATAGGCGCTAGAGTAGAGCCTATTAAGGCCGCTCTAGGGTTAAAAGATATTATAGTATTTACTATTCTACTAAGTATTAGAAGCTTTATTCCTATCTTATAATAGTATAAGAGTTTTAGGACCTAGTAAGGTAGGTATAATATATACGTAACGTTTTTTTATTAGTAATATAGCCCTTATACTAGTAATATAAATCGCCCCGAGGCGTTAATTAACGAAATCCTCTATATTAAAGTTAGATATAGTAGAAATCTCTTCCTTTATTAAGTTACTATATTAACGAGATAGGCCGTCTACTACCGTATTTTTCTTTCTCTTTATATATTAAATATTAAAATTCTATATTTATATCTAAGCTAGCTACTTAGTAATAAGGGAGCTAGTAATATCTAAAAAGACTTTATTTAACTAGTAAATAAGCGTTCTTATATTAGTCTCTACTATAAAATAGGCTTCCTAGAGGTAGAGGCGTAATTTCTTAAGGGTATAGAGTAAAGCCTAATATTCTAACTTAACTATATTATATTTTCTTTTAGAAATTAACTAATAGCCGCTTTTATACCTATATAGGTATCTTCTTTTTTATAAGTCTAGCTATTATAGAGCCCCTTCCTAGCCGTTAAATAAAGTGTTAACTACTAGAATTATTAGCCCTCTACTAGGGCTATAATCTATTAACTAAAGTACTAGTAGCGAGGTTAGGGTAACTTATAGTAGTCGTATTATCTTATACTAATTAGGGCCCTACTTAAGGGGTATACCCTTTTTAAATAGGTAGAATATTAGTTTTAAGACGATCGTAAAGTCCTCGATCTAAATTTAGTAGTAAACGTAAATTCTAATAAATACTTTTATAGACTTAAGTAACCTTAGTACCTTCTATTAAATAATTACTATAACCTTTAACTAATCCGGGTACCTTTTATCGTAATTATAGTAGTACCTAATAATTTTTACTCCCTTAATATAAATATTAAATTTTTCTCCTAAAATTATAGTACCCGACCTTTTAATATTAGTTAGTAGAGTATCTAGGCGCTTTAAATACTCTAGTACGTTACGTCTAACCCTAGGAAGTATAGATATTTTATTTCTATAATTAGTCTTTAGGCCTTTATAGAGTACGTTATTGACGTAGACGTTACTATATTTAAATTAGTAAAAGACTATTTTCTTCGTAACTTAATAAAATTATATAATAGAGTTCGTAGCCCCTTAAGGTAGGGTAGTTATTCTTAATAGTTTAAAAGGAAAATAAAATAATATTAAGTCCTAGCTTTCCTTAGCTAACTCTAGCTAGTTATATCCTAAGAAGAAGTCGGCTAGTAAAATATAGGTATACCCCGTAAATAAGTCTAAGAATTTATTAGCCGTTGGGGGTATATTCGTATTTCTAATAGTAACTATATTAAAATTTATAGTACTATTACTTAGGCGGTACTCTCTATTCTTCTTTTAGACTAGAAACTAAGGGTTTTAGTAAAGCGTATAGCTAGGTTTAAGACGACTAGTTATTATACGTACTTAAAATATCCTTCTAACTTTAGGGCCTAAGGCCTTTAAAATATAAAAGGACTTTACCTACTAGGACTTATAGTTAACTACCCTAATTTTCTAAGAAGGCGTTACCTCCGGCGTATTTTTCTATACTCTATAAATTCCTAAGCTAGAGTAGCCTTATATTTTAAGAGTAGCTTATATATTAGTCCTCTTTCTTACTTACTTAAGTCTAAATTTATCCTTATACTAGTAAACCTTTTATTAGTAAGTCTAGTCCCTTAAGGGAAGGGTATATATCTTTTTTTAAAGTATTAGTCTAGAGGTAAGTCTACTTTAAAACTCCTTTATATACTCTTAATACGCTCTCTCTAGTCTAGTACTCCTTTAGGCGTAGACCTATTTTTAAATAAAATATTCTAAGGTTAAATCTTATCTACCTTCCTCTTATATATCCTAGTAAGGTATATTAGCTCCCTAGTATAGTACTAGCGTAGGAGTTTTACTTCCGGGGCGGATACGGAAGCTTAAGAGTCTATTATAGTAATAGTTATAAATTCTAAGTCTACTATAGTAGGATTAGGATTTCGATCTAGAAGTTAATATACTATAAAAACTAGAACTTTAAGCCTCCTTACCTATAAGTACTTTTTCCTTTATATTTTCTTATACTACTCTATACTTATAGTATATAGGTAATAGATCTTAGTTATAAGAATATTAGTATCCTCCCTAAGTTCTTAGTTTATACTAGAGCGGGATCGCGGCGCCTAAATTTAATTAAATTCCTAGTTACGTACTTCTTCTATAGTTAGTATAAAGGAGACTAATAGTAGGCTAAAAGCTCTAGGTAGTATTATCGCTTATAAGGCCTTTAAGTAATTTTTAGTAGGGATATTTTTTATAATTATAACCCTACCCTTCTATTTCCCTACTCTTCCTTAGAGTCTCCTTCCTTATTAGTATCGAGAAGAGTAAGGTAATTACTCTTATAATTCTAACTTTTATAATTAAATTTTGATATAACTACTACCTAAAATATACTCTAAATTCTATTAGTTAAAAAAGCTTAATACTCTATAGTCCTATTAGCTTTATTACTAACCTATAGTTAACTTCGTACGGTAAAAGGCTAACCTAGGATAACTAAGTAGGAGTATTTCTTAAGAATAATAAAGATAGTATTTTTATATTTAAAGTCGGATCTAGTAATCTTAATAGAAGTTAAGGTCTATTCCGTTAATAAAATTTAGCGTCCGTTAGCTACTTATAGTTTAGATAAGATATTAGCCTATCCTATACGGTTAAAACTATTAATTAAGAGCCGGTATTCTCTTATAATATATAGAGATATAATATTAACTTCGGCTCTAGAATCGTATAGTAAGGAAAAATTACGACCTAAGATAGTAACTATTACTATTAGGCTTTTAGTAGAAATCCTAGCCCTCTAATTCTTACGATCTACTTTATCGATATAGTCTATAGTAAGACGCGTTAGGGTTTACCTAATACTATTAATTCCTCTAGTATAGTTTTCTATCCTTACTCTTTTCTTTACCTTCCTTTCTACCCTCCTTTTATTCTTCCGCCTATCTATTTCTTCTATTTCTCGAGCTATATTCCGAGCTAATTTATTAGGTAGTAATTAATATAGTAAGTTATAGAAAGTAGAAATATACGTAACTATATTCTAAAGAAATTTACTAATTAGTTATAATAGTATATCTAATACTAGATAGATACCTTCCTTCCGCTTATCCTTCTTCGTAATATACTTATAGAATATAGGGTTCCTAGGTTTCTTTTTTAATTACGTAGGAGAGGTAGTCGCCTATATAGTCCCGCTACTACTAAGCTCTTCTTTATTTATCGTACTATTATCTCCCTTAGTCTACTCTTTAAAATAGTCTATAGCGGCCTATTCGTATTAACCTTTAACGGTATAGTTAATAGTAGGCGTTTATTTACTTTATAGCTTAATTACCCTTACTTTTTTAGATCGGCCTTCCTTTATAGGTAACTTTTTTTTTCCAGCTCGGGTTACTACCTAGATATAGTTAATCGAAACGTAATTACCTATCTCCCTAGTAGATCTATTACTTCCTTTATTAGAGGTAAGGTAATCTATTAAGGAAATTCTAATAGTACTAAAGGAGTTAATACTAGACCCTAAGGGGGTAGAAGTTTTCTAACTTTACTAATACTAATATTATATAAGGATCTACTTCTCGAGGTCCTACCTAATAGTAAGGTTATAAATCTTCTCGTTAGGCCTTTCTACGCTCCCCTAGTAGAACTACTTAGGCTAGGTAATACTAGACTAGTATACGATCTCCTAGGTAAAAACGTACTCTAGGTTAGGGTATTTAAGTATAAGGTAGTTAGGAGATAAGTAGCTTAAATAGCTAAGTTTAGGATAGAATAGTCTACTATAAGGCTAGTTTAATACGGTTATTCTTAGTACGGGGTTACTAATAGGGGCTATAGAGCGAGGCTATAGGGGAGTAAGGTTATTAGTTTATAGGTAATTATTAATAAAATTAGTTAAAATATACTATATAGTAAGAGTAAGTTATATACTATCCTTCCGTATACTCCGGTAGGTAATATTATCTATATTAGCTAGGGAGTATTAGGTAATAGAACGCGGGATACTATTAATATAAAGACCTTCGAGTACTTCTAGTAAATTAGAGCGAAGTTTTATAGGGCTAAGGGCTTAGTCGGTTCTACTATCGTCCTTCCTTTTAGTAATAGTTTTCCTAATAATTCTTTTAAGGGCGGGATTAGCTTTTCCTCGTAAGGAAAATTTATCTATATACTTATTCCTAAGGATAATTCGCTCTACTTTAGTAATAATACCCGTTATATTACTAAAGGTTAATAGGATATTTAGGTTAATCTAAAATAATATATTAACTTATCGCTTAATATTAGAAGGGAGCCCGTAGAGGAAAATCCTAGCTCTAGTAAAGTAGGTTAGCTCCTTACGCTCGTATAGTAACGTAAAGTATACCTTAAATTTCTTAATAAAGCCCTTAGTTATAAGTTTACCCTTAGAGCTTTAAAGTACTAGAAGTTTAAGGTATTCGACTATCTCTTTCTTTTACTTTTTATCTCAAGATAAAAACTTAATACGAACTACTTCTTAAAGGGTTAACTAGCTAGTACTATAGCCTAATAGATTCTTAATATCGGAAAAAAGCTCTATTAAAGTATTTAGGACTAAGGCCCTATATTTATAGACGTCGTCCGTAATATTAAAAATTTTAAAGTAGTCCTTAAGGCGCGTAAGGAAGTCTAAAGCGTTCTTTCCTAAAAAGTATTCGCTAAATAGAAGGGATAGTTCCTTAAGGTCGATTTTCTTACTAGTTTAAGGCCTAGCTCCCCCTCCTTTACTTATAGCTATAATAGCCTCTAAGAAGTCTTCTCGGGTTATTATAACTTAAGTTCCTATAGTAGCCTCTCTAGGGCTTCCTAGAGTATCTTACTTACTAGATATAAAGTTATTATAGGATCTAAGGGCCCTTTTCTAAGGATTACGGTCGGTAGGCTTCTAGCTAGAGTTTTTATCGTATATAGGCTTTAGAGGCCTAGGTATAACGGGACTTAGTTTATTAGAGGCCGGATTTTTAATAGGACCTCTAGGTAATTCCTTAGATTCTTTAAGGGGAGTTATAGACGGATTTATATTAATAAGTAGTATTTTTAGGAGTCTAAGTATAGAAAGGGACTAAATATAGAGCTATATTAGGAGCTAGAGAGTCTAGTAAATAAGTATCCGAGTCCCTACGGTTACTAAGTCCCCCTAAAATTCCTAGCTATTATATTCCTAGAGGGTTTTCGGAAAGACCCCCTTTCTCCTATTAGTCCTTTTTTAAGGCTATAGCTTAGTATTATAATAGCGTCTCTTTCGTCTCCTAGGGCTAGGCTAGTATCCTTACGTCCTAGACGCGCGTTTAAGTATAATTTTACTTCCGGGGCGGACCTAGAAGCTTAGACTTAGTAGTATCGCGCGGCGTATTACTTCTAAGTATAATAAGTTTAAGTTTAATAGTCGTATACAATATCTACGATCGATACTAGTAGTCGATATTTATATAAGTACTTAAGCTAGTATTCGTAGTCGATATATTGCGGTAAGTAACTAATAAGTTAATATACTAAGAAACTTATACTAGAGAGATTACTAGATTTCTTTTTTAAGATTTCCGGGTACGACCTCCAAAATATAGTAGGTAGGTATATTTATATAGTAATATAAGAGAGTCTTAATATTAATATCTCTTACTTAATCTCTTAGGACTTTAGTATAGGTAGTATAGCGGTCGAGGTATAGCTCTTTTTATAATAGAGGTAATTAGAATAAATAGATTAAAGTAAAATTATATTAGTTATTATTATTACTACTACTACTAGTACTATAGATAATAAAGAACCCGACTAAGTTACCTAATATTAAAGGAGAGTACTATTTTCCCCTCTATAATATACTTTATTTAAAGTAGTAGATTAACTAAGTTCGCTAAGAAGCTAAGAAAAGAAAACTTTTAGAATTCTTATAATATCTTACGGGGCTCGTGCTTTAGGAGCTAAGTATAGACCTTAGTATTACGACTAGTTTTCTTAGTATAGTATAGTTTACGTATTCTTAGAGTATCCTTATACTTCTTTTACTTAGGAACGCCTATCGTATCGTACTTTCTACCTAATAAGGGTTTAGGATAAGGGCGAGAGTTAGTAGTAGGACTTACCTTAAGTTCTTCCTTTTTTCCTTATTATACTTAACTAGCTTCGAATAGTAGTTATATTGTTAACTATAACGAAGTATAGCTAGGTAGAGAGAGAGAGGAGATAGTATTAGCCTTAAGCTATATATTCTTTTAAAATCTCTCTAGATATAAAGTTAGGGTATATAAGATAAGTCGGCTTTATATTTAAGTAAAGTATTATTACTACTTATATATCTTATAAACCTCTAACTTAAGAAAAGTAATATAAAATAACTATAAAGAAAGAATTAAAAAATTTTACTAAATACTTTTCTTATATATTCCTTCGTCCTATAGGTTACCTATACTCTTAGTAACCTTTCTATACTTCCTATACTAGGGACTTTTACTAAGACTATAGAAACTATAGATACGTTATATAATTCTATTTAGTATATACTACTAAAGTTATTACTTAGCTCGTCCTACTACTCTATTTATTTATCTTTCTAGTATTTTAAATCCTCTATCTCTAAACCTTCCTATCCTATTATTTCTTCTAATACTGTTCTTATAGCTTAGGTATAATTTATAATACTACCCTTTCTTTTAGGAATTCTCGTCCTAAGGATTTAATATTAGCGTTCCTTTTATTAACGCTAAGCTTAAAGTATAGAGGGCTTATAAGTACGCTCTTATTCCTACTACTTATTAACCTCTAGTTCTAATCCTTTCCTAACTATACTAAAGGCTTCTTTATTAAAGTCTTATAAAGCTCGTTCTACTACTATCTAGGCTAAAGGCCGTACTATACCGTTTCCTTATAAGCGCTATTATAATACTAAACTAGAGTACTAGGTAGATATTACGGTAGGTAAATACTCCGCGTATATTAGAGTAGATCGAAGTTACGACTTAATTTTATCTAAAGCTAATTATACGTTTAAAAGGGCTCTTATTACTCTTTTAGTCTATATAAACTCCTCTTACTAAGGTATTCCTTAGTTAAACTCCTATTTAACCTATTCTTTCCTATTATTATAGTATAAGTAATAGTCTATCTAGTTATTATTTAGAAGTATAGCTATTTCCTAAGCTATCTTTTCTTAAATATTACTACTAACTTATTTTAACTATAGTTTATCTAGGTTCTAACTCTCTAGTTAGGCTACTATTATTTCTTTTACTTAAATTATTAAATACTCTTAAGTTTTTTCTTAGGCTACTTCTTAAAGCCCTTCTTAAATTTCTTTAATCTATTCCCTATTATTCTTTTATCGTTCTTTAGTCCTTCGCCTAAGGACTATTACTCTTTATTATAGCTATTTTATATTACTTCTATTCTACTAATATAACTATAATTCTTACTTATCTACCTATATTAAACTTATATCGCCCTTAGCTAGCTCCCTTACTAACTATTATCTTAGGGGATAAGATTAATACGTAGAAAGAGAAGGTTCGAAAAGCGTTAGAGGCTATTAAGGACGAGTTAGTAATTAAAGAGCGTTAGTTCGCGTAGGAACTAGAAGAGGTTACTATATAATAATAATATTATTTTTAAGTTTAAGCTACTTATTATTAAAAAAAACTCTATTTTTATAATTAACTTAGTCTTTTTTCTAACCGCGAGAAAGTTTTATAGGCCGATAATTTTCGTACTTTAGAAACGTTAAAGCGAATAGAGTACGAGGCTACCTTTCGTAGTAAAATAATTCTCTATAAGGGTTACCCTTATAAACCCGCTCTATTTTATAGATTCCTTATTTCTAAGGGCTAGACTCCTTTATTACCGTCTTAAGTACTTAAATTAGATAACTAATTACTTTCGCTAGGAATATCTATTTCCTTAGACGCCCCCTTAATCGATTAGCCTTTTATACTAGAAATATCCGATCCTAATTCTAATTTTTAAAAGTCTATAGGTTTTAGCGGTAAAACTAGGCTATCGCCTACTAAGTATATATTAGGTTACTAATTAGTTCCTATATATTTTCTATATTATTATAACCTTTTTATTTTACTAGATAGTATATTTTTTTTTTAGTTAATTAGTAATCTAGAATTTATTCTAGCTCGTACTCCTCTTCTTTATTATTAATAATAGTTACTATTAGGTCTACTTTTACCCCTTCTAGTACCTTTTCTAGTAGAGCTATATAAAATACTAGGTATATTCTTATATACTATAAGAGTTATAGCCTATAGTTAACTTTACTAATTTACTCTTTAATTTTAAATAGTCCTAACTTAACGTAGTCTAGTTTTATACTAGGTCGTTTTATTTTAATATTTTTTTAGAGTAGGAAAACTTTATCCCCCCCTTTAAAGGTTAGCGCTAAAGATTTATTACTATTATAGTATTTTACTACTCTATAGCTAATAAAACGTAGGTCTTAGGTTAATTATACCTATATTTTTTTAATTTACGATACTCAAAACTTAGTATTTTAGGATACTTATTCTAGTTTTAGTAGTTTATAGTATACTTTTGGTTAATATCTATATAATACTTTATATAGAGATATCTTAATTAGTTTAGTAACTACGCTATTATAGGCGTATTAAGCGAGGGGTAAGAGCTCGACCTAATTATTTTACCTATAATTAATATAAAAATATAGGTATTATTCTAATATTTAATTTAACCGTTCTATTTATCTATTTATTTATAGGTAGTATACTATAGATATCTTCTACTTAATTCCTAGCTAATTAACTAATAAGGTCTAGAATTTCGATATTAACTACTTATCTTAATCTAAGATAATTCTTTATAGTATTCCGTAATTACTAAGGATATTTTTTATAAACGTATATAAGAGATCTTCCGCTATCGAGCTTTCTCGATACGGAATAAACTTACTATTCTTAGTTAGTTTATTTATAATAACTAGGATAGAGTTATATACTACTTCTATTATTAGTTCCTTAGATAGTAGAAGCTTCGTAATCTAATCTATTACTATATATTACTATAGTTATATAGGGATTTCGGCGATCTATATTTCGCCGTATAGTATATATCTATTTACTTTATTTTTTATATATTCTCTATAATTCTTAACTATTTCGGTTACTTTTTATCTTATTAGAGGGAAGTAGTACGTTTCCTTTAACCTATTATAGGTTTTCTAATAACCTTAGTATTTATACGCTAGTATATTATATACTTCCTTAATTAGTATTATTTTTATAGATTCTAGTACGTATACCTTTTTATAAAACCTAATTAATTCTTTATCGTCGATAATAATATAAGCGTCTTCGTATTATTACTTACCTAATTCTTTAGCTATAGTATCGACTTTATACGCTTTTTTAATTTATTTAGTAAATTCTTTATTAGATATTACTATTACTACTATAAGGTCTATTTCGTCTAGTAGTTCTAGTAGGTTTACGTAACTAAGCAACCTATCCTTATTTATTTTAAGGATTTAGTAACCTAGCGTAGGACTATTATCTACGTAATCTAGTCTTTTATTAAGAGTATCGGCTCTTCTATTTTCTAATCCCTTCTAATAAGTAATTTTAAAGTCGTCTACGGCGATCTATTCCGCCTATTAAGCTTACCTCTTATTAAGTACCTTTATAGTAGTAAAATAGGTTAAGTTCTTATAATCCGTAATAATTATAATAGTATATATAGCTCCCTCGAGGTATACTTACTATTTCTTAAGTACTATAATAATTACTAATAACTCTTTATTAAATATATTGTAGTTTTATTCTACCGGAATTATTTTTCGGGAGTAAAACGCGACTAGGTAAAGGTAACCTTTATTATTATTTTAACTAAGATATACGCCGATTATATAGTCTAATATATCTATTTTAACGATATACTATTTATTAGGTTAAAAGTTTACTAGGATTAGATATTCTATAAATAACTTCTTTAACTAATTAAACGTTTATTTATACTAGTTCGTCTATATAAACTCTTAGTCCTTTTTCGTAAGTATAGTAAGGGGACTAGCTTTACTTAAGTATCCCTTAATAGATTCTAATAGTAATTAGCTAATCCTAAAAACGACTATACTTCCGTAATAGTAGTAGGTTTAGGCTATTTTAGGATAGCTTTAACCTTCTTTCGATCTATTACTACTAATCCTAATATAATACGGAATCCTAGGAAATTAAAGTCTTCTATATAGAATTCGTATTTAAATAGCTTTACTCGAAAACCTTTTTTTTTAGTAATACTTTTAGAACTATCTAAACTTTTTCGGTATATTCTTCCTTAGTTTCTTTAATATATATAAGTATATCGTCTAAATAAATAACTACGAACCTATTAATAAACTATCGTAGTACGTTATTTATTATTACCTAAAACGCTACTAGTACGTTAGTTAACCCGAATAGTATAACTAACTACTTATATAACCCGTACTTAGTTCGGAAAGCTATTTTCTACTTATTATCTTTCTTAATTTAAATACGGTAATACGTATCCCGTACGTCGACCTTAGTAAAATATATAGCTTCTATAAGTCTATCTTTAAGCTCCTTAATTAACGGTAGTAGATAGGAGTTCTTCTTTATACTATTATTTAGTTTTTTAAAGTCTATATATATTCGTTTTTCGCCCGTTTTCTTTAGTACGAAGATAATTAGTACTCTAATTAGTAACTAGAATTCTCGTATATATTTCTTTATAAGTAGCTCGTCTAGTTACGTTTATAGCTCCTTAAGCTTAGCCTTATTTAGTTAATAAATAGGTTATAGCTTTAGCTCTACTCTAGGTAAGAGTTCTATTCTTAGATCCTATAGCTAATATTCTAGTAGGTTCTTATTATCCTTTAATTCTTTAAATATATCTTCGAGATCCTAATACTCTAGGGGTATCTAACTAGTAGCGGTAACTTACTATTTTTTATAAAATAACTATTTATTATTATCTAAGATTCTAGGGAGTTCTTCCTACTCGATCTTACCCTTTTTACGTTTAGGGGGTTATCCTAGTTTTTTATATATACCTAACGTAGTATAGGTTATCTTATACTTTTTAGAGAATATAAAACTTTATTTCTCCTAGTTAATAGAAGGATTATACTATCTAAGGTATAATACTTCTAGGATAATTTCGTATTCTTTTATTATAACTACGTCGAAGGTAATTCGTTTAATATATTAATAAAAACGTATAGTTAACGGGAGTATTTTATACTTTACTAATCTATTTTCTCCTATTAACCTATTATACGCTCGTACCTTATATAGTTCCTTTATTTTTTAGATTCTAAACTAATTTTTCTTAACGTAGGTTTTACTAATAAAATTCGTATAGGCTCCGGAGTTAATTATTACTTTAACCCTTTTACTGTCTACTATAATATAGAATTCTAGTAAATAAGTATACTTTAATACTACGTAGGCTATTCTTAGCTCTAATCTAGGTATAGGTCCTCGATCGTTTTCTAATCGATTACTATCTACTATAGTTATCGTAAGATCCCGGGTTTACTTACCCTTTTTTTTTAAGATACCTTAGGATACTATCCCGTATTCTCCTTACTTAAAATATACGTCTTATACTAATTATTATAGTAAGCCGTCTAGCTTAAACGCGTATAGTCTAACTCCTATTTACTAGCTTTATTTAATTAGGCCTTCCTAATTATATTAAACTATCTAGTTTTTCTTAGGTACTAGCGCGAGAAGTAGTCTCTAGCTCCGTAGTTTAGATATTTACCGTTCTTAAACCTTTTTTCTTATTCCGGTAAGAACTTTTTCTTTAGTACTCTTACTATACTAAGGTCTATTAGATCTCCCTAGTATTACTATTACGTTAGTAGCTAACGAGTTATTTAAACGTTTAGTTACTATAGCCTTTTTTATAAATAACGTTACTCGTCTCGTTTTAGTACGTAATTTATAAACGTTAGTATTATACTACTTCGTTTTTCTAATTATCTTCTATAGTATCGATTATCAATTTTAATAGCTAAAGTAGTAAACCTAGCTAGACTATCCGGTCGTTCTATTCTTATAAGATTATCCTTAATATATAGTTTTAATTCTTTATAGAAGTAGGTAATAAGTAGTCTATCCGCCTATCCTAGTTTACTAGATACTTATAGGAATTCTAATACGTAAGTAGTCGCTATTCTACGTTATTAAATATTTTAGATTCTTCTTTCCGCTTTATAGACTTAATCTACGCTTTTAAATAATTTAGTAAGTTCTTCTACGAAGTTCCTATAACTTCTAAAGATATTACTAGTTTCTATTCGCCTATTAGGATTTTTATAATCTATAAAGTCTCTAAGTATAGGTTCGAACTAATCGAACGCTATTTTTATAAGTTTTCTAGCGATATACTTAACTTATTCTTCCGCTATTAGTAGTACGTCTCGATTATACTCTAAGAATAAGTCTACTTAGGTAAGGAATTATTTTAATATACCGGTTTCCTTCCCGTTAAACTTCTCTAATAGGTCCCTTTTTAAGTATCGTACTCTTTAGGATTTCTTAAGTATAGCTATTTTTATATCTTTTTCCGCTATTTCCTCCTCTAATCCTATAAGTTTAATATTTATAGCGGTTACTATATTTACTATCTACGCTATAGTTAGGGTTAAGGTAGTTCCGCTAGTTATAGATATATCGCCTATATTATCTATATTTTTATAATTTAGTTTATAATTAACCTACTAACTATTACACCTCTACTCGTAATAAGGGTAGTTATAGTATTATAACTAGTTTTCTTAGTATAGTATAGTTTACGTCTCCTTAGAGTATCCTTATACTCCTTTTACTTAGGAACGCCTATCGTATCGTACTTTCTACCTAACGAGGGTTAGGGGTAAGGGTAAGAGTTAGTAGAAGAACTTATCTTAAATTCTTTCTTCTTTTCTTATTATACTTTACTAGCTTCGAATAGTAGTTATATTATTAACTATAATAAAGTATAGCTAGGTAGAGGAAGAGGTAAAATAGTATTAGCTTTAAATTATATATTCTTTTAAAGTCTCTCTAGGTATAAGGTTAGGGGTATATAAAATAAATTAGCTTTATATTTAAGTAAAGTATCGTTACTACTAGTATATCTTATAAGCCTCTAACTTAAGAAAAGTAATATAAGATAACTATAAAAAAAGAAATAAGAGATTTTACTAAATACCTTTCTTATATATTTCCTCGTCTTATAGGTTACCTATATTCTTAGTAACCTTCCTATACTTTCTATACTAAGGAATTCTACTAAGGCTATAGGAACTATAGGTATATTACGTAACCTTACTTAGTATATACTACTAAAGTTATTACTTAGCTTATCCTACTACTCTATTTATTTATCTTCCTAATATTCTAGATCCTCTATCTCTAAACCTTCCTATCCTATTATTTCTTCTAGTGTTCTTTCTATAGCTTAGGTATAATCTATAATATATACTACCTATACTAAAGTCCTAGGAGATTAAGTAACGGATATTAATATTAAGACTTCCTTATATTACTATATAAATATACCTACCTACTATAATACTTCGATATTATATAGGCTATTCTTAGCTCTAATCTAGGTATAGGTCCTCGATCCTTTTCTAATCGATTACTATCTACTATAGTTATCGTAAGATCCCGGGTTTACTTACCCTTTATTTAGTTCTTTTAAGGTACCTTAGGGTACTATCCCGTATCCTCCTTACTTAAGATATATATCTTATACTAATTATTATAATAAGCCGTCTAGCTTAAATATATATAGTCTAATTTTTATTTACTAGCTTTATTTAGTTAGGCCTTTCTAACTATATTAAACTACCTAGCTTTTCTCGGGTATTAGCGCGAGAAGTAGTCTCTAGCTTTATAGTTTAAATATTTACTATTCTTAAACCTTTTCTCTTATTCTAGTAAGAACTTTTTCTTTAGTACTTTTACTATACTAAGGTCTATTAGATCCCCCTAGTTTTATTATTACGTTAGTAACTAACGAGTAATCCTAACGTTTAGTTACTATAGCCCCCTTTATTATTACTAACGTTAATATTCCTATTTCTTAGGTACGTAGTTTATAAAAGTAGGTATACTTTCTATTCTTTTTTCTAGTTATCTTTTATAATATTAATTATCGATTTCGATAGCTAGGATAGTAAATTCTACTATATAATCTAGTTATTTTATTCTTATAAGGTCGTCCTTAATATAGGGTTTTAGTCTTTTATAGAAGTAAGTAATAAGTAGACTATCTACCTATTCTAGCTTATTTACTACCTATAAAAACTTTAATATATAGGTAGTTACTAATTCTTATTAGTAAATAGTTTATATCTTTCTTTTAGCTTCTCTAACTTAATCTATACTCCTAAAAAGCTTATTAAGTTATACTATAAAGATCTTATAGCTTCCGAAGATATCGCTAGTTTTATCCTTTCTATATAGATCCTTATAATCTATATAGTCTTAAAGGATAGGTTTGAAGTGGTCGAACGTAACTCCCGTAAGTTATCCTATAATATATTTTACTTATTTTTTAGGTATTAGTAGAATATCCCTATTAACTTCTAGGAATAAGTTAGTTTAAGTAAGGAATCGTTTAAGTATACTAGGTTTCTTTTTATTAAACTTTTTTAGTAGTTCTCTTTTTACGCCTCTTCCTCTTTAGTTATTTCTAATAGCTATAATTTCCGTATCTTTCTTAGCTAATTCTATTTCTATTTCTTCTAGTCTATTCTTTATACTAGAAACTAGGGCTACTAACTAAGCTATAGTTAGGAGCGAGCTTAATCTATTTACTATTAATATATCGCCTATATTAATTTCGTATTTTATAATTTAGTTTATAATTAACCTTACTAACTATTACGCCTCTACTCGTAATAAGGATAGTTATAGTATTACGACTAGTTTTCTCGGTATAGTATAGTTTACGTATTTTTAAAGTAACCTTATACTCCTTTTACTTAGGAACGCCTATCGTATTATACTTTCTACCTAACGAGGGTTTAGAATAAGGGCGAGAGTTAGTAGAAGGACTTACTTTAAGTTTTTTCTTTTTTTCTTATTATTCTTAACTAGCTTTAAATAGTAGTTATATCGTTAACTATAATAAAGCGTAGTAGGGTTAAGAGAGAGAAGATAGCGTTAGCTTTAAGCTATATATTTTTATAAAGTCTCTCTAGGTATAAGGCTAGAGGTATATAAGATAAGTTAGCTTTATATTTAAGTAAAGTATTATTACTACTTATATATCTTATAAACCTCTAACTTAAGAAAAGTAATATAAGATAACTATAAAGAAAGAAATAAGAGATCCTACTAAATACCCTTCTTATATATTTCTTCGTCCTATAGGTTACCTATACTCTTAGTAACCTTCCTATATTTCTTATACTTTTAGCCTATAGGTACTACGCTAAGACTATAGGAACTATAGGTATATTACGTAACCTTATTTAG
Source organism: Venturiaceae sp. KMAF11 (assembly GCA_023078705.1). Taxonomy (NCBI): domain Eukaryota; kingdom Fungi; phylum Ascomycota; class Dothideomycetes; order Venturiales; family Venturiaceae; species Venturiaceae sp. KMAF11. Next base: position 428,074 of record JALGOQ010000015.1, read on the forward strand.
TATATATTATTAGAGTCGTTACTTAGCTCGTCCTACTACTCTATCTATTCGTTCTTTTATTCTTCTAGGTCCTCTAATTCTAAACCTTCTTATCCTATTATTTCTTCTAGTGTCTTCCCTATGGCTTAGGTATAATCTATAATACTTAGTAAGTAAACTAAATTATTAAAAATAAGTATTCTATTTTTAAGGTAGGTATTAAGGCTAGATAATTACTAATAGCCTTATATATCTAGGTTCTTTTTCTATACTTTTAGGACTTCCTACTAATAGGAAGGCTTTCTGGCTTAAAGGAATAAGACTTAGTATATAAATACGTTATTTTCTTATTAGAATAAAGCGCGTTTAACTTTTTCGTTTTCTCCTATTATAAAGTCTTCTCTTTAGCTAAGAGTATTAATATTAATATTTTCTTTCTCTTTTTTATAAAGAATCTAGAAAGAATAAAATTATAGTTTTTTTAATTATTTTAGTTACTGTCAATTTAACTCCTTAGTAGTTATAAAATTCTAAAGGTTTTTATAGCTAAAATATATAGTAATCTTATATTTTACTCCTTTAATATAATATTTCTAATACTTAAAAGAATCGATTATCGCTATAAGTTTCTTATCTAATATAGAGTAGTTAATTTCTACTTTTAGGAATTTTTATATATAGTAAACTACTAGTCTAAACTTTCTATTTAAATTAGGTTAGCTAAGGTATACTTTAAGGGCTCTATTAGATATATCTACCTCGACTATAGCTAGTTTATTTAGGTTAAATAGTTTAGAATTAGTAGCGTAGTTAGCCGTATTTTAAGTATTTTAAAGGTCTTTTAAGCTTTTTTATTCTAAAAAAATTTTTTTTTTTTTTTATTAATCCCGTAAGGGGTTCTATAACTTCGAAAAAGCTAGGAATAAATTATTAATAATAGTTATAAAAGGCGTAAAATAACTATACTTCTTTAATTTCTAAGGGTACTAACTATTTATAAACTTTTTAATATATCTCTAGGTCGACTTTAAGTCCGGCTACTAAGATAAAATATCTAATAAACTTAATTCGTTATTTATAGAATTTACTTTTTAAGGATTTTAGCCGTAAGTTATATTTTTATAGTACGTATAGGATAGTTTAAACGTATTTAATATATTTTTTAAATATATATAAGTATATTAAAATATTATCTATATAAATAGATATAAATTTATCTAAGTACTCTCGAAGTATATTATTTATATAGGCTTATAGCGTTACTAGGGCGTTTATTAAGCCGAAGGGTATAATAAGGTATTTATAGTATCTAAAACGAGTACGAAATACTATTTTCTCCTTATTATCTTTCTTAATCCTAATCTGATAAAAGGCCGTAGGAATATTAAATTTTATAAACTATTTAGCTTTTTAGAATTTATTTCTTAACTCCTAGATTAGAGGTAGCGTATACGTATTTTTCTTTATTATTTTATTTAGATAACGGTAATTAATATATAATCGTTATCTACTATCGGGTTTAGGTACAAAGAAGACTAGGTATCTAATAGGAGACTTAGATTCCCTAATAAACTTTTTTTTTATAAAGTTATTAACGTACTTATAGAGAGTTTCTATTTAGTCTTCTTATAAAGGATAAATCTTAAACTTCTTTAGGTATTTATCCTTTTTAATTTTAATCTCGTAATCCTATAATTAGTATAGCGGAAGAGAATCTTTAGAAGATTCCTCTATAAAAAGTTCCGTAAATTTCTTATACTTAGAAGGAATTTAGAATACTAACCTATTCTCCTTTATCTAGAGACGATAGTAGTATACTACTTTAATATATATAAGCCTTTTTTATAAAGATCTTTTCGTTTATACTTTAGTACGTATCTTAGCCTATATAGAATATTATTATGCTAGGAAACTAAGCGTTAGTTTTCCCTAGTAGATATACGAGTTATAAAGTTAAAGCTATAGTAAGCCTAGAATTAAATCTAAGCTTCTAATATTTATAATATTAAGGATAATTTATTCTATTTAACTTTATATTTATAAGGTTACGTCTACTTTATAAATTACTATACCTCTATTAGAGTCGACTAGTCTTCTATTAGTAATATTTAATAAATATAGATACTATTTTAAACGTATTAATATTTTCTATTTATCTACTAATCGCTTACTTAGAAGATTTTAATTAGCGCCTATATTAATAAAGGCCTATACTAGTACGTTATCGATTTTTACTTTAACTAATATCTTAGGAGTTCTAAGCTTACTTAGGAAATAAGGTATTTTATTTAGATTTAATAAAGGCCTCTTTACTATTAATTTACCTCTTTTTTTAAAATATTCGTACTATTTACCTACTTACTTCGTATTAGTTATAATATTTAATCGTCGAATAAAGTTTCGAAGGTTCTTTACCCTATTTAGATAGTATAGGTAAGTAAAGTTAATATAAATATCTAGGTTAAGGTTCTTATATTAAGAATTATCTTAGTCGATAGCTTATTTAATATCCTATATAAAATAATTAACCCTAAACGTTAAGAACTTAGAATTTTTATTATTATTACTTAATTCTTCTTCTAAACTTTTAAATTCTTTTTCTTCTAAGTCCCCTAAACCGCTTTCTTCTTCTAGGACTATCTAAGAAGTTTTATTCTTATTTTTAAACTTTAGAGTTCTTTCTAGGATAGTTAGTCCTAGCATTTTAAAAGTAAGGTTTTTAGCTATATTAATCTCCTAATATTATACTAGGATATAATCTTCTAAGGCGTACTAGTTTATTAGTATATATTTATAATAAATATAACCTACGTTAGTTTAGATATTAGGAATTTCTATAATTTTTCGGAGAGTTATATAGTTAACTTATCGTTAGTAAAAAATATTAAAAATTTAATCTAGCTCTCCTAGGTCTTCTTCTATTCTATACTCCTAGTAAGAGTAGTTTTTTTCTTTATACTAACTTATAAGTAATATCTAGTAGAGTTTATATTTAGTATTAGTTACTATATTAGAGCTATCTATAATAAGTTTAATAACTACGGATATATTCCTAATTTAGGTTTAGTTTAGTCTATACTTAGGTTTAGAAAGTTTCTTATTTCTAACCGTAAGTTTAAACCCTACGGAGAAGCTTATTATTACTAAATACCTAGCCTTAATATATCCGTTAAAACTACCTCTTCCTTTAGAGAAGTACCTCGATCCTTTCTTTTCTAATAGATAAGTTTTATAGTTATCTTAATAGTAAGCTATCTAGCTTAGTATATTATAAACGGGCGGAGTAGGAGTAGATTAAATAACTTTAAAATATCCTAAACTAATATATAGATTTCTAGACTAACTACGTAGGCTCTAGAAACGTTCGTTATTTTTCTTAGGTTATTAGTATTTATTAGTATAATAACCTAGTTTTCCGTAGTTAAAATACTTTTTTTTCTAGCTTAAATTCTTTTTTACTCCTTATACGGCGCTTTAGATTTTATCGAGCTTTATTAGCTAAAGGCTATATAGGTTAACTTATCTAGCGCTTATATTAGAACGCTAGCTATTACTTTAGTAAAAACTAGTTCCTTTCCTCTAAAGCTTTCTTTTAAATAGTTTATTATTAATTTTAATTAACGCTTTAATTATATTATATAGACTCTAAGGCTATTATTTCTTTCTACTAATTTTATCTTTAATATCTTTTTTAAGGCTATTATAATAGCTAGTAAGTAATACTTTATTTCCTTAATTTAAATTAGCGGAGATTTGAACAAGATAAGTAGAATAGTTTTATATAGAGGTATATTATCTTAAAGTCTTAATTTCTCTTTTAGTAATTCTTTTTACGTTAATATTCCTAAAGGCTATATTAAGTTAACTAAGGAACTTAGTATAATTAGTAAAGAGTCTTCGTTAAGGGTAATCTATAGGATTACTTAGATAATTATTAAGACGGTCCTCGAATAAGGCGTAAGCTATACCCCTTATATAACTAATAATAAATATAATTCTTTTCTTATAAGAGTCGAACTTAGACCTATTCTAGTATATATAGAGGTTAGCTTAGGTTAAGAATATTTTAAGTTTACCTCGTTCCCCCTTAAATACCTTAGGTAGATTAACTTTAGCTTTATTTTAGTCGTTATAGGTCTTAACTTAGATAGAAGAACTTAGTATTATTTAAAAAGCTATTAGTTCTTCCGAGATTCTAAATAACTCGTTATCTATATCTAGATCTGCTATTTGTTATCTTTAAGAAGGTAGCGGCGGAGGAGGTAGTAGAGTATTAGCTAGTTATTTACTATAACTTTAAGATAAAACTATAGATATAGACTATTTTATTAATTATTACTACGTAAAGCGGTAGTTCTACTATATTATATAAAGGCTATAACTTAAGTAATATAGCGGGGGTAAAATTAGCTATCTTAATATAATAATAATCTAAGTAGTTAGTAATAATATTGTATTAAATAAGTAAAGCGAAGTTTATAAGATATAAAAGTCGTAATTACTAGGTAACTAAAGTAATAGCGAAGTAACTAAAAAGTAGAACTACGAGACCTTTAAGGGAGTAAAGTCTCGTCTATTATATAAAGACTTTATACTAAAGAAATCCTAATTATAGTATTTATAATAAATACTATAAACGTTTATATCTTAGGTATTTATTTATAAACGAATAAACGCGTACGTAATATAATTACCTCCTATAGGTTATAACTAATAATATCCCTTAGATACCGTATACGGAGTAGAACCCGCGTAATAGGGGGGGATAAGATTTTCCTACTTTAAAAAAATATTAAAATAAAACGACCTAGCGTAAAACTAGATTACGTTAAGTTAGAACTATTTAAAATCGATAAATAAATTATTGAAATTAGCTATAGGCTACGACTCTTATAGTATATAAGAATATACCCGGTATTTTATATAGCTTTACTAGAAAAGGTACTAAAAGGAGTAAAAATAGACCTAATAGTAACTATTATTAATAATAAAAAAGAGGAGTATAAGTTAGAATAAATTCTAGATTACTAATTAATTAAAAAAGAAATATAATACCTAGTAAAATAGAAGGGTTATAATAACGCGAAAAATATATAGAAACTAATTAGTAACTTAATATATATCTAGTAGGCGATAGCCTAGTTTTACCGCTAAAACCTATAGACTTCTAAAAATCCGAGTTAGAATTAGATATCCCCGGTATAGAAGGCTATTCGACTAACGGAAGGGATGCTTCTTCTCCTTGTCTTACTTCTTAACCGCGTTTTTAACATGATTTTGACTTTATCAACATCAGAATTAGCAGTGTCAAAAATATATATGTTGACTACCCTATCACTTGATTCAAGCAATGAATTCATGTGGGCATTAATATTGTTGGTCGATCTCAAGACTAGAGTTATATAAGTTTAGTTTTCTGTTGCCGCTCATCGACAAACGAGTATTACAACTCCAGGTGCGCGGTTTATAGATAACTATCGCTGCGAAAAGAAATCATCAAATGTAGGCGAACTCGCTCTAGAACTATTATAAATTTTTGCTGCACAGGCGAGAGAACGAAAAGATAGTACGAGCATTTTCGTGAAAAGACAGCTCAAATGTGCCGAGATCGGCTTAGTTCCAGGATACATGGCTGAAACGGAACGCGAATCTGCTCAATCCATCAAACATACATCACCACATCACTTTCCATCTGAGCATTTTGGCACTCACTATCATTAGCGATACATGAAGCTTTTGTTTGTCAGTTTCGGTACATGCTGGTGCAATTTAGGCGCTTTCTCACCTGCCATGTTGCTACGGGGTGAGGTGTTATTTCATGAAGGCAAGACACGCACTTCAACAAATATTGCTTTATTTTCGGACAGCAGAAAACGAAACCGGTTCTGCCATTTCATCTGCTTACCTACCCAATGAATGGCTTTCCCCATCAATTTAGTCGATCGCGATCTGTCCTCGAAAATGTGTAACAGGGCTGTGCTATGCGCGTTGGGGAACAGGCTGAGCACGCTAGAGGAGTCAGATTTTGGGATAACTGAAGCTGGATCTAAGACGCCAAGACGATTTCGGAGGATCAGTAGTCAATAGCTGAGAGCAAAGAGAAAACCCCACCCTGAACTCGACCTTTCAGCACCACCGTCACCACGATATGGACTGATGTCTTAGACCGCTAACTTTCTGTGGATCCAAGGCTTTATCGCAATCGCAGAGCACACACGTGGTCTCTCTCAAGAGGCTAGGTTGCCCAAAAACAGCCTTCATGTTATCAATTGCTTTTACAACGGATTGAAGGCCGGCGGCTTGAAGGCAGTGAGCAACTTTGGTAGGCCTGGTCAAGTGTCAAAGCGCAACCGACATAGATGTCTCCGCCGGGATTGGCTAATCTAAGCATTCATGCAGTGTGACAAGGCTGTGATTAGTAGTTTGGTGGGGAAAGTCAACCCTGTCCACGGATATCCCTCAAGAAGGAAAAAGTGTATATTCACAGCCTGATTTATCTTGCTCTCTGTTTACTACTAAGCTTACTTAGATCACTGTCTCTAAACTACAAACTGTCGTCTACAATTTTCTTTTCCACGTCAAGATGGCCTCTTCCAGATCTCAATTATTGTCTGGCTCGATGCCTCGGACCCACAGCTCCGTCGCTGAAACTCAAACCCAGCTGGAAGCTCGTTTGCAATCCTCGCTTGTCTATAATCCCTCTTCGGCGTCTTCGACTGCAACTACTTTACCTGGAACTTCCAGTACAGCGGGGTCTGTTTCCACAAGCCGCTCCAAGTCTAGCGCCGATACATATGAGCGGCTTCGTCTAGCTGAACTAGAGTTGGAAAAGCTACGTTGTGCCGTTGAAGGGGGAAAAGAAAGGCATCGGACATGCGACGTCTTGCCGAGCAGGAACGCATCATCGCGGAACGTCTAAAACATGAAGGTAGTGCCTCAGGTATTTCGTCCTCGGAAGCCAGACTTCGAGTCTCTCAGATCAAACGCGATGTACACGCAGCAGGCACCGCATCGCCAAGACGATCAACAACGGGAATGTTCAAAACCGCGTGCTCTACCGACTTGCTCTTTCTCATTGATACAACGTCTTCTATGGGGAGTTATATCGGTTCTTCGAAAGAACAGGTGAAGAGCATCGTGAATGATATCAAATTGGCCTTCCTCAACGAGGCTAAGATCCGAGTGGCGGTTGTGGGCTACAAGGACCATGGTGACACTGGAAATCCCCAGTTCCTCGACTTTACTCCGTTGACTGACCAGGTGTTGCGCTTTCTTAACAGTTTACATGCCACAGGTGGGGCTGATGTACCCGAGGACGTCTTAGGTGGCCTCAAAAGGCTCTGAATGCTTCCTGGAGTCAGCAAACACGATGCATTATCCACATTGCCGATGCCCCACCGCATGGCCTAGCGCTCCAGAATTCACCACCTTGTGCGGATGACAGGTGGCCGAGACCCGGGAGCGAACCCCATGGGCTCACTCATGAGTCCTTGCTCCAGCAAATGATCAGTCTCAAGATCAACTACGCCTTCCTTCGCATCAACGGTCATACCGACAACATGGCTTTTACGTTCCTCAAAGCATATGCTGAGGTCTCCGCGGACTGCAAGCTGCATACGTCCAACCGTTACCACAGTCAAGCCAATACAATAGCTGCAGCTACATGTATCAATGCGCGAGGTTTAGCAAGCTCGAAAAGCAAAATTGAAGGTGGACTTGTGTTTGAAGAAACGCAACTTGGGACTACGTTCAGTGCTCTGCGGCACTTGGTAGTCAAGATGGTCACCTCCTCCGCGTCTCGCACGGCCGTCCGATTTTCGGCACCGCACGTAGATCGAAAGTATAGATCAAAATCTTTGGGCACTAATCTGGGAAATATTGGCGAAGATGAGGATGGTGATGAGGAAGTAGCATTGGAAACAACGCCACCTCAGTGGGAATCTCTTAGTTGGTTCAACGAAATTCTTACAGTTGAAGGATTCTCTCCCGATGTTCAAATGCACATCGGCAGCACGCTCAACGACATAATGGCACACGACGATGCCGTAATTATGAGCGTTACGGAGTTGAAAATTCGTAAACGTTCCAAGCCGTTTGCGCAGGGTGCGATGCGAGTTGCATCGTACGCCCGAACGGCGAAATCCACAACTCGTTATGTTGTCAAATCTTACAAGAAAGATGAAAAGCGCCTGGCTTATTTGGCTGAGGACATGCGCATTCAGGCCCTCTGTAAAGCCTTTGCTCTCGAATTCAACGCTCTGGCTGGAGAAAAAACCTCTCTCGATTTCATCGCGACGACGTGCTTGGAGGTCAAGTCGGGAAACGCCAAAAGAGATGTTCACATGTCGCTTGAACCCTTTATTGGAGCGGCATACGTCAAATATAACAATAACAAAAACTACGTGAACGATGAGATTCAAAATGACCGCTTCAATGAAGCGGCACAAGAATTCTCACACTTCACATTCGAGCACTCTCAAGGTCGCTTTCTGGTCTGCAACTTACAAGGTGTTGGCAACCTTTTGACTGACCCAGCCATCCACACGGCCGATCCCGACCGGTTCAAGCTATCTGATCCCAACCTTGGCAAGGAGGGCTTCAAATTCTTCTTCCAATCCCACGTGTGCAATGCGATACGCACCAGTTTGGAACTCAAAAGCAACAAGTCGATGGTCGTTGCTGAGAATTATAATTTCCGAAAGCGATGGCCAAGCATGGACAACACAGCCTGCTGCTCCAACAAGCTATGTGGAAGAATTGTTCATCTTGCCACAATAAACAAGTCCGAGAAGTACGCCGGGTACTATTAGTGTAATATTTGCTGGCCACAGCTACAGTCCACCACAAAGCTGATGTGCGTTGCTTCTGGGCCAGACCATGAATTCGAGTTGTCCAAATTCTCTACGAAACTCAGGGGCGTAGCACACCACGCAAATGTCCCGAACACCGTGAGGAAAACATTGAGATGTACAGGGCAGGTGGCAGTCTTTCATCTCATGTTGATTTCGAATACCGTCGTGATGAAATCGCAGCAGTGCCTGTCGCAGTACAAACGGTAAACCCTCCTGGGAGTGGACTCATATTGGGCATGCACGAGGGCGATGTCGTTCCAGAGCTGCTAGACAGTCTCCGAAACTCTCGGTTTTCTGCGCCTACACGCAAGGCTCCAAAGAGCTTAACTCTTGGGCACCTCAAGAAACGGGAAACATCTCCCCAACACCCACAGATAGGAAGAAATCTTTCCACCAGATTGAGCCTCGGACACCTCGAAGATCGCGCCACTGCAATCAGATCTACCTCGCCTTACAAAAGGCAATCTCACCAAGCGAGGAAGTCTTATGGAAGCCACTCCTATCATCCACCAGGTCCAAGAGACTCTGTATCTGAAGATCTGAGTAGTAGTTCTTGGACTGCATCTGCTGCATCTGCGAGGGATGATTACCCAGTCTTTCGAACCAGACACCTGCCAAGGCTCCCCGCTCCCGAGTTGAGCCCTACGACAGTCTTAAGGAGTGCGACGGTGTCGAGAGCCGTAATTGTAGCAAGTGCTGCAAAGCCATCGAGAACCGCAACAACATCGGCGGCCGCAATAGCCTCAAAAAATGCAAGTGCTGTAAGCAGTGCAACAGTGTCGAGGTCTGCAGCAGAACTGGTGTCAAGGACTGAGATCTCAAATGGTAATTTTTGGAGCAAGATTAAATCGTCTATCAAGAGAAGGTCAACATTTAGAACTAGGCGCCGAGGTCCGCGAAGGTTGATTGCATGTCATTCCCTATACCTTCTTTGCTATTCTGACCATTTTTTCCACGTTTGGTGGTGACGACAGTTTTTAAATCGAACGGAAAATATAACGAACGTCGCTCCTTCATAATATCACATTGAGCTTCTACAAAAGTAATTGTTCAGATTTTCACGGTCGTCAGCTTAATTTTCGTAAAGTTTTAGAGATGGTGTATGAACAATTTCTCTCCCTTTTGTACCAAGTAGCTACACCCACCATTCACAGTGTAGCAAACTTGTGGTAGTTAAAGAAACGAAACCGTCCCTCTACCCTAACCTTGCCTCGAGCATACAACTAGTGGCGCAACATCCACTGCGTGCTTATTCGTCCGCCTCCAAAGCAGTGGCTATGCTTCCAAGTCCAACTTCCTTATTGGTTCTCCATTGTCTCATCCCATACCTTTTCTTAAAAACCGCATTGAGGGCGGCCAATGGCATCTCTTTGGGCTAGCAATGTGAACCGCACAGACAACGCCCACCTCTTTTGGCCCATGATTGTCGACAGATTCACCTGTCTACCTAAATAGCCACCATATACTACCAACTCTTGGTCACTTATTTTCCAATCTAGTACCTGGCTTGCGATACCCTAATTTCACTCCTATTGTCTTCTGTGGCCATCGAGCCGTGTTTATCTCAGGATCTACCAACGATGGTCACTTTCTTCAATTCAGTAACGATTTTTATCTGCACACCTTTGTACACTCAATCATAATCGTCCACAATCTCATCTCCTCTAATTTCACAACTAAGAACAAGGTTGCGGATCGCCGGATCGCCGACTCGGCTTCGGAACGATCAGGCTTCTTTTCAAGCTTTTGCGACAAGCACGCTAGCTTCGATCAATCCCAGCACTCGGCGACAACTTTGGCGGGGTCTCCAGGCGAGGCATAGGAGACATCAGCCTCGTGACAACAACAATCCAGAAAACCAGCTTAGCAGTTTTTGCACCTCGTCGCATCGCTTTCCTGTGCCTTTTACTCTTCGACAACGAATTGCGCGGTTTTTTTTTGAGATTTTCAGACTGTTGGTACGCATTTGAGATATTGTCCACCCGAGTCTGACAATTGCCATTGCACTCCAGGCCCCTTGAGATTGCTCAAGTTGGAAAGAGTGCGAAATTTTTATTGTATCTTCAGTCAGTGTATGCACAGTTCCTCCATCTTGACAAGTTAACCTAAGATCAGAAATTTTGAGCACTTCAGCATCCGGGTCTGTATTTTGCATTTTAAACCGTCGCAAAAAGCCTACCAACAACAGCGTGAAGCATCGCGAGTAGCCAGAAAGTGGATTCTGAGCGTTTGTTTAACAAGCAACGCGATCTTCAATTACCTCAGCGGGTGCACGGCTGGTAATTGAATTAAGGCAGCCTGTTGGAACGAATTAGGTTAGACCATCAACACGTGACTCTCAAATGGCGAACTCAACATTGGTGGAGAGTGTAAGAGGTAAGCCAACCAATGCGATTTATCCAAAAGAATCTGAGAGCTCAGCAAAAGACTGAAGTTGTCGGCATCGTCCGTGCGAATGCCAATCAAACACCGTCCTGGTCGATAGAGGCAAAACTGGCCATAGCCTTTGGACTGTTTGGGGTCCTAGCCACAGTGGTTTCTTTATGCCGATGGCTGTGGAAAAAAGGGGGAAAGGACAAGATTCTGAAATTCAAGCAAATCTGTCGGAGAGGGCGGATGCGTAGAGGTATTTCGTTTCAAAACTTGTTCTTCACCAGTATGATATACTGACCATTCGTAGTCGACGATGATGTTGAGTCCAGAACTTCTATGGATCGAGTTGGTCTTGCGCGTAGCACGAGCATTCTCCTAGAGTATATTGATCCATGCGACGAAACGCGAAGGGCCGAGATGCATTGGCAAGAGTATCGAGAGTTGCGAGGCGTAAGCACGAGCTCATCGCTTCTTGCGACCGCAGATTCAGAGTAGGAACTCCATCGCGGAAAGAAGATCATCAAAGCGTGGACATTGGGAGTGAAAGTTGTGAATAGACACGAGATATGAGATGGATGCATGTGAGGTAGTGCGAGTCAAAACCGCCGTGGGAATCAGCGGAGTACTGTCGTTAGCTTCTTGAATGACGAAAGTTGAGATAGAGATGAGATTTATCGTTTTGTGGAGAAGTTCAGTCTGAGAATGTTCTGTGAATCGATCCGCGGGCTGATATGCAAAACCTTGGCGCTGGGGTTAGCGCGCTATACCCTTTTAGTTACCCCCAGTTGAGGTAATCGAAAGGGTATATGGCTAAACAGGCACGTGACGTGGGCTGTGCACAAAGAAGCCATACTAGATTGGCTAATAGAATGGCTTAACAAGCATGTGACGTGGTCTGTGCACATATAAGCCATTTACAAATGGCGTAAGGACATACCTTTACCACAAGTACCCATCAGCCCAGTTTGGGTATAAGAATAGGGTTCTCACAGCTTAGAATGACAGAACATCATCCGTACTACTTCGGTCAGAACACGAGGAGGACGTTGGCTAAGGTGAAAGCGCTTGGAATTTTATTGGACCAGGTTGCATCATTTTTCAAATTACAGCCAATTGAATCAGTCGCTCCAGCTCTGTAAGTAAAGGTTTGATACATTTTAAACATGTGTCATCACGACCCGTAACAAGGCTGAGTTCTGATAAATTACTGACCACGAACAGATCCACTTCACAACGTCAAAATAACTCGGTTGGACGGCAATGGCACCAACGATAATCATGGCGAGATCTCAATGTATGTTTATAGCTCTCAAAGATACAAGGGTCCCTAACCATAGGATAGCGACAGAAAATCTGTCTCAAAATCCGGGCTGGTCTACGGAGCAGATCCTTGGATTAACTGCCACCTTGTTGACAGTGTTGGCAAAAATCACGACATGTTTATGGAAGAGGCATGGCTCAAGCGTGAAGTCTGGTTTGTGGCGGAGGAAACCCCAATCTGATTTGTCGAGTATTCAGATAATTGGACCTTGTACTGAGTAGAAATTAGGCGCTGGTAACGAGGAAGAATCTAACAGGATTCCTACAGCAGCTCTCCGAAATAGTGTTGATACCGTAGATCCCGTCAGTGAGGAATCGAGACACGTTCAAGAAGGGTGGGCTGAACAGAAAGCTGCAAGTGTAACTGTGCCACAGCAAGCATATGGAACGGCGAGGAGGTAGATGAGCAGACCAGACGAATGAGACGGTGAAGTAAGACGGGTGGAAGATATAGACAGGGGGGAGGAATTTCCAGTCGCTTATTTTAGATCTGGCGAGGGAGTTTGTTGGACATTCCTGTTTGTAGCTAATCAAACTGAGCTCAATCAAGCAACGCAACCGATCATTTAAACATTTATCAGGTGCATTAACGCACGTTGTCGAAATTCTCACTCATCAAACTAGCAAAGAAAAGGTCCACTTACTGGACATCCTGCCAAATATAAATCGAGCAAGGACTGAAAAAGAGACTACTTCATTTGAACATTAGGTATATAAATGCACGATGCTGAAATTCCCATCCCAACCGAACTCCGAAGAAAATGCCATCCAAGCATCGCTATGCAAAACCAAACCCGCTCAACACCGACGCGCGTAGCTCACAACCCAGCAAGCACCTCCTGCGTACAACTCCTCAACATCCCCAACCCAAACCACTCCCCCACAACCCCCAACTCCCTAACCCTCTTCTCCACCACCACCCTATCAACACTAGCAACCCACTCCCCAGCACAAGAACAATGCTCCATAAACTCATTCGCCCCCCTAAGTCTGGAACACTTACAACACTTCAAATCCTGCGTCGCCCACTGCACCAAAAACGCCTGTACCCTCGCAACAAGCAGCTCCTCAATTCTTAGACGATTAAAGGGCGTTTCGCAAGTCAGACAACGCCATTTGGGCAGGGTGCTTTGGATTTGTGCTAGGTCGAGTCCCTCGGTTGAGGGAGGGGGAAGGATGTCGGAGTCGCGGCAGAGGTCTAGGTCGCGGACTGAGCAGCATTCTTCGCATACTAGACCTTTCACTATGACTGAGGAGGATGGGTTTTGGAAGGCAGCTTGGGCGCTGAATTCGCGAATCTCAAAGAGGTTTAGGAGTTGTGCTCGCAATTGGCGGACGGGAAGGTTTTGTGCTTTATCGAGACTGAAGACTTGCGTTATCGACTTCACGAGTTGAAGGACTGGATTTGAGAGGTCTTTGGTGGAGAGATGTGATCCTGGTAAAGATGGGAAAGCCCAGTCCTTTTCGAGTTCCTCGTGTTGCATCTCGTTTTGTTGTCGTCGTAGCAGAGCCGAGATCTGCTTCTGCAACGGTTTGCTGAAAGTCCTCGGCAGACCCTTTTCTGGATCATCAAGGTCGTGATCGTTGTCTTGCGTGTTGGTAAGGCTCTTGAAAGCAATTTGCGTTACTCGTGGTGCCACTGAGCCATCAGCCGCCGCAATAATGGACGGTCGTTTTCGTCCGTGCATCAACTCTATGAACTCGACGATCCATTCATTGAAGACTGGCTGGAGTATTGTAGGTAAGAAGGTGGCGAGTTGCCAGTTCATGATCGTGTCCAGTTCTTGGTTTTCCGCCTCAACAACTTCGGTGCAACCTTTGCCACCATAGTTGAACGAGTCGTACCAAACCAGGTAATCCCAGTACTCCTTGATTTCGAGTTCCAGGAAGGTGAAGAGAGGCTTTGCCTTGACAGTCTTGAGGATGTACTGCGAATATGCGTAAGCATTTCCCACCTCCGTCTTTGTTGTTTGAAGAAGCAGTCGGTGCGCAGACGCGTAGACGATGTGTGATCCGACCCGTCGGAAATCGGTCATCAACTGCTGAAGTGCTTTCCGACTCATCATCTGCACATAGTAGTGTAGATTCCTGTCGTAGAGGAAAGACCCAGGATTCTCCACCCAGCGAACCAGATGTTGGACCATGACATCAGCCATCTCTCCGTTATCACAAGCTTCAGCCCACCAAGACTTGACCATCTCACGAAGCACCGTGATACCGGCTGTCGCGAAAGCATTATCCGAGTAGATAGCATGATTGCTGGCGTTTCCTTCTTCAGTTGGTGCTGCAGGATTGAATGAAACAGAATCGCTCCCTTCCGCCTCATTGATAAGCGACGAGGCGAGAATCGTGTTGATGGCCAGATTTCGAATGTTCAAGTCGATACAAACAGACTGGTATGTTCCCGGATTGTTAATCGATGTCACCTCAACAGTTTCCAAAGGTGTGATAACATCATCCTTCTCGTAGCCAGCATGATCAGGTTTCGGGCCTGCAGACCACCAAAGCACGACACGATCCTTCTGCAATCTCCTGGCATATGCCACATCGATCAAAAATCGTGGATCATGGCCTTCTAAATTGCAAAGTGGAATGTCACCATATCGTGCAAGCTCAACAAGATGAGAAACCCACTGTCCCACTGCAAGGTAATGAGTGACCATTCTCTTCGCAATGAACGCTTGCCAGCCAAGCGGTGGCAGCTGCTTGTCCGTCTCGTCGGGTTTCAATGCCAGGATAGGGAAGTCGTTCATGACCGGGATATCGTGAACAAGCATTCTCGTGGCCTGAGATTGCACCACCATCATCAAAGCTTTGTCCTTCTCCTCATTGCGCATGCGTTTGATCGCATCGCCAATTTCGAGATGAGCCTTTCGTTTTGTGGTGACTTGCACAGTCTTGAAATGGATATCCTCTGGATACTCAAGCGATTGCTGCCATTGATCTCCACCACTTTCTTCCAATCGTTTGGCGAACATATCCCGGTATATTTTGTCAACATTGGGCATACTCTGAACATCTCTTGAGCGATTCAGAATGACGACATGAGCAGCTGAATCTTTCGAGGTCGGGAAAAGCGCAAAGATCTGCCTGTCACCAGCGATGACATGGTAGAGGAAGAGATAGCGAAGTGGAGCATCTGTGAGGTATGGCTGATCCATCTTCACTTTCTTGAGCGAGTCGAGAGCGAAACCGTGATCTAGACCTTTCCCGAGCACACCCTTCTGCGTTTCGTCGAATGTGCAGACACTTCCAAGCTCAAGCACGGCGCGAAGATTAAGAGGAACCTGTTTCTCATACACACCTTCCACACTGGAATGGTTGAATAGCACGCTCAACTTCTTCGTCTCACTGACATACACTTGCTCGGACATTGTCAATCTGAAGAGATGTACTGAGGGATGTCCATTAGGCAGGGTGTAGTTGGTGACCTTTTCCACCTGACAACCTGCAACCTCTACATCCGGTAGATCGTCTCTCTTTAGGTTGAGATACAATTGGCGAGGAACGACGACCTTCAACGTATGAATCTTCTTGTCGATAAGAACGAAAGCTTGCACCTGGCCAGGAAGCTCAGTCTCACGGAGTGATAGGAGCTGCCAAGTGCTGATGTACAGCATCTCAGCTTGATTTCTGAAGAAGCTGCCAATAGCGTCCGATGCCTCGTTTCTCTTCTCGCCGAAAAGCTGACGTCGTCGAATTCGTTGCTGCTTCTGGATCTTCCACTTCTGCTTTTGATACTGCAGCCACGCCTCGTAATCGTTGTCGATGGAGGGCATGACCTTGGGTAGTGCTGCGTATGGATCCGTATTCACAGGCGCCGCAGCTTCCGGTGCTTTCCTCTTCTGTGTCAGTTTCGTGGCCTGTCCTCTCTTCGCAATCTGTGTCAATTTCGACGAAGTCCCAAAGTCCTCGAGATCAAGGTTGACCCTGTTTCCAAGAGTGTTGATGTCGGCATCCAAGAGAGGCTTTTCCTTTGCCCCAAACATGTCCGTCATCTTCTTCTGCTGTAATTTGTCCTCCTTAATGCGAATCCTTCGATCGAGCCAATCTGGATGTGCAACTCGAGGAACAGGATTCTTCACCTTTTGCAGCGCGGCCGGGATCGTGATGATTTTCTGGATGACAGAAGCAAGACGTTCGGTGTAGTACTGCCAGTCAATGATATCACGAGGGTCCATCTCGCCAGGATCCTCCTTCAACCATTTCCTCAAGTAGTACCGCTTCACGTTCTCCTCTGCAGAAAAGATAGCCACAGGAATCGCACGCTCAGTAACAGGCGCATGCTTTGGCCTAGAAGAAAGAATGTACTTGCAATTCAAGCCCTTGTCCTTGATCATCTGCTCGCCTAGGAACTCGGCCAGCCGCTTGGCCGTCGTGATGGCCGTAGACTTTTGAGATCCATACTCTTCAAGCGTCTTGGCCATGTTCTTGTTCTCACAAATCAAGTCGATAAGCTCCTCGTCAGCCAATGTCGAACCCCGTGATTCAAGAACATCCAGCCATCGATTTGCAACTCTGGCCACCGAGGCATAGACTTCCGGCAGGGTAGATCCTTCGAGGAAGAACTTGAAAAGCTGGGTCTGGAAGATTTTGATGAGTTTGAGCTCACCACGCCGCTTGACCTCGAAACCCTTCAGCTCAGCAAGCGTGTTGTCATGATTGAAGACAGCATAACGTTTCTTCAAATTCTTGTCCTCTTCCTTTGAGGTTGGCAAAACCATGGCCTTGTATGGTCCGTCAACTTCAAAGAAGATGGTGTTGTCGCTGTGCGTTTCATATCTGAACGTCTCGGGATCCACCAGGTCCTGATATTGGTGGTTCGTAAACTTGGCATGAACAAGATGATTTAACATGACGCAGGGGTAGGAAATTGTGACCTTCTTTCCGTTCTTGAGTTTGAAGGCGAATTCTTCTGGAAAGGTGGCCGGCAGGATGCACCAAATACCATCAGTGTCCAATTCGAGAGGTCGTCCGATCCGTTCAACAAGCTGACGCGCCAGTTGAATGATGTGCGCTCCAGTCAAGCAGGTCACGCCAGCCATTTCCATGGAATACCATCGAGAGCCCTTTCTCATGACATAGCCATAGAAACTGTTTAAAATGACCTTGTGGGCAAGCTGCAAGGAGTCGAACAAAATGATCATCTTCTTTCCCTCTTCGATTTCCGATTGAGGCGCACCAGAGGCTTTCAAGGACTCGGTCTTTCCTTTCCAGACCTTCTGCTTGCCCTTGTAATCGTATCGTCGATCTCGGAAGTCACACACCGTCTTGACGTAGAAAGGATTCTCTCGCTGGCAGATGATCGCTTCCCGTTCTATCGTCTTGGTCTCCTTGATCTTGTGATAGATCTTTTGGCCGTACTGCTGTAACCGCTTCTTCACCAACGCTGCCTGTTCTTCGTTCGGAAGCTCCTGAAACGTTCGCGGAGGGGAATTTGGCCATCGACCTGGGAATCTCTCATTCTCGAGAGCGTGTCGAATCATATTGTACTCGTCCTTCTTTGCAGGAAGAAATTCTCCTCTCCACGACCAGGGCAGTCGTCGATCGCATGTCTTTCCAGGACGATTGAAGTCGCAAGCCGCACAATCTGACTCTTGAATCATGGAATCGGGCTGCAAACGATTCGTCGTCATGATATTGGGATACATAGAGGCGACGTCCAAATGATAGATGAGTGGGTTTTCGCTGCAATTTGGATTCGACTTCAGCGCTGTGAGCTTTTCCTTGATCTGGTCTCTGACTTCTTCGTAGTTGTCAACTTCCTCCATAGTTTTCTTCTCTTCAACTTCGATGCAGAATTTCAAAGCCGCATCAAGATCCATGAGCAACTCGTCAATGGCTTTGGTGTCAATTTTGAAGTCGCAGGGGATGTCGCTGCGAAAAACACCTGCTTCGATACTTTCGACGTGACCTCCAACGTAGGTCTCAGACTCGAGCAGATGGCCTTCCCAAAATGCTTCCGTTGGAGGCTTGTGCTTGTTTGGAAGCAGAATACCTTTCTGGTAAGCTTGAACCATCAACAACATTTCGCAGAGGGTACCGGTTCCTTTCCGTAATGTGTCGTCCGGTCCAAGAGGAATAATCGTACATAGCGAGAAAATGAAGGGATGCACATATTTCATGTACAAGTAGTAAGTGGCGACAGCATCGGAGACCGAGTACTCGGCGAGCGTTTGAGGTCGTTCGCTGGCATATGGTGTCATGAGTTCGGGATCCAATTCGTCAGGATCATATCCCAGTTTCGCAACAGTGACGGCTTTCAAGCCTCGGCTACCTTGGGGAAGGTAACTGTCTCGACTGACCCAGGCAAAAGCGTCCATGTGGGCACAGTAATTGGACTGGTAAATGTCCTCGCTGTTCTTCCGAAATCCAATCTCCTGGTACATGTCGATTCCCAGCACGCTCGCTCGTGCTTCCACAAATGGCCAATCAAAAAAGTCACCGTTGTAGGTGACAATGACTGTGGGTTTTGCTTCTTTGATGTGCTCGAAGAAACGCTCTATCAGAGCCTTTTCGTCCGGTTCGTTGAAAATCATAAATGGGCCGTCATATTCGGGCTTAGGCGTGTACTCGAAATCTGAAATGTCCTCGGATACGATCTCTCGATTCGTTATTAGGAAACCTTGTCCATCGATCATGTACGATATCATCATAATCTGATCAATGGTGGCATCCGGAAATTTGAGGGGTAATTTTGTCGTCTCAATATCGTATGCCATGACAACAGGATCCGCACGAGTGAGTCGTTCCTCGATGCAGGTCAAACTGACAACACCGTGTTTTGCTTCGACCGTATACCATTTTCCAATGCGAATATCTAGAATTGTTAGAGGAAATCCAATCTCATCTCCTAAAGCACGTACCTTTGTCAATCGCAACTCGAACATGGTAAGGAACATCGTACTCTCGAATATCAACAATGAAATCGCTCGGGTCCGTCGCGGCATTAGCTCGTTTATCGTAATCTTCGTCTTCGTCAAAAATATCAAAGCCAGCATTCGCGCTGCAACTCGTCAGCATATTGTCCAATCCTACTCTTTCTTGCAACACTCACCTAGCAACCTCTGCATAAGTATCCATCGCATTAACCTTCTTCTTGTTCTTCTCCGCAATAGGCATAACCACCTTCCGAACCGCAAGCAAATCGTTCACATTCGCAAAATCTAGTTTCAGTAGTGTCCGTCTATACCCCGACAAATGATTCGGCATCTGCAAATCCTCCTTTTCCACCCTCGAAATCTTTTTAACAACACCATCAGCCATGCGCCTTATCCACTCCTCAACCTCGGGCTCCCTCCCCCGCTTCACAGCAACCAAAAAATACGGCTCGTACTCCAACGTCGCCTTGAAAGTATCATCCTCGCCTCCATCACCAATAAAGTAGAAATCCACGCCCGCGCGGCCACCAGGGTAATTCTCGTCTTCGACGGTGGTGGAGTGCATGTTACATAGCCATCCGACGCGTTTGGGACCGGATTCGTACCGCGCGAAGCCCATGGATTCATCTATGCTGTTTGCGAGGCGTGTTTGTTCCCATTTTTCGGTTTGTGAGGTGCGTTCAGTGGAGAGAAGTGATCCGGCGGAGACTGCTTGGGGTTTTCCTCGCGTGTAGGAGGTTTGGCCGCCTTTGCCTAGTCGCCGGAATGGCTGGCCGGCTCGTCTGGGAGGCATTGTGGATGGAGTGTGGTGAGGGCGTGTGGAGGTTTTTGAAGGTCGATTATGACAAAGATATCATGATCGAGAGATTGACGATCCGTAGAATGTTCAATTGCGAAGAGAATGTCGTCTTGTTGTGTATAGAGGAAAAAGTGAAGGCGAAGTTGTCAAGACTCGCTCGACGCGTTAGACATGGAATTCACGCGTCAAACACGCTAGGGGGCTAAATTGGTGATGCCTTATGGAGCCTGAGGTTTGTCACATATTTCTCGTTCGATGATCCATCCATACAGGTGGATTCAACTTCGTCGAATTGATCCTCCATTTTTTGGGTTGCTTCGCTCCTTGAATTTGTACGTATCAAATCGCTCTCACTTAATTCATATACTTCCAATTCGACTGCAATCCAATTCCATCGTCCGTTCCCAAGCAAGCATCTATACGTATATAAAAAATAACCTCCAACAGCTAACCTATACAACCTACCACTTAAATCCTCCACCCCCCAACCACCACCATGGCAAACCGAGACTCAGGCATGAACTCAGACGAGGCATCTCCCCTCCCTCCACCAGACTACAGACCCCAATCAACCGAAGACTTCGCAAAGCAAAAACAACCACCCATGCGCGGTCTAATAGTCGACCCAAAATATCCCCCCACAGTCTCCGAAGCCAAAGCAATATGGACCGCAAAGGATGCCGAAGCAAAACGGAATTCCACCTCCCCCTCATTCATCCCCACCCCAGAACAATTAGGCCAAGACGTACGCCGCTCCTCGGGTACATCACAAATCCTAAACACAGCAGCCGCCCCAACAATAAACGAAGCAATAAACACAATGCCAGGCGGCACATTCCACACGGCAGGTGGTCGTGAAGCCTCCGAAAATGCTCCCACACTATACAACGCCGTCTCAAAAATATCTCCCTCGTCCTTCACAACAATCCACAAACAACCATGTGTCCGTGAAGCCCTCCTCCAAGGTATGGCCGCTGGTTTTCTCGTCGCCGGAATAACAGTTATATCTGGTCGGCCAACAGCAAAGGCCGCCTCATACGCCATGTACGCTTTTCTGCCGACGAGTGCCGTCGGCTTCCAGTATTGTCAGTTTCAGCGCACGAGGGAGAGGGAGGGGATGAGAATGGCGATTCAGATTGTGGAGCAGAAGAAGGAGGAGAAGGCTAGGGCCTTGGCGGAACGGAGGGAAAAGTGGTTGGCTAAGAGGGAGGAAAAGCGGTTGTTGGAGGAAGCTGAAGAGGCGAGGAGGAGGGAGAGTGAGAGGAGGTGGTGGAAGTTTTGGCAGGGACGGGGAAGTGGTGATTCGAATTCGAGGTAAGCTTGATTTTGCAACTTTGGAATTTGTAAAGATATCTGGTGTATATATAGATTGCATAGTGGCATGACAACGATGAGATGAAGAGTGTCTGTATAATAATAATTGCATTTTGAGTTGGGTATCACAGTCCCACCTCATCCCATCACAAGTATCCAAATGAACAGTTCCATTCGTCGAATCCGTGAGTACTCCTGCCAATCTTAGGTCCATGTACATTGTATCATCATCCCCTGGCATTGGTATTTCCAAAGCCAGTCCTGAACTCCGTCATAATGCACTCTCATATCCTTACTCATAAACAAACCCTAGCCAGTGCACTGTGTCTTGATCAAAGTACAATCTGTTGCCAATCCCACTCTTCTAACTCCCAAGAAACCATCCATATTCAATCCGTAGTTCATAAAACCTGTCCCACAACCATTTAAGAGCCGTCGTAATTTTCGCATTAGTCGTCCAAACCATGATCCTCATCTCTATCTCATTCAACAAACCTAACGACTCTTCCCTTCTCCTCACTAGCCCCACCACCCCCCAATTTCATCCCCCTCCTGCGTTCTTCTGCTCTTCGACTCCGGGCTTCCCTACTTTCCCGATTCTTCCACTCCATAATCTGCTGTCTCCGCCTCTGACTCCTCGCATACGCCATGGCGGGCGTAGGTCGAAACCCAATCCCATTAATACCATATCCATCATCATCAGGATCGAGCGCTAAATGTCCCGTAATTTCTGAGTCTTGCCACGTGAGATCTGCTGCCGTGGGACTGTCTGCTGAGTTTGGTGGTTTGAAAGTTGTTGAAGGTAATGTGAACGCGGTTGGTGAAGTGGTGGTGGCAGGGGGTGGAGGACTGCCGCGATGTGAAGAGGGCGCGGGTGGTTGTGGTGTCTCTGGAACCTCAGCTTTATCCCTGAAGCTTAACGAAGTGTGCCAACTCATTCCTCCAGCCCTTCTTGACCCAAACCCATCTTCTGAAGTAGTAGTAGTAGAAGACGAAGAAACATCCTCAAACCCCTCCAACCTAACTTTCTTCCTCTCTTTCTCTCCCTCTTCCCCACCAAACCTCAATACCGGCACCTCAACCTCAACCTCATCTCCCACACCCATCTCCCCCAACCTTCTCGCAACAACACTACGAGGACTATTTCCCCCCTCCTCTAGCACCTCACCACCAACAACCCTCGGCGTTGCCAAAACCTTCGGACTAAACCTAACCCCCATGTGATGAGAATTGATTTCCGCAAACCCCCTCGCCTTCTCCAATTCCCCCTCAACCCTCAACTCCGGCCGAAAAGTCCAAAGCACATCCGACTGCGAATTCGTCCTCTTCCTCTTAGGACTACCCTTCATAATCCCCTCCAACTCCACCCCCTCCGTCCGCGCATTCGTTTGTAGCGGATGCAGCCGCGGATGTGATTGATGTGGTGGTGGTGGTGGTGGAGGAGGTGGTGCGGGGAGACTCATGGCCGTTATCGCGTTCGTCCTTGTGCGGAGGAGGATGTCGCATGCGTCCATAAATCTACCTTCAAGCTCACTCCAAAGCCCACCAAAAGTCCCTTCGTTTTATGGGCGCAGATATTTTGAGAGATGGAAGAGTTGTTGTGAGGGATAATTGAGTGAGTTGGTGGGGGACCCCCCCCATTGATGTTGACGGCGATAGAGGCAAGCGGGATGCTTTAGGTAACAAAGCTAGTCGTGGTTTGCTGATCCCAACGCCGGGTAAGGCTGCATTTAGGGTTGCCTCGTTCGGGAGGAACTGATCCGATAGCTTTCGTTTGCGGATGGGGTATACAGTTCACATTCAACATTCAAGCGCAGCAGAGAGTTGTCTGATCGATTCAATTCATTCCTCGCATAGGACAGCAATTTCGCAACGGAGAGAGTACATTCAAATTACCTAGTCTGACGATACTGCCTTGTAATCCTACAATCATCTCCCACACATCGCGCACAAATAAGAATACGAAAATGATGATTAACAATGGGTACTAGTAACAGCACTCTGCCGCTCATACAATGCTCAGCAATCAATACTCCTCCCATCAACATCCCTTTTCCCGGTGAATAGGACGCCAAAAATAACAAACTTCTCAACGCCTTCATGATCCATGTCTATTCATTTCCTAAAAATTACGACTGCCTTCTCTTTGGGAACCATGCCCCCGTACCTTCATATTCTCTTCTCCATCACGACTGATGAACCGCAACTGGAGGCGGAGCCCCATTGACCTGCCCTGGAGCTGCATATCCTCCATTTTGTATCAGCGTCGGTGGTTGCGGCGTTCCACTCGCCTGTCTTGCCGGTGTTCCTATCGGCGCAGCCAGCCTCTGCTGTTGCTGAGCATATTGTTGAGCCGCATATGGCTGACCACCACCTTGACTGACAGGCGGTCGATAGTATGACGCGTTCTGCTGTGGAGCTCCCGTCGTTGGTGTTCCGTACGCTGGTCTCGGCTGACTATACTGAGGAGGTGGTATCGATGCAGATGTCGTCAGCGGTGACGCTGTCCGTGCTTGAGGAGTTTGCGCGGCAGGGTAGTTGTACATCGGTGCTGCTGGCTGAGGACGAGCCTGATATGTTGATGCCGGCGCAGGCGTGTGTGCGTATCCCTGTCTCTGCGTCGTAGGAGTGCCTTGGTATTGTTGTTGCTGTGGCTGTGTGTAGTTCGTCTTCTGCCCTGTAATATTGTAAATATTTTGCAGAGAGTTAGACGCATTGTAGTTGGCGGGTCGCGGAGCGGCTTGTGCATGTGCCTGTGGAGTGTAGGCAGGTCGGGGTGTGGTAGTTGGATAACCACCTGAATATGTCTGAACACCACCGCCTGAACGCTGATACGGAAGAGCAGCTGGGCGAGCTTGCGATTGAGGTTGGTAGAATGCCGGCTGAGCTGGTGGTCTGACTGCTGCAGGAACAACAGGTGTTCGGCCGTGAGCAGCATATTGGCTTGGAGTCGCATTGTAATTCCCATAGGTACCAGACGATCCAGTACGATGAAGGCTGGCGGCAGGTGGCGCTGCCGCAGCGGCATATGCCTGTTGCTTCAGCGCACGCGCTGCCTCGTCCTCTGCCATGACACCGCGAGGATTGTCTGACTCGATTACAATGCTTGTCTTGATGTTCAGCTCCTCCAACTGATCGCCATTCAAGCGAGCTACAGCATATGGAGGAAGTGAATTAACAAGAAGCGCTAGTTGCAACTTGAGCGTTTTGTAGACTTCCATCTCCGCAGTCGAAGGCGTCGATGGACTGCCCATCAAGTCGGTGAGTGGGTTGTTCTGGCCGACCGTGGTTCTTGAGCTTGTCGCTAAGGATGAATTTCGGATGCGCTGGTATGATGAAAGTGTCTCCAATAAACTTGAGATTTCTTCCAACATTTCTTCGACTTCTTTCGCTTCTTTTTCCTCCTCTTCCAATTTGTCGAGACCCAGCGCAACTGGATCAAATGACTCGACTGCTTCTTTGATTTCCGCCTCTTCCTTCTCAGGATCCACAATTTCTTGCACTTCCAAATCAAATAATGCAGGATCGATGGCCAGACTGGCTTGCGCAAAGCGGTCACTGATCTTGTTCCACCAAATTTCGTTGCGAGTCTCCTCAGGCACAATCGCCCCGGAATCATCATGGCTGGGAGCAAAACTTCCATACACCTTGCGGAAGAGCGCTTCCTCCTGCGCGCGCTGCTGGGCCTCTTTCTCGCCAGGAGACGGTGCCAAGAATGCTTCGCCTGTGCTTAATGTTCGATCGCGTTGTTTTCGCTTGGCCTGAGGAGATGTCGGCTCTTGCGGCGAGTCTACACCACCGTATCCTAGCCATTGCCCAACCGATAATCGAGCAGCACACCAATTGTAGCTATTCCGACGAGCGGATCTCGCTGGCTGGTCCAGAGGAACAAACGTGATTGTGTTTCCAGTGGTCGTCAACTTCTTCGACGGCTTTGGAGGTTGAAGTTTTGGTAAGGTCGCCGGCGGAGCGAAAAGAGCACCGATCGTCGATGCTTTTTTGCTTTTCGTGTCGTCCAGGGGTATTGATGGAATTTTGGTGGTTGAGATGAAGTTGGGAAGCCCGGACTCACGTAAAGGGGCAACCACCTGCACTGAGGAGTTGAGTTTCGCCGATTTGACTTGCCCACTCACGTTCACAGGTAGCTGGAAACTTGAAAATAACTGCCTGGGTCCTGGCGCGTTGGCGAAGACTGTCAGCACAGGCTTGCCATTCTGCAGCACATTTCCATCCACAACTTCCGCCTTTATTGTCACTTCGGGAGTTGTCGCATCACCGTTTGTAGGCATTTCCGCGCCATCCTTTGCGCTCTCTTTCAATTCCACTCTGCTCTTTTCCGCACGGACAATATCGTCTAGCACCTTCTGAAAAGCGAGCGCCGTATTGCAGAGTCGCGTCTCTTGTGGTGACAGGGGATTCGGTCGTCCATATGGACTGGGATGTACGTTCGCGTCCTTCGCCTTAATGGGAGCAAGCAAAACCTGGGTCACCAAATCCACATCTTTCACTAACGCGTCCAAGTTTGAATAGTGACCTTGCTTGAGTTTGTCTGCGATGGTAGCAGGGGCATCTTGATTGAACTTTGTACGTTTCGCTGTAGGCTCGCTAGAGGTAGATGACTTCTTTAGCTCGGTCGTTACGTTAAATGTGAGGATTGATGGCGTGGTATCGTAACTGTAGGAAGAATGTTATCAGTACATGCGGCTTTCTGCATGTTGAGTTTCAGATCAGGGACACTCACTTGGACAGCACAGTGAAGATATCCGTCAGTGTATCCAGAAAAGAGACATCTTTGGTTGTGGCGGGAGGACTCTGTTTCGGTGGTTCCGATGCGCCATTGGATTGCGGCGCATCCTCTTCTGAAGATGCGCGCTTTCGTTTTGCTGGTGGTAGAGATGTGTCGGGTTGTTGAGGCTGTGGTGGTGCAGCTGGTGTGCCATTGGCGACTACTTCGGCCGCGGACATGGTGTTTGTTTACCAAGTCGGTGTGGATGGCCTGGAGTGCCTTTAATACGCGATGGGTTGGGGGCAGTTTTGATGGGCAATTGCACGGGTCTGCTTGTTGAATGAAATGCCAGATATGCCCCGAAATGGATTGCGGCCGTGTGTTTCGATTTGAAGACGCGTTATTATCGAGTGTTCATCCAGTTCTGATGGGGCCGTGGGTGTTGCGCGTCGAATGTTCTCGTTGGCGATGGGGGTAGCTCTGCACCGTTGTGGTTCTTTTGCTTGCAATGATCCGGGTGAGAACACGAGCCTTCTTCAAGAAAAATAGGATGCCTCAGGCAAGAATTGGTTTTCCTTCAAATTATGGATGTTTCGCTCATTCCAACCATCGAAATGAACTCGTGGTTGATCGCTTGCATGTTATTGAGTTCTCCTTGGTCTTGGTCTGCATCGCAAGTGGTTGTTGTTCCTGTGTCTTCATTATAGGCACTTCCTAATCCCTCTAGCGTTCATCATGGCTTCTAGGAATCGACTTCAACTCGAACCTTATCAAGTCTTGCATCAATCGCCGTGCCTGTATCAGCTCTCTTATCATCTTACTGCTATGCCTATCCTTTGCAACTTCGATATCGCCCTGCTGAACTCCGATAGCACACATTAAAAAGCGATTTTGGCTACATGACAATGCCTGCCAACACAGCAAGTCTTACGCGTGCTTGTTTTCTAGTCAAGTACCAAAGTATAGTTGGAATCGATGATCACCATGGGTCTTTTGCGGTCAGATCCGCCTGCTTGCGATTCGATTTTGCTCTCCCTGCCGGTCAACTGCGGGCCTCCGCAACAAGATCAATTTTCATTGTCCTTCCGTCGCGGAAAGACCACAGGCTTCACTGGCAAGAACATAAGGGTCGACGTTGCGATGGTCTATGAAGAGACGTGGTATAACAATCTCATAGGTTACAGTACACCTTCGAGGACTACGATTGAAGGAAATCCGCTTCACCAACATTCGGGTGCCCAAGCAGTGCTTCATCAACGTTTTGAGCCAGATATTCCATGCTTGAGCTCAGCAAGTCGTCCTAGGACTCAGCAAACACGCCATCCGCATTCTCTGCTTTCTGTTTTGCACAAATCACAGCCAGCACGCCGCTCTCGCCCTCCAGATATTCCAACTGCCCTTCCACGAGGTTTAGGGCATTCCAAGGCTGCTCGTCCGTCGATTCACTCAATCATCGCTGCATGGGGCTCTGGACCCGAATTCCCATTTGATCTGTGTCGTAAAGTGAATCTTGAGTCAATCGTGGAGGCGATATGGTCCCTTCTGCTGTTTATTAGCAGAGCAGCCAAGTCACGGAAAATTTGAAAAGACTTGCCATGATTTCTACCCTCAATTGAGGTGAGTATTTGGGGATCTGTGGTCAATGAATCTTGCTTCGCCGTGCGCCGTATTGCAAAATATATCTCTTCAGTCGACCAGCCTGTCTTTTGACTCGACGAAATGACGGTGGACGTATTCTTCTCGCCGTCACTGGATGAAGTATTGGTGGTTGCCTCAGGGTCGAGCATGGTATTGAATTATGGAGGCGATGGCAGGATAAAGCGAAGATGGGAGCTTACAATGCATGGACTTAGATACTTTTGAGCTTCTCTTAAAACTCCACAATCACTTGAAATCCATTATGGCTTAAATACGCAGATTGGCAAGTCGTCGAGGACCTCAGACGAACAGCAAAACTACTCTTCTGGCTATGGAGACCTCAAAAGCATTCTGTCAGGACCTTAATTCAGTGCATGCGCTTTTGTTTGAGATACGCTCCGGGTAGACACGGGCGCCAGCATTATTTGAGAACCTCATGGACTGCATACTATTCAAATGGAAAATGAGATGCCCAAGGGTACAGGAACGAGCATTGGCCGAGGACCTCAATAACATTATTGGCAGATCTAAAGCACTCTATCTTATTCTGTACCCAACACTAGCTGGATTGCAAGGCTGAATGCCTCCATGCCTTTACAGTTTCATCGATTTAGAATGACGCATGGTCGAGGCACAAGATATCCACGCACGATGGAGTCTCATACTACGGCCAATCGATTTTGCAGATTTTCTGCAAGGAAACCTAGGGAGGAGGCTTAAACTCCGGCAACGCAAATGTAGATGGTGCTTTTCGAAGACCTCACCGTTGAGTGGACATTTGTAAAGACCTCACCGTTGAGTGGACATTTCTAAAGACCTCACCGTTGAGTGGACAGTCGTAAAGACCTCAAAATTCGTTGGGCTGCATTGAGGACCTCAAAGATCTATTGGCCAGCATTGAGGGCCTCCACGCATGCTGAGTCTGCCTTGCGGGAAACTCTCTAAGCGAGTCCAATCACTACAAGGCTCCAAGTTCATGCATGCACGAAGTCCTGAGCTGGTCTTGTCTACATAAATGGCACCCACTCTCCCCCTTTCTTGGTGCGCTGTTGCGTATTTCCCTGCTTTGCGTGCTTTGCGCGCAACGCGCAACTTGGCGCTCGGTTTTTCGGAGCAGCTATCATACTCTCGGTACAACCTCGCAGATGCCTTCTTAACGCCCAGATTGCTTACGTTTATTTTCTTCTAGCACAATACAAAGGCCTGTAGTTTGGCAGCTGCGCGGAGGGTCAACTCCGCGCCCGCCAAATCCCACCGACACGATATGATCATCGCATAACGCGTAGATCGTATCCCTACCTACCGCGAAAGTCTCAGACCTATGAACACACCATAACCAACGACAACGACAATGATGCTTTCAATCCTGAAAATTTACCCTGGCCTTCTCGATTTTCAGACGCAGACAATGGCCCCAATTCGAACCACACAACAGCCAATGCACAGGGCTGCGTGTGGGAAAGTGTCAGCACGCAGAACCCTTTCGAAATCATCGCTGGGGACATCAGCGTTGACTTGCTCACCCCACTATCTTTCTTGATCAGTAACAATTTGAATAATTGGAACTCGCTCAACCAGGAATTTTCCGGGCGACAAGACGATGTTAATTTCGATGACCCTGCGCTCTTTTATGACAGCACATCTCTTTTCTCTTTTCCGGACACCACGGAGCATCAGCTATCCTCTAGCGACGACGCACTAATGGGGAACTTTGTCGACGAGGCTGCAACGCTCGAACTTTGTGTCTCCATCGGGTCTCAAACATCTGACTCAACATTCAAGACGCATATGCTGTCAGAAATACCAGACTCGGAGGATGCAACTTTCGTCCATCAACAAACCGCAGCGAAAGTGCGCATTGAACCTGTGTCGAAGCACAATTGCACTAGGGGCAAGTGCCAATTCACCGCTTCCACATTGAAGCAACTCCAGTAAGAGATCTTTGGAAGAATGCACATTATGACGAGCTAACCGTCTCGTTAGGACGCATACTCATCAATGTCACTGCCCTTTTGTCGGATGTGACAAGCCCTTCTCGGAACGCTCGTCTGTGAATCGACATGTCCGAAAACATCACAAAGGTCATCAAGTCAATTATATATGTGAACATTGCTCGTATCAAGGAAGACGCGACAATTGGAAACGACACGTCGAGAAGAAGCATCCGTTGCACTCATCAAAGACACCGGAAGAATTTGGTTTGCTGCCAGCCCTTTCATCTTCCGCATCCGCCTCCTCTACGTCCTCATCCTCGTCCCCTTCATCCTCGTCCCCTTCATCCTCGTCCTCGTCATAATCAAATCGTTGGTTTGCTCGTTCCGCTATCAGGACAACGACTTTGTCCTTGGAGGTATGGTTTGTGAATGTGCTTGGTTTGCATCAAGCTATTTCTACAACGAGGACTACCTACAAGGCGACTACCTACGACTAATTGGCTTCCTCGCCAGATTGACAATGATTATATGGAGAGTCGCTCTTCGGGGCGCGCCATACACTCATGCGTCGTTACATATACGAACCACTTCGGAAAGGCTTTCCGTTGGAGTATTAGACGCCCACATAGGGCGGTTGGCCACTCATGTCGAGATGGCAAACTTATACGAATATACGACCTCGATGGTAGTCACAGTCTGATGGTTTTTCATAGTTCAGTTTTTTCGCACAGGCTTGGGCTGCGAATCCTACAAGTGTAGATGATCTCCTAGGGGGAATCTTGGTAGCGCGAGAAACCCCGTGTCCTCTCCTCCCGGGCCATAAGAGACGAATGATTTGATACCATCATTTGTCCGGCTATTCTATCCTGTCTCGCAAATCATGGCAGGATGCATTATACGACCAGTATATTGATGGTAAACTTTGAATTCCACTTTCAGAATGTCTCTAACGCGCGCGTTTTAGTCGTCATCCTGTTCTGCTCGAATACTTTCTTACGGTGCTTTGTTTGAGATTATTTCCTTAGAAGCCTTGCTCTTCCTTCTGAAAAGCTTGGCTCGAGGTTGTTTTACCAAAAAGCTTTGCTCAATACGCTTTGCCCAGGACACAGGGTTTACAATCTCTTCCAATTCAGAGTGCAGGGAAATGCTTATCGGTCGGCCTTTCTGCAGGCGCAATATTCTCAGGGATTCCTCGAGGATTGTACCATGCATGTGTATAAATTGAAATTTGTTGGTATTCTCGCTCCCTTTGTTGCTAAATCATTGGACCTTGATTTTACTACTCTGTTTTGTGTATCCTACAATTAGACCACGTTCAAGTGCCAACGGGAGTTTTTGATGAATATATGGTAATGAATGTCGTCTAACAGTAAGACGGTATGCGGATCTAGGCTTCGAAATGACCCAATAGTGGGTAGGCCACGAAACAAGGGCGCCGAAAATACCGCATCCATATCTACCAAATTCCTTGGGTTCCGACTTTGAATGTTGGATTACCACAAATAAAACTGAAGTGCCATTTTAGGGAAGAGGATTAGATATTTTGGAATGTCGCTCTGATTATTTTCTTTCTAGCTTGCTCTTCCTCGATTGTTCGATTTTCTCTTTTTTCACTGCCTATGAGATGAAGTCTGCGATGTAATTTCGTCACAGACGAACAAGTCTTCCTTAGACTGAGAGACTCACGATTGGCAGTTCCGAGGATTGCCCGCTCTGCCAAAGAAAATCTGGTCATCCGTCAACTCACGCGACTGTTAATACATAAGTCATTTACATGAACACGTCCTAGTACTTCTGGGTAGGCAGACATGAAGCTTAATATGCCGATATCCCAAAACTCACAATTTCATCACTCCAAACCTCCTCCCTCTAGTCGTTTGTTCAGAATAGCGAGTCTTATTCTTGCTCCTAGACGTGCATTCTATCGGTAAGAGGATATTTACCACCATCTCAAGACAATGACGCCTACTCCAAAGTCTAGTTCAAGCTTTCTGTCGCTTCCCGACGAGCTTATCTACCTCATCATCGACGCAACAGGGCCCTCCGAATTTGCAGCCTTCTGTTATCCTGCTAGTAAATATATAACATTGGGAGGGGAATAATCAAGGACCATATTTTTTACAAGAATTTGATGAAATATGACGAGTATGGCCGCCTAGTACTTAGCGATGGGCCTATTGAGATACTTTAACGACTACTCTTAGCTCCGCCGGTCTACATTAGAACAATTCTCCTGCTCTGTGTCACGCTCTACGCCACACCACTGATTGACAAGATCTAGGAATGCTCATTCTTGTGATAGAAGAAGAAGGAAAAATCAAGCCAGAAGTAAACTCCTTGTTTACGAAACAATTGGGGTGGATGGTGGATGAGCCTTTTTTCCCAAGAATGATGTCCTTGGTATATGTTGACTAAGCCCATTCCTTGCTTATGGTTTCATCCATTCCTGCTCCGAATCGCAAAGCAATGTAGCTTTGGAGATGATCATTATAAACTGAACAAGGTAATAGTTTTCATAGCGAGATGTTTTCTGAGACTGCTAGGAATTAATCGATGTCAATGTCGGATTAAACGTGGTGATTAAATTTCAGCTTCTCGAGGGCTTGAATTGGTGATGCCTCGGAATTAGTAGATTCTACATTTATAGTCTGTATGCTAGGAATTCCATTATTAAAAGGACTTGCTTGAACTACATTACCTTCCGGAAATGTCCGACTCTAGATTTCCAAAGCCAGTCTCTGGTGATTTTCCATGGGCCGATTACATTCACGTCAAGGGGCACACTATGCTTACAAAGCGCCGGGGAATTCGGAAGCTGTGTGAATTTCCCCGGAAAGTGTTCGAACTAGACTTTTCCCGTATCTCAGCCAGACTGGAGCTGCCCATTCAACCGAATAGGAATCCTAGGTAGATCCGAGACTGCTCCTTCTCCTTTCGAATATCGCTTGCTTACGATTGAATCTGGTTCAATTATCGACTTATTATTCTTTTCTCAGACTAGAATCTATAAAGCGCATTCAACATAGGCGAATTGAATGAGAGAAATCGGATATCCTAAGCTACCGGATCCTGAATCAAAGGCCGGAATCTGGAAGGAGGCTTTGATTAGCAAGGGATCTCTGGCCAGGTAGGGACAGACGTTATTGAAATTACTAGTTTAGCTACCTCTTTAACATCTCCAAACTCCATCAGAACTCCATCATGCTCGACATCTATTATTCCTTGCCTGTACTGATAAGCCTTACTTCTTGTTTCTATATACGCCACGTAAACAATGTCTATCATATCATTCGAGTAAATCGTCTCCCAGCTACACAATGAATCCACCTCTAGTCTTTCGAAGGAGGATGACGCGATAAGGTTATCAAATGGGTGTCACCCTCCCTCGCAGATCCAGATCCAGCTTCCTTTCGGAGTCGATCGTATAGGAGAGATGTCTTTTGCAGATTGGAAATTGGAACTCATAGAGTCTTTCTGGTCACACTTCCGGCAGACAGGATATACGCTCCAGCATATTTTACTTGGTACACTCGCATTTGGTGCTATCGAACCTGCAAACATTAAAGCTATACTTTCTATGCGAGGTAAATCTTCCTAATTTAGAATGTGTCGGACATTACTGAACGAACTTCTAGGTTGGTCCATTCGAACACAAGTCAAAATCGTTCCACAGGTATTTGGAGATGGTATATTCACCCAGGAAGGCAAGCCTTGGAGAATTTCGCGGGAGCTACTTCAGCTACAATTCGGCCATACGACGTATGCGAAGGATGGAAAGCTGGATATCTAAAGAGGCGGTCGATAATCTTCTTAACGTCTCCGAAGCGATGGCAGGGTAGTAGATCTCCAAGCTTGGCTAGGTGGCAGAGCTAGACAGAATTGGCAATGACGTTTCCAAAAGCGATTCCTGCGCAGTTCTTCGTTAAATAAGCTTTCGAAGTATAACAGCTGTATCAACGTTGTTTTCTCTGAGGCATTTTCAATGAAAGAAGAGGGTCATGGATAGGAATTTATTCTCAGGCCATCAACATCCAAATCTACTCATGAAACCATCCCTCGAGAACGGAAAGTCATCGGTCATCTTCATGGATATTCTCAGAGAGGTCCACCTACCGAACGAAGTTGTTTCAGTAAAAATTACAAGAGTATGAAATCACTGTCCACATATCTTTGCCCAGCTGCTCGCCTTTTAGCATGGGGCGCTCCAATCTGCAGTCGAAAGGGTATTGCGCTGCTTTCTGCAAAGGGTCACAAGCCTTAGGAGTTGTTCGTCGACCAATATTTTTATCTCCACTCCAAATCTGGTTTCGCTGTCGAAGTGTTCGCCGGGCCTATAATTTGGGACACACCTCTTCTTGGAAGAATTTCACTCAGGAACGAAATTTTGAACGTCGAACCGGAATTTGGCTTTCAAACAGGGATTATGATTGATCCAACCAAAAACATTTGACTAGCTATGCATGCGACAAGGATCTAGCGCCTCACGAATTATGGGGAAGCCTGTAAAAGATAATGCAATTGAAAATCAAAAACTACCTCACATTCAAAATGCCTCCCATCCACAATTTGTCCAACGACATGAATATGACAAGCGGCCCACAGAAATCGAATTATCAATTTCTTCCTCACACTATTGGTTCGTCAACTAACTTTTCCATCGCATCGGCGTACTACGAAGTCTACCTCATTCATTGTACCAGTTTTATGGTCATTTTTGGTGTGGCAGATCCCTAAGCTGTTTGAAATTAGCAACTTTGAGGTCTGGCTGAGGATGAAGCCTTACAAGACATTCTGTACAAGCGTTCCCGAGAACCTCAACTCGTTCATGTTGGTAACCTTCACGTGTAAAATAGCAACAATAATACTTGTCGTAGCCTCCAGACATTTCAAATTTGCAGTGGTGATTAAAGTGAGAATGGGTAGTGAAACAGTACATACTCTTCGAATAACTGGGTAACCATGCAGATTTATATCGAGAAACCTCGCGGCTTTACTGTGGACTGAAGGTGCACTTTCAGTCATCATGGGCCAACAAAAGAAAGAATCTCATGAGTTGAGTTTCCTGGGCCAACTATGATGGGCCATGAGCCAAGTCAAACGAACACAAAGAATACGCGCTCCCTCTGCGCTGAGCGAAGAAGGTACGGAAAGGGGCTAGTTCTATCGGCAAATATTCTTCTAGAGCACAAAGAACGGAGCCTCTCCTCGCCTGAAACTAAAGATTGAACAACAAATTGCTATGTCTGTAGGGCATCAAGATTGATGAAATCATTCATTCCACTCCATGTCAAGGAATCGCGAATTGTCTGCGTGTACAATTCGGATGGTAGCACGGAGAAACTAGCTGTGAGTCCAGACCAATTGTTCCTCAGTCGGAAACCATAGCGCCTGTTAAACAAGCTTCGAGGTAAAGTCTGCACAGCGGAATCAGCCTAGTATGTTCCTCCTTATTAGATCAATGTAGCTTTTCGTTTGCTGCGCCTCTGCGCACCAACAATTCCTTGGAAAGATAAGATGGCAGAGATCCCCTCCCTTTCTGGACCTTTTCACTCATACTCCTTCACCTTTGTTAGTATCATCAAGTCCGTTCGATCGTCGGTTCATACAGTCTCGTCTCCCATCTCAAGTCTCAAATATTCTTCGAACTTTCCGGAGTGCAATATCTCTTTTGCTTGACCCTTTACATCTACGACACAATCTGAGATCCAGAGCCTCGTGGTGATCATTACTGATCTGAAGGCAGTCGAACAAGTGAGACCCAATGTCATAGGATCCGACCAAGAATTGGCAGTGCCTATTGATATAATTACGCCCCTCATTACAACCCGAACATTGTCACCTAGCTCTGCAGTGCCTCGCCCACAAGTTCTAAACGCAAATGAACTCCTGCAACTGCAGAACTCGCCTGCCATCCTCCAGAAAGATGATCATGTCCGGGTCGATGTGTTGGACGAAGACAACGCTATAGCGAAAATTATTAAAGTTTGAAACACCATCGACTTGCAGTACTCTAAGCCTATCATCCGGAACCTCTGAGATGCCCGTCCGACGTTGTTTTAGTCCTCATGAGCTGCTTCTCGCTGATCATAGCGAGGCTTATTTAATGGAACATGTGAAGAGGACTGGTCGAGGTGAAGAAAAGCTGGTCTGTTGGCTCCCGCGTTGAAGCTTTCCGCCCGGATACAGCGGTAGGCATTTTGCACGAGACGGTTTAAGTAACAGCGCATAATGATTGTAACAATCAACTTCCCAGAAGGACAACTCCATCACGACCCTGACAGTAAATTCCTTCCTGCTTTCCTTCCTAATGTTCCGGTTTACACCATTCAAGTCACCGGAGTCGACTCCTTGGCTCAATCATGGCTCCTAAATCATGATTTCATCAATTATAGATATTTAGCATCCAAAATAAAGAAGAAGAAGAAGAAGAAGAAGAAGAAAAAGGAAGAAGGGAGAGCCCATCAACGAGCCCAAAAGGCAACAATCTCGTCAAAGTCTTTCGTCGTCAAGCTCTTGACATCTCGATTCTCCTTGGTAATCTCATTCCTCAGGCGACAAGCAACTCTAAGAGCAATAGAAGCTTTCTGTGTCTTGCCCGTCGCCTCGAACAATTTGCCTTTGAGGAAAGTAGTGCGAGCGATCTCGTTCTTGTGCGCACTCGGATCAACAGACCAGATATCCAGCGCCGCGTTGATCATAGTACTAAACGAAGTCAGAGAAATATTCAGCTAATTGAAGGTGGCGGTTCCTACATCGCCTCTTCGGTCTGGCCTAAGCGGATGAAATGCTCGGCGACCTTATGGGTGATATTTGCAGTGTAGAAATCTCTCTCGCCCACCGTCGCGCGCTGGTGATGCCACGCTCTCTGGTGGTATTCAAAACTTTCATCCCATTGGTTTTGCGCAGCACGCAGGTTGCCGAGGGCATAAAGGATAAGTCCAGTCCGGACAGATTCCCTATCGTTCTTACCTAAAGCCTTTTCTCTGCTAGCCAAACTGTCCAGAAGAAGCGCGTCGCACTCGTCAAGCTTGCCCTGCGCAAGAAGAGCCCAGCTCAAATTTGCCTCGCCCGAACGGGGAATATAGTTGGGGAGAGCTTTGCGTATTCGCAGCGCCTGCTTGAGATCGGCCTCACCTTCATCATACCGTCTATCCTGGATGCGCGAGATCCCTCGCTCTGCGTAAGCTAGGTATAGCCTCTCGTCGGCGGTGCCCAGCTGTTTGCAGATTTTGTAGACTAGTTCGAAAGAACGCTCTTTATGGTCGCGGCTTGTGTCAAAATCGCTGGCATCCATGGCGATTGCTCCTAAGCAGAAGTGGATGTCTGCAAGCAAGGAATCCCGATCTGCGTGTGTTGATAACTCGCAGATAGAGCGAGCAGTTTCGAAGAAGCCATCAAAGTCTTTTGTTCGTCCACGCTCCTTTTGATACCTGGTAATGTCAGATTCGACGGCAACGTGTTAGCTTAAATGCTCATACGCACCATGCAGCTTCACTCAGTAGCTTTGCAAAATGCAAGCTAGTGGGGCTGGAGAGATCTGAAATGGTTGGCCAGAGCTGATGTAGTCTTAGAACGTGGGGGTAAATAGCCGCACAAACAGGCCACCTTCCAACATGTAATCTGCCACCACTTGATTTGGGCTGGGGCAGCTCTGGTTCTTTTGATGGTTTAGGCATAGCTGATGGCCAGTCTGCCCAAAGAATTCGTACGACTTGGTCAAACATGAAACGTTTCTTCGTCATATCCATTGTTGCCAAGATCGCGTCTTGCACAATGCGGTGAACTGATATCTGCTGCTTTTGCTTGTCTCTTTGGACCAGAGACGATTGCGAGAGATCAGTTCGAGCCTCGTTGTAATTACTCTTCTTGAAGGGTGCGCCGTCGGATAGCAGTTCCACTGATGCTTCCCTCAACAAGTCTTCTCCAATGAAATCTGGATCAAGCAATGAGATAAGCTCTAAGAGCTGTCGTGCTTGAGGTTTCAGTTTCTCAAATGCCCAAACAGTGGAGATAGAGTGACGATATGTGACCAACTTGGTATCAAACTTTGTCTTATAAAGACTGGCATGTTCTTCATGATCCGTATACAATTCCAAGAATTCTGACAAGGTGAGGTCCTGTCGACGAATGATACCTGCCATCTGAGAGATGGCCAGAGGAACACCACCAAGGGCATCGGAGATTTTTTGCGCTGTACCGTCTTCTGGCTCAATTGAATTGGTAGTGAGATGATTAAACAGGGACAAGCTGTCTTGCTGGTTAAGTGGGCCAAGATCCAGGCCTGAAGATCTTCTCGTAAACATGTCTTTGGCCAACGGGTCGCGGCTAGTGATCAGAATTGATCCACTGCCCTGAGGCCAGTAGTCCGTCAAGATCATTGGGTCATCTGCATTGTCGAATATTAGTAGCCAGGTTGCTTCTGATCTAGCTTGACCGGGTTGAAGAAACTCATCCGAATCGGATACATGTTTTCGGGGATTGGAGAGCCATCCTTTCACAATTTCTCTGCTGACAACCTGACTCTTACACTCGGATGGGTCTTCAAGTCCTAGTGCCAGAGAAATTTGCTGGTAATGCTGGTCAAGTTTCGCAATTTCATCCGCCACGACCCAGAATACTGCATCGAAGGAAGATTTGTGACGCCGGGAGAACTCGCGGGCTATTTCTGTCTTTCCAATCCCTCCAAATCCGCAAAGGGCAAAATGTCGTAAAGCGGTGCCCGACGCCGTGACTAGGTTTTTCGAAGGCAAGAGATCGGCCGCAAGACGCTCCAAGATGTCTTCGCGGCCGCAGAAATCCTCATTTGCCCAATGAGTGTT
This sequence comes from Venturiaceae sp. KMAF11, assembly GCA_023078705.1. Taxonomy (NCBI): domain Eukaryota; kingdom Fungi; phylum Ascomycota; class Dothideomycetes; order Venturiales; family Venturiaceae; species Venturiaceae sp. KMAF11. The sequence goes on from JALGOQ010000015.1 coordinate 466,709, forward strand.
AAGCAGAAAGCATGGTAGACGAATGGTTTTCCGAGTCTCGATTTTGGGTGTTGCCGGATAAACCAACTCAAAGCCCGAAAAAGATGTTCCTTCTGTGGCTTTGTTCGATGGCCACTCGGTAAGTTCCATTTCCTCCACTGAGAGTCGTCAGTATGGCGACTTGGTGAAACACAAGTATTAAGTTTACCTCGCAATGGTAGTTCGCTCATCGTTGGCGAGTAAGCGCTCATCGTTGCGTATTGATATTCCTCTGAGACCATTAGCACCTTTCTGAAGCTTTCCGAGATCTTCAAAACCTACGATCCTCGAGTCGATTTGTAACAAGACGCCCAGCATTATGCAAAGTTTCGTAAATTAAACTATAGAGCTTGGGCAAACCTTCGCCGCCAACGCTCTTGGTGAAAAGGCATGTATCGTGATGATTGAGATTGAGGCCAATAAGTTTTTCCAATGGGGCATCAGTTTTACAAACCTCACGGCTAACTAACTGGAATGCGAGTTAGCATCCATAATTGAACCAAGGGCTCGGGACTGACTAGTTGGGAATTTAGCGACAATGAGGTAATTTTCGATTCTCTCAGTTCATAAATGGATAGAATGGGGGAACGGAAGGAAATTCCTTCGAATCTATCTGCGAGGTCGAGCAAAATGGCGCCTTCTCGCTCGTTAATAGTGGTGTTTGAGGTTCTCAGGTTCCCACCGGCCGTTGCTTCTAGGACGTCTCGGAACCGCACGAAACTGGTTTTCTTATCGCCATAGCGATGCGGAGTGCTTAGGAAGACAACGCCAGCTATAGCGTTCACAACTGATCCGTACCGAGGAAACTGTTTGTTAGCGACGCACAAAGCCTGCTTCACTACAACACCTCCCAAGCTATGGCAGACTATCAAAATCGGTTTCTTGAGGGTCTAGAGAAGGTACATTAGTAAGCGTGTTGGCCAACAGCTTGAATAGAATGAGTGTTGAACACTCCACTTGCCAGATCTGGGTCGGATTGTGATCGTACGTCACTCAAATGTTGGAGAAGATCGTAACCCAGCATCAAGATTGACTCCCACAATGGCTTGGTGCCCCCCTGTGGCGAAGCGTACTTATATGCGAGGATGCGCGCCCCAGCACCAGAGCCAGGAAGGGTGGCAAGCCATTCTTGGTCGACAAAGGGCCAGTGCTCCGGCGGGGTTGTTCCAATGCCAGGAACGAGGACAATGCTGGATTTGGGTGTCAGTGGAATGTTGAGCTGAGCCTTGGCGGCAGGTTTCTCGTACTCAACGCCATCCTGAGAAGTATCAACTGGTTCCCGCAGTACCTGAAGGCGGTTGGCCGTCGCGTAGCTCGTCTTTGTGCTCATGACACCAGTCTACTGAGGCACAAGATATTCCAGGAGTAGTGAGCATGAAATTGGACTCGGATAGAAAGCCGTTGGAGGGATGCGGGGCTCGGCACGTGGACGCGTTGGAGCTGTTGTCAGGAGTGTTTCAGCCATTACATACTAGGCCTAATTGGCCAGGTTTACGTCTATTCCCCTTCTATTTGGTGCTCTGCAGAACCATCTGCTGTTTAGTGCTGCATATCTGGACCTCAGAATACCAATAATTGATGCTCCACTTGGCTACCACACCGATTTGCAGTTGCGTGGCCAAGATGCTTGCACGTTGCTTTCACGCTTTCGACCGTAACGTAGTACAAAGGACATCAGTAATCAATGGATGGGAGAGACCCTATAGAGATATACTAGCTACGTGCTACAACAATGCAAATGGAAACCTCTCCACTTTACAACCATCCCATTGACGTCCGGCCCTGGGTGCTCGTTGCCCCTATTTCTTCTCGCCACAATGCCGGGCTCAAATCATCAGATATAATCAAAATAACATGCGCAATCCATTTCAGTGTGTTCAAGGTTCCTACAATTAATATGCAAGTGTCAATACGAAAACCAATCATGAAAAGATATTACACGATATGGCTCGAATCCTTCTCGCTGCTTCCAATCGTCTTCTCTCGCCTGAAGGAGTGACATCCTTTCCACAACTTCACCCACCACAGCCTCAGAGCCTGGAAGTCCCAAAGATAGAGAACGTAGGCAAATAGAGTGATTGGAACACAAAAGACAAAAAACCACCAAAATCTTAACGTGCTTACCCCAAGGATATCAACGTTCATACCAAAGAGGCTGGAGCTAAAGTTAAGAGGAATGAAGAACGTCGCAAGCAATGTCAACCTCTTGACTCGCTCAGACTGTTCAATCGCTTTGCGGGATTCCTCGATCGTGGCTTTATTCATTGCCAGAGTCATGCCACGAGTGCACATAAGTGATAAGTCGATGCAACGAACACGGAGTTGTTCATAGTCCTCCAAGATGCCTCTTGCGGTATAGGTGCTGTCGGAACTATTTGATCCAACGATTCTAATTGTCTCGGTCTCTGACGTCTGCGGGTGAATCAATCCTTGACTACTTTGTCCGGCCAATTTGCGGATTGTCCGAGTGCTATCTTTGAGCTGCTGGGCATGTCGATTGAGAATGTTGGAAAAATATTGTAAAGATTCTAACGCGTCATCTGGAACACCTTCGACTATGATGTTTATCTGGATTTGGATTCTGGACTCCATAAGATTCAAGAACTGGACTTCGGAAAAAGCCGCATGCGCATACAACGGAATGCACATGGAAAGCGGATCTTGAGGGGCGCGACGGGCAAGATCGACAAGCGCAATCAACGATTCGTACTGCAAGGGAAGGATGGTTGTGCTTTGCTGGACTTCCGAAGTATTCGTACCTGCATCTAGACGGTTGCTGGTAGTTCGAAACACCATCTTTTGATGATGTTGGAGGACAGGTAGTGGCGTCGCCTTGGATTCAATGTGATTTGTCCAAGGTCCCGGAGGAGATTGTTCCAAGGGTCTACCTTGGTCCATCCAGGCAATTACTAAATACCAACATCAGCAAAAACGTAGTTCACATGGTATGCAGCGTTGTCTCGTACCAGCCCATCCTTTGTCTGTTTTCGTGATATAGAGTGAGATCCATTGTTCAAGCACAGAGAAGCATGAGCACACAGTGGAGTACTCGCGCACCAGGGAGTCCCCACAGCACACTCTAGTTGACCCAAGCTGTTGTATTTTGTATGTTCCCAGCTCAGTAGATTGGTCTGAACGCTGCAACCGGAGATCCTGCCCGCCAAAATCATCACGATGAAGAAGAGTGCTCACACAAAGTCGAAATATGTTATTCGAGGAATTGGCCAGTGATGGGAAACTGTACGCATGCCTGTCAATGCTTGCGGAAAGAAAATCCATGTGTCGCCTAAAGAACTCCGGATCGATGTTGTATTTGCTCCCAATGGCTGACACCCATGATGGTGATATGAAGCCTCGAATGAAGACCATTTGTCCCAAGCCTCCCGCTGGAACAGAAGTGGCAGCGGAGAAGGCTTCATGTTGCCCTTGACTATATTGCTGCACATCCCAATTCCTCTCCCTGCTGCTATATACCAAAACTAGATCGTGAGGCTGTTCAGACTTTGAAGCGAAATGATCGGTATCTTCTTCCGATTTCGCCGAGTTGAAAAGGCTACGGTCTTGTAGTATCCATTCTCTAATGTCCACGTAGTTATTTCCAGGGAAGACAGATGTACTCGAATATCTCTTCGAGTGCGAGATGATTGCACGGGTGTAATTCTTCGGTGTAACTGCCAGGAGAGGGATTAATTGGGCCATGGACTGCGGCGGACAGATAACGGGATGGGACCTTACTTGCGGACTTTCTGCGCTCCATGTTCTATCGTGTAATACAGGTACACTGGTCGCGTAACTTGTAGTATGTAACGCACTTGACAACGCGCTGACAATTTGAGCAGCTGGGCTGGACAAAGGACAACTACTGTGGCAAGATCAGGCTGGCACTACCGGTGTTTATTATATTGGCGGAAACGGAGACTGAGCCTTCCTTCGATCCAGGGACGACGCCAATTTGCGGCACGGCACAAGCTCTTGCGCCAAAGCTTCACAGAACTCGGCATGGTATTGGCCAGAGCAAGAAGCGAGCCTTCCATAATTACTGCTGTTAGGCGCTAACAGCGGTTATGTAGTATTATTGGCGATGCGATCCCGTAATCCTTATCATTCGTGTTTGTCGTGGCGCATTGCAGGATTGCGAAATGGTCAAGGCAGCAACAAAGTGGGCGATACGCTGCCACCAGTCTTGACACATCTGCCCCTTAGCACCGCATCTTACATCTTCAATATCCTAATATTCGGTCGAATAGAACTACTGAAACACTCTGGTGAAGAAAGTTTCCAAGCATTGCGCGCCAACTACGGCCCGCCAACCGCCCGGATTAAGAGTGGGGGCTCTCCATCAATCTACTGGACTGACGTACCAAGAACACGTTCGGAGTCCTTCGTGAACTAAGCCATTCGACATTGTCAACAGATAATCCTACAATTTTGATTTCACGACCATAATCCCAACTCAGAATTTCGACTCAATTGATATCCCTCATTCCGCTTCTGGTGCCATCAATTTGAATCAAGTTTGGCTTTCATCCAATACTCATGGATCTCCTCAAGAGAGAGTAAGTGTCCTGTAACAAAACTGTCTTTGTATCGCTTTCAGCATGGGCCCCGTTGGTCGTCGACATGAGAGTAGCACCACGAATGTCGAATACCGAAGCTAACAAAGAATGCCACCAGCTTCCCAGCAATCCGTGCCTGCATTTTCGACATGGACGGACTCCTCATCAACTCCGAAGACATAATCACGCTAAGCACGAACCGACTTCTCGAAAAGTATGGAAGGCCTGCGTTCACTCCGTCGATACGAGCGCAGCTCATGGGTGTCCCAGACTCGACAAACAGCGACGTATTTCACAACTGGGCCAAATTGCCCATCTCCCGCGAGCAATTCGCCCATGAATCGACGGAGCAAATGCGACTACATTTTCCAGACTGCGAGCCGCTGCCTGGCGCGGAAAAGCTTCTGTTAAACCTCAGTCGGGCATATAGTGCTTCTTCTGGGGACAGGATTGAGCTGGCATTGGCATCGAGCACCAAGAGTGATACCTACAAATTGAAAACTTCGAAGCCGGAAACGAAACGTCTGCTTGGCTTCTTCCAGTCCGACAGGCGGGTCCTCGGTGATGATCCTAGAGTGGGAAAGGGTCGAGGGAAGCCAGCGCCTGACATATATTTAGTCACGTTACAGTCTTTAAACTTGGCGGCAGGCTCTGACGAGAAGGCAATCATGCCCCACGAATGTTTGGTTTTCGAAGATAGCGTGGCCGGGGTAGAGGCTGGAAGACGGGCTGGGATGCGAGTTATTTGGGTACCGCATCCAGATGTCGCGTTCGAGTATCAAGCAAAACAGAAGGATGTGTTGGCTGGTAGGACAGGAATGATTGAGGTCGGAGACGACTGGCAACTAGGAGGGATTGATGACGGCTGGGCTGAAAGCATACCGAGTCTAGAGCACTTCAATTACGAGAAGTACGGCATCAATGTGCAGCCCTAAGTATCTTTTATGGAACAGTTCCGGTTCAAATTGCTCGTTCTCGAGGCGCGGCAGGAACCTGCTCCCGCATCGCATGGTGCGAATTGACACACTTCGATTCGTGCAACGCCGTATCAACAAATCCCCTATACGAAGACATTGAGGCTCAACGATTTGATCTTTCGAGATGTCTGGAAATGCTGTCGCTATTCAGACGCCTCATGCTTCGTCCTTCAGTATGACAATTCGGGGACTACAGATTGATTAACCTATTCGAGAAAGAGGAGAGCCGTCTAGATTCACGTCATAACCCTTTAGCCCAGAGAATTTACCAATGATGCGATACCGCCATGCGCCATTCTCTTCAACACTTGGGACGACAGCGAGATGTCTTTCCAAAACGTGAAACTCACGTAAAAGCGAAAAAGCGATGTGCCAGGCTAGAGACGGCTAGGTATGCGGACCTGGATGCTCACCCCCTGTCCGCACCGCAGAAGTCTCAAATCTCAGCTAGCCTTGAACAATGACACCAGATCTGGTAACACGATCGTAAATAGCAGTGCAATACGCCTGATTTACTCTTATGATCACTCATCTCTCTTACCTTGCTTACTCTATGTATTGGAATGCAGTTGCATTAAGTCGGTATTCGAACTGAGATAAGGTCAAAAGACGACGCCATTTCAGAAGAGAAAGCCACAAACATCCGTCTCACCTCGTCTCGACCACCTTCCGATCCTTTTTCACTCAAGAGATACAACCATACTCCACGACATCTCTCGAAACCACCATGAAGCCACCATACCCAGCGCCCGTCACAGAATGGCACAATGACACCTACGGTGCAATCAACCCAAAACGACCTGAGCTATCTCAGGCGGGAAAAAATATTGTTATCACTGGAGCTGGTTCAGGTATCGGACGAGAAATTGCATACGCCTTTGCCGAAGCTGGCGCTGACAGGATTCATATCCTTGGACGAATAAAGCAGTCACTCGAGGAAACCCAGGCACTTGTCGAAGCAGAATACGCCAGCGCAAAAGTATTCATCCACGTCGCTGATATCTTAGATGCAGCTGCGCTTAGCTTAGCTACTAAGGAGATAGGCAGTTGGGATGTGCTTGTTGCCAATGCTGGCTATATTCCGAAGCCCGATTTCATTGAGACCAGCGATCCCGATGAATGGTGGAAGACCTTTGAAGTATGATGACTCATTCTACGCTGTATACAATTCGAGGTACTGACTGCAGTCTCAACAGGTCAATATCAAAGGCAACTATGTGCTTTCTCGCAAGTTTCTCCCTTGTAAGAAAGCAGGAGGGACAATCGTTGCGAACTCCAGCGGATTCGCTTTCTTGCCTCCCGGGATGCCTTTCCTCGCAAAGAACTCGGCATATTCTACATCCAAATTAGGAACCGCCCGTTTCTACGAGTTTTTGGCTGTTGAGCACCCAGACTTGAACATCTTCATCTTACAGCCAGCAATTGTTCGTACCGCTCTCTACACCAAGGGGGAACTGACTCTGAATGAGACCATAGACACAAGTAAGCTACATGCGCCCTAGCGAATGATCACAGCAGCCTGATAGTTCTTTAGTTCAACTTCCCGCACATTTCACAGTCTGGTTAGCAAGCCCGGAGGCCCAGGGGCTCTCTGGTCAGTTTCTGTTTGGTAACTGGGATGTAGAGCAGTTGAAATCCAATGTAGCGCCACGTTTGAAGGAAGACCCAGTTTTCCTAGGAACTTCTTTGGGTGGATTTCCATTCATTAGCTAGAGTTTGACCACAGTGTGGTACATCTTAGCTTTGTTCAATATAAGAATGATCGAATGAGAATTGATAAGTTATAGCGACGATTTTTCAACGCAAATCTACTTGGATAGAAATTGCGACGGTCACAAATCCGAAAACTAGCAGCAGTCGGTGGCATAACCTGAATTAAGCGGCCTATCATCACTCTCGATGGGAATTGCACGCGAGAACCACAAGAAAAGGGCTTAGCGATCTGATTTGGCTTTTTAGCACGTTGTGCTAGCCCGGCCTCCAAACGAAGGTCAAGCGTTGCAGGATTGACTGGAAGTTGCGGTCAGGGATCGACAAATCCTGGTCCGCTCCCTAAGACAAATCCAGTAATGCGACGCTGCCGTAAAGAATTCCTGCTTACTTGTAAACTTTAGATTGTTGCAGTTGCGTATCGTGATTACTACCAATACCTCGAATGGCGAGGGGAGTATAGATTCCAATGTCTGACACGTGAACTGGTTTCGTGGTGAATCTAGGCAGGATTATTGGCTCAAATTTCCACTGCATTTCATATTCACAACTCTGCTGTGGTGTCAAAGGCTTCGAGAAACTTCACACATTCAAATTTCAAGGCGGGTCGGTCTACTTTTTCGGCTTGCTACATGGATGGGTTCTAGAATTTACCGAAACCAAAAGCAACTTGTATAGAATCAAGCAGTGAGAAGTCTCTCCGCTTCTTGGGTCAACTTCTCCATCGCCTTGACTTGAAGAGTGGGCCCAATACTGATCCTCGCAACACCAAGCTCTCTTAGCTGCGCGATTGTCAATGCACCTGGCTTCCCACCGAGTAGAACATTGAGGCGACCATCGAACTCCTCAATCATCGTCTGAACTTCCTGACGGCTAACTCCTCGACTCGATCCACCCCACACAAAGACTGTCGTTGCACCAGCGGCAAGGTATTGCTTGCCGCGATCCAGCACCTCATCAAGCGTGCCACCATGAACCAAGACATCGCAACGAGCATTGACCACGAAGTCTGAGATATGCTTGTTCTTTGCAACCGACAATGTTCTCTTGATCCTCTCTACGGCTTCTTCAGGCGAATACAGCTCGCCCTTCCGGTCACAGTCTTCCATGTTTACGCCAACGACTCCGTAGTCGATGAGCGCGGTAATCGCATTCTCGAGAGAGTCTCCGTATCCGTCCTGGATGTCAACGGTGAGAGGCTTGTTGAAATGCTTCGCGACTTTTGCAATATCCGAAATTGCTGCAAGATTGGTGTTCAAATCGAGGTTGTCATCTGTGGTTCCGCGAGCGGCGGCAATCGCATAACTGGCTGTTGCTAATGCTTTGCTGCTGGAGAGTGAAGCAACAGCTTGGGTGGAGAGGATGTCATAAACATTAGCGAGTATCAGAGGATTGCCTGGTTGGTGCAAGGCTTTGAATGATTTGTCGAGCGTTTCGGGGGACATGGCTGAAGAAAAATTTGTCGTGTTTCTGAGCGATTGAGGAGCAAAGATTGAACGATTGCCCATGTATGAGTAGAGCACATTCACTATAAATCCACCGACGAGTTGGCTGCGGAGGATTAGATGAGCTAACAATGACTCGATTCGAGATTGATAATCCTCTATCGGCATGCATCGTATTCTTTTGAAGAAAGATCGCCTTGGACGGCTTCAGCCTGACTAAACTTGCGTGGGATCCTACCGGAAGCAGGTCTCGTAAAGCTGAGCATGAAGTAGGCTGATCACAAAGCAGCTTACAAAGTAGCTCTTGCCATCTGATCACTTTCACAGATGTATCAATTGGGGCGCAGAAGAGGAGTATGAACTTCGACCCAGCATAGCAGAATATGGATAGGGGGAACCGAGGTGCGGACCAGGATCACCAAAACGGTCTAGGCTGTTTCTTTTTTCACGTTAGACTTGTCACTGGGGTTGGACTGCATATTCGTGGGGAATTTCAGGCCCGGCTGGTTAGGCTTACAAATGCCAAATGAAGTGAAGCAATTACGTCGCTTTGCAGTTTCCTCCCCCAAGTATGCTTCGGACGCCCTGTTTATTGACTGATGACAAATTTCAGCCCCTGAGCTTGTAATGATGGTTATCAAAACCTGGCCGACAGATGGAGACAATGCGCCCCTATCATTATCTCATAAATCAGACTCTACAATTGTGTGTCAGGTGACAGCAAAGCTCCTACCAACTCCGCTCAACTCCTGCACCAATCAGCTTGCACCAGGCGCTAGCGAGGCGCCGGCGGCGCCGACGGCGTCGGTGACCCCTACCTAGTAACTCCGCCTAACTCCTATACTAATTAAAACGTAGAGACCCCTGCTACCTAAAATATATAATAGTAGAGTCTAAGAGAAAATAGGCGCCGTTTATATAAGTTGCTACTAAAACTACCTTAATTACTACTACTATTTTATCGATATCTCCACGCACGATACTTATTATATTAAGATAAATATCGGAGGTATATCGTATATAAATATACTACTATATTATACGTATCTGACCGCTATCTACTTACTATATACTTTATCGTAAGGCCTTTCGTAATACGCTTTAAAAGTGGTTTCTACTAAACTACTTTTTAACTTTTACCTACTATCCCAACCATACCATAACTATTGTACGTATCCTATAATTAAACCGCCTATAAGATAGCCTATAATCTTATACCTCGTATTATTTTTATCTAGCTTTACCGCCTCCGTGATACCTATTTAGTATATAGATAAAATCGAGTAGAGCATTACCGTCCCTAATATATAATTAGTCCGCTAAACTCTACCAAAACCTACCTAGCTAACTCTTATTAACTCCTATTAACTCCTATTAACTCCTATTAACTCCTATTAACTCCTGTTAACTCCTGGACCAATTAGAAGTAGGGATGCTATAGCCCTCGTAGTAATACTATACCCTAAAGGGCCAGCGATAGGCCTGCCGCCGAGCTTCAAGAGAGTAACGTAGTCGAAAGAGTAAGGGAGTATCCTAGTAGGTAGGTTTAAATACAGAATCTCCTTAGTAGTAGCGTAGATACGAGGTAATATAATTACCTAGTTAAGGATATTTAATTACTCTAGATAAGCGCCTAGCATTAGTTCCCTCGTTAGATCTCTTAGAGTTACTAGATATAGTAGACGAGGCACGTCTCCTACGGAACGTCTTACTATAGACGAGAGTTATTCGTATTTATCTCTAGCGTATACTCGATTATACGTCTATAGGTAGTACGCCTTAGAACGAGTAAGTAACTACCCTCTACCGGCTACTATTTAAGAAGGGTAATACTCTTCTAATCGTAAGGACTAGGTTTAGTAAGAGCCTAATCTTTTATATATTCTCCCTACTTATAAGGTTAATTACACTACAAATTATCCCGTTGAGTAGGCTTGGTTTAGAGTAGCTTAAAGATATCTCTTAGTTCGAGGGTACTAGGCTATACTTGATTATAACCTAAACGAAGAGATAAATAAACGACTTACTTACTTAAGTTAAATAAGGACTCTTTACACACGTCTTACTTGGCCTAGAACAGGCTATATTAAAGGCCTTTCGACGGGCCCTTACGTCTACCGGACTCTAGTATTTAATCGGTCTTATTGCTATTAATAAGTACTATCTTATTAATTAATAGGCAGACTTCCGACCGGAGTTTACTATAATTAGTAAACTCCGTATAATATTACCTTAGGATATATTATAGTTTAGCTGCTCGGCGATACTAAGTATAGATACGGAGAAGCAGGTCCTAGAGAAGGGGGGTTTCCGTATGGTTAGACCGGGGATATACTAGATATCGATTATTCGGACGTCGATTAATAGGCTAGATATTATAATCTCTATAATACCTATACTAAAAGGCGAGCTTAGCAAAGTAAAGAAGCTGTATTTCTTATTAGATTAATCTACTAAGGATATAATAATAGAGTCTATAGATATACCTACTCTAGTAATATATACTACTATCGCTATACCGGAGGACATTCCCAAGATAATCGTATTTATCGACGGGAGGTATACTATAGCTAAGGCGGCGGTATACCTATAGACCCTCCTTATAGCTAAGTATCTACGATACTCGACGGACCCTACGGACGGGCGATTCTATATATATAATATTATCGAGATATATATAGCCCACGTTGCCGAGTATAATCGGGATACCCGGTACCGAGAGATTTAAAAGCTAGACTTCGTTATCCGCATTATCTTTACTACAACCTGCCTTGGGATGGGGATTAATATAGCCGATATAGATCGGGTATATCTTTAGAACTTCCTAATTAGTATTAACCTAGGCGATTTCTAGCAGCGTCTTAGACGCGGAGGAAGGGGTTCTAGATATATAAGCTCTAGTTATATCTTTCTACCGTATTAGGTATTTAATTCCGAGGGTATTTTAAAGATAGGTATAAGTATATAGCCCGATACTATATCTATTTAGCCCGCTAGTTATAGGAAGCTTAAGAATCGTCTACCGGTAAGGAAAGTATCTACGCCACGTAGTCGTCTATATTAAGTATTTACCCCTAGTAATTAAAGCGATAATAAGAGTATAGCGTCCTAAGACTTAACGTAGGAGCCGTCTACGCAGGATATAACGCTAGAGGGAGCGGCTTACGAAGAGTAATCGGATAATAGGGAGTAAGGTAAAAGGTTCTAGACTAAGATAGACGAGAGGCGGCGTCTTAGCCTAACTAATATCTAGAAGGAGATAATTAATAGAACGTATTATAGGCGAGTATTTCTTACCTATTTATATAAATATAAAGTTACCCCTCCTCCTTATCCTATACTAAAGGATCGATGTTACTCTCGTTATAACCTAGATATACTTTTAGTATTCCCTACGCTACTATCTAAAGCAGCTATCACTCGCGCGCTAGGATTAACCACCCGGGCCGGTATAGCTTTAGCTATAATATAGCAATAGGCTACCGAGTAAGGGGAGTTATAATTTCCGTACGAAAATCGACGGTTTCCGGTATATTACTCTATATTTATTAATCGATTAAGCTGCTAGCAGTTAGTATATCTATATAGTAAAAAGAGGAATTAGGAAGCTATAAATACTGATACGCTTATAACAAATACCTATACTATCCTTAACTAGGAGTATAGAGACTTATACTTATATATCCTTCTAGAGCGACTTAGGTAGCTCGTACCTCTCGTATTAAAAGTATACTCCGTAATAGCGGAAGAAAGACGGTAGAAGAAGTTAGTATAGCCTACGCCTATTATACCGATATTTTATAATTAACCCGACTTACTCGCTATATATATAGTAAGGAGGGAAGCGACCCGTCTCGCTTAGTAGTTAGTTACGGGCCCATTACCGAAAGTTACTACATTACCGGGTCCACGATTAAGATCACCTAGTATAATAATTAGCCCTACTACCCCTGTTACCCCTACTACCCCTATAGTATCCCTAGCGTAGTTATCTCGAGTATCCCACTCTCCTCTACTAGATAGGTTTAGCTAGAAGCGACGGAGGCGTGCCTAATCTACCTCCTCTTCTTTCGATAAAACAATTACCTTATTGGGAAGTAAACGCGTACGTATACCTTTAAGGAAGGTAAGGGAATCGTCGCAAGCGGACTAGATTAATAAGGATACGTAATAAGGGTACTTAGTATACCAAGGACGTCTCTAATTAGTATAGGAGTTAAGCGGAGTTAGTAGGAGTTTTACTATTACCTAATATATAATTATATAGTCTGATTTATAAGATGACCGATTCGGGGTAGGCTACCAAGGTCGTCCCTAATTAGTTAAGGAGTTGGTTAAAGAAAAGGAGGCGGAGGCGGAGGGCAAGCTATTAAGGATAATTACCGATTCGGGGTAGGCTACTACGGATAAGAAACGATAGGAGGCTAGCGAAATTATCTACTTTAAATAGTAACTCGAGCGGTAATAGACCAGAATAGTAATAAGCTACCTTAAAGCTAGGACAGGCTACGAAGGATAAGAAACGATAGGAAGCTAACGAAATTATCTACTTCGAACGGTAACTCGAGCGGTAGTAGACTAGAATGGTAATAAGCTAACTTAAAGAAGAAGAAGGCTCGATAGCGATTAAGTCTAGTCGAAATACTAGGTCTAAGAACGGCGTTACTCTACCTAAAGTTAATAGTAAACCAACGCCCAAGCCCGACTTTAATAGTTCTAGGTATCGGTCCGAGGAGGACGCCTGTAATACGTTAGTATCTAAGAGATCGATAAAGGAACGAGTTAGTAGAAGTTAATAGGAGTTGCCTAGACGTTAAGGTAAGATTTAACGTCGATTATTACTTATTAGCTATTAATACAGACCTCTCCTTCGTTCTTATTAGTCGAGGAGTTGAGCGGAGTTAATAGGAGTTAGTAAGGTTTAATATCGATTATTACTTAATATTATATATTCTCCTATTACTTATTAGCTATTAATACAGACCTCTCCTTTATTCTTATTAGTCGAGGAGTTAAGCGGAGTTGGTAGGAGTTTAATTTCTAGGGTCTAATAATAATATATAGCCTTAGGATCCTTTAGTATTCTAGAATCTTATTATTAGCTACTATAATAGCAATTAACCTATTTATTTAGTATTTCGACGTTTAGCCGATATATTCTTAACTCTTACCTTTCGTTAACTCCTTTTAACTTTAGTTACTTACTACTACTACCGCTACTACTACTATAACTACTACTATAACTACTACTATAATACCTCGCCTCTTACGCCCTCTCCCTAGGTGCGTCGAGCTTAACGAGCTTAATATACTCGCTACCGCCCGCGCCCTCTTAGCCGGGTAACTAAGGTCTGGCCGTGTCCGGTAAGTAAAGTTATTAAGGTTTTAATCGAAATCTAAGGTTATAACTATAACCTTAGACTTTATTTAAGGCCTACGGTCGATAATAAACGTTACTAACCGTTATATAGCCTCCGTCTCCGCCTACGCCGCCGCCCTTACCCTCTCTACCGCGCGCCCTCGCCCTCGCCCGTACCCTCGCCCTCGCCCGCGCCCTCCCCTCCTCCCTCCTTCCTTAGGGGTTGGGATAATAGTAAAGAAGAAGAAGAAAAAGAAGAAGAAGTAGATAGGCGGTAGGTACTCTTAGAACCGTAAGTAATTAGATCTTAAATAATATTTTTAAGGTCTAAGTAAGTTTAGGATCTAAATATTATCTAAGATCTTTAATTAGCTATTTCTACCTTTTAGATAAATAATAACTTATATTAATTAGATAGCTACTCTTCTCCCCCAGCCCCCCGCCCTCGCCCTCGCCCTCGCCCTCCCCTCCCTCCCTGCCCGCCGGCGTGTCTCCTATAGCCTCGGCTATATATAATAACGACGACGACTAGGCTCTGCCCTCCTAGGGCGCCCTATTACTATCGCTACTATTACTACTACTATTACTACTACTAATACTCCCCGCTAGCCGGGCGGCCTTCGCCGCTTCCTAGCTAGCTAATACTATACGGCTACCGTAGGCCTAGGCCCCCTACGGTAATGTCCGCGACCCATACACCCCCGCCGCTACCGGGAAGTGGTAGCATATAGAGGAGGAGGAGATAGGGGGGATAAAAGGGGATCGGCGGCGTATAGTCGGCTACGTCGGCCGTATTATAGAGACGGAGTTAGGTAAGTAACTCCTTAGTAACCGACGATATACGTACTATACTATTAGGGGGTATAAGTACTAGGTCTACTCTAAAAAGGGTAGACGGCAGGTATAGAAACTAGGGACGGCCTATACTCGCTATCGCTAGTTTAATCCGCGTAGTAGCTACTCCGCTACTACGCGCCGCCCTACTCGGCGTCTATCGCCGTTAGTACCCGGTCCGGGTTTGATAGCTTTATTACTAAAGGGCCCGCTACTACCTCCCGGAGGAATAGGAGGCGGTATTACGGCGTAAGGTTTTGCTACTATATAGCTAGGGTTATTAGTATAATTAGGTATTTACTCTTCGCGTATATACGCTTTAAACTCGCTGTTTAGCCTCTACTGTCTTAGAAGGGCTTAACTATAAGGAAGGCTCGAGAGTCTAACCTTTACACGCTTAATACTTTAACCTCGGGGTATACTAGACTATCTTGTAAGGGCTATACTATAAGGTGCTTATTGTCGGTTATCTCTTATTTAAGTACACATTGTATATAGAATTTAGGCGTTTTTAAAACCTTTGATATGTTCGGTGTGCTACGGCGCTTGGTATTAGAAGTTTTTTATTTCGGTACGCTGCGGCGTTATTAGTTTCTTTACGCGTACGCCTAATTAATTAGTCCGCTCTCTTCTTATTATACCTTAATTCCAGTGAATAGTAATTGTTGTGTTGTGAATAAGTTTGTAGTAGTTAAAAAGCGTGTAGTTAAAAGGCGTAGTTATAATAATACTCGTTACTAGATTAGGTAATAAGTCGCTACTCGTAATCTAATTGGCCTAGGAGTTAGTAGGAGTTAGTAGGAGTTAGTAGGAGTTTAAATTAGATATAGCGCCTGCGTGCGCTATAATTAGATTAATTAAGATATATATTATTACTTTACTACGGAGTCTAGAGACCGCTTCTACTATTAGGTACTACTCGTAATCTAATTGGCCCAGGAGTTAGTAGGAGTTAGTAGGAGTTTAAATTAGGTATAACGCCTCCGTACGCTATAGTTAAATTGATTAAAATATATATTATTATTTTACTACGGAATCTAAGAGAGCTTGACGGATATCCTACTTACTACTATAGGTACTCTCTTACGATATAAAAGAGCTACCAGAAGTTACAAAGCTTTGCTAGGAGTTGTAGAAAGAAGAAAGATAATAGATTAATACGATATAAGATCTATCGTATTAATAATACGCTCCTCCGTATTAGCCTCGCCCGTTACGTCTATATCTATAAAATCACCACCGTCGTTAGGATGAAGAGAAGGGTAAGATATCGATATAATACTAGGTTTCCGGATATATAGACGATTAAAGTTACTAACCTTATTAGCTAATAAATCTAGTCCACTCGTCTTAATATTATATAATAGAAAGATAGATTTAAACGCCGTAAGTTACTTAGTAGAACGTGGCTCTGCGAGATTAGTAAGAAATAGAGACCTAGTAAGAAGAAATATATCCGACTCTATACCTAGCGTACTATATATACTAGATATCTCCTCTCTAAAATAGTACTCTACTCTCTTCCGAAGTATTCTAATCTACGTATTAGCTAAATACATCCTATCGAAGATAATATTAGTATCGTACGTAGAGTTCTTATAGCTCCGTATTAAGATAGCTATACTTAGGTTAATATACTCGAGGCCGAGGTCGACCGGTTTATATATAGTTACTCGCCTAGGCTAGTTAATAAGCCTAGACGATAGTATTACACGCTACAACTCTAGTATATTAACGTCCGATAGGAGCTAGCGATAATATAGTATTTCTCGACCGTAGTTATACTAGGACGCTCCGAAGAAGAGTACGATAAGAGGATCGATAAGATACCGAAGCATCCTAATATCGCCGTATTTAACTACGTAACGAACCGTGAGAAATAACTCGATCTCTTAGAGTATACGGTATATTATAGTAAACTTAGTATCGCTATAGCTATCGCCTTCCTATACACTAAGGGTAAATACCGATTTACGTATATCGTCTACGAGTTCGAGGAATTGGTTTAGCGTAAGCGCGCTAATAATAGTATCTATATTAGTAGGGTTCGTAAAGAAATTAATATTATACCCCGTAAGGTATCGCCTCTTCCGGAGTACGGAATAGAATAACGTAGTAATATATAATATAAAGCTCTAGATAAGAATTAGCTTAATCTAATAATACTTAGCGTTATCTCTACTACTATAACTCCGCCCCCATAGGCCAATATTAGAAAAAAGGGAGTAATATACCTCATCTCGGAAATCCTCCGCTGCCTAATATATACGAATAATAGTATTAAGAAGGTTTATTTAAATATAAAACTAAGCCGGAACACCGATAAGCTAGTCCCGGCGATTAAATAGAAGCTAGGCGCGTTACTACTCTATCTTATAGGAACGGATATAGTATGCGGTAAGCTAGTCGCTATAAACGAGCTATAACCGATTATTAAAATCGGTATCGGGTCTAAAACTAAGCTAATCGATAAATATACGCTAGTATACGTTATACGTTCCTAGATAATATTAGATAGTAGTTTAGGATATATATAGCGAACGGTAAAAGATAATTACCCTATATAGTACCCTTATTTTCGTATATTACCCCAAACTGCTAGTATTACGTACGAGAGGCCGGGATAGTATCTATACTAGGTATAGACGGGAAGGTATTACTATACTCGAAGATCGAATATACGCTCTATCTATAGAGTTTCTTAATCGTATTCGTAATTAAGAACGTTGAAATTGCTACGCCTAAGCCTTAATCGTTACTAGATAATACGGGGGATCGGACGATATTACGTAGTTTTAATAGGATAGTTAGATTATATATAGATTACCGTAAGCTAGTTACCGGTAACTAAGGATAGAGGATAAGAGAAGCCGTCGTTATATTATATATCGTTACGGTATACCTAACTCCCTCGTCTCTCTTAGTATTTTAAAAATTGAAGTTATCGTATACCGCAATAGCCTATAGATTACGACCTAGTAAGTGAAGCTGACGCTGGTTATACGTTAGTATAATTTAATTAGCCAAGGAGTTAATAGGAGTTAATAGGAGTTAATAGGAGTTAATAGGAGTTAATAGGAGATACCTTATATAAGTCTACGACCTTCTCTATTAGTTTATTTAAATAAGAATAACTGGGGCATAGTCCTATACCGGTAAGAGACTAGATAACGCGACGCTTAGTTCTAGTACTAAATAGGTAGATACCGAGTAGGATAGGAAATATATTTAATATCTTCTTTATCCTCGAGTAGTAGATAATACTAGTAATTATAAATAATTGTTTAGCGATTACTACGTCTATCCCTTTCGTCTATATATAGCTAACCCGATAGCCCCGTTAATTACTCAGGAGCCTAGTAAGGAGTCGATACTATATTAGGGTAGAGGTCTAAATCGAAGTATATCCGTACTTAAAGTCTAGCGACTTAACCTTTATAGATTTAATAAACGCTTCCGTAAACCTACTAAAGGGACTATCGTCCGTACTTATAAGAGTATCTAATTCTATAATTACTATTTACACCACTAAATCAAATACTGGAGCGGATATACTTAGGATAAAGAGAATCTTAAACCGTATAAGTTCGATAATAATACTATTTATAATACGCCTTCTCTATTCTAGTATTTTATAGCGTAAATAAGATACTATAACATCCTTCTACTTCGTTATCCCGGACTTAATATTTATACGAAGACTAACCTACGCTCGAATAAAGTCTTAAAAACTCTAATTATTCCCCCGAAGTATTTCTATAACAGCCTCTAACTTCTATATTATAGTCCTTTTAGTTGTAGAACGGGGCGTTTAAGTAGACGAGGAAAGGTCTAGTATCGGGATATTACTATCGGATTATTTAATATCGGGGTCGCTGCTACTATTATTGTCGTGCGATAGACGCGTATAGACTTATATCGGTATTGGACTCGTAGGGGGTGTACTAGAAAGTGGGCTCGTAGAAGGAGGTAGAGGACTATTTAGAGGTAGACTCGATAGCGGACTAGTAGGAGGGACTAGAGGATTTATTATACGTTAATTACTAGGTAAATTTAAAGATTAATAGTAGTATAATATAGTAGGTAGTAGAATCCCTCTAAAGCGCGACTATAAACTCTTAGACTCCCGGTAGGTTTTCTCGCTGTGCGGTATCTGATTGGTGTAGGAGTTGGGCGGAGTTGCTAGGCAGGGGTCGCCGACGCCGCCGGCGCCGCCGGCGCTTCGCTAGCGCCTGGCGCAAGCTAATTGGTGCAGGAGTTACGAGGAGATGGCAAGAGTTCCAAATGCGGCTTAGTGGGAAAACCTGTCGGGAGTCTGATTTATGAGATAAATAACAGGCACCAAATTTAGCTGCTTAATAATCACAACCGGCTGCGCACCATCGCATCACTGCCCATCTGTAATACCAGGAATGTCACATGTGACTTCAAGATGACAAGCACTGCAGTCGCCCAGGCGTCATTGATCTTCAAGGTCTAACATGGGCTGTTCAAGGTGTGAGTGAAAACCGTACCAAAATCGAACACCTACAGTTGAAATACTGACAAAGTTTCCGGTATTGAAGAATTAACGCAATAGCTCGAATTGAGGTGAAGCTGGCTAGAGATATTAAATTTCAAAAGTCTAGTGCGCACGGTGCGGCAGAAGCCATAAATTTCATTATGTTGACTTTTAAGTAATAAGAAATATTTTTGGCTATTTATCTGATCATTGGCTCAAGAATCGGCGAAATCATCTTCATTTGACAACATCGAGTGAATTTGGGAAAACCAGCATTTGTTTTTGCATGCCTTCATGTCCGGAGCGAGTATCCTTCCGTTCACACATCATTCTCATCCGACTCCGCAGGGTGTTTCTGAGAAGGACGTGGGTTATACTTACTGATTTGTCGGATTCTAGCACCTTTGAAGTAGAAAACAACCGGAACTGGTGCCAATAGAGAGGCAAAGCATCCCAAAAGTGTAAGAGACCATTCAATGCCCAAACTCCGAAACATGTACGAAGCGAAGAGGGGGAAAATGGAACCGAAGAGTGACCTCAAGAATGTGTTCGCTGCCAAAGCCGACGCAGCAAACTACACGAAGGTGAGCGATGAGCTAGGATGCTGTGCGATGAATACATACCATCAAATACGAATCGATCAGATAGTTGAATGACTGCAAAAAGACAAGGGCGATGCCAAGCCCAGTCACCGTACCTCCCAGCGTCGGCACGATCCAGTGGACCTCTCTTCTGTATCCTGACCATCCCATCCAAAACAAACCGCCTGCGAACAACACAGCACCCACCATGGCCTCGGGAAGTCGCCATTCAGGGACAGACACATTACCGTTTGCTTCAAGCTTGCGTCGATATACTGGTTGTCGTATGATCATGATTGCACCGGCAACAATGCAGCCAAAGACAGCCCCTAATTCAGGTAGCCCGCTCACACCAGGTCTCATACCGTGAACCCCTTCAAAAATACGTGGGTAGGCAGTGAGGAATAGGTAGAGGAGTCCATAGATGAACGCAGAATATAGACTAGAAAGAGTCAGTTAGACAGCACGATATGAAAAGGATTACAACTGAGATACCTCAGGAGAAGGACAATGGGTTCCACAACAAGCATGTGGAAAGGACGGATAAAAGTACGTTCAATCAGCTCTTTCATATTCACTCTGACTTCTTCTTGTTTCGCGTGTATAGCCCAATTCTTTGTGCGATGACGCAATTCGGTCGCTTTCTTCACCAGGATGACTGGAGGATAGGTCTCATAGATGAAAAGGTAATTCATCACTGCCGCTGCAGCGGCTAAGATGCCCGAGAGATACTGTGTCCAGCGCCATCCAAGATGACTTGTTACAATGAAGCCTCCAATGAACGGTGAGAACAGTGGACCGATGAACACACTGATGGTGAAAATAGTTACCTGTTCATATCAGCTCTGCAATAGCCGTAACGAACAATAGAAAGCCTTACCGCGATACCGCGTGTCTTACTATCGTACATGTCCGCGAACACAGCACCTGCAACAGCTAGAGGGCTGGTCCCAAAAAAGCCTGCAAAGAAGCGATTTATAAGGATACCCTGAATGTCTTTCGACGCTCCAACTGCGAATTGAAAAATTGCGGTCCCTGCAGCGGCAACTACAAGGGGTAATCGGCGCCCTTTCACTTCAGACAGTGGGCCCCATAACACAGGTCTAAAGCGAATTAGAGTGAGATCAAGATATCTAGAGAACTACCTTCAATTTCAGAATAGACATACCCAGCTGAAAATCCAAGCACATACAGAGCAATGCCGAGCGTAGCGACTTCTTGTCCAACGGCATATTTTCGCGCTATTATCGGTATCGCTGGAGCATATATGCCACTGGCAAAAGTGGTACTAAAGGTAGTGAAAGACAGGATCGCTGTCATTGCCGCCCTATATTTGTCAGTTAGGATCTATCGTCTTAGCTTTGGTTCACACCAACCTCACACCCAACGACCAGTTCAAGGGATGAGTTGGATCATTGGGCCCGTCGAATTCCACAATATAGATCTCTTGTTCCAGGAGACTGGGCGGATTTGGTGCCCCAGTGTCCATGAGCGGTACTGGTGGGATGTCTCGGCTACTGCATTGAGTTACCCCAATTGTGTTGTCCTGTTGGCTAAAGTCGGTCTGAGTCCGGTTCATGGTAATGCTGTCCATTTCCAATTCAGCCGAGAGATTGTGGTTGCGAATGGCTTTAGGATGAAGTTCAGCGAAGGCAGGGGCAGTATTTTCGTTTTTGGTATGGCTTTCCGAGTCTGGTGGAAGCTCTGCGTTGTCGTTCACACCGGTTTTTTGACTGGTTTTGCGTATCATTTTTCCCAGGGTATAATAATGCGTCGAGGTTGGTTGTTGTCCTTACAAAATTGTTTAATATGAGTACTTGGACGCGCCGAATCAGCAGGAAACCACGAAGTAGCAAATGCTACGAGCATCTGCGGAAGTCAAAGATATATGATAAATGGTCACTGCGCTTAGCAATATTGTTCCTCTATTGTGAACGTCAGCAACTGGTTTTGGTTCACGCCGTAAGAGAATTGAAGGTCAAAGAAAACCTAGTTAGCGGTCTGAATAATGGTCCATTACGATATTTGACTAATCACCTGAAAGGATATTGACTGAAATTGTCATCCAAGCCAGCCCAATATGCGCTTTTTGGGGCAAGTATAGCGTGCGGGCGAGGGTGCAGCCTTGTCCGCTTCATCGTCAGCTCGGAGGCAGTCCACTTGCATTTATCGTCACTAACGGATTGCGTAAAGTTACGCAATAGTCAATAACATGTCGCCTTCGTTATCGGTCCCACAAGGTGTGAAAGTCGGCGCTTTTTGAGACCAAAGGCGCCAGCTCGTTTAGGTTTAACCTGCGGACCAGGGTACTGTCCACGTCTGTGCGGATCAGGATTCACTTCTAGCTTCTTGTTTGCGGCTTGAATCCAAGTCTCTACACTCACTCGGTACAATTTTATAGACTCTATTCTTATTACACAACCCATTCGAAGTCTTTTGAGCCATGAATGCATGCTCTGCGTGCAAGCTTGGAAAGCGGAAATGTAGCAGGTCTAGACCGTCCTGCGCATTATGTCTGCGGTAAGGGCTTATTTAAACTGTAGCAAATGGACATTACGGTAACAATTTTTACCATAGTTTGGGTAAAACCTGTGTATATACTGAAGACAACGTGCAAACTCACTTTGACCTCGACGTCAGGACTGGGGAGGGGGGCAACATTGCTTGGTCTTCTAAACATGGAACGAAGACAGAACTTGGGTACTGGGCGCCCTCCAGGCAAGACGGAGAGAGAATCTCCCAAGTAATTGGAGCAGAGGCCAACCAAATGTATACATTTGCGAAAAGCCCAAACCCTATGACTATACTTCCAAATAGCGCGGATCCCTTTTTCAAGCCTCCTGGTCATTTAAGCGACCAGGGTCGTGAGGCTGTTGACCACCGTAAGTGTTATTCTGAAGAGTCTCCATAGTATTGAATAAGCGGCCAAACACTGAAATCATTCTAGTATATCGAGGCCTCTTCCATCCACTCCGTGTGATGCGGGACTGTGGGCTGGTTCATCGGGTTAGGGGGACTGCAGCCTTTTTCCAGCTGCTAGCGTTTTCTGCGTGGCATCTTGCCGTTCTGAGAAACGACAAACAGCATGTTTGTTCCTTGCAATATGCAGCAAGAGCCAGCCAGGACCTGCAAAAACAGATCGGCGATCCGGTTACATGTACCACAGTGGAATTGACTATGGCAGTATTAGTATTTGCTTCTTCTTCTGTAAGCTACTGTTTTCAAAACTGATCAATAATTTACTTACCACTTGCTTCAGGCTCAGATGAGAGATCCGGATACAGCGAAGGTACATATAGATGGAGCACAGCGTATGCTCAAATATAGAGACACTCGGCGGGCGCTTGAGTCTGACACATGGGGAAGAGCGATCATATTCTGGTCAGTTCAAGCACGTGGACACCTACATAGTGACCAAATCAATAACAAGCACTCAGGGTCGAGACAGTGGCTTGCAGTTTCGCAGACCTTCCGGTGCATTTCCCAGCCCCAACAGAATACCTTACGGATTACAAGCGCTCAAACAAACAAGTGTCACAATGGATTGAAACTAACATCGTGGATCCGACTATCTCTCCCATCTTCGGCGATCCCGCTGCTGTCAGAGCAATCAACGCACTGCGCGAAGTTCAGATTATCATACGATCTGAAACTTACAAGAGGGACATTTATCATGATTCACTGTTCCCCTCCAACCATATGCTGCCAATATTCCATGAGCTACTAGCAATGCTCGATCACGACAGGTCGCTACTTCAGGAAGGATTCAGACTAGCAGCTATGCTATTCGTCCATGAGCTTCAAGCGATGTGCTGGGGTCGGATTCCGCCGCCTTTATTTCTCGACAAACTATACCGCGTGCTGTCGTCTTCGGATTGGGATTGGTCATGGCATGATCCAACCCTTTCCTGGATTCTTGCTGTCGCCTTGACCTCAGAAATGGCCACACCAGACCAAGAGACATTTTTCAATGGCAAGTTCAGGATTCTGGTTAGCGAGAATAGTATGGCAGACTTTGACAGTCTCATGAGGATATTAATGCAGGTAACTTGGGATGACGGCGTGCTGAAGGTGAAAACAGACGTCTTACGTCGTTGTTTCGAGGAAAATTGCCAGAAGATAGAACCATGACTTGCGCATTTTTGCCACAGCATTTCCCAATGGTCATCTCCATAGAAATTGAAAAAAATTCTCGCTTTCGAAATCATCCAAAAAGAATACCAGGAAGGCGAATCAGCTCATTGGTCAAGGTTTCACAACCCTCGCGGTGGCCCACTGGTCGAGCCCCGAACAGGAAGAGCGGCGTTCAAGAAAAGGACTGACTATATTCATCAGGCATAAAAGAATCCCGAAATCTCAGTCGGACACAAGAGACCGCTTCAACCAAAGCAGAGACTTATTGATTTCACAAACCGAGCACTTCACAATTGTCAAAGTCAAGGTAGAGCACAATTGGAGTGAAGCCACACGAACAGTACAAATCAATCGAGTTCCGCGGGCAAGCCCCATCGACATTTTCTTCAAGTACGCATATCAAGAGCTGGCCTTAATCCCTTTATCACGGCAGGACAGATCGTCGCGTTTTCTTCGTGCTTGGATTTGACCTATTCGAACTTGGAGGATGCAAACCAAGACCTTGGCCAGGCTAAAGCCTGGAAATCAACAGATCTTGCAGAGATTGAAAAATCTCTTATTACGCCTAGACCTCCTAGAGACATTTCTAGAATTACCCCCAACGGTTAAAGAAAACATTTACTCCATTTCCCAGTCCGATCTAATACACTCTTTCACAAATACTCATTAATAACTACCCTCCCTAGACTAGGTAACCTGCTTGAAGTATCCTTCCCGAGTTACACTTTCCTAACTACCTACTCTGAATCACCCCCGTGAAGCTTCCCTAAGTTTCAGTCCTATGGTGACCCAAACCAAAAGCCAAGATAGAAAAACAGGGCCCAAGACCACAAGAGTGCTATGCCAATGGCTTGAGGTACCCTGTATTGAATACCAAAAATAATTTGCGTGGACATCATAAGGTAGGAGATGAACATGCAAGTTATGGCAGTCAGCCAATCATTTGTGTCCTCTTCAATAAGCCACTCTGCGAGCCCTCTGCTTAGATCAAAATAGAGCCAGAGGGGATAAAAGACAAGTAACAACGCATAAGGAGTCATCATCCAGACGTCGTTGAAGTAGAACCACCACGCTGTTCCTACTGCCGGAATGACAAGGAGAGCCAACGTGAAGGCAATCCGGACTATCAGCAGGATACTCGCGCTAGAGTTCATCCATAGCGCAAAGTCAGCTTTGGTGAAGACGCCAGAACGCAAGAGGAGCATCCTCCAGATGAGGAAGACCAGGGGCTCCGTCATAAAGACGATACCCCAGTAGCGCATGGCCGGGAAGCCGAGCATGGTCCAGCCAAGAAGCAACACAAACCCCAACCCAACACTCGGCACAGCCGAAGGCATGGTCCGCGGGAAGGCGACCCCCTCGAATGATAGCAGCTTCCGCGGCAGGCTTGTAGCATCGAAAAAGCTCGCCGCCCAGACAGCCTGGATCGCGCGCGTCATTTGCCGCGAAACGATGCCGATCTCGACCCATACGACGGCAATTCGCACCAGAAACCATACTGAGAAGAGACGGTCCTGTACTGTCCCATGGAACATGTTCTTCAATTCCCGTGGGTCTTTTCCCATGACGAAGAGGAATAAACCCAGAGAATAAGGGGTGGTAAAAGTGAGCACTGCGGCGACGGTCATTCGCCAGAAACCATCGTTGACGACCTGAGAGAGGGGGAGGGCGATGTTGCGTTTCCATTTGAGCTCTGGCCATAAGTCGCTGTGCAGATCTACGGTATATGTGTTAGCGATCAGCACCCACGTCATAGCCAAGATGTACTTACTGAGGTCTAGGACCACGTCAAACCCTAGCTTTCCTAGATGTTGTACTGTCTTGCAATTTGTATACATTTTTTCAGAGCCGCGTTGGCTTGCTGTGTCATCGGAGTGATTCCACAAGACCGTCGTTTCGTGCTGAATCCTGAGTTCTTCCGAGTTTTCCCGCACAACCAAGAAACGAGCGCCGTGATAATTGGAGCCATCAGCTGCACATAAATTACTGAGCAGGAACAAGGTTTGAGTCGTAAGTTGCTGTCCTCTTGGAACTGCCTCTGCCTCTTGGGATATGTTATAGCGTGTGTGTTTGCCATCAGCCTCTTCTATCACGAAGCCAAAGTTAGCTTCATCTGGAGCGATGTCGAGTATGAAATGGCGGGTTTCACGCATTTCCTTCAGTACGAGTCCTCGCTCGGTCACCTTGAAATAGCCGTACATCTTGTCGATAACAATTTGCCGTGCATCTGAGCCCGGGATCTTGGGGGTCCATTGATCGCCCGCGAGACTAGTCGGCTGATAAAATAACACAAGCGGTAGTGATTTTTCATTCTTCAGTAAGGCCCTCATGCGTTCTTGTGCTTCCAACTCCAAAACCTCTCCAGCACTACAGTCCATCATGGCTGCGAGGATTGCTGGTAAGTCTTCGGCCTTCGTAGTCGCTCTGTTCACAAGGCTGTTCCAGACATCAATGAATGGTGATGGAAGATGTCTGTCACCGTAGGAATTTTTCGTATCCTTGTATTTCTCGTAGTATTGGAGCATCTTGAGAGATGGGAGCCCGATCCAGGGATACTGAGAGTCCTCAATCAATAGGGATCGATCTTTTAGCTGAAAGTATAGATTCTGCGCGAGTGCACCCTCCTGGAGCGGCCAACTGCGAGCCATCCATGGGCAGGTTTTAATGTACAACGCCAGCTTTTCGTCATCGTCGCCTACCACCTCAGAGGGAATCTCTCGCATCTCGGGATCGAGGACTAGAACCTTGGCCGCGCCCGCATACAATTGAGCCATACTGCCGATTGCCTTGGTCTTGCTCGACTCAATCTCCTCTCTGTTTGCGTCTGAAATTGAGGTGTACTCTGTGTTATTGGGGATGCAAAGTGAATCGATCCAGAAAAGGGCTTGACGATTAGGGACTTTCCAACTGGCCTGGTTGAGAGCATCAACGATTCGAAACGGAAATTCAGATAGAAACAAGTCCTTAAACATTTGCCAGGTATCATCTCCAGGTTTGATAATTGAAAATGGAGGTGGCGGAGGAAGGTCAGCAACTGCACGCAGAAGGTATTGCAGTTGGCACTGAGGCAGAGAGTTGTCGACCTGATTCCCTAGCCCCCCCGTCCAAACATGGGATATTGCCGTGTAGTCGGAGAACAGATCTCCCTTGACCATCTCGATCCTCACATTGCCTTGTTCGTCCTCTGTGCAGTGCACGAGCGGGATACTGTCTTCCGATATGTACTGCAAGACCGTCTCGAGCTCAGGTTTAATGCTTGGGCAGCCTCTACAGTCGTCCCTATGCTTTGTTTCGGGTGAAGCAAAGCGATTGCACGTCTTGGAGGTGCAGGAATCATGACCCTGCGGAGGAGAATATAAGGGAAGAAAAAGGAGGCGGTAACAGTCCGCAGCGGATAGTTGCAGACGCCAGGCAAGACTCGGGCAGCGTCCGGATTTGCGGATGGAATTGCGGAACAGCGGCAGGAGAGCAAAGAAGCTCGAACGTCGGGGGTCTCTCGAACAGCAGGTGGAATCAGAATTAGCTATTTGGAGTTGATCCAGCAGGACATCGACGGAAAGAAAGACAGCGTATATCGGCTGGCGCCACAGGTCTGCTGCAGGATCACACTCAGAGGTAAGGAGGTACTCTAGTAGGTTACAATTCACCACATCCCACGTCTCACACACTGTTGTCCAGACTTCGCGAGATCTAGCAAGTTTGTAGGCGTCAAGAAACTTTTCGTCAGGAATTTCAGAAGCCTTTTTGAAAGCGTCCATGGTCCGTCGAAAGCGGAAGGTCGGAGTAGCACTTGACCACGATGTGGGATCACGTTTCCACTGCCCAATGGTTTCTTGGATCTTGACAGAGTCGATACAAAGCCGACCATCGTCGTCAGTCAAGAGAAACGAGGCATGCTCGATGGTGGAGCAGAGGAAGGCTGACAACAGTCCAAAATAAAGGTAATTCTGGACCTTAGCGGCAAAATCTTCGAGCGCATCGCCGCGGCAGTTCGCGAACCAAACCGACGGGTTCGCTAGCCATTCAAGATAGGCAGAGGCCGAACACAGGGGAAGCTGGCCGCAGAGGTAGGGGACTTGAACATGAGGAAACGAGGAGTCACCGCTAGGCGCGATATGTTCCATCGCGCCTATCAATCCTTGCCAAAAATAGAGAGGCGGTGACCAGGGGCGATCTTAGAATAGCGGCAAGAAGAAGAAGAAGAAGACGAGACTTCAAATACAATAGCATGGTATCACGTGGTAATATTACGTGGCACCAAAGGAGTGGTGCGGAGTCGCGGTGATCTTGGCGTGATAGTGTTGTCTGCCGAGTATTCTACGGCTAGTGTACACTACTGTTGACTTGAGACGATCTCCTTCAAGTCGAGATCTGTTTTTCCTACTCTCCGGACGGATTCCTTCATCAATAGAGACTGGATTTTTACGTTTCCAACCATGATTGTTCACACACTGCACCATTTTTGAAAGAATTGACGAGATCGCGCCTCATTCACGCAACTTCCCCTTCCCCGCCATCTGCAAAATGTCCCAGTCATTTTTTTCCCTTCCAACTCCCACATGTTCTGTCCTTACCCAATTTTCTTAAATATAATTAAATACAAGGGAGACATAGAGGCACAGCAAATCCCAAGCAACCCAATTAGCAAACACAATGCTAACGAATCACTCTAAAATCCGTCAATTACGACATCCGGTTGGATATGGGAGAGGAAGACGTGATTCGGGCAGCTGGTGTGGGCAGTTGGATTATTACAATCGATCCAAACCCGATTACCGGAGGTGGATGAAGTCACCAAGAGGGTAAAGAACCATCCAGGGAATTGTATGGAAAAGTTAAGTCTCGCATGGATCAAACTCGAAGGAGCTCAGCCCGTTTAAGTGGAGAAAATGCCATATATAGACCCACCGATGGGAACTACGAGACGCAGGCAGGACAAGGAGAGGTAAAGAATGAATCTAAGAGAAGAAGGAAGGAGGTTAAAGACAAGGTAAAAATGGAGTTTGTCGCAGAGGTAGAAGAAGAGTATTTGAGTGCGCCTCAGCACTCACGTAACATTGGTATCCTAAACTCCGATGGTATAGCAGCTGATGATGAAAAGTGCCCAACGTCAATAGAGCACGATATGGAAAGTAGGCCAGAAGAGGACTCATGATTTTCGAAACGATTCGGGTGGATGAGCTCCTTCTTTTGAGTGATGTCTTTCGTACATTACTCAACAGTCCTTTCTATTCAGACCAACATTTTTCCAGTCGAATCTCGACCACGATCAAGCTGTGGCAACATCAAGGTAGGCTTTGCAAATATCCTGTGCGTGAAGGATGCCATATACTTTATCAGCATGGTATTGCTCTCGTTTAAAAATTATATGAACACGACGCATTTCATGGGGTACCCCGCATATAATCCTTCCATCCCATTTCAACTCAACAACAATGCATATCTCTCAAGATACACTGGATCGAGAAGTCATAGATATTCTCTACCATCTATCCAAGACACCGTCGATTTAAGCTCCGCTGCAAGAGCTACAGAATCGGCTAAGAGCATCTAATACTCTGTTCTCTTGTTGCTACAACCTCAAAACCGCCAGGAGAAAGGCTTGGGCCTTTATAGTTCGTCTCCAGTATCGAAATGTCGACATCCATTAGACTGGAATCCAACCACGCATCTCCCTATGTCGTACTTCTCTGCGGAACTCATGTCACGGGCAAAGAAGCCCTCGCCGCCTCCCTATCAAAAGCTCTCAACTGCCCATACATCGGAGCCGAAATGGCTTACGTCGCAGCAAGCTTTGGATCGCGCTCCCAAGAAAAAAGGGGCTACGACTACGGCGAGGTATTCGGACGGATCTGGATCTCCAAGCTACGCCGCCTCGGTCTTTTGACAGATAATCTCGAATTCGAGGTCAAAAATCCTAGGAAGCTGGGAACGCAAGGGTGTGCCGCGGTTCTCTCTCTCGCTCATATGATGAAGCCTGCTCGAGATGCTATTCACCAAGTCATGGTGGCCCACTCGGTTAGGCCGATATTCGTTATCATGCATATCACGGAGGAGACATTGTCAGGGAGGACTTTAGGCGCTGAAGAGCCCGAGTTAGCTAAGAGGATTATGGAGCAGAAGATCGCGGATATCCAGGAACCTCTAGAAGAGGAAGAGGATGTTATTCTGGTTGACTCGATGCAAGATGTAAATTCCATGTTTCCCGAAATCATGGAAAAAATAGGTCTGCAGCTTCGAGCGGACCTATGAATGAACGTTATAGTTCGTCATAAACTCCAGAAATATGAGCCTTGTCACCTCTCATCACCTCAAACGCACCCTTTCCCTTCTCATAGTTTGTCTCTTCCGCAAACTCAACCTCCAACGCCAACGGCAACACCATAGGACGTTTGAATGCAACATCAAGAAACCATGGTCTTTGGGTTTGCCAGAATAAACTCCCTTCTATCTCCCGCTGCTTTTCAACAACAAGCGCGACAACATGATTCCCATGCGCGATCTTTCCCGGAAAACCAAACACTTTCGCTGCCAGCGAACTCATATGAATGGGATTCACGTCCTTGCATACTCTCGCCCATCTTTTCGGTACCGTCGATGATAGCTTAATATCCTGGGGAGGTTGTCTTCCGGAAATTTTCATCCCTGATGCCTGTGCTGAAGAAGCAGACTCTTCTTTGCCTTCCCAAACCGGCTTCGTCCCTTTAGGCAAGAAAACCATAATCCCAATGACCTGTCTAAATACCACTTTCCTTCCCTCTTCCATTGCGGCCTCAACATCAACCACAATCTCAAACTCCATCCCGCGCTTCACCCTTCGTCCCAGTAGCTCCTCTCCACCCATCCGTGCAGTTACCGTCGCATCTCGAAGAGAAGAAACATCACGACAAGCGACCGGATTCCGAAACTCAAACCGATTCCGCGTATTCACGGCTCCGAATGGAAAAATAGGACAATGCCTATTGGAAAGCATAATGAGAAGAAGTGGTGTTGTGATCGCTGGGAGTAGAAGTGGTGAACAGCCTTCAGCAACACTGTTACTTTCCACCGCAATAGCAAAATTTTCAAGATCAGACTTGGACACGTGGAGGGGTGCCGATAGTGTGACAGAAGGAAGGCTGAAGTCTTTGCCATTGGGCGAAGGCTTGCATGGTGGATGGAGACCGATGAGCTTTTTGGTGTATTTAAAGAAGACGAGGAGGATCAATGTGGTGATGTCGAGGGCTGAGAGTCGGGTTGGTGTGAAGGAAAGACGTCCATTTCGAGATCCCGTTGCTTGAAATACATCGGTGAGGTGCGAGGGTAGGAATCTGAAAGCAAGTAGTATGACTATTGCAACTGCAAGAAAAGCGATTAGCGATAACATGATTGAAAGTTTTGTATTATCTGAGATGCTCCAATCTGATGCTTCTTTTTCTTTGGTGAATATACGTCACAGCTTTCGTTGCCGAGGCTTGTCAATAATCAATCAACTTGAGGCAAAAACTCGCAGCCACCTAGAAATTGTAGCGAGTGGTCACAATATCTATCGACAAGAAACAACATGACGTCCCAAATCTTAGGGATCGTGAGATTTTTGGCCGGAAAGAAAGCACCGGGGTTCTCTCAGAGGTCTGAAATTTTCCGAAACACTAGAGCAACAAATTGCCAAAAATTGACCGTCCTCATTACTGGGTTGAGAAATGAATTACTCGATTAAACAGTTTGTAAGATCCCTGAAATCAGCTATCAGACTGAAGACTAAAAAGAAAACAACCCCGTTGTGCTGTCTCTTCTTTCCCACCCAGTTCATTGCAGCTTGAACGTTGTCTTGGGGATTTTTTGCAACAATTGCACGCCCAAGGCCGCACCGTCCATCATCCCATGGATATAACACTCCCCAACAAGCTCATGTTTGCCTCCCTCCATCTCCCGAATCACAACAGGGACGCTACACCCATACAAAATGCAGACCAGGTCGGTCTTCTCGGCACCTTCAGGGGCGAGCCCGAGGTAGCCGCGTTTTGTCTTGATCAATTGCCTGTTCCAAACAACCTCTTGAACGCGCTGCAAGAACTCCTTGACCATAGAAAGCGAAATGCTGTCGAGTAATTGATCAGTGTTGATGGCTGAGGCGACACCAATGTGCTTGAAAGCGTATTGGCATGCGCGTCTATAGAAAACGGGCGCGTTACTTCCATTAGGTCCTCGGTCCGCGACCAGTGTACGCCATAGACTCTCCGGCGGCAGCTGATCCTCCCAAGCATCCTTTGCAGACGAGTCCTTCTCTGTGTCTTCATCAACATGGTTGCCCTGGGCCATTTTGGGTTGTGGTTTTTCGTCGCGTCTGTGCCAACCCGCGAATTGCAGCCACTTAGACGGAATGTTGCCTCCCAAGGCTTCAGTTCTAGTCTCGGATATTGTGGTCAAAACAAATCCCTCAACATGCAAGAGTCGGTTTCGACCCGATCGCGCATCAGGAAAGGTCCAAGAAGCAGGCAATCCGAGTGAAGCTTTGTATGGCTCTTTGCCAGGGGGCCCGATGAGAGGATCTGCATTGATACGTACATAGCCTTTCATTGTTGGCGATTTTCCGAAAGCTGCTCGATCCAGTGTTGGTATCCAAGATGGAACTCCGCCTTCGATGTAATCGTCCAAATTGTCCTTAGATGGTGCCCATGGCCGGCACAAAATACCGAGAGATTTGCTCTGCCTTAGAACGTGCGCCACGAATTCTCTGTATGTCGAGAGTACAGGTAAA
Source organism: Venturiaceae sp. KMAF11 (assembly GCA_023078705.1). Classification (NCBI taxonomy): domain Eukaryota; kingdom Fungi; phylum Ascomycota; class Dothideomycetes; order Venturiales; family Venturiaceae; species Venturiaceae sp. KMAF11. The sequence continues at coordinate 499,564 of JALGOQ010000015.1, forward strand.
TCATAGTTCACGTTGTACGGTGTTCGGTAACATTGTCCTTGTCCTACAAAACTGTCGATTTCTCGTGTGGCATGGAGACCAGAGCTCTCGTTCCGCAATAGGGCTGCGATGGCATCTTCAACAGAATTAATTTGCCCGGTGCGCAGAACGACCGGCGTTTCGTCATATCGAGACTTTCGACGAAGCAAATCCAGGAACTTGTCAGCTGCCTTTCGAACAAGATCGGATGGCTCAGATTCCGCAAATCCAGTACCATGAGACTCTCGTGAAAGTGGTACACAGGCATATATGACATCGTGTGAATCCCCACCCTCGAAAGCGGCCAGCTGAAAGACCAAGTCTTCCAAGCTGAGAAGACTCGTCGTAGCATCACCAGTGTCTGACTCAGTTCTTGATTGCTTAAAGACGTTGCTAGTCAAGTTGATGAATCGAGAAGCACCAAGGGCTTGAATGTCACCTATCAGGTCCGGCTGGTGTCTGAATTCCCTTGATTCTCTGAAAAGACGAGAGATAGCATGATCTTGTTTCTCTGCATGCTCAAACATAGTGACCACGTCTGCAAAATTGGACCACTTCATCTCGCCGTCTCCATAATGTAGTGTTGCTTTGCCGGCAACAGCCACCTCTTGGACAATCCAACGACGTTCGAACAACTGGTGCGAGATCAGGTCTAGCAGTGCCTTCCACTGCTTTACTGTTCCCACATCGTTTGCAGCCTCATCGAAATACTTTGGTGCCAAAAGTTGGTCAGCAAAATCAAATGCAATACGGGTGTCACCCTTTGTTGAGCCGTCTTTTTCCCCGAGCCAAAGACAAACGTTGGACGCTTGGCTGAAAATCTTGTGGACCACATGTACGTTGTCGCTCTTTTCCTGGGTGTTGCTGTGATCAATGCAAATGGCATTGATGTAGAGAAATCTCGACCGATCCGACAGGCGCAAATGCTTCAATGCCGCGTGTAAATTGGGCATCACCGTCTTGAGCAATCGCCTCTTGTCGGGTGCAAGCATCGTAATTGGCAGCCCTTCATCAAAAGATCTAAGGTAAGATACCGCCTCGTACTTGACTTGTTCGTCCCATTGATGGAGCTCGCAAACAATATCAGCATTTCGAGGACCACCTTTCAATTCCAACACTCGGAATTTACCCTTGGCCAGAGGAGTGTAGCCATATTCCCTTTGTGACGTATTCTCCCGCCGAGGTGGTGCGTCTCTTTGAGATCCTGATACTTGAACTCTCTGCCGTTTCGACACGGGTTCTGGACGTTGCCCTGAGCGGTCGAATCAGTTTTTTATGTTGCTTTTAGTGTTGAAAGCATTAACTCCTGGTAATTTGGAGGCAATGTCGCCAAGAATTGTCAATGGGCTTTTGAACATGACGTACCAGTTTGTGGGCTTGGGCCATTGCCGCCTGTAGACGACTGAGGACTCAACGGCATTGCAAACTCACTGGCAGGACGTTTACGAGACTCTACACTCTTCTTCTGGGGCTCTGAGCATGCAAGGCCTTTGGAGACACACCTATCGCACCTCGCTGGTAAAATGCGATCAACAGGCAAACACTTTGATCAATATCAGTCCAAGTCCAGTAAGATTACAGCGTACCTACCTTCTGTCTCGACTGGCGACAAAACGAGCACTTTTCAAACCGAAGTGTTCTTCTTGTGGTGTCCGCAGCAGCAGGAGCTTGATCGGCGCATGTATAGCCGAGTCTCTCGCAACGGTCACAGTTATCTTGTCCGTCCTTCCACTCGCACTGATCGAAGTTAGTCGGGCCCCTGCTCAATATTGAAGATTGTTTGGTGGACGACAACCTTCTGTCGGTCTTGCCTGCAGTAGTAGCACTTCTTTTCCTGAGCATCGACAGTCACGCCACGGTTGACAGGGTGAGTAGGAAGTTGGATTCCACCCGAGATGGTGGTACTAGCAGTACTTGTCGTGTCAATACTGCCATCGCGCGTCGTGGTCATGGCTTATGAGCTGAAAGCTGGAAAGTGAGGCCGCGGGTGAACGCGAAGGGCGATGCATGGGATGAATGCGTTGTGCGCCATTCCCCTCAAAATGCAACCTCAGCGCGCACGGGTTGCAATTTCGCTGTCGGCTTACTCTCTAGCGTCGCACTTCGCTCATTCTGCACCGTCGCTCTCAGAGGCCTCAATTTCACCTGCACTCCCAACCTTACAAGCTGACAGTTTTAGCGTCGCTCTTCGCTAGTCCTGGTTCCAGCTTACAATCCGGTTCATCTGAAAATCTTATGAACCTTGATCTGACCGGAAGAGTGCATAAAGAAGACAGAAATGGGACTTGCCAATTCAAAGCGTTGCCCAAGCTGTGCCCCAATACCATCACTTCACTCCGCCTCCTTCACTTTCATTGCATTGAAATCCTTGCACAATTGGTTCATTAGCGTCGCTCTTCGCGCCCTGCGCCCTCCTCTCGTCTGACAATGGACTCCCTCTGTCCCTGGCATTTTCAACCCTTTGGGCCCATCTCTCTCTGTCGTATCTCTTTCCTATCTCAAATGTCGGCGCTTCCGTTGATCTTGGGGAACATGCACCTTCATTCATCACCAGGAAGGCTCGAATGCAAAGGTATGGTCGAAAGGGTGCATTGAATGCCAGGGACTCGATAGACCTTTCGTATGATCTGTGCCTATGAACACAAGTGTCTCACCGGAAAGAGCTTCAGCTGCGCTTTTCGCGTCCAATTACAACGATTTCAACCAGGACCCCTACGCATCTACTGATGCTTTTCGTTGGGAATGCTATCCAGCAAACCCCTGTTTTGCGCATATCGCGCGCTCGTATCACAGTCTTGCGGATCACTTCTCGCCCAACGGATATGCGGGCTGCAAAATTTTTTGACCAACATGTGTGTGAGTTGTCATGCTGTCATTGGTCTCGCACGTCTCGTCTGACAGTCAGCTGCAGCGAGGTGCGCTGGACTCCCAATCAGCCACGGCGAAGTGCTTGGCGTACGCGTCGCTCTTCGTCATGACCTTGGCGAAAGGCGGCCCCCTCGTATCTTGTATCAGCTGGTGCAGCTCTAGCATCGCGCTTCGCGGCGATTTATGTAAGCACGGCCTGGAGGTATAAAGTCGCTGCGCCCTTCGCTCGCACCTCGCGCTCTCCCATTATCTCTGCCTAACACTCCCAATCTGCCTCACTTCGTTCCCAAATTCTCCAACAGACAAAGCTATCGCGCTCTTCGCCAGCCAGCATGTCCAGAGTCAATCAGCCTGGCCCTCGACCGGTCGTCCCTCAAACACGCAATACACTTTTCCAGCAGAGCTTGTCCCAAATTCATATCGGTACATTCATCTCAACCCTCTGAAATCGTGCTCCTCTAACGTCTTTCAGAAACTCCATTTTCGCGATACATTGAAGAACAACCCAGCGTCTCATCCCAACTCAGCCTTGGCGACTCAGGCTACCAAACCCTCAAATCGAAAGCCAACCGCCTCATACTAGACGACTTCGACGACCGCTTTCCAGCCTTTGGACCATGCGAATGCTGCCAGGTTGAAGGCGCTCATGGCATGTTCCACGATCTTGACGAGATCATCAGATCAGAGCGTGTGCGCAGAACGCGGAGATGAAAATGTTTTCCACAATCGATTTCGTTTGAAAGATTTTGTTTCGCTCATTTGCGTCTGATTTGTTTTTGTATATGGATGGCATGGTGTTGATGGACATAATGAAATGTACGATGGATACCCTGGAAAAATGAGGCGTCAGGAGGACTGTTTGGAATCTAGGACGATCTTTTTGGATGTCTGCATACCTATTCTTTTGTGCTTTTACTGTCCTCATAGCTTGCATGGTTGCTTGCATAGAAATGCATTCTCTAACTCACAAACGTCCTTTCGCAGTTGCGTTTTTGAATACTTTCGTCAATGTCGAGATCCAGTAATTTTAGAGGGGAGGCCCCTAGAATTTCCTAACCGGGGACCCTTTCCTTGTGGGGAAAAATTCGGGCGCATCTTTCACCCAAAGCTTCTCTTAACTCCTACGCATTCTTGGGATAATCGTGAACCAACCTTGCAGCCTTCAATTAATGTCAAGAAGAGTAGACTGAACATTCTTCTAATCGACTAGAGCTTGACCGATTGTTTTCCAAGCTCAAGCAATCTAAATCCCTCCGATGATGATGAGAAGAACCCAGAGCAAGCACTATCACTCTTCAGCCAAGGACCCTACTTCAGAGCAGTTTATTAAGTCGGATCAATTACTACTACATATTAAATTATCCGTCCATAGATACTAGCTATCCACGCTTTCGAACCTAGAGACCAAAAGCAAGCACACCAGCGCCGACGACAAAAACACCAACTACGTTCCACAAACTCCCCACAACAGCACCAGCACCACTAGTAGTAACCGTGGCAGCAGGAGAACCTGTCATCGATGCCGTCCCACTTCCACTCGTATGCGCCATACTTCCAGACCCCGTACCCGTCGCCGTCATGCTCATACTAGCAGTGCCACTCATCGACATACTCATTGACGCAGTCGCAGGCTCGACCGCCATAGCATAGGCAGCGCACGTAGCATTGGCAGCGAGAGGACAATCGTCGGCAATGCAAATAGCCTGGAGTTCTGGTGTTTCTTGGGGTAGGATGGACACAGGTGGGGAGCATTTGTGGCCGAAGAGGGTGTTCAATGCAGTACCGACGGCGGTGATGTCAGCGGTTGCGACGCCGAAGGAGGCGGCGGAGAGGCCGACTTGCGTAATGAAGTAGCCTACCTCTGCGGCGGAGAGGTCCATGAATCTGTGATTGTTAGGAGGTGGAGAAGAATTGGATCGGGAACGAGGCTTACTTGTGAACGCTATACATGGATGTTTCACCACCGTATTTGGGGAAACCAGTTTGGCCTACTGTGGTGCAGCCAAGTAGGAGACCGAAGTATTGATAAAGATGTGTTAAGAGGGCACTGTGAAGGTCAGCCTTCTGCTAATTGAATCCTAGATCGAAGAGACGTACTATTGTTTCGAGGTCGTTCCATTGGCAGGTTTGTTCAACATGAGAGGTGCCGCTCCACCATCATCGAGGAAGTTGACAGCCATACCAGAACTTCCACCCTCATTTGTCGAAAGCAGAGTTCCGTCGAAGTATTGGAGGAGGTTGACAGCTGTGCCGTTGAAGGTTCCATTGGCGAGGATACCAGGAACGTGGACGCCGACGTTGGGTTGAGTATAGTTACCAATGACAGCTGTGTTGACGAGGAGAGTCAAAAGCGTCATTTGGTTGGTGGCATTGTTCACCTTGAGGAGAGCAGTGGTGTAGTAATCGCAAATCGACTCATTGGCTGGTCTCTGTGCCGAAGCAACTGTTGCCAGAATGGCGAGCGCTGATGTTGTAGTGAAACGCATGATTGATATTATCCGGCTTGTATCTCTTGAGAGTATTGATGAGAGTAGAGAAGGCTACTCGACAAGAACGGAAAGGAAGTCACTACTTATCACCCACACCTTTTCCACCAGATCATCTCGACAGCTCCAAGCTCCTCATCCGCTCTAAGCCATGATCATCAACTTCCTTGCCATTAAAACTCGTTCCTGGAACCTCCAGCGTGCGGAAACTAAGAAATCCGAGCTCTTTCCCATGACAGCTCTCTCCATTCTCCAGTAAGAATACGGCCTCGCATCCCCTACACAGTCCACTTTAAGATTTGACCGAATCAAGTTCGACAAGTTTACAAGCACCGAATAAGAGGCGGAGCCGGAATGTCACGCCGCAAAACTACCCAATGCCAGGCGCAGAGAATGCCATCGTGCCGCACAAAATCCAATACTCCAGGATGCATCATATGCCGTACGGTGAGGGCGGCTTCCGCAACGGCCTGTCAAATAACAATCCGCACATCACGTCTAGACTTGCACCCACCAACGAATAACAAAACCACCGTGACGAGCAGTTGTCAAAATCCACGGGCACAACATCGATCGGAAAGCGACACATCCGTGCACTAGTCCTAATACAGTAACAAGGCTGGATGCAAAGGGTCCACCTACGTAGTCGACACCCCCAAAAACAGATGGACAAGGCTAGCAAATAAAACAAGCTCACGGCTACGTTTGGGCCCGGTACAAGTTTATTTCTGTGTCAACCTGTATTCGGCGAGGAATTTGTCAGGTGGGATTTTGTGGCGTAGACTAAAATGGACGATCTGGGGAACCTTGCATGCCCCGTGTTCTACGCTTGGGAACTCCTGCAAATCGGGTGCAGGGTGTGTTCTGTTTTGACTTGATGCGCGAATGACGATCAGAGCCATTCGAGATGAGTCCATGGTACTTGTTGATCAGAAAGGGACATTCAAAGAAAAATTCGAAAGTATTGAAATTGGTGAAAGACTGCGACTCTTTGAGCCTCTACTTTATATTAGAAATGACTAGGCATTCATCAACTGTCTCTTATCATTAAAGATACCTCGCAAGATATTGAAGAAAAACTTTTCCAAGCGATGCCTTGGATGGAAGAAAAAAAATTAACCTTTGAGTGTCTGAGTGCCAAACCCTCCTGGCAAGTCTTCTCCCTAGCTTCACACAGAGATTTTGAGGCTCCTGTCTCAACTCAAGAACTTTACAAACAGCTCAGCAATTGTTGTCTTGGATTTTCCAGACAGAGGGTTGACCCCTTCGTCAGAAATCAAAGAGCTGATGCGCTATGCTCCAAGTCAGTCTTTTCAAATTGTCGTCCCTCACCATCCAACCAACAACTTCATAAACGCACGCATACATCAAAACTGAACACAGGAAATACTACTATTTGCGCTGTGATCCAAACAGCCTAAACTATATACAAGATCTCAAACATACACATACATACACCTATCATCTAACTAGTAGCCCCAATCAAATCCCCTGCATACTTGAACCACCCAGGACTACTTACACCTCCCGGCGGCACAGCAACTAGCACAATCGAAATAGCCATAACCTATACCCTGATTAGTACAACCCCAACAAAATAATAGAAAAGAAAAAAAAAACTTACAGCACCCTGCTTTCCATCCTCAATGTTTCCCGCCCTCTGATCAAAATCATACCGTCCCCTAACCTTCCAACTCTGATCTTTACTCATTTCATTCACCTCGCCAACACGACACCTGTCAACAGAGGAGATGTGTTCAATGGCCGGTTTATCGCCTTCCATGCTTTTACCGGAGAATTTGAAGGACGGGGTTTCGCCATAGTGTAGTTTTGTCGTGCAGACGAGGTCGTCTGTAGTTGCGAAGACGTCGACGGCCAGGCCGCCGTCGTGGAGGTGCTTTGATGTGTTAGCTGTGTACAGGAAAAATAAGAAGAAGAGAGGCTAGGCAGGGGAAGGAAGAGAGAGTAGAGGAAAGGAAGGTAAAGACTTACACCAATAGCATCGATAATCTTCCCCTCAACAGTCGGCGTCCACGGTTCACTCTCAATACTAAACGCACCCGTCTCTTTCGGCGCTGCAACTTCGCCCGTCCAGCATTGATTCGCATCCAACCATACAGTCTTGACGTCTTGCCATCCACTTGGTAGAGCGCCAGGTAGATAGTCATAGGTTTGCGTTACGTATACGATTTTATCTTCCATATTCCTACCTCACATCAGCAAATCGTTCTACTGATCTTGAGGAAGTGGAGAGGGAGTGGGACTTACATATTCATCAAATCGACGACCCAGGTGATGACATCTGTTTCGTAGAGATGGTATCCTGTATTCCCGCCTGCATTAAAATGGAAAGCAGTTCTCTCATTTCCACTAGAGAAATATCGTTCCGTTCGCGATGGCATGGATGAGACACTCCAGTGTGGCAATGAGAGTTTTCCATAGCAAGTAGGATCCCACCTCGTCGGTCCAGACACCAATCCAACCATATGATGTAACCTTCACAGATTCGAATTAGCCATCCACAACCCAACTGAACATTCCAAATCAAGAAAGGAAAGCAGTAGAACTCACCACATCCCCGAATTAATATTCGCTTCCGAACCATCCGCATACTCCAACCCAGCCAACTGTTTCAAAAGCGTGCACTCCCCAGCACAAGGCCGCTCAATCGACAAATCAGGATAATTCCATAACATTCCCCTCTCCCCAGTCGGACTCGTCTTCATCATATTCGGGACACTGTATGGTCCACTCCTGATCTTCACACGCTTGGCGCCGGGGACATTACTTTCCGATTGGGATTCTTGTCTTCGGGGTGCTGCGCCGGGGACGTCTGGGACTTTGCCTCCATCGCCTGGGAAACAGATGACAAGGTTAGTATCATGATTTTGGTGTGAGATGGTGGTTTGAGGAATGTGAGGTGAGGGGAGGTGGGATGGATTAGGAATACCTGAAAGCAATTGCCTCTTCCTACTAGGATGAACGGCACCATCCGCCCCCACAAACAATCCAACAACCAACCACACAAACCAAAGGAACCCTAAAACCCTAAAATTGTTCATACTTCCCGCCATGCTTTTGTAAACTTAGGCAAGGAAATAGGAAGGAACTGGTCAAACAAGAATCGAAAGCGAGAAATGCGAGGCGTCGTAAAGAAGGAACCTGGAAATGGCAGAACCAAAAAAATCTAGATAGAGGGAAGGACAGGACAATTTACAGAGGTCCAAGCTGATAGGTGTCCAGCACTTATATCGGCGCAACAATAGTATCTCTGGTGCCACCATTCAAAGTGGTGTCAGGGAGACAGCAAAGTCGAACTAGATCACCCCATGGGTGCTTTTGAAGAGACATGTGAGCCGTAGCCGTCCTGTCCAGAAGGTAGGCGCGGCGGACTGCCTTCACGGACTGGAAGAATTCAGTTATTACCACGATGGAGGTGATGTACTCGATTACGGGTACTAGTCACCGCTGATTGGTCGGGAACATGAGAAACGTGTTTGGCGTAGATATTGCACACTGTTTTGTTTAATTTTACGCCCGGACAGATAGCAGAAGGAGGGACAATTATCGGCCGAAGGTTGACGACAATAAACTGGAGTCTTAGAATGTTGTTGTGCATAACGGGGTTCAACCCGCTATATAGACTCGTGTTTACGGCAAGTTGCTAATTAATCTGCTCAGTCGGGAAATGATTCGATGGATGAGCGAAACGCTTGCCGGCATCGGGAAACCTTCCCTTCGCAGCGCTAGCAGAGACGAAGAGTTTGAAAGGCCATATTCGCCTATATTTAAGCTTCATTCAGTAGAAGCGTGTATGCCGTATATCCATCATCGTTGTTGATTCTTTTGCTTCGGAATGCCTTCGTGTGAAGTGCAGATTGTTGTCAAACCAAACAGTGTGGCCAATTGAGGGTCCGTTGAAACATTCCCGCCTCTCAAAGGACGACGAAGTAATACGTACTTCTCGGCGCCTGACATTGAGAAATCAATATCGCCGCGCACAGTCAACCATGAAGGAACCGTATCGTAATCTGGATTTCGACAATCCCAGGCTTTTGAACATCTCCTCCCCCAATCGCCGTTGAAATACATGTCCAGAAGCGCACGGTTCTCCCGTTTTCGCCTTCCACAAACGAGAGCCTCTGTCACCAGATACAAGCCCAAGCAGTACCAAATTCGTCTTCGGTAATGAGACAATGCCTTATCTAGGCAACGAAAAATCTCCCACGCGACGATATAGCTTTAACATGAAAAGTTCAATGTCAAAATTTAGGCCTTCCACCACCACTGTCCACCACCCCCGCCACACGAGTAATTCGCTCACGCGGAATTGATCAAGTGAGTCGAAATACGGAGGCGGCGTGGCAAAAACAGTTGATGAGGCACTAGATTGAGATCAAGCTCGAGCGTTATGGGAATACAAAAGATAAGCAGGACAGAGACACATGTAAGCTGAGGAAGTAGGAAGCGAGTGCAGGCACGGTGGGCTTCTGACCTTTTGGAATGAGGATGCTGATTTTCATGCCTCGATCGATTCAGTCGTTGGGGACTTCAATGTTTATCGTTTGAAAGTTGAATGGTCTTGACCAAAGCTTGTTGGTCTGAAAATGCCGCCCAGCATATTATCAACAGGTCAAATACTGGGAGGTCTTTCGCGATGGAATTCAAAGCAAATGTTCAAATGCTCAAAGACAGAAGACCTCGCATCCCTGAACGATCCAATTCGGACGATCCCACGTGGTATTCGGGAATGTCAAAAGCACCAGTAATCTAGGAGGGTACCAAAATGGAGACATGATCTACATTAACACGCGCATATTCCATGGACCCTGCGTTGGTCCAAAATCCTATCTGCTCTATCTTATGTTTATATTAGTTCAAATGGCTCATTTCCCTCTGTGATTCTCACCTTCCACAATCCAACTCCTTATCCACATGCCCAGGTTCAAAGACATGAGTGGAACGTACGAGTGAGCAATACCAATGAGCGTGATGAGAACATTCTCATGTGCGCGGCCTGATGTCGTGTAACTCAGCTCATCGCCTGCGTTGGATCCTTGGTGCGTGCTAAGCTAAACATTGTGCCAACAATGACCGGCGAAAGGCGGCGAGAAGCGAAATTTGTCGATGTGCTCTTGCACAGAAGCGGCCGCTGAGACCTGGTGCAATTTCTTCAACTCGCCTAAACATGGCATTTGCTGCGAGAAGTTGGTGCACCGTGATTGAATATTGCACAGTAAATTGTTGTCATTGAGTTGATGGGTGTCATGATGGCGAGTTCTTCAGCACCTCTTCTTGCTCAGGAGGGATGCCGGTGTTGGGCTCCGTCGACGACTCCACCGAACCTATCTCTTCCAATATAGCCTCTTCCGATTCAGCCTCTTGACTCTCCCACTCTGGGCCTTCTCCGGCCTCTCTCTGTAGACGCCTTTGCTCCATCTGCTTTGCGAGATTCTCATACCCCTCTTCACTAAGACTCATCAGATTACCATCCTCCTCTTCTCCAATAGAGCCTAGAGGATCAGATCCAATTGCTAGTGAAGGCGTTTCCTTGATGTTTGGATTTGCTTTCAAATATCCCAAGGCATCGTTGTGTACTCCATGGCCGTTCTGTTCGATTTGCCATATGGGTTCGAGTGCTTTTTTTGGTGGTTGATATGGGTACTCTTTAAGGCGATGTGAGGGTCCACAATATCTCCCATGCTGGTAGGCAAGGCTTTTGGGGTGGTCAAACCCCTCTTGAGGCACTCCAAGACTGGCAATTTTGGCAATAACGACCATATGATCGCCAACTTCGATGCACTTCTCAGGCATAACTTCACACCTCATGAAAGCATAAACACCAGCTCCTCTGATCAATGGGATACGTATCTCTGGATTGTCCGTTCTACTCTGCTCAGGACCGAGGCCAAGGCCTACCCAGTTGTTTTTTCGCGTTGCCTCCCGAAAGGCTTCGTGGTGTGCTTGTTGAACGAAGGCGTGTGCGATCTGTTTTCCTGGAACCGAGCCCTTCACCAGATGTACACCGAATTGTTTGTGATGAAGCAGGCCGCTCAGGGTTCGTGACGGCATTTTGAGGTTGAAGGATATGATGGCTGGAGGGCCAAGTGTGACGGTCTGCAGAGAGGATATAGCAGCGCCGCAGAAGTCCTTGTAGTATGGTGAGAGCAACTGGACGTTGTCTTGTTCGGGGTCGATGGGAAGGGGATTGGTTGTGTGTGAGTCCTCGCAGCAAGTAGTTACAACCACGACTGGATGAGGGAGAGTACGCATAGCACTTCGGACGGCATCTGAAAGACCTTGTGCATTGGCTGGTGATATCCAAGTCGAGTCCGACGTGTGCTCCTTCATCCAGGGAATGCCACCCCAGGCACCATCCTTGGCTTTTGATCTTGACGTGGTGAGACCTGGCAAATTAGACATTTATCATCGAGTATGAGGGACAGCATTCTGTGACCTACATCGAGCATGAGTGCCCGCTCTCAACAGTAGAGCCCTCTTCATTCTGCAGAAGTCGTAACAATTATCGGGAAGCCATGGATACGGATTGTGTACAGCTTTCAAAATATAACGGCAATCGACAACCGAGTGTGCAGTTGAACAATTGAAGATTGAGCGTGTGCATAGATATCGGAGTTCAAGATCCCAAAGGGGAAAATTTATAGCCAAGACAAGACAGATGCATCCTCCGCAAACTCGACCATCAGCTCTACACAACCCACACAACAACAATGTCTTCACCACTGTCTCTATCCTCGCGCCGAATATCTCTGCCTCAATGCCCCCAGATATCCCGACAAACCCGAAATGCAACCCTTATCCGCCGTCCTAAGCGGCCCTACACCTTCACCCAACTCGTAACCCTCACGGACGGCAGCACATACCTCCACCGCACCACCTCTCCCTCGCCCGTATACAAAGTCACAAAAGATGTTCGCAATTCTCCATTATGGAACCCGTCGAGTCAAAAGCTGCTGAATATCGAGGAAGATGAAGCTGGAAAATTGAGGGCTTTCAGAAATAAATTTGGTCGGGGTTGGGATGGAGAGACGGAGCAAGATGGCATTGATGCTGTGCGTATAGCTGCTGTTGCTGCTGCTGCTGCTTCACGGGCAAATGGCTAATTCTCGATACAGATACCCGAGGAATCAAAGAAGGCGACACCAGATGCAGCACCGAAAACTGTGAAGCAAGAGAGTTTGATGGATTTGATTGGGTCTTATGGCACAAACGAGCAGCAGGCATTGAAATCGAAGTATTTGCATACACCACAGTCACAGAAGAAGCCAGGGAAGAAATGAGCGTGAAATTGATTTAGTTTGCAACGGGAGTTTACATCTGTCAAGGAGTAGAAGACAAAGAATTGACGCGCCGCACGATTCTCTAGATCACGGAGCATGGGTTGGGTACAGCAAAAGCATTGCCGGAGTTTTGGAATGGTGAAAGGCTACACTGGAGAGAGACGCCAGGAACGTAGAGTCTTCAGGAGCTGTCGGTATGTTGTATGTACACCGACGTTGTATTCCTATCTGTACAATATCACAACCTCCACAAGAGAGCTCCTAGCCATTCGCGATGTCCTACATTCTGCGTAATCAAGACCCACCAGCAGATCTAAAAGGGCAATGAATAATTTGCACTGTCCCCGGAGCTTGAAATTCCTCACTCTAATCAAGCAACTCAACCGTCCAGTCTCTCACTCAAATCTTAGATCTCAATTCCAAAATCCATGCACTTTTTCCTTTCTTGAATCTTGACGTTGAGTCGAGTCTTAGGAGAGGGGGGGGGGGGGGGGGGGGGGGGGGGGGGAACGGCAGATTGGAGAGGAAGAAGGAGAGCCAAGTATAAATCGACTTCCAGAATCCCAGCTTTCCCAACTTTAACCCACACAAGGCCTCATCGTAGTCAAATACCGTACCTAGTAAAACAAACCACTATCCTAATCCTACCTCCCATTCTCCATGTCCATCCTTCCCCCTCCAACTCATAAACCCAACACCGCTTTTCCTTATCCCACTCCACCCCCCTAACAACAGTAACACCCTTCCTTATCACCCCAATAGCATTTCTCCATGCAAAACTGACCAGGTCGTTGATTTTGTATTGTGGGATATTATATTGCATAATCGCTACGCCGCAATGATATGTTCGGCCTTTGAATCGGTTCCCGTTAGTTTCTATATAGATATTTTTTTGGACGTTGAGGAGGCTAGACTTTGATTGTGATTGTGATGTGTGTGCATCAAGTTTTGGAGAAACTAATGGGGGGGGGGTTTGATTTTTTTTCATACGCACGTTTATACGGTTCCTCTCGACTTGCAAACGTTTCCTTTGTGAATTGTCGACATCGAATGGGCTGTCATACTTCTTGCCTAACCGCTCTGACTACCCTTCCCTTCACTCACCCATTCATATCTTATCACTGACCGGGGAAACCAACCTGTGGTTCTCGCTCTCTAGCCTCACGCAGTTCTTCAGTATGAATCTAGTCTGTTCAACGAATAATGGTGCACACCCATCTCGACCATGGATTTTATAAGCACAATTAACAGTGATTGGGACAGGTATGAGTAAAAGTCTAAAATCCGAAATCTAGATGGGTAGGATTCATTATGTGCAATCAGCCAGCACCTATGACTGTCATTACCACCTCCGCACTAACCTACGTCCACTTCCACTCCTAGACACGCGCCGGCTTGCTCCAACTATACCATCACCAAACCTTCTTCTCCACCCTCCAACCAAAATCGACAAGCGACTACGAGGACGAGTAGATATTCGTGCTTTCGAGCGACGTTTCGGACGATTAGGAGGCATTCTACTCTCCAGCGAGCTCTTCGTCCCACGATTCGACGTTGTGAAGCTCTGTGGCGCTGTGGTGGTTTGAGGAGACATGGAGTCTGCGAGTAGGATTTAGCGGGCTTGGATCTTGAACAAAACTGCCCTTATCCCCATCCCGTAGTCATTACCGCATACCCTTCGGCCTCAAATCAACAAGCTCAAACTCCAACCCCTCAAGCTCAGCAACATGCCCGGGCCTCGTAGCATCGCAATAGATACTATCAACCGCATGCGGATGGAAAAGTCCTGACTGTCTACACCCAAGAATCGTCTTCAACCCAGGAGGATCTGTCAACCTAAACACGCCCACATCAGGCGTCTTACTAGGCGCACAAACAATTGCAATACTCTCCGCAAGCTGGACCTGGTAACCCCCATGCGTATGTAGATCCCGACTACTCATAAAACACGTCTGAGTCGGATGTGTATGGATCCAGCCTAACGTCATGAGATCGTGTTGATCTACATAATCGAACAAGGCAGATTCGTTGACGGTGTCGCAGGTATCGGATGTGGCCTCCTGTTCTGGGATGACGAGCTTGGAAATAAAAAAGGCGTTGGAGATGAGGGTTCCGCAGAGGATTCCGCACGTTTCAAGGTTTTTGGCTGTATTCGAAGAGGCGACACGGAGGAAGTCGGCGCGGAGATGTGGGTTTATGAAGACAGTGCGGAGAGGGGCACCGGATTCGGTGTAAGCGCAGGGCACGAAGGTGTAGTCTTGAGTATTCGGGTCAGGTGTTTGTGTTGAGGACCGGGATGGTGGTTCTGAATATTCTGGTGTGAGGATCTTTTCGGGGCGAGGTGGTGCACGAGGATATGTGAAGTCCTCTAGTGCTCTCTCTTTGGGTGGTAATGGTGGTTGTGGGGCTGCTAAACGCTCCTTCGGTGGAAGTTGCGGTGCGCTGGACCGTAGTGGAGTAGGAGTATCATTTGTCTTTGGCGGCCTTGGAGGTTGATCTCTCAAATCGTAGTCCTTCTTCCCAGGTACGGTAGGGTAGTTGTAGTTTCGTGGAGTAGAACTCTTGCCATCCAGACTGGCTGGCCCATTTCGGTCCACCAATGTATCGTCATTTCGTCTTCCTGCTTGGATGACTAGTCTAGACAAGTCGTCAACCTCGTCCTGGGAGGCATGTTGCTGAGACCTCCGTTTCTTGAACTCCTTGTGTGCCAGTTGCCGAGCGAGATGATCGTGATTTTCTCCATGTCCAGTCCGAATTTCTTTCCGCTGCCGTTTCGATCCAGAACTTGTTGGCCTCTCTGCTTCTCTTGCCACTGAAGAGCTTGTTCTGTTTTGAGGATGCTCCTTCACCAACTGCTCCCTTTCTGCCTTCCGTCGAGCGACATCCTTCTGGTACTGCTCATGTCGCTCCTCAATCTTAGGCCGCAAAGTCTCCAGCCGGCCAAGGTTCTTCTTGATATCAAGCTTCAATTTCGCGTAGGCCGGTTTGTTCTGAGGTAATTTCGTTTCTGGGTGTACGGATAGTTTCTCGAGGCCAAGAAGGGCGTGTCGCATGAAGAATAGGTAGGCGTCTTGTTCGTTGCCATCGCGCTCGTATGATTGAGCCTATGCTGTCAGCCACGTCACAGATATCAGAGAGGAAGCTGCTACCTGTTTCTGCATGGCATCCGCGCTTCGTAGCCAGTATCGGAGTGGTATATCGGCATCGTATTCATAGTTGGCAGCAAGCTGTACTATGTCCGCTACACTCATGGGCTCCTTGCCAAAGCCATTGCTGGCTGCTCCAGTGAGGGACATCCTAGCTCCTGGCTATTGATTGCGGTGGTAGGAATATGCTTCTCGTGGAGAGATATGAGCTTGGAAGGTGGGATAGTGGAGGTGGCGGGAGAGATAGTTGACGAGATGGCCCTCTGTCACGTATTCGACGTGAGTTACTAGCATGCGTACATCTCAGGTGTTGTATTGAAGAAGTCGAAAGCATTTTGGTTTGTTGTGATGCCTGGACAATCGCGGATGCTTAAGCTCCACGAACCGACGCTGTCTTAACCTCACAACGCGTGACGTAGATGGTGAAACAATTTTGAACTGCTAGGTTTCTTTGGATTCATGGTATATACGAACGACTACATCTATCTAGGAATGTCCAATAACAATCTTTGGCTCGTAAGGCTCTTCCAGATACTTCATCTCCTCGTCCGTCAACGTCTTCCCTCTAACCTCGCACGCTTCTTCCAGGCGACTCAGATTGCTGAATCCAACAATTGGCACAGTACCCTTCTTGATGATCCACGCCAATGCTACATGGCTCATCTTCCATCCCTTCTTGTCGGCCAACTCTTGTACTCGCTTGATGATCTCTGGGTCAGCCCCGCTAAGATCTTTGAACATTGGACTTTTCTTCGTCGCTTCAGCACGAGCTGTTGTTTCTGATCCGAGTGGACGAGCGAGGTGCCCGCGGTAGAGAGGGGCCCAAGGAATCAGACCGACTCCTGTTGCATGACAATACTTGTTCATTTCCCGTTCTTCTTCGCGGTACTATTATAATGTTAGTAGATGCAGCGAAGACTGAGCCGTTGAGAATACGAACACAAAGCGAGTAGTGGTTCTGCATCGAGATGAACTTGGTCCAGTTGTGCTGTTCTGCTACGACTTGCATTTGCTGGAATTGATATGCCCACATGGAACTAGCACCAATGTATCGGACCTTTCCAAGTTCGACAAGATCGTGCAACGCCTTCATTGTTTCTTCGATCGGAACAGTGGTGTCGAATCTGTGGATCTGGAGGAGATCTATGTAATCCAACTGCAGCCTTGCCAAGCTAGCATTGACAGCATTGAAGATGGCTGCTCTACTCAAACCACCCTGGTTGACATAATCCCTTGTGTCCTTCAATTGAGGGAATTTTATGTGAAGCACGGCGGGAGTTTCGCCAACAGTACCGAAGCATTTGGTGAGAATGGTGAGCTTCTCGCGTGGTAGTTTGTGCTTCTTGATCACATTGCCAATCATGATCTCTGAGACGCCGTTGGAGTAGACATTCGCTGTGTCCCAGGTCGTGAGCCCGACGTCGTAGGCCCCTTTGAGCAGCCTGTCGACTTCAGCTTCGTCATCGACAACCCATGGCTGCCAGTCTTTGTGGCCAAACGACATGGCGCCTAAGATTGGGACTGAGACGCGGAGCCCGCTCTTTCCAAGCTGCGCATAGCTGACTTTGGTAGAATCAATGGACTTTTGGAGTTCTGCCGGAATGTCGGCCATTGTGTTGGTGAGTCTGGACTAGCTTGCGCTATAAGTGAGATTGGAGGTATGGAGTAGAAGCTTGAGAAATGGGAACAAGAAGAGCTGGAAGATCGAGAGCAAGGCTGGTGCATATATATGCTGCCATTCTGCCAATCTTTATGCAAAGAGCAACGGACTTTGCTTAATGCCGAATTTCGACATTGACGCAATGTAGGTATATTGGAAATCACCCCCGCAACTACGTCTCTTTGTGGTGCAACGTTCATCGCCTCCTGGAGTTGCTCAACCCCTTAATGCCGATCTGAGGTTGTGTGACAGACGCGTATTTGGATGCTTTTATATCAGAGTCGCGTTACAGCTAGATGATTACTGGGAGGGAGGTTGGGAAGCTCACTCAGCCTCTGGTCTGTCCCGGCTAAGTCGGTATCTTGCAGGTTGGGGCATTGATGATTGATGAGGGGTGCATGAAATCGGAAGTAGTTGTATGCAGGGCAAGGAGAGAAATCAGGATGTCTCCTTTCGGTCTCCCGTGATCGGCTTCGACGGTTCTTGAACCTGAATCTCAAGATGTCGATGAGCAGAACACCAGCTTGATCAATTCGTACCTAATTCTCACCTTTGGTCCTCGTGTTCATTTCTTTTTATTTCATTTCTACAGTCTTTCCCACATGGCCCCACGCCTGAGAACCATATTGGAGTATGCTCTCATAAGCATCCCTATCTACATATTCGTCCTTTCACCATTATTGAACACAATTGCTCCTTCGCTCTTTAGTGATACATCGCCCACAAACTACCAATCTTTTGAGAAATCAGATTCACTCATTATACCTGATGACACGCTCACTTGCTCACCACACAAGTTCAATGTTCGTATACTGAGTCGCGAGCCTTTGATTGTTTACATTGATGGCTTTTTGAGCGAGACAGAGACAGCACATCTTGTTTCTGAAGCGTGAGATCCTACTTCGATCCCACTACAATCCTCGGTATCTAATACTTGACTAGAAACGCAAATTACAAACCCTCCACCATATTCAACGGCGCCGAAGAATCCTTCGATGCCACGGTACGAAACTCTAGCAAAGCTCTTCTTCCTCGAGACACGAAGGTCCAATGCATAGAAGCCCGCGCACGAGAATTCCAAGGCTGGAGACCAGACGTATACATTGAACGACTGTGGGCACAACGATATAATGCAGGAGGACACTACACATATCACTATGACTGGAGCGGAGACCTCAGATCACGTCGCGGAGGCAGAATAAGCACGTTTATGGTTTATCTTGATGATGAATGCACTGGCGGAGGTACAAAGTTCCCACGGTTGGAGAGACCACCGGGACAAGCATGGTGCGATGTCCTGGATTGTGACGATCCCGAAGGAATCACATTTAAGCCTGTCAAGGGCAATGCGGTTTATTGGGAGAATTTTAGACCAGACGGGAAGGGCTATGACGAAACATGGCATGCTGGACTACCAGTAAAGAGTGGTGTCAAGGTTGGATTAAACATTTGGAGTTACTTTCTTCCTGGATACGCTCAAGGCTTGGAGAGGCAATCAGCAACGAAAGAGCTTTGAGGATAAGTCAAGTTGCAGGACACGAGAAGCATGTTATGGGACCAGGCGTTAGAATTGGTAAAATTAAAAACTAAGGCCCCCGAAAAGGCATACATCATACGTATATTTTCTTCCCAGACAGACACCATTTCCTTCAGCATCTACCATCCTTCGAGTGGCTGAGTTCCCTCGGCGACAACACCTTGGAGCTTTGATGGAGCAATGCCGAGCGCCTTCAAGACAGTTGGTGCCAGCTGCTTGGTCTCTACGCGACCTGTGTAGACCTTCTTGTTCAGGTTTGGAGAGCTGAGGAAGCATGCCACGTTGCGGTCATCAGCAGAGTTACCACCATGCTCGGCAACCTTCGACTTGGAAGTGGTGTAAATGGTTCCGGGGATGGGCTGAACGATAATATCTGGAACAGCTGGGTCTTTCTTTGAGTCACCGAAACCGAGGTCGATTTGGCGTTGACCGTAAATGATATCGGAGATACGGAGATCGGCCTTGTGGGCATTGAGGTTCTTGACAGCTGTGTCAAGATCCTTCTGGTCTTGCAAAAAGATCATCGCGATATCATCGAACTGAGAAAGATGTCAGCAGCGGTTCTTCGTGGAGTAACAAGCACGGTCCGACTTACAGTGGTGTGGAAAGTCTTGACAGCAAGCTCGGTAGCGAAAACTGCTGGGTCAACCTCCTTGAATGTAGTGACGTCGATGGGACTCTGTCCATGCTTGGAGCTCATGATGAGGAGGGTATCCTCGTAGATGTCCTTCTCCTTGAGCTTGTTGACGATGGCACCGAGAGACGCATCCATGAAGTCCATCGCTTTCAGTAAATCTGGGCTGAAAGCATTGGTGCCAGCAACGTAACCCTTAGTCTTTTGACCGACAGAAACTACACCCTGGTCAGTCATTTTCATGGAAACTTGCACTGCAAAACTTACCAGACTGGAAGTTGCCACCGAACAAGGTTGGCACTTCTCCCTTGAGAGAGCCCTCGGCGTTCGCTGGATCCTTTCCGTCGATCCATCCTAAGAAAGCATTCAAATGCAGAGTGTCGTAGACGATACACTTGTCCACGTTGTCGGTAGGGGAACCGGCATTGTTGATCTCGGGGAAGTATCCAGTGGTCAAACCAGTACCAGTTGGTCCTCGAACAATGTCATAAGCAGGATGCTTGTCTGAATATGCAGTCTTCTTGCCGGCAGCCACGACAGCCTCAAAGATGGTGTTGACGCGGATTCTGTTGTGTGGGTACAGAGGCGAGCATTTGCCATTGGCCTTGATCATAGGCAGGTTGGCGGGGTTTATTCCACCACTGAAGATGAGGTCCAGGTTAAAATCAATTGTCTCGTCGTAGATGACTGTCCCCGTCAGTCAGTCTTATGTGCCAGTATGGACAAGATAGAAAACAACTCACTCTCAGCGCCGGGAGCTCCAACGCAGTTTGATCCTGGGGCATACAACGAACGATCGTAAATATCATCGTACCAAACTCCGTGGGTCTTGGGAGAAGCACCAGTGAATGGTCCCACAGAACCTGGGAAAGAGTCCGAGGGGAACGAGGTGTAGGCACCGGTGAAACGATGGCTGTGCTCGAGGATCTTGGACAGGTTGGTCGATGGTCCCTTGAGAGCTAGGTACTTGTCGACATCGCTGGCATGGAGACCATCGAAGGAGAAGATGGCAACATGCTTGTAGCCAGCACCGTCTTTACCATAGCGGTCACCACCATCATCTCTTGGGATAATGGCAGCGGCGGCAGTACCTGCGAGAACCAATTGGGTAAGTGTGAGCATGTTGGATGGATATGAAGGGATCTTAATGCTTGGAAGATCATATTCCTGGGATCTTTCCTGCAGTATTTATATTTTCACTACATCAATTGCAAGAGGCACGTTCTACATCCAGAAGCGAGAGCAACAGAGTCACGAACACGACACTACATCATACTCCGCATCCACGCTTCGCATCCCTACCTTCTGTCTGGACACAAACCACGAGAGCACAATCTTTTTTTCAGCCTTCACCGAGCTCAATGCAAGAGCTTGGGCGATCGGACATCAAGCTTGCTTAATTGTCCAATTATTTTAGAGCAGTCTGTCACTGCCGCCGTTCTCCAGAAATCGTCACGAACGTGGCGGAGTGAAGCTTACACAAGCTTTGCGGGACAAAGGCACGTTTTTCCTCGAAGAGCCTTATTGGTTGGGTGCACGTGGGGTAAGGCGGAATTCTGTCAGCATGAAGAATGTGTATTAATTTTGCTATTATGTTTTTGGATGCTGCTAGGCGTGCGAGATTTTGGTTGTTGTCGAATGGAAGTGGGAGGATTGTGGGGTATTTGATTGGAGGTTGGAGGTTCTGAGCAGGGTCACAGTTTTGGATGGTGCGATACAAAATGCCCACGACCATCGGCAAAGTAAGCACCCGCAAACATGTTTTTTGCTCTGGACAATGCAAATTGCTTTGCGCTGCTTGTTCGACCATCCAATGACGGGCATCGGTCAGCTCACCATTATTCCGACCGAATGGCTTTCCACTAACTGTCACTTTGTTAGAAGTATATCATAACCTTGTGAGGAAGCTTGAAGATCTAGACTTATAGTATAACTGTCCCATTTCATGTATTAGCGAACTGAAATCTTAATAAAGCCTGCCTTATACTTTGCGTGAAGTGTGTGACCTTGAGTCTGAGATACACTGTGTCTCGAATAGCTATTCTAAGCATAACTTCTATACTATCCTGATAGTCCACAGAGAACAGCCTTCGAAATATCGATGGAAATCTTCGTCTGAAGTATTTTATCACCATCAGTCCAACTCTTTCACAGTGCTCTCAATCAGCCCCTCGCACAGTTTTATATAGAAGAGAGTGACATGGTGATATGACGACGTAGGTGTAGATTGTGTCATCAAAGCGTAAACTCTTCCAATCTGAACCTGAACAGTCAGATCTCAGTATATAGGATACCGTTCCTGACCATACTCTCAGCACGAGTTTACCCCAAGAAACCTGGACAAATCAATTCCACGGATCAACAAGAGTCACAACTGGCCTGAATGGTTTCTCCCACTCGTTACGAATCGCCAGCTCATAGCAGCGATGTGAATGTTTGAGTGATTCACCTGATGGAAGCGGCAAAGAGAACGCTGAGCAATTAAGATCACTGGATAACCCTCACCCCTCTTGCCGAAATGGCGCTCATGGAGACTTTACCTGATCTTTCCATCAACATAGGCTGGTACCGGTGCATCTTTCTGACTACAGCAAGGCAGCCACCGTCGAAGTTGAGCTTCCGAGACCGGCTCTGCGGGCAGAACAAGTAATCTTAAACCACGGATCACAACACCGTCTTCGTAATACCTCCGAGGAACCGACCACTCACAAGCTCGCCCGTCCGCCCCCTTCCCAGCCACAGCAGTCCTTTGTCCCACTGTTCCACCTGGTCCAAGCTCGTCAAATCCTATATATACAGGTCCTCCCGCTGCACCCCTTCGCCTCTCATACTTACCTTGTTGGGATTCCCTAGGCTCACGAATCTAGGAATCTTTTAGTGGTTGCTGCATTGCACATCGTGGTCAACTGTTAAAATAACTTGCCTTCGGGTACGTTACTGGCGGAATTTTTGTTCTTCGACTTGTCGCAAGGCATAGTCACAATTTTTCATTGATGCTTTCGCCTTTGGGTGGGACATTGAAGAAGAAGAAGAAGACGCTGTTGGGAAGCCGGTACGAGCTTCCAGTAGTATAGGTAGACTAGTGAAGAAGGAGGAGATCCAGATTTATAGTTTGTCCATGCATCATCTGTGAGATGAAAGTTGCTACTGTTTGGAATGGTCGTCGAGGTTCTAAGGTGAAGCCCTAAGTTGACCGAGCATGTTCTGATCTGATGGTGAGTTCTTGGAGTATGTGAGATCGACCAGCGATTTGACAATGCTACACTCGATACTTAAAAAAAAGCTTTTGCCATCAAGTGTTTGTGGTAAGGTTTGTGAATGTTCGCTATGGTGTCGACAATCATGATGAGCTTGAACATTGGTTTAGCATCGTGAACGACGTCATGAAAGCACAACCAGGCTGATCCTGCCTCCAATTCTTCGACGTGTCCTTCATGATTCCCAGCTGTGATAAATTCCCTTTGTGTTTTTCGCCCACGTGACACAGACTTGAGGCGCGTTCAAGTCGCGTTTGACTAAATTTCCGACCCTTATCATCCCACAATCAACACTGGAACCCACAATCTCACCCTCCCACCTCCATCACACACCTCACCACTCCCAGCGAGATGGCGCCCATGAATGGAGCCAAGCGAGGACGCTCTCGTGTCGACACAGAAGAGTTCGCAGACGATTCTGGCTATGCTGAAGCCTCCTCAAACCTTCGCCAGCGCAACTCTGGTGTAAGTTGCGGAGTATATGAACTGTTGCAAGATGCTGACATTAGAATAGCACAAACGCCCCCGCCTCTCCAAACCTGACAACTCCGATGACGATGCTTCGATACAATCCAGCACTTTGGACGATTCCGGCGATGAAAATGCTTCCATGGCTCGGGGAGCGAATCGACATGATACCAGCAACGTCGAATACGATGAAGAGTCGGAAGATGATTACGACCCTGACATCAGTGACGAAGAGGCCCTGCGACGATATATGGACCACAGGAGGAGCCGTGGAATCAACGTGGTAAACCATCCTGCAATGTTGGCCATTATCGAAGAAATTACTTGCACCAATTTCATGTGCCACTCTCATCTCACGATCGGTATCGGCCCATTGATCAACTTCATCATAGGACACAATGGAAGTGGGAAAAGTGCGGTCTTGACAGCATTGCAGATATGTCTCGGTGGAAGAGCAGGAGCCAGCAATCGAGGGGGGAGTCTAAAGGATCTCATCAAGGTGGGTACGGAGCGGGCGACTTTGCTTGTGAAGATCAAGAATCGAGGTGAATTGGCGTACCTACCAGATCTATACGGACAATCCATCATTGTGGAGCGACACTTCACCAGATCCGGTACCAGTGGATTCAGTATACGAAACGCCAATGGAAAACAAGTCTCCACCAGAAAAAGCGACCTCGACGACATCCTCGACGCTTTGGCCCTCCAACTGGACAACCCAATGAATGTCCTCACACAAGACAAAGCTCGAGAGTTCTTGAACAGCTCTTCAGCATCGGACAAGTACAAGTTTTTCATCAAAGGCACTCATCTGGAGCAACTTGATACCGACTACAAAGTCTTGAGTGACTCACTCGAGCGGAACAACCAGGCAATGTACAACATACAAGAGTCTCGGGCTACCTTGGTGAAGGCCGTGGAGAAGGCTGCAGAGAAAGTGAAGCAAGCCGAGAAGACAGATGCTTTGCACGAAAAAGCCAAACACGTTCGACGACAATACATATGGTCTCAGGTCCGAGATCAGGAGGAGGCATTGGCTGCTGTGGAAGAAGATATTCGCGCAGCTCAAGAAAACGTCCAGAGTCGCGAACAGGCTTCAGAGCAGATCGCTGCAAAATACGAACAAGCAGAACAAGCTCGTGATACCGCTCTCCAAACTGTTCAGCAACTGAA
Source organism: Venturiaceae sp. KMAF11 (assembly GCA_023078705.1). Lineage (NCBI taxonomy): Eukaryota > Fungi > Ascomycota > Dothideomycetes > Venturiales > Venturiaceae > Venturiaceae sp. KMAF11. The sequence goes on from JALGOQ010000015.1 coordinate 524,112, forward strand.
GGATGCCATGGAACCCAAGCAGCAGGAACGAACTCAAGTTGCCGAATTGGAAAAGAGTAACAGCACCGAGATGGTGGGACATCAAGCTCAAGCGCGCGAAAATCATAGTGAGCTTAGCACAGCGAAGAAGAAGGTCTCAGATTTGAAAAACTTGATTGAGGCGGAGAATGAAAAGCTAGCCAATGCAGAAGACGGCCGACACGGAGAACAGCTTGCGGAGATCCAAACCGCCGAAGACGAAGTCGTTCAACTCAAGGAGAGACACCAAGCCCACTCTGCCAACCATCAGCAACTTCAGCAGGCACTTTCCCGTGCACAGGAAAATGAAAGACGCGCAAGGCCAGCTGTTTCTGAGGCGAAGTCAAGCGTTAACGCGTGTGAGAGCACAATTAGGACATTGACAAATAGCAGAAGAAGTTGGCAGGATGGGTTTCACAACACTCTCCCTGCCCTACTCAAGTCTATTGAGCAGAATCGTTCGCAATTCAGGGAACTGCCTGTTGGTCCCCTTGGCCGCCATGTTGCTCTGCTGAGGCCTGAGTGGTCCTCGGTGCTTGAGAAGGGATTTGGTAAAACGTTGGATGGCTTCGCTGTAACATCGGTGCCCGATCAGCAACTTTTGACTCGATTGATGAGCAGAGTTGGATACCCTGTCAACACCTTCATGGGGGATTCTGCCCGTATTCCTCACTTGAACGAGCCGCCGGCAGAACTCGTTACATGGCTGAGAGTGTTAAAAATTGACAGTCAACTTGCTCTCAACACCTTCATTGTCAATCAGGGTATTGATCAGGCCGTCCTCATCCCGAGCCGAGAAGAAGCTGCTAAGATGGCTATGGGAGGCCCAAGAAACAACATTCGCCAAATTTTGGCGATCAACAATCGTGGTGGTGGCTATCGATTTGCCTGGACCATGGCGAAAAACCAGACTCAATCTCCCATCGAAGGTTGGAGGGGCTCGACCAGAATGCAGACCGATACTGAGTCCCGCGTTGCGTGAGTGATCTTTCTTATGGCGATTTTGAATTATCCACTGACAATCGTGCACAGAATGGAGCGACAAAATCTAGCCAACCTAAAGCAGGATTTAGATCAAGCCGAAAGAGCTCTGCGCGAGGCCGGAAATCAAGTGAAGATGGCCCAACAAGCTCTAAATACACATAGTCGAGAAGCGAAAGATTTCGTGGTCCAGATCCAACGTCAGGAAGAAAAAGTCAGTCGGTTGAGGGATCAACTCGAAGAAGCCACTCCCCAGACTGGCCTTCTTGACAGCTATCGAGAAGAGTTGAAAACAGCTGAATCAGAGGCGGAAATTCTCGGCAATCAATTTGTTGACTTTCACAATGAAAAGCGTCGATTGAGAGCACGAGCAACAGAGCTCAAGAACCAGCTTGACGAGATCGACCGTGAACTGCAATTAGCAGAAGAAGAGGTTAACAGAGCACAGCATCGTCACGACAGACTGGAGAAGAAACGCTACGACATTCTTCTGGAGAAGAATAAAGCTCACCATGCTGTTGAAGATGCCCAGAACACTCTACAACGACACCAAGGACGTCTCGAGCAAGCGCAAGAGGAAGTGCAGACATTCATAGCCAAAGCCAGCGAGGACTGTGAGCGTGTCCCACTTGATTGTGGGAAGACGTCGGCAGATTTCGAGAATGAGTACAAGGTACTCCAGAGAACCATCGATAAGGCTAAAGACGCGTGAGTAAAATTTCCTCGGGGCTGTATGGTATCCATGCTAACCTTTGCAGCAACGGCGGATCCCATGAGGAGCTTGCAGAGCGCCTTGCCGCCATTCAAGCAGAATTCAACCAAAAAGATTTGGATTATCAAGAAGTCAGCCTGACCCTCAAGGTGAGTTGCTCTGGTATTATTTTGACTTACTTTTGCTAATGCTACTCATAGAGATTAGCCGGTACACTCATAACCCGTCAAGATCGATGGCAGAAGTTCCGCAAATATATGAGCATAAACGCCAAATCAGCATTCTCGTTTCTTCTCTCTGAGCGCAATTTCCGTGGCAAGTTGAAGGTAGATCACGACAACAAACTGCTTGACATGACCATTGAACCCGATAAGAATACAGAGAGTGCCAAGGGCCGACAGACAACGACGCTCTCTGGTGGTGAAAAGTCGTTCTCAACTATCTGTCTGCTGCTTTCGATCTGGGAGGCTATGGGATCGCCAATTCGATGCTTGGATGAATTGTGAGTTCAGTCAATAAATAAGATGAGGAAAGGAACTAACACTGCATCAGCGACGTCTTCATGGACCAAGTCAATCGCGATGTCAGTATGAAGATGCTGATTGACACGGCGCGATCTTCGACAAGTCGACAATTCATCTTCATCACGCCACAAGCGATGAACAATGTCGTTTTGGGCACAGATGTGAAGATCCACAAGTATATTCCCCCCTTTCTAGTTGTGCTGAGCTTTACTAACGATTGAAAGGATGCGTGATCCAGATCGGGATACAGCACATGTTCAGACAACTTTGGGAGGATATGGCAGAGCTTAGATGTATGATTATTGTGTATTTTGGGAGGCTACTTTTCATTCTGCTTCGTGCAGCTCACTTCATGATACACACCCGGGTATGGAATATCGGCGTTTGGGTACCAGGCACTCTTTGAGTGGTGGTAGAGGACTGGTCGGACTTGTGCGAAGTGTTCGTCTGCGATTTTGCACTCTTCGTTTCACACTCTAAAGCTTGAGGCAAGGAGTAATCTTGGTTGGGAACGAGATGCTACGTATTCGTGGTTACTTTCATTCCCATCACTCGTACTTTGGGTATCGAGATGCGAATAATTTTATTGAGCCTCGACTTTAGCAGCCACGATTTTTTGACGACTTTTTAGAAGAGATACAAACATCGTGCAAAACGACTGAGACGCGCTAGAATCTTAAATTTCTTGAATCGGGTTGAAAGTCTTAAAAATCTATCTTAGTTCTGTTCCAATGTTGTAGTCCTGGAGAACCTTTTCTCATTAGATTAGTGGAATTCAAAGTTCGATATGAAATGAGGAATGAGCAATTAGGAGTCAGGAATGTATAGGACATTGAGAGTGCCAACCCATCCCGCTCTATTCGGCTCAGGTTCTGATACAGCATTAAATTTGTATCATTCACGATACATCTTCCAATCCAGTGAAGTACATTGAAGATCCTTGGCCCGGCATCCGCACTCCCGAATACTGTAGTCGGGCCGAAAGCGGCGTCTAAGTTCCTAGGCCGCGATTTCCTTGCTGCAAAGGTGTTCTGCGCACATGACGATGTCTAGGAGCAGCAGACAGAAAAGAACCCCATCTCCTCAAGACACATGAGCAGAAGGAAAGTCCGGACAGGTTACGGCATGTCGTGCGACAAGACTGACGTCCCTGCGGAGAAGTCGAAGTGGTGTGTTCTCGCGGGTGGCTGAGGGTTGAAGTGGAGTTCCTAGATAGGTTCATCATGTTCATCATGTTCATCATTTCTTCACCCCGTATCATGCATGACGTAGTATTCCCCCGAAAATCCTCGCATCCAGACAAACAAAGCCAGATGGTGCTCCATATCTCGAACACTTCCTCTGTAATAGCAGATATTTAGAGCTGTCTTTTATACACTCAGCTTACACACACAAACAACAACCCACATATAGTGAGTGACCCGCGCGCCAGCTCATCTGTGCCCTACGCGCATCATCATCATCATCATCATCACAAGCATCACCATGTCCTCGCGACCCCGGCACGAAGGATATTCCTCCGTCCCACCACCAAGCTCGTCTCTCGTAAGCAGAGGCTACGGTTCAGCCTCTGGAATAGGCGCAAGCGATTTTGCTCCTGCAGCCGGCAAACCGAACGAAACCTCCCCACTCGCCCAGTCTTTCCAGCGCACAAACGACATGTACTCTGCAAACGGCGATGACGCGGATGAACGCGGATCCACAATGCAGCAGCTTGAGGGGGCGGGATTACATCGGACGGCCTCTTATGGGTCGTCGAAGGCTGGGACGTCGGTGTCGAGGAGTAATACATTGAAGAAGCAGAAGAGTTTGAGTAGGAAGACGTCGCTTAAGAGGAGTGGGAGTCGGAAGAGCTTGGCTGCTGGGAGTATCAGGGGAGTTGCTGGAGGGAATGAGGAGTACAACAGTGTCTTTCATACCCCAATTCCTACGACTGGGACGCCGACGGAGATTTTGGCAAATCGATTTCAAGGTTCGTGGTGTGATGTTTTTAGTCTCAGATGAGAGCTAACGAGTATAGCGTGGAGGAAATTCTTGAAGGACCTTATTGCATACTTTCGCGAGATTCAATCGAGCTACGAGACGAGAGGGAAGGCATTGCTTAAGGTGTCCAATGTCGTTAACAATCTCAATGCACCGTCGATGCTCATGACTGAAGGCGGATTGAACGAGGCCAATCGCATTCTACGCGACTACCATAAGCAATCTGTTGCGGAATCGAATAAAGCTCGAGACATTGAGAACGACGTCATAAACCAATTGAGTGGACTGAGAGCAGACCTTGGACAGAAAATCAAAGAGATTAAGTCATTGTCAGGCGACTTCAAGAACTCGGTGGAAAAAGAGAAGGATCACACCAGGAAGGCAGTGAATGGTTTGCAAGAAGCATTGGCAGTTGTTGATTCCAACCCTCATGCTATTGCCGGAAAAGATGACCCTTTTCTCATTCGACTCAATGTCGAGAGGCAGGTCGAGAAGCAGGTCGATGAGGAGAACTACCTCCATCGGGTGTGTATATCGCCCACTCCTTGCTCACGCGTCGACTAACAATCCCTCAGGCGTATCTCAACCTGGAAGGTTCTGGTCGCGAACTCGAATCAATTGTGGTCGGTGAAATCCAAAAGGCGTATAACGCATATGCGGGCATCATGAAGCGAGAAGCAGATGCGGCCTACGAGGCCACTGACATCCTTCGATCGGGCCCCATCACATTAGCGAAGGACTATGAATGGAGCCAATTCGTGGAACACGATCCTCACTTCGTGAGCCCAGACACACCAATTCGCAAAGTTGAGGATATCGAGTATCCAGGCAAGAATCACCCAGCAGCTGCTGAAGTGCGCGCCGGTATGCTTGAGCGGAAGAGCAAGTATCTGAAGAGCTACGCACCTGGATGGTATGTTTTATTTTCTTCGTCATCGCGCCTGCTAACATTTCAGGTACGTGCTGTCACCAACTCATTTGCACGAGTTCAAATCTGCGGAGCGAATTTACACACAACCTCCAATAATGTCGCTACTTCTTGCGGACCAGAAGCTTGGGTCCAAGTCACAGCCTGGCTCCTCTTCCCACAAATTCATTTTGAAAGGCCGACAAGCAGGTGGCGTGCATCGTGGACACTCTTGGGTTTTTCGCGCTGAATCCTATGAAACTATGCTCGCCTGGTACGACGACATTGAGGCCCTCACAGAGAAGACTGGCGAAGAGCGCAATGCGTTCGTCCGCAAGCACGCACGTAGCTTCAGCGGCAACAGCTTGAGCCGGACAGCATCCGACAGCGGTATGGAGGAGGACGAAGCAGACGAAGTGCCATTTTCCGCCAATGCATCCATGGCATCCAAACAAATTGAGTCTCCACCACTGTCAGCTCGACCACAACCAGGTGGGCGCTTTCCATCTGATCTCCAGGTTGCCCGTCACTTACAAGCTCCTTTGTCACCATCTAGTGGAAGTTCCATGGCGGACCAAGATTTAAGTACTGCCGCTGGTGGATTGCAAGGTGGTACTGGCTATTACGAAAACCAGGGCGGAGATTATGCAGGTGCTTCTTCTGGTCCGACAAAATTGCAGCAGTATGCACCAGCTCAGCCTGAATATTTCCCGCAACAGCCGGCTGCATCAACTTTGCCTCCAGCGGCAGCCTACCAGCAACAGGATTCAAATGCGATAAATCGGGCATCACAAGCCCATTATGCTCCAGCCCCTGCATCGGCAGCGACTACACAACAACCTTTAAACACCAGGCATGATAGCAACTATAAGTCCTGGATGGCACCGGCAGTGGGAGGAGCAGCTCTAGGCGCTGGAGCTGTAGGCACTGAAGAATACTGGCGCAACCGACGAAAGGAAGCTGAAGCACAAAAGGAAGAGCGGGGTTTAAACCCTCTTACCGAAGACAGCGAGAAGATTCCAGCAACGGGATCGAGTCCTAGTACATTCACCAACAGCACCGCGCCTACCTCTTTCGACGGCGACAATAACATCATCATCCCTGTTGCCCCACTCCAGAAAGTTGCCGCGATTTCTTCGCCCGTCGCAGGTGAAGGTTCTATTCCTGGTGCTGCGCCTGCTGCTTTTCCGTCTGCCGCTGTTGCATTAGAACCAATTACTGGCGGCCCTTCTACGATGGAACCGGAGTCGATCGACACTCTACCCACTGGATCGACAACGCATACGAAGTACGATACCAGCCCTGACGGCACAGTGAATGCGCACCCAACTGGTCATATGTTTCCCGCTGTGTTGAGACATAACACTGATGTTAGTATCAGTGACTTGCATGTTCCTGGCGAGTATAAGTATTGAATTAAGCTTGGGATGGAAGTGTATCGTTTGCGCGTTTGTATTTGTACGTATGGTTTGATTTGGTCTCTTCGCGCTGCTGATGAGTTGGATTTGGAGTTGGGGTCTGCTTTGTACGCATGCAGATTACGTTGTTGTTTGAGAGGTGGAGATGAGCTATGAAGCGGGCTTTTGTGTTTGTAATGTCTGCGTATATATGCCATATTCAGTGAGCATTCAATGAGCATAGCAAGCAACGATTGACATTATTTTCGGCCCGGTTCTAGTCGGCTTTTTTGCCAATGAGAACATTCCGCGATCGCGGGCAAGTTAAATACAAACCCCCTGACCATTGTACTCGAATTTACCTGTCGATTATTTGTTCAATAACGAGCCTATGACACTAGAAGATTTAGGATTACGACCTTAGCTTCGACTCGCACCTTTTTCTTCGTAAGTTAGATGCCGCTACTATTGGTCGTTGACGTTTTGATCTTGCTAGTTGAATAAAGCAGTTAACACGTTGTTGGACGGTGTTGCAACGAAGTGAGACCCGTGGTGGTGAGTGTCACTATTTCTTTTCTTCTTGCATCTTGTCAATTTGCCCGCACGTGGAACATGATGAAGGCCACCATCTTATGCTCCTTAGGCTCTTCCATTCCAAAAAACTGACCGCTCACCGAGGGGACTCTCCAGCCGGTGAATACACCATAATATGACAGGCTCGTCCTTCGAATACAGGGTTTTAGCGATATTGGCTTGCTCTCTTCCAAAAAAAGATGTCATTAGTAGTATTGAGATTTCCTCATACTTTAATGATGTTGTGGCGACTCTTGTGAGAATGAAGAATGGAAAATAAAGAGTTTCTAGACGGGGTACCTCTACCAAGCGAGCTGGTCTTCCCCTAGTTCTATTTTTCGGCCCGCTACCGGCGAGTCTCTTCCCTAATCTTAATATCTACATCTATTCTAATACACGGACAACAGATACAGCAATTCGATATGCCAATAGTCGGTATATTCTCTTCAACGATCTAAACTATCTACGGCTCGGCTCATATCGCATACAACCCTTCAAGCAGCCCTCAGCCCCGACGATTCTGCGACCATCGCCCAGCACGCTAGACAATGGAGGGCTCAACAGATGGGCTGGAGACAGGCTGCGATACTACTAGCTTCAGATATCTCCTGATATCTATATAATAACACTCTGCATGGCTACACCGGGACCGGACATGATCGGCTGGTCTCAATCGTATAGCGCAGCCGGGTTAAAGTTCACTCGAAGTTAAGGAATGAGATGTGGACATAAGGCAGCCTCATCTTGAATCAAAGGAACCTGTTCATTACAAGCTTGAGGGATGAAGTTGAAGCCTCCGTCTGACGCTGAGGACCTGCCTGCGTTGGCGTTGCGGAGTCCGCTGGCGATTAGCAGAGCAACGAGGAATGCATTCATGGCTGGGCTTGAATCCTTTCAGACGGATATGCAAAGAGAAAGCTGTAAGATCGTCGCCTGCTGTTCAAGGTAGAGTTTTTCTATTGGAGTAACATTGACACTTTCATTATTTCATAACATTCCTAAAAATACGACATCTGTGGTCGGGGCAGTATCTTTTATCTTAATCATTACAAGAAAACAGTAGGCCCGAAAGATGAGCCCACCAGAACAAAAAAGCCCAACAGTCGATCGAGTGAACACTATGAGCCTTGTTGGAGACTACCATCCCGACTGGACTCGATGTTGATGTTGGATATGCCACCACAACAGCAAACATCCCAGTCGCATTTCCTCTCGTTACCGTAGTTGTCATCGTGAGGTAACTCGCTCCCGTTAAAGTCTTCGGTCTAAGAAGTTGTTCTGTTACATTGACCGTCCCCGTCCTCTTCGGAACAAAACTAGTATATGTTGATGTGCTGTACCCACATGAAGACGACAGCTGGTCAAATCCCGATGTACAACTTGGTGTCTGGAACCAAGTACTCGTTGCCGCGGGAATGTTCTGAATAGCGACAATATTGACTGTCTCAGTGGTATAATCGGAGCTGGAGGCACCATCGATTATATGAGACACGACATCGATCAAGTTTTGGATGTCATCTACGCTGAGCCCTTCTTCTTCAGGGGTTTCCGTGTGGGGAAGGATTCCTGGAATGTTCCCCGGTTCGTAACCAGGACTAGACTGGCCTGGAGATTCGGCGGGTCTGGGTTCGGGCACTGGTTCTGGTGGTCTCGCGGGTAGTGGTTCCGGTCTGATAACAGGTATTTCGAGTCGAGGTATTAGGTTTGAACCAGATGCGATGTGAGCTAAAGACAACAATTTTTTAGCAAAACATCTCAATAGTAGAGTAGAACGCGAGATCCTACCCTGGGTGGCAGTTGTGGAGAAGAGGGAGATGATAAACAGGCACAGTAAGTTCATTTTCGAAAAGAATGCTTGCTACGAGAAATGTGAAATAGAGAGATGCTGACTTATTCAGAGAAACACTGGTCATCTTATCATCTGCATCCCATGGTCCTTACATTAATGTTCCTGGTAAGCTCAGCCTCATTTGTGCGCCATTATGCATTTCTCATTCCTCAAACAAAATTCGTGTTTCAGAATTCTCAGCCACCACTCGCGCAACCGGTACAACTCTCACGACCAATCATTAGACGCTGTGTACAGATCCACGCTACGATCTTCAATAAATAGATCTTCGAAACTTCCACAGCAATTTTCTCATGAGGCGAAGTGCATCTACATTTATGCTATGAATTTTCGCGACTTGGGAGAAAGCTGATCTTCTTGCACACCTGTGTGGTAGTTTATTTATTGTTAGCAAGACAGGATACGCCAACAAAAAAGACCACTTCGAGAGTCTCCCTACCCGCAAATTATCGCCTTGATTACATTGAACCACTCCTCCAACAATCAACTGGATCATCGCATATACCCGTAGTACTAGAACAACTTACGCATTTCCCGGCCTTTCCAATACTGGTCTTGGATTGCTATTATGGGCCGTGACGCTTCAAGAGCCGATTAACTCCCCCAATCTGGCCATCATTTCTTCGCTGTTGAATTCTACATACTCATCATCCATCAACTTCTTCCGATCATCTTCGAGGAAGATAAGAGTATGCCTAAGAACGTATAGCACATCTTCAGCTTTGTTTGGATGTACAGATCTGAAACATTCTACATGATGGATGTTAGGCGTGTATATCTTGGCCTGAATAAGTGTGAGCCAACTTATCTGAGTGAGATGTTGTTGAAGATCTGGTAATTTTTGTGGAAATCGTATCTATGGACGGAGGTGGCCTCGAAGGCAGACGTTGAGATCATTGTCATTTGGCAGTACTTTTGTGAAGACGAAACTAAAGAATTGTTGCCGTAGTTGCTGTGGCAGGACTAGTATGTTGATTTAATGTCATTTGGGATTAACACGTTGTGATCCGATGCTGCTACTAACAGAATTCACGATTTGTAGATTGCTGCGAAGAGAAAAGGGGACAGTTCCTGCTTTCCTAGAAAGATGAGGAGTTTGGTCGCAAATATTTGAGAATCTTTAGACGGCACAATGACTAGGATATAGAAATTGTCATCCAAAAGGCTGACAACCTACTGTGCCCGCCGCCGTAGCTTGAAATATGAATATGGTGTTGTTGTTCATGCGTGCAACCACACAATTTTGAGGGTGTATTTTTGAAGTATTTAATAGGATCGACATGCCTCTTTTTCAGCCTCACCACTAATTGAAGCCGGAGTGCTGTATTGGCATGTGAATTGCGTCCAGGGAGGGAGGCGATGGAGATTGCGCTTACCTCATGATCCAAACTTCCAGCCTTTCCCCTCTTTGTCCCTCGCCGATCTTTCACTGAGATTCTTTACTTGCTGCTTTGCCACCTCTAGGGCTTCACGAACCTTGACCACTACTGCCGCTACAAGAACGTTGTACTTCCGGTTCGGTCGGCTCTTCTTGATACTCATTGCAGCTATATCGATTGCTAAACTGAAAACACCTGCTACATACGGCCATAGGTTGCAGAGAACTCGAGTCCCCGTCCGCTCACTCACAGATAAGCTGCAAACCGGCGGATTAGTAGTTAGGTGGGTGACCACTAGCGAATCCCCGCTGCTGTATGTTTTTGCCTTTTCGCAGTCTCATTTCTGCATGGTGTGAGAATTTTTTTCGTGTGGCGCTTTTAGCCAGACTGACCGCATTGGTGGTCGTGCTTGGATGTATAGCAGGTAGGATATTATAAACAACTGGCGTTGTCGTGGGTGACTTCGTTACGCCACTCTTTTTGGTTTTAGAGAAAAAGGGTAAGAGGTTTTTAAACTTTCGGCAACGTGCGAGATGTACTTGAATTTTTAGAATGTTTGCTTTCTTTTGCGATATCATCTTGTCTTCGAAAGATTGGACTTGTCTCTGGCTGCGGCTATGTTCTCGAAAACGAAGTCACCGACCTAAAAATCTTACTCAAGGAGGCTGCTGGCGCGATACAACAGAATAAATCGATGACCAGAACGAAGCCTCCAATGAGACAGTAGGCGACGGCAAAAAGAAACCCGCTGAGGTCTCCTCCACGGTGAGCGTATCGGAAACGCCTCGGAATGCAACAAGTTAAAGCTTATGAAACGGAATGCAATATCGGCTAAAGAGATGACCAAATCTGGAGACCTTCCTATTTGATGTTCGAGCCTTGAAGAGTCTTATGGTCTTATGTTTGGGTTTTCTGCCTCGTAGGTTTTGTCCATCACCACTCGACTAATCGTGATACTCACACGAGGCCAACTAGCGTAGATTTACAACGAATTAAGCTCGAGCTGCATAGTATTTCCTACTTGACAAAGGAATTTGGACAACTCCAAATCGGTCGACATGAAGCTGTGTCTGAAGAGATTCAGGACATATACTCGGCCGCGATGACTCACTTAGATCGCAACTCTCCTGAGTTCGATGAACGATTGGTACCCCTAGAAGGTCGAGCCGAGAGGACCTCCTTGTACATTGAAGAGGTTTCGATATAGCATGAAACTGGTGCGGGGAAATCCTCGACAATTGAAGCAATCAAAGTGGCGGTGTCCATACCGAATATCTGCTCTGCTTAGTGTCCATACTCTTACCATACAAAGCAAAAACTCAAGATCACCAGCCGTAGCGTAGTCGATAAGGTAGTGGGAAAGATGTTTCTAGGCTACTCTAGGCTACCGATACATAAGCAAGTGCTGTAACTTTGGACACTGTGCACACGGGCAAAAGACGAAGTTGAATGTCGAGTACTGGTTTCCCTGGTGGTTCATGGCGATGAACTTGAAGACTGGCATGTAGTATCTGCCCAACACCTGACCACAAATACAGTTGACTACGACGCGTCGAATTCCAGATACGGCTCAAGCTATAATAGACGTCATAACTAGGGACATTGAAGTATTGAAATCTAATAGGTTATACTATTAAATTAAGCACTCTGTCTCAAATACGCAGCTACAATAGCAGGAACAAGCCCGTTGAAGTTAGAACCAATATTAGCTTGACGTGTAACAACGGGAGACACCGTTGAGCCGCTCAGCTCCCCAACCATGTGCTTCGAGTTGATAACACCCTGGCCCCAAACGAATAGTTTAGTATTGTTCCCATAGACAGTGGCGTATGTCTGGCAACCATTTGAGAGGCATGGAAAGTTCCAGAAGCCACCACTATAGAGATGAATATCGCTAGAGCCGGTTACGTACTGATAGAGTCCAACGCGGCACTAAAAAGAGGAATGCAATTAGCCCCTTGAATCTTCACACCCAGATATTGCAGAGATATGGCAAATGCAGCCACAAAATCATTAAGAAAGGTACATACCGCGCCATCTCTTGCTCCACACCAGCCGAAGTCCGGCTCGCCCGCAAATAATCCGCTTGACCAAGAACCAGGGTTTAACACGGAGGCTGTAGTCTGCACTTGCCAGTATGCCGACTCAGACTGATGTACACCGAGAAATACGCCTTTAGCATTGTGTATACTGACTTGATACATGGCGCTATGCTCTACATTGTTGTTAGCAGCTGACATCATTGCTTAAACACGCCAATATGAGGATTCGCGAACGGGGTATCTTTTCTCTTTAGGGGGTGGATACTGACCAGAGCCAATTCCATTAATCCAGGTTCCACCCTGTGACTCAACAAAGAATCCTCCTCCATTACTGGTACCATGTTGAGCGCCACCAGCGTCGGATATCCAAGTATTCTCCCAGTATACTGATGACGATGGTGTCATATGAACCGAGATGTGGTTTGAAGGACAGTTCGCGGCCGTCGAGCAGGTACCAGGTCTAGTAATGGTTCCCCCCATATTGAGAGGGAAGTGGACGTTGAAAAATCCAACATCACCGGGCTTGGTACCGGCTATATTTATTTCAAGGAGGACCAAGCCAGGGGAGGCAGACTTGATACCGAGGATGAAATCGCTCATCTGCGCCAAGCCTATAATAATAAATCAAGTCAGACAAGAATAGATGCCTATTTCCAGTTGAAAATACATACCTACATCTCCGGGGACTCCAATTTGGATCATAGGTCTTGGATGTTTGATATCTGCGAACTTAGAACCTGAAGCCATCAATTGAGACCAGGCTTCACCGACTAGTCGACTGCCTTTGGGAACCTTGATAGTATCTGTGATAATATAAGTACCATACGGGAAGAATACAAGTTGATTCTTTGCAGCCGCTGAGGTGATCACCGCTTGAATGGCAGCAGTGTCATCCCTGCTGCCGTCACCCGCAACAGAATGTTCCTTGACGTTTACGACCTGAGCACTTGTTAAATCTTGGTATGTCGGTGGAACTACCGTGACAAAGGCGCCCGAACTGTCGACGAGAGATGCCGTACGAGTAGTTGGAATAAGCTCGCCACTAACAACCTTAGGACTTGTTGCACCCACGGCGTATTGGTTGCCCTTGAGCCAACTCTGATTAGCTGGCACAGACCCAGTTAAAGCGACGGTTCCACCAATTCTGACTGTCTGTAATGTCTCAGCCCCACTAGCATGTCTGTGAACAAATCGATGTGCTCAATGTTGTTTTTTGATTCAGAGAATAAACTTACTGCTGGCACTGTCGAATCAACCTGAACATTCTGAAGCACGACAGTGTTCACGGCAGCGGGCGCACCAGCAAAGACAGTCTTTGTATTTGTCGCGCTCGAATCAATCAAATTGAAGTGAGCACTCCCAGTAGCGGTAGAATCAATGCCAGTCGTCACTCGCTCGAAGCGAAGATTCTGCCCAGTTCCCAAAAGCATTTGTTTTATTTTGATGCCTGTAGTCGTACCTGTCTTGCATAAGCGTTCATTGAGGCATATAGAAGTTTAAGAATCACAAACCATTGAAATACATAGACTTCAGTTGATATTGAGTATCGGAGATATACAGGCCGATCGCACCTCCATTGAACTGTAGGTCGTTCAGGAAGGTTGGAGAGTTTGTCCCAGTCGACTGAATACCGACGTGACCTGTGGAGCCAACAGGCATGTTGAATAGGACATTCTGAATCTGCGAGCCCTGGCTCAGAGACCAGACGATAATTGAAAGACTCTTGGTGGGCGACACAGCAGTCGTATCAAATACCAGGTCCTTGATTGTACGAAAGAAGTCGGAAAGACCGCTGCTTGCTCTAACAGAACCTGTAAGGAGTGTGGAGCCACTAAAACTAGCGCTGGCCTTGATAACGGGTCTGTTTGTGGGGTCTCCAGAGAATACGGAATATGAACTGGCCTTCAGACCACTACTGATCAAGTATGTGCCTGCTGGGAAGTATATGACGCTCCTAGCAGTTGACCTCCCTCCAATAGCTCTCTGGATAGCTGCTGTATCGTCTGTGACACCATCACCTTTGGCACCTAACTCCTTGACGTTTCGAAAGACTGTATTCCCGCTACGTTTTATGTTCTCGAACCAAAATGTGGAAGCTGCTCTATTTTCAATGGATCGTTTGATGCCTTCTGGTGGAAGAACACTTACTGGCGAATGAAAGAGTTGCCAAGTAGCCGATCAGGCTCAAAAGGAGAAAGGATAGCTTCATTTTGAACAAGCTGCGGGTTCTCAAGTACCAGGAAACTAGTAATAACGGAAGTAGATCCTTCGACTTCTACAAAAATCTTGCAAGGGCATCTCATAGCTTAAATACCAAATGGTCAATCTTTACTTGTTTGTCGGTAGGTGTGTCTGGTATAGACAGACCCTGGGTTCATTGGCAGTCATTCATCTGGATGAACTCGATAGAAAAGGTTCAGATGTCATTGGTGCCTGGAAAATCCGATGATTAAAATCTAAGTGTTCATCCAATGAAGTCGTGGCGCAGTGACTACGCCACGCTAAACGCTCATCTATCGGTGGTAGATGATATCGGATGGATGAACGAAAGGCATATATCGAATAGATGATCGGGATTTCCGATGACATCGGAACTCGAAAAATCCGATGGGTAGATGAAGGTAGGGCCGAGGTATAGAGTCCGCTGTACTCGATTGCGCTATAGCGTAATGCTGTCTGTGCATTGATCTAGCTAGAACATTTAGCGAATTTAAAAAGAATGAAAATCACCGAGATTCCTTGGTAGACCAAACCACTTCGACGCCGAGAACCTCTCGAGACGACCTCCTGTAATCCTTTAAAATCTTATAATATTAATCGATAAACTTGCTCTTATATCGTTTCTTATCTTATATATCGAAGGAAAAGTTCTGTTTAGATAATTTCTAAGAGGCTATTTTATAGACCAGAGCTAAGAGTAACTTTCTCATTTTGAAATACTTGAATCGTTTTATAGAAGCCGAGAAATCCGGATTCGAAGCTCTTTTACTTGTCGTAGAAGGCTTCTAAGAAGTGGTTTGGTTTACTAAGGAATTTTTATTCTTTTTAGATACGCTCATTGGTGAAGACTTGAACGCACGTTCCAGAGATGGGCGTACTTTGACCACTTCCATCATCTACAACAACCATGAAGTTTTAGAGCTCTTCCTTGATCGGTGTTATGAGTACATTATAGCTGCACGCCTTCGTACTACGTGTCCTCATTTGAGTAGTAGTGTGTCGATTTGTTTTGCTAACATCTTTGATCATAAGTTCGCGGCTTCTACCTGTTATCGCAGAATTCGCCGATCACAAAACCATGATGATACTTGCTTCATCTCCGACGTTCAAACTCAATTATGATTTGAGCCCGGCTGTCGTACCGCGAACCTGGCAATCTTGTAAAAGCGGCGCGACTATTCGGAGAAACTGGCCGCAGCATTCGAGGACCTTATAACCGTCACCGAAGCTGATAATCTGACTAGTCCTGTGGACAGCCTCATCGAATCCGGCCTTTACTTTTCGGCGAGATAGTCCTTTCGCTGAGAGATGTCGAACACAAATGACATACTGTGCGCATAAATGAATTCTTCGACAAAACGCACAGTTTACCCAACAGCGCCATTCTGTTTCGAAGGGATGACAGTACGCCGAATAGCCTATCTTGCCTGGAGGATTTCAAAGTGCACGCAACAGCCCCAAAGTACCCCAAGGAAATTTCTGTATCCCAAAACGCCCCACACTGCCCAAAGATATTCAAATTCAACATTTCGCTACACCATCATACTAGTTGCGTCATCAGATACGACTATTGAGCTATGATAATTCTAATGGAAAACTTGTCATCTGCGGCTCTGGCGAGAAAACCTCTGCATCTGCTGCATGCGTTCATGATCTACTTCAGATTGTTTCAAGTGGCTACATCTTACTTCTGATGTGAACAAAGGTTGGAGCTTGCCGGTATTCACACATCTCCAGGAAGAGCGATGCCGATGTTGAAGCCTGGTTCGTTTATATCGTGGTTCTTGTAGCTGTAAATACATCAGCGCGGTGGTCTGCAGCGAGACTGATGTTGCATAACTCACAAGTGAGATCGAACCTGGCGGCATCATCATAGATAGCGGAAAGTCAAGGGGCTAGTTCAGTCACCTCTTCACAAACCAGCGCAAGATGAGGCGATGAGCAACCTAAAATAATGATAAGCGACGATAGCAAGCATCAAGTTGCTAGCACTTACTAGGACGACATCAACGGGCTTTTAGCCATTCATGTAAGGCTGCTGATGCTCTTTGATCTTGGCTATGAGCCTGTCCAGCCTCTCGGTGACCTGTTCGGGGGACCTAGCATACTTTTAGCCGCATCAGTTGGCCATTATAACGTGCTTGCTTACTCGCCGCCCTCACAGCCGTCACGCCAAATATTAAAGGATAATCCTACGTCAAGCCCCTGTTTCCTTCTTTGTTCATTGATTTGTCCTAGGAGCAGACTTGCATACTCTCCGTAATCTCATTCAGCAATGTCTTCTGTCACGGTGACATTACTGTTCTCTTTCTCCATCGTCTCTCCAAAGAGAAGTTCAAATGTGCTGAGTGCCCCTTTGCGAGGGCTTACCCATACGTGCACAACGGTTGAAGGGTCAATCAATTTACCTTGACCAATAAGACGACTTCCCGTGCTCGTAACCTGCTTGATGCCATGTTCGGTGAGTTCTAGGTCGGTTTTACCGGTGTAATGTTCGCTTTTCATCCATTCTGTTTCACCTGGTCACGATTGAGCTGGCTGTTTGCAAAATTCTTCGTCAACTA
The DNA here is from genome assembly GCA_023078705.1 of Venturiaceae sp. KMAF11. Classification (NCBI taxonomy): domain Eukaryota; kingdom Fungi; phylum Ascomycota; class Dothideomycetes; order Venturiales; family Venturiaceae; species Venturiaceae sp. KMAF11. Next base: position 541,261 of record JALGOQ010000015.1, read on the forward strand.
ATACACTGACCGTGGCGGGCGAGAAATACGCGTGGGGTGGTAACGTCGAGATCAGACATTGATCAATTGGATTGCTCACTACGAGATGATTCAATTCCGTAGGTCTGGACTTTCGCATCAATAGACGGAACTTCAAATCGCGAAAGGGAGGCGGAAAGTGATAAAAGTTCTACCCATTTTGGAAACCGGCTCGAGTTTGACCTGGGCTAATCTCATCGATCACGTGCATATTCAATGTTATTACGAGTACTAGTAAGGATACACAAGGGATAAGTAATAGCAAGTACGTTTAGATAGGAGGGCAAGGAATATTCAATTGCTATATCAAGGTTTTGTTCTTACCCTTCCAAGCCGTTTCTGAGATTATCATATTTGCTCTCCGGACAAGCAATCACATTCTCCCTGTTCTCAATCCCAGGGCCGCATCCCGCCAGTCGATCATATGTGAGGGCAATCAAACTGTCAGATCCTGCCTTGTCACCAGATGATTCCCACCACATAGCTCCTCCCAATTGCCAATCGCGGATGAATTCTGACTTTTGATGGGCAACGGGTGGGGTATCGTACGTCACCATTTCTTTGCTGGTTGGGCAGTATGACCACGAAGCTCCGAGGGCGGGATTGTGGTGTTCTTGTGCTCCGGGACGTGGGAGAGCCTATCAAATGTTAATTTACGTTTTGCACGGATTTGATCTTCGAAGGGCATGAATAAACATACCTTGTAATCCCAGACGCCCTTCTCCCAACTTCCATCTCCTGTTCCAGAATAAGGCTTGCCTGGCCCGTCAGTGGCTAAGAACGATCGTCCATACAATGGCATCCCAATGACCATCTTATTTGGTGGAACTCCATTGTCGATGTAATACTTGACTGCTCCGGCGGTGCTGAAAGGTGTACAAGCTGGAGTATGTTGGTCTGGGTAAAGATTACCTTGATGACCGGCGCAAGAGTCCCAGCTGCCAGCGTAATCGTAAGCCATCAAATTGACGAAATCCAAAAGAGGCGCCATCTCTCTCAACATCAACTTTTCGTAGTTCGTTGGACCGGCTGGTGCGGCGATAGTGAGGAGAAAATGTGCTGCTCGGCCATTCGATTGGACCGGCAACGTAGCAGCGTAGGCATCAAGTTCTTGTCGGCATGCTGCAAGCAAGGAAAGGAGATCTTGAGCTTCCTGGGCGGACTTCGGATATTCCCAATCAATATCCAATCCATCAAGTCCCAAATCTTTGACAAGTCTGACAGCACTCTCAGCGAATTTTTTTCTTCCAGCTTCCGTGCCGCATGGCGCAGCGAAGTTAGCTGAGTAGGTCCAGCCACCAATGCTCAATAGCAATTTGAGATTTCGATTTCTTTTCTTGAGAATGTTGAGTTGCTTGACACAGCCATAAACGTTCGTTCCAACATCGTTCCAAGAATCGGTGGGGTAGTGCTTCTCGACATCGGACCAGGAATCGGTCATGTAAACTTCACCGGAGTCAGGTTTGACATTGGCGAAGGCGTAGAGGATATGTGTAAGTTTCTCCGCGGGCAAGTCCTGAGGTTGGTGATTGCGGCCATAGATCGCCTGTTTTCATCGTCAACCATCGATTTCTTGCAAGACGTTGTACGAGGACGAATCTTACCCAGTTTACGAAGTAAGCAACTGTGCGAAAACCATCGTGTTCGGCCATGGCGGAATTGGTGGGGGTGAGGTTTTCGGCGGTTGGTGCTATGACGTTGTTCAAGGTAATTTGAAAATCAGAAAGTGGATTGAGGAATGCATAGATTCCAAGAGGATTAAATATAAAGATGAAGGAAAGGAAAAGGAAGTTACGCATTGTCGTTCGATGGAGGATCATGTGGTGGCGCAGTCGCTCACAGCCGCGTAAGTTGCGTTGCCAGCTCAGCTGGTGGAGAAGTGGCTGGAATATTGAAGCGGGAATAATAGAATAGACATGTCTGTCAAACTATTTAATTTGCCTGAGATGTGTCGAGTTGTGAGGGTTTGCACGGCATGTTACAATAGTCAGAACAACAGGCACCAGGCACCAGAGTTACATCTCGAAATGACATTACAGTAGAACTTCAAAGTAGCAATACGCTGATCGCCTATCTTATTGGGTATAAGTACTCATATTAAAGTCAACGTTGCATCAAATCTTGCCAGTGGTCTACCTCTTTCTACCCTTTGGTTTCGACTTTGCCTTCCCATTGACCTTTTTGTCACCTCCATTCTGCTGCGTCTTGGGATCATGCAAATCCAGCAGTTCGTCCAAAACACCATTATCAATCAGATCCATCAATTGCCATTGGATCAGTGGACCAAAGTCTCGACGTCGCATGTTCACTTGTTCCTGCCTCTCATCCTCTTCCGCTTTGCCGGAACGAATACTAGACTTGAGCATCTTCTGCTGTGAGATCAAGCTCTTCTTCAGCTTCAAAAGCGAGCCCACACTTCTTGAAGCCTGCAATTCTTCGTGACAGGATGATGAAACTACTGCTGTATCGATCATCTCTGCTGTGATTCTGTAGTCCTCGGATGGACCATCAAGAGACTCGTCTCCCATGCAATCAGCGGCATCTTCATGCATAGGCCAATCCGGATCCGCTTTGGCAAGCTCTTCGTCGACTTTTTGCATAGTCTTGATGTTTGCAACAAGATCCACCGTCTCGTTGTAAAGCGGATCTTGTACTACAGCAAGAAGGCTGAAGTCGATATTCTCTTCACTCAAATCAGCCATGCTTGCTTGAATGAGCGGTGCCGCAGAGTGTAGCCAAGTATTCCGGTCACATGGGCCTAGATTGAGTGGTTGATCGTCCATACCATCAAGCTTCCAAAGTTCCCCATTGATCGGCAAATAGGCCACGTAGTGATGTCGTGCATGTGCCAAAGCGTCAGCTTTCTTCTTTGCAGCAGCCTTTGCCATGGCTGGAGTCTCCTTCTTTGGCTTTCCAGACGCTGACATCTTCTTCTTGGTGTTCGCAGCATTGGCCTTCTTGGCCGGAGCTTCCTTTTTCGTAGCAACTCCCGACTTCGTGACACCAGCACCAGTCTTGTCGGTGGGCGAGCTTCTGCGGCTGCTGATGGGCATTCCTTCCGCCTCAGCTTGTGCAGCGGCTTTTGCAGCAGCCCTCTCTCGCTTTCTTGCCGCTTTCTCTGCCGCTTTTTTCTTCTGCGCAGCCAATTTTGCCTTTGCCCTCTTCTGCGCTTCGGTGGCTGCTTTCTTCACGTAAGCCTCGTGGTCCTTTTCAGCAGTAAGATCATCCTCCATCATCTCGTTGATGTGGATGAAAGAATTGTGCACTGCTTTGATTGGGCGGAAGTTGTTTAGATATTTCCCACGTTCCATTGAGTTCATTGATTGGGTTTCGGTTTTAAGAGCTTGCAGATATGGTCCAAGTTTGGCATCCGGAACATTCATGAGGATATTCGTGAGACCGACAGTTCCGCAAGCGTTCGTTCCATCCATTTGGTTGGCAAACCATACGTGATCAGGACATGGGTCCATCTGTTCGCCCCAGTCCCCCTCTCGATAAGGGTACAGGAAGATGAGGCCATACACAGGCTGTGGCAGAACGACTAGATCTTCGGGCTCGAGACTGTATACGTCTATCGCTTTCATGCCTTGAACGCCCCACTCTTGGAGCATCACCGTGAGTGTCTCCTGTATGGTGTTAGTATAGTCTAGACGAAGACGCAAAAGTGACCTACTGGGTTGGACTCCATCTCGAGCCATCCATCCCATTCAGCAATCTCAAAAGGAGTTGCTTCGTCGTAAGGGAGTTCCATATCATCGGGATCGAACTCAATGTTGGCCTTGTGATCAGATTTAGCCCGTTTAGAACGGCGAACAGGTTCTTCCGCAGGCTTGCTTGCTTCACCTGCCAAAGAGTCGGCCTCATCGAGTTGGTGAGTATTCTCATTTTGTGCTTGGCTTGAGGGAGAACTGCTCCTCGTCCTCCGTCGAGGGCGGGCAATGTTTCTGGTCGAGTCTAATTTGACCGCTGGGTCAGGCAGCGCCAGCTCGTCTGCAGACGATAGACTTCGCTTTATGGAAGATTGCGATAGGCATTCATCACCATTCGCATCATCGACAACAGTCTCAACCTGTGCTGGAACGGTTGTTACAGACGCTGGCGAGCTCTGGACCTCATTCGCGATATCCGATGATGACTCCACATGTGTTGAGAGATCGGCGGTTGGAGCTGATAATTCGTGAGAATCGGCATTCGAAGTATCTACCAATGTCTTTTTTTTAGTAGAGGTAAGCGTAGTGAGGTCCGACGAGCCTGGAAAGCTGATCTCTCCTTTGGTTGGGGCCTCCTGCTTTGCTGTAGCGGACTCGGCTGGGGCTTGGGACTCTTGACGGTTCTCGGCCTTTCCAAAGACCGTGGTAGCGTGTGAAGATGAGATTTGAATGCGATTTGGATTATCGGTTGAAGCGTCTTTTTCAGCTGATTCTAGTGCATCTTGTATGCCATTTTGCCTCGGCGCCGGGAAGTTCAACTTTGCGGGTGTGCTTTCGACGAGGGTTGGTGATGCTTGACGGCTCTCCCTTGGCGAAGACTTAGAGTGCGTGGCAATGTCGTTTTGTGTCTGTTCTAACTTTTTTGATTCATCAAGCCCATCGTCCACTTTATCTGCAGCGCCATCGACTTTCTCCTCATTGGAGGGCACATATTTGACCTCCTTGGGTGGGAAAAGTTCATCGACAGACAGTCCGAAATACTCTGCGAGCGGCCCTCTCATCGACGCTGGTGGGGAAGACAATGATGAGCATGCCGACTCAGCGTATGTTTTCGTACGAGCTTGGTACTGGCTATTGGATAATTCTGCGATATTTGCTTCCGTTAACAGGCTGATGACTGCATTTTCAGTACCTTTGGGGCCGTTCGTGGTTTCCTCGGAAGGCGTAGAAGGAACCTGATCTCCGTTGTTGGCGCTTAGTTTGATGTTTAGGGGGCCATTGGTCCTGGGCTTGACGTTGTTTGGAACAGGAGTGTTGCGTTGACTGGCCTTGCTCGCTGGTGTTTGTGACCGTGTCCCCACTCTGCTGGAGGATGGAGTTGGCTGGCCATTCTTGCGAGAGATGTTGGTCTTTCGCTTGGAGGCAGCCATTTTGATTCTGGCGATGCGTGGTTTGCACACAAAAGTCGTTGATGCGAAAAGTATAGGTCTGAAGTTGAAGTTGAAATACGAGTCCTCCGGGTGAGAGAAGCGGCGCAACGAAGTTGATCAGCAGAAAGGATTTCAAGGCGAATTGAAGAAAAAGAGGAAGAGAGAGTTTTTGATCAACCGACCAGCGATTGAATGGACTTCGATGGTTTTGCGAAGATGACTGCTCAGGTATTGAATGGCGGTGTTGTAGGCTTCAATCTCATTTCAAGTCGGAAGCAGCAGCAAGGCAAAGAAGAAAGATTTTAGAGGCGATATCCGAACTATCATCTTCAGTTGGGCCGTCTGCGTTTATAAGGAGAAATATTGCACAATAGCACAATTGGACAACAGCAAAATGCCTATTCAAGACTTTGGCGAGAGCTGGTCGGACGATGTCAAGTGAGGTTCGAGACGTCAAAGTGAAGTCTATATATCCACTGCCAGAGCAAAGCGTTTGATCTTGTCCGATCTGACATGGAGATAATAGATGGAAAAATCAAAAAGGAGAGTCGTGGGATGTATTTATCGGTGGTAGGTTGACAAAGCCCTTCGCCGCAAACACGAGCTCGGAGGATTTGTTGTTGGCAGAGGCAGCTCTCCAACAACAACACGACTGGGAATATCAAAATCTTGAAAGCGCGTCTCCCACCAAATAATCCCCGACAAATCCACATCGTACAAACCACCGCACGTCGCGGCCCTCTCTTTCTTTCCTCCACGATGCAATGAACGGCACACCTCGACTTCGCGTTGGGCAATTCCCATCCACGCCCCAGACTGCTCCAGGTCAACAACCTCCAGCATTTACATCCAGTGCATCTGCGTCCAATTCCACACCACAGCGGCCGAAGAACAAGCTACCCTCGATACAAAAGCTGCGCAACTTTTCTCCGCCCGAACCCCCTCAAGAACCTCTCATTTCCCTGGATTTCGTGGATGCGGCGACGCAGCGCATTTTCGTCGTCTCTTTCTATGCCCTTCTCTGGGCATATCGAATCTATGACTTTTACACGCTGGTTTCGGGCGGGAATGACGAGCAGTTATGGTTGTTTCTGAAATGGGTTCTCATGGATGGCATCTTCTTGTTCGCCATTCCTTCGTTGAGAATACCATGGCTGGAACCGTCGTCGCCGGCTTTGGTGATTATGTTTTTGGGCCATGTCCTGATAAACGGCATGATGATGTTCCAGATTTCGGTATGTCTAAGCTCTTAGAGACTGGTAAAGAGACGGCGTGCTAATGAACATGCAGATTCCATTGGTTGGATGGCTGGCTTCAATTGCCAAAGCTCTTTACAATCCAGGCGAAGAGTCGCTCGGCGAGAGCACAGTCAAACGTGAAACTTTGTACAATGCCCCAGGGTCCATTCAAGGAAAATTGATTGTCAACATACTACCGGAAGGGTAAATTTCATCGCTACGTTCTACAGTATCTCAAAGGCTAAATTCAATACAGATCCGCCATCCTAAACCCCAGCCAAGATTCATTCTGCCTGGGCGGTTCCATTCACCAAATCGACCTTCCTATTCAAATCAACCAGACTGAACCCACGCGCATCGAGCTTTACCGGATCGACTTCGACACTATAGGTGGCGAGCCCGAGATAATCACGATCCAATCCTCACAAGCAAAGAAGCTCATGAACCACGCTAGGAAGAGTCAACGACCGCAAGACTCTAGCGAGCCTCTGTTGCTACACTATCCTGTCAAGAAGCCTGGTCGTTATGTGCTGAAGAAGATAGTGGATAAGACATCGATGGAGGTCTCGCCGCGGTCTTCGGAAGCCGTAGTGGTACAGTGTCCGTCGGCACGCCTCCTAACAACTGCTGCGGACAAATGCAGAGGAGAGCTGTCTGACATCTCCTTCGAAGTCACCGGAACACCACCGTTAAAGCTGAAGTACCGGAAAATGGTCAACGCCAGTCCCACCGAGGCATCATTCCAGAGCATCCAACCAGACGACTTTGTTTCGCCATTTGCACGGCAGCAACAGGATCTAGGAACTGTCACTAAGTCCGATGACATGGATGCATCTTGGGCACGCGCGCGGACCATCAGAGTCCCCGTAAATGAAACTCTTTTCAACAGTGGCAGCTGGTTCTACACCATTGACCAAGTTGAGGATGCTCTTGGCAACTCTGTCGTGTACAAGGTTGATATTGAAGATTACGCACAACCCAAAAGCAAGGTCCCAGACACTCAGCAGATATTTACAGTCCACGAACGACCGCGGATCTCTCTTGAAGAGTGTGACTCCCAACATCCTTTGAAAGTAGCCAAAGGCAAAAAAGTAACGCTACCAGTTTCATTCGAGTCTGATGCACGCGCAACAGAAATTGACACAGCTCATTATGTTGAATATCTCTTCACACCTCAGGACGACATAATATCATCTGGAGAACACAACCCCAGCACACAGCAGGCACTGAGACACGAATTCAAAAGTTCTCGGGATACTCTTCAAATCAGCGACAGCGGACTGTACTCATTAAAGTCAGTTTCCACAAAATTTTGTGGTGGAGAAGTCAGAGAACCAGCCTCGTGTTTGCTTGAAAATCCTCCAGAACCGAAATTGGAGGTCGGCGCAACGAATCTCACTGACAAGTGCGCTGGAAACCCCGTAGGTCTTGATGTCACATTGGACCTTGTCGGCACACCTCCTTTCACTGTTTGGTACAGAACTGAGCGGAAGGGAAATGGCCCAAAAAGGCAGAAAGAAACATTCAACACACACCGTCATCAATTTCCGCTTCAGCCCATCGATGCAGGAGATTACATCTACACTTTCTATGAGATCAGCGACCATTACTACAAGGCCCAAAAAGTGGACATTGCTATTGAGCAGACTGTGAAGCCATCTGCTTCCGCCCACTTCGTACACAACGAACCTGGTTTCACGAGGGCTTCCTCTACACTTTGTCTCTCTGACAAGGCAGCTTTCAAGGTCCGTCTTGGTGGAGAAGGTCCATGGAATCTTGGATATGAGCTTGTGTATGGAGGGCAGCGGAAGAAGAATTCGATCAATGGTATTACTTCTGAGTACGTTACCATAGATACTGAACTCTTGGAAATTGGTGGTGATTATACGATGGTCTTGACTAGCATCGAGGCAGGTGGGTGTAAAGAGCAAATGAAGGAAGAAATCTCCTTCAAAGTGCGCCACCAACGTCCCAAGGTATCTTTTGGCCTCCTCGAGGGAAAGCGCAGTGTTATCGCATTGGAAGACAGACAACTTTCTCTTCCATTGCGCCTGACTGGTGAGCGTCCATGGAAGGTAGAGTATCGTAACGCGGATGAGCCTACCCGTCCCAGCGTTTTCAAAGATGTGTACAATGAGAACTTCTCATTGGATGTGCAGAACAAGGGAACCTACGAGCTGATGAGCGTCCGCGACAAGACCTGTTCTGGAGTCATAGACGAAACTGCCGATAAGTTCGAGGTCAACTGGATTCAACGGCCAACAATGGAGTTGTCAGAAGAAAGCCGCGTGAGCAGAGACGAGAAGCGCAATCTTTGGATAAAGAATGAGGTCTGTGAGGGCGATGAGGCTTCCGTGGAGCTCTCATTCACTGGTGAGTCTAATGACAGTAATCTTTCTATCCTTATAGCTAACCACGTAGCAGGCAACCCACAATTCAGCGTCCGTTATGAGGAAACTGCCAAGCCAAACCAAGGCCAGAAGAGTGTCCGCAAGCGAGACATCACTGCCGCATTGCCCAAAGCCTCGATCCGACTCGACACGGAGAAGGCCGGGGATTATACGTACAAATTCCTTGAACTCGCCGACGCCAATTACGATTCCAAAACCCAGTCTCCAATCGTTCTCACCCAACGCGTCAACTCACGCCCATCAGCGCGTTTCGCGAATCCAGGTAAAGTCTACAACTTCTGCGCCGCGAATGTGGAAGGTGCGGACATCATTCCTCTGGTTCTCGAAGGCGTGCCTCCTTTCACAGTGGACATCGATATCAAGCATTCTGGTTCTGCCAAGGGGGAGTGGGTTCCTTACAAAGACGTACCATCAAACAAGTATGATCTAAGGATAGCCTCAGACAAGTTGAAGCATGGACATCAGAGCGTCACTATCAAGCAAGTGACTGATTCCCGAGGATGTCGAAGCCGACCGGAGGGCGCTGCTACTCGACCCAGGGTTCAAGTTTCTGTACATGATCCACCGACTATCTCTACTCTAGATACAGCGACCGACTTTTGTGTTGGGGAATACTTATCCTTTCAACTTGCAGGCTCGGCGCCATTCCAAGTTCACTACACCTTCGATGGCAAGGCTCGTAAAGCGGATGTCTCAGGCGCAGTCTTCAAGCGTGTCGCCGGCGAGCCAGGTGCCTTTACCATCGACGCTGTGTCCGATTCGGCTTCGCATTGCAAAGCCGCAGTTCCATCGATGCAAAAATTCATTCACCAACGACCACGAGGAACATTGTCGAAGGGCCGAGTGTCCCACGTTGATATCCATGAAGGCCATGAGACCGATGTTGTGTTTGACTTTGAAGGCACGCCGCCTTTCGAATTCACATACACCCGATCAACTGAACCCAAGCGTGGCGAGAAACAGGTTGTCCTTGAAACGAAGACGGAGACCACGCACGAAAAGCATGTGCAGAGGAAGGTTTCTAGTGAGGGAGAGTACGAGCTTATTAGCGTGAAGGACGCTTACTGTTTAACTACGAAGAATTGGGCTCAGGGACAAGGAAAGAAGGGGCAAAAGATGTTGACGAATTAGGTGTACATGGATACCGGACGGGAATGGAGTTTGGTGACTTTGCATTGGTGGAGTTGGTTGTCCCTTTGATCTTGTCGCTGATACGTGTATTTTGATTTGTACGTTTTGACAGCGATGGGTTAGCGTTTGGTTAAGATTGATACCACAGGACTTGCGAGTCGGGTCGAAAATTAAGTTTCTTGTGTCTACCATAACGGCTCCGAAGTATGCTATGTTGATAAGTTGAAAGACTCTCGTTGGACAGTATTGTTTTCCAGTCGGGTCATATTTCTTCTGTGTACAACGACGAATTTAAGTCTTACCAACTATGCATTAAGTCTCAGATTAAAGTTAGACTGGAGAGAAAAGTAATAGTTCAGTGAGGCCTTTCCTGAATGACCCCGATGTCTACTATCCAGTAGGTGTAGCAATTTGCGTTAGAAGGAGAGCATAGCCGAAGCCTTCTCAATTCTAAAACCTCCCAAGGGGTATGGAGACGTACTAAGCTATAGATGAATATAAGTAGATAATCAAGAAAGCAATTTTAAGTGCAGAGTGTCTAGGTACTTGGTAGAATCCGAGGCCCTTTCCCTTCTTATTCTTCCATATCCTTGTCCAGAAACAGATTATCCCTTTCTCTAGCATCGCATATTGTAGTTGGCTCAATGATAATGTCGTTCAAAGTCGAGAAACCGCTTTCGGCCCTCTCAGTCTCAGTTTCAACTCAGCAAACCAATCTGCAAGCCTCACCCTTCGAAGCCGTTCTCAACCCCTAGCTCTTGCAGCCAGGATCACATCACCACCCAGCACGCTCGAAATCACCGTAAGCTCAGGCAGTCAGACCTCAAAAACGAAAAAAATGAAGTCAAAGCTCGAATATCGTTCGAGATTAATTGCAAGCCGCGGACGACAGCTCACTCTAGAACCATATGCAGCCTGATCACAACGTCATGCGACTAAAGTCGTGATGCGAGCTCTCACTCTCGCTCAAGTGTTTGTTCAAGCTTTTGGTGCAGAAGAAAGCGAAAGTAGAGAAGGAATTAGGGGAATGCGGATGGCACAGGCAAGCATGCAAGAGAATAGCGTGACTTCTTCTTTACAAATAACAAATTTCTCACCAAGGGAGCCACCACCCGCATAATTCTTCTAGTCGTCTTCTTCTTCTCCTTCAGATGTTACTATCTATTCACTCTACGGCGTCTTCATTGCCTGTAGTCTGACCCTGAACAAAACAGGACCAGAACCTGCTTGCTGCATGCACCACACATGTCTAGATCCTTCGAGCCATCAATCAGTGTAACGGCTTCCCATTCAATCTTTGAATACTGAGGCTGCTCCATACGCTTGACGGGGGCGGATGACGTTGACCTCGAGATTCTTGTTGAGCCTGCCTCCGTACATTTGAAACTGTGTGGCTTTTCGAGGCACATCCTTTCTTCACTGAGTCGATCTACGGTACTCGTGAAATACTGCAATAGAGGCTCAACCCTTAGCTGCCAATTCTACATCAACCACTGCTACAGCTGCAGGTCGACCCCATCCTCCTCTAGACCTTGGCTCGCAACAAATTAGGCTTCTGTCGTTCACTCCTGATTGGAATCTCAAACTCGAAACATTCGACAAACTAGATCGTCCAAGCTACCTCGCACTAAGCTATGAATGGGGACCTCAAGAGCCAACAGAGACAATTCGCTTGAACGGTTTTCCCTTCGTTATTCGACGTAATCTTCATCTTGCACTTGCCGCTATCCAGCGCAATAAGATCGTTTCTAGCAGCGTGCATTCGCCCCAACTAGGAACCGACCCTGCGTTCGATGGGCAGATAGAAAAGAACCACAGCGCTGACATTTACAGCAATGCCGGTTTTGTCATTGTGCAGCTCGGGCCTGATCTCGATCCATCCTTCGAAGCCATCCATAATCGACAGCTAGACGCTGCAGGAGGTGCTTTCAAAAGAAAATCTCATGGGCCATTGGCGGAGTATCGATCACGAGAGTGGTCTCCTCAATACTCTCTTCGGCAACACGTACTGGTCGCGCCTGTGGGTGATTCAGGAATTTCTCCTCGCAAGAGATAATATTTTCGCCTCGGACTCAAAAGTCCTGGAGTGGGACATATTACAGAGCAAAACCTTTTGGCACATTGAGATGTCGGTCATGTTCGAGGCTCCCGAGCTCAGATTTGCGGCCCCAATCATTCAGCAAAAGAATATCAGGAGATAAAGAGAGCCAGGGTTCATGGCGTTGGTCGCAAAATACCGGAATCATTCGTGTTCAGACGTTCTAGACAAAGTATACAGTCTCATAGGCGTTACCTAAGAGTTAGGACATTTCCATATAATTCAAATCAATGCCGACTATTCACTTACTCCTGCAGAGCTGTTCGAAGTTATGGAGAGGAACTTCGGTAAAGAATTATCATTCCTTGTTTGTAAGGATGATGTCAAGCGTGCTCTAGGCCTCCCGTTAATCTAGTCCGAACGATCTCTCTTTTCATGTTCTAGACTTCATAGTTTAGTTTTTACATTCTTAACCCTGTCTCTAAAAGAAATACAAAACCTTTTTCAGTCCAAAACTTCATTCTTGCCTTGCATCACTACCACACATGTTATTTCTCTCACCAACATACACTATCCTTTGATCTTTAACTCGGATTATTCATATATATGCTCTTTCATAACCACGTACCTATCAGCTATTCAAACACCAAGTAGTCCCCCATCTCACAATCCATAAATATTACATCTCCACCCTCATCCAAGTTCTTCCTTCCCAGCATTCACAGGTACAAAATGCTTGAGTGCTCACAAATCCCTGCTCATGCCATCCATATCACCCACCAGACCCTAACAAGGAGTGAGTAGAAAAACATCTAGACGACGTCAATGGTGTAAATGTTTCATTTTCCTATTTACACGGCGAGATCTGACGGTCACTGAGTGAGATAAACTATGGAAAGAAAAGTTGATGACTTGCTGCTGAATTCCATGTATTTCACTTCTTTTCATGTTTTTGTTTTCAGACTAAGGTATAGAGGTCGAAGAAACCACTGGTTTCTTTTTACTCGAAGCATCTTCGGTACGCCATGGCCCTTCTATTTAAGCAAGAGACGGATGAGTGTATCGTATTTTTGTTGATTCGGCATGTGCCTTTGTTTCTATTGTCTACGGTTTATATTTTAAGTAGAGAGCTGATTGAAGAGCAGCGAGGGTATCTTTCATCAATTCGTGCCTCCAAGCCTTCTTATTCATCCTTCTTCATTCCTAACTCCTTCTCCAAGAACCTCCTCATAAGTCTCTCCATGCTCTCGGGATCTCGTTCTTCTTTCATATGCCCGGCCATTCGTCCTAGTTCGAAGACGACTTCGATGGCGATCAAGATGATGATGATCCATTCGAGTCTAAGATTATGTCTTTCGATGAGTGTCTCTCTCAACACAGACGCAATCTCCTGGGCATAATCCAACTTATCGTTCAACACCTTGATCCTTACCCCTACATCCAACGCCTTTCCCACATGCGAATAGTAATCCTCCAACCCCAATTCGTGTTTCGAGTCCCAGAATAGATCCGGAAGTGAATCCGTCAACTCACTGTATAGGTTGAGTTGAGCGCGGATGCTGAGAAGTTCTCCTGTTTTTCGCAACATAAAAGGGCGCGAGAATGGTAGACGGGCTCCTAGACCCATTGTCTCGCATGCTCGTCGCAGGAACGCGGGACGTGTGATTGGGAGGGGTGTTCCTTGGCTTAGAATTGTAGGGATTGTGCGGGTAGAGGAGAAGTAGGCTTCTGTCAATCTTTCGAGGACTGCTAGTTTTGTTGAACGTGCGAGGCCCGACGAGAAAGCGATTTTTGCTAGGACGGTTGATTTTTCGGGCGACTCGATATCTGCTAGGCTTTCGATATGAGAGGTCTCTCCTTCGCTTGGTGATGGAGACGAGGATTGTTCAGAAGCAAGACGGGATTCTGATTTCGTGCCTAGGACAATTGTGTCGCCTACGATTGCCGAACGGTCTTTCGTGGTATCTACGATGTATTCCAAGTCCTCGGTTTCCATTTGTAGGCTCCCTGAATGCGAATTCACGGCGGCTGGTGGGAGGACTCTTTCTACCAAGCGCAAGGCGATTCTCTCTGGGACATTCCATGCCACGACTGTGCCGGAGGGAAATATGAAGAGGTCGCCATGCTCTTGGTGGCGGGGATCTGAGTCTACCAAGGGTCCCGAGGGGAGGATGGGCGTCTGTATGTGGATTACTTGAGGGTAGAGGGTTGTGTTGTAGGGATCTAGATCGAAGCCGTCTACTTCGACGAGGCGAGCGGCGGTAGAGATGTTATATTCTTCGGCGGCGCAGTAGGCTGTTACCTTCTGTGGCGATTATAAGCATATGATTGAAATTGAGATGGAGCATTGCCATTACTTTCGTCTGAATCTCTGGGCCTACAACTCTCAATCCTCCTCTACTCTGTACGACAACTCTTGATCTTTCCGCCTCTAAGCCAACTCTTCTCAGCGACGTCTTCCTTGGTGGTAATTTTGGTCCTCCATTTTGCTGCACAGGCGGCTCATCTTTGGCCAATAGCTCCTGTTTCTTCCTCAGACTTCGTGGGATGCTCAATTGACGTTGTTGTTGTGATACTGATTGCTGTACGCATCGCTGAATATGCCTGGCCTCTGTTCTCAGACCAGTCGCTCTTTGTAGCCACATATGCGTCGTTCCCGCGTGAAAGACAATTCCCGGTGCATTACTAGAAGTTGTTCACTATAACATCTCCACAGAATCATTCTTGGTCATTGATTATTTCAAGGATCACGTGCACAGCTCACCCCTGCATACTGCAACGAAGTTCGCGAAACCTCAAACGCGACTGGACATGTATATGGCAAAAGTGTCAACGTTATAGGAAAAGACCATCAAACATCGTCGCGCATTCCACCTGTCGCTATACACCAACGGATATCGAACCCCCAAATCTGCACCCAAACCACCGCCCATCATGGCGACGGATCGCGCATCCAAATCCCCATCGCCAATACCAACCACAGAATTCGGTCAAGATGGCAGCACAGTCACAGACTCCCAATGGGCCGCCATGCAAACCGTCCTCAACTTCATCTACCAATACCGGACCCCTGACGGCGAGGACCCCTCGAAACTCTTCCAGCGCAAAGTCAACAAACGCGTCCTGCCCGACTACTACTCTGTGATCAAGGAACCCATGGCATTGAGTACCATCAAGGCGAATATACATAGCAAGGTCTATAAGAACTTTGAGGGCTATGTGAGGGATTTCGCGTTGGTGTCGCATAATGCTCAGGTGTATAATCGACCTGATTCTGGGGCGTATCAGGACGCGCTGGTTATCAAGGACGTGTTGGAGAAGGAGTTGGCGAAGCTGGTTAAAGATAATGTTATTACTGCGGAACAAGCGAAGCTGCCATTTCTGGGCGAGATTCCCACGCAAGAAGATATCATAATGGAGGATGTTGAGGAAGAGGACGATGCTGATCCAGAAGCGTCTGAGGTTGAAGACGAAGAGGATGAGGACGATGATGTGGATGTGGATGATTCTGATGAGGAGGGTGGGAAGCGCAAGCGGAGGAAGGGTGCAAGAGGAACTGGCGCAATTACGAAACGCGAGAAGAAGAAGGATGTGGATAAGGAGGACGATGATCCAGAGTCGAGGAAGAAGCGCGGTCGGCCTCCACGAGTTGATACACCGATGGAAGCGCGTATCAAGGAGATTCTGAAAGGCATGCGCAAGTTTAAGAATTCCAGCAACCAGCTTATGGTTTACCATTTCGAGCGGTTACCCGACAAGGCAGTGATGCCAGAGTACTACAACGAGATTAAGACGCCGATCGCGTTAGATGTCATCAAGAAGAAGCTCAAGCGGAAGAAGTACGTCACGGTGGAGCAGATGATGAAGGATCTGGAGACCATGTTTGAGAACGCGAAGAGCTACAATCAAGACGAGAGTCAGGTCTACAAGGATGCCGTGTATCTGCAGAAGGAGACCAAAAAAATTGCAGAGGAGGTGCGGAACAAGCCTGATACAGACTATGTCATGGAAGATGGGCGGTTACCCATGCCAGATGGTATTTTGCATAACGGCGAGCTGTGGAAAGTCGGTATGTATTGTGCTTCTTCTCTGATTATCATGACACTGACATTCTCAAGGCGACTGGGTGCATATTCAAAATGCCAACGACCTCACGAAACCAATTGTCGCGCAAATCTATCGCACATGGCAAGATCAGGATGGCCACAAATGGATAAACGCTTGCTGGTACTACCGACCTGAGCAGACTGTTCACCGATACGATCGCCATTTCTACGAAGACGAAGTGGTCAAGACTGGCCAATATCGCGATCACCCCATAGATGAGATTGTCGATCGTTGTTTCGTCATGTTTTTCACGCGCTACAACAAAGGACGACCCAGAAATTTCCCAGCTGACAAGGAGATTTATGTCTGTGAAGCGCGATATAACGAGGAAAAACACAAGCTCAACAAGATCAAGACGTGGGCGAGTTGTTTGCCTGACGAAGTCCGTGATAAGGATTATGAGATGGACTTGTTCGATACCCAAAAGAAGATGAAGAAAGTACCAAGTCCGATCAAGTATCTGTTCAAAGAAGATGAGCAGAAAGAGACGGACGACCTACCAAAGCCAGTTTGGGGTGCTCCAAATGCTCCTCCAAAAATAGGGGCAGTTCATATGAGACCCCGGGATCCAAAGGTGGGTAGCCGCATGAGGAATTCTTCAGCTACAATGTTTATTTACCTTGCTAACAACACTCTCAGGACTCACCACCTCCAGAGCCGACTCCAACACCACCACCCCCTCCGCCTCCTCCACCACCTCGTCCTGCTATGCCCACACATGCAAGCAGTTATAACTCAGAGCATCGACCATCGAATATCAACATTTCGGGAGCAAACATGCACTCTCATCAGTCGAATGCTCACACGCCATTGCATCCGCAACCAACTCCAACTACCTACACGCCTTCACATCGCTCTCAATACCAGACACATTCGGCTTCACCGGCGCCACTACAACCAATGCCGCCTTCACAACAAGGACAGTTTCATCCGCCGCCATTGACGCCACATTCCAGTTACAAAGCTCCTGCTCCAACGGCACCTGTCGGTCAATACTCGTCTCCCCAGCCAACCGGATATGCCCCACAATCACGTGGCGGAATGCCACCTGCTGCAGGTTACAATGCCGCTCTGCCGCCGCCAATAGAAGTCTGGCACTTGCCCGACTCTGCAAATGTGAGTATTCCCGAGGATATTCGACAACAGTTCCAGTGTGATGAGCAGGGTCGTGTGCTTTTCTTCACTGCACCACCGGCTGCCAGTGAACCGAAGACAACGCTGTCACACACGGCGAAGTATTTAGCTTTCAAAAGTAAACGCGAGGAAATGCTTAAAGAGAAACGAAAACGTCCTGCGACCAGCAATGGAGAGGAAGATGAAGCCAGGAAGAGAGCGAGGAGCGAGGAGGTTATGATGAACGAACAGGTTAAAGAAGAAGCCAGGAAGAAGGCGCTGGAAGTTATGGAGGATGCGCTTGCTGATGCTACCGTCGCCGAGTATCAGGTTATGTATAGGGAGGGGTGGAAGGAGGCTATGGAAAGGGAATTGCAGGATTTGGAGAGACGTCAGGCGGAGGCGGAGGTAATGAGAGAAGAACGAGAGAGGGTGGAAAGTGAATGGGCTGCGAGGGAGAGGAAGGATTTAGCTATTAGGGGTTTATCGGGGAATTTGGAGTTGGCTGTCAGGCGGTAGTGTAGGGAGCGGAGTGGATCTGTTATGATAGGAGTATAATTATATGACGTGTTTCCAATGGCGAAAGCCTGTTCTCCCAGTCAATCATCAGCTAAGTCCTGCTTCAACTCCAAGCTTTTCACTTCTTATACACTTTCTGCCGGCGCTCTGCATTCAACCATCCCGCGGTCTACCAAACTGACCGGAAATCGTCTTCGTAGACAGTATAAGAGACAGCGTCGCCACATTTCAACTCTAACATCAACAACCACATTGCAGAAGGTGCGAAGGCATGCATGCGTCCTTATGTGGTGTTGTAAGGAATGAGATAACCTACAGTACATCGCATCATTGTAGTGGAATCTTTGTGGTTGAAGATATTTAGGGGAGGCTAGTAAGGTTTTTATGTCTCTTCCTTCAGATGCTTACAGACGAGAAGGATTGAATCGTGCATACATGGTGACAATTCAGGTTGTATCTTCAGCGGCAAAAGCCTGCTCCTCCTGTCACCAGCCAAGTTCGTTTCTTTCTTGATCCGTCGAGAATATTCCCACCCGCCTCACTTTGCGCCAACGAGCTCAAGTTCATCTCTAGGGGATGTAGGTGGTGTCAAAACGTCACTTGCAATTGTCACACTGACAATCACGTCCTTCTTATCGTTGGCAGTGATCAACACATCCTCAACTGCGATGATAGGATGAACAAGATGAAAGTAGTCTTCCCTTTCCATTGTCGTCGCCGTTCTCTGCTCAATACCTTCAACACCAGTCATCTGAGGAGATTGAGTTTCGTCTTCGTCCGAATTATCGTACTCGGACCATTCATCGTCGTGGGCCGTATCTTGTTCATTTTCTCGTTTCTCCTCCTCTGTCTCCACCCCATCTTTCCCGTTTCCAACAGGCACCCGTTCCTGACTGGAAGAAGCAGCTACCTCCTCCTCCTCGTCATCATTGATATCCAATTCACTAACTAGAACATCAAGGAAGTTTGCGTGGCCTTGATTCTCTTAATTAGTATGGCCATGCAATGCATTTGAGTACCGTGTGGATATGTAGAAAATGGTTTGTTCGGGAACAAAGTACATACCGACTAGTTTTCTCAGATCGTGAGACCCGCGGCGAGCTTCCCTCCCTAGTTTCTTTGATGCATTTGGGGCGATGAGGAGGTATTTTATTTTTCGGCTTAAGGTGGGCCGGAGTTTGGGACGGAGCATATTGGGTTTGGTGGATGGATGAGAGTGGAGGAATATGTTTGTGGTACGTGCAGGTTGGGATGGTGAATTGATGTGTGAGTTCTTTCGTGATATTGAGCAGGAGTGCTAGACAAGTCAAGTCCGAATGCATGCAGTTCTGCCGATGATCCCGTACGTTTGAAATGGGAGAATAAGAGTTGTAACAAGTTACTGGCACGTGGATGGCTTACTGAGCTGAGGTCTGGAGCTGTAAGCATGAGTAGCATCTTGTTTTGACCAATCAGCGTCACAGGATGCTGATCGGTATTGGAGGGGTGGTCGAGCACTGCCATCCCTTCCATCTATCAATTATCAGCTTGTCGGCAACACTGAATAGGTTGGTATGTTTTCTTTCTCTATCCTGGTTAGCCTTCAATAGCCGCCGGTTGATTAATTTCTTTTCGTTCTCTTGTTGGATATTTCTTTGTTGCAAACATCCACGTTACCGGGCAGCTGGAGTCGTATTTGGTGGCCGAATGCACCCAGGCTCTGCTGGTTGTGGGTGAATATACTAATAGCCTCGGAGTGATTGGAAATATCAAACGATCTGGGGTGGAGAATCAGCTCAATGGCTCTCGCGTCTGCGGTTGGCGGCGTAGATCTACTTGATGCGTGGTCAGAGGTTGTTGGTACTTCTCCTTCTCATATCACTTTGAAGTTCTTTTAGTTGTTCTTGAGAAATTGTGGTGTGTGCTGATGTTCGATGATGCTCGTAATCTTCATCATCATCGACTTCGGAAACTTTCTTCTTTTCTCTTCAAGTCAAATATTTCTCTTTTCTCTTATCAACGTTCGAAACGATATTTATCGACCTCATTGCAAGGTAAGGTTGGTGGGTGGATGGATGAGTGTAGGGCCTGTTCTGTCCGGTCTCGACGTTCACATCTTTGTTGTACGCTCTGCTCTATGCACTTCAGAGTGAACGATAGGATCTTTGTAAGTTCCGTACGATCTACTTTCTTTTTTTGGGCAATGATTAGGAAGACGTTGATGAAGTTCATCATTATCACGATATGAGTTCACATCACCATCCATTTCTAGTATCTCAAAGTTCAAAGGCATCTTCTTCGACAGTCACACTTTGAGCACAAGTACCGCGATTCTCATCGTCGTGGCCACGGCTGTCTTGGTAGTTGGACATGGAGCCAGGGTCCTAGACAGCTGTGTTATGGATTTTGAGATGTTGAGGTGAAGTAAGAGACATAATATATACTTTAATTAGCTGATGAAATTGTAGATGACGGGATGGCCTTCGCATGATTCTGTTTTCGTGCCGAAAAGAGCGGAATCTGTCAGTTTTTAGGTATTAACACAGCCGTACTGATTTTTATGAAAGTAGTGAAGAAGTCACCAAAGATCCCTCCTCGACAGGCGGCTTTTGGCATTTTCCTTCTTCGCCCTGTTTCCATCATCTTGATGTTTTAACGCTGCTACACGTATCTATAGATTGTAACTCATCTCCCCTTTGTTCTCAATGTTGGAACGGTGGTGATGAGATCTACAGTATCTTCATCTCCAAATCATGCTTAGCCCTGAGTTCGCAGTCTTTAGAGATTTGTGGCTATAGCTAGTTATTTGCAGACTTCGCTATGGTAGTATGGTCCGCTCGTTGATTCAGTTTCCCCCGAGAAGGTAAAATCAATACTAACACGTTTGCGTTAGGATCGATAGCGTTAAGACCCTGGCAATCTGGAAAGGATCTTTGCGAAAAACTTACCTACCACTTTTTACAACAGAGAGCCTGCTATTCGAATCCTGGCGTCTTAATCCTCAAAGTTGATAGGGGCGTTCAATTGATGAAGGGGCGGTCGTAGGCGGATCTTTCCGTTCTCGTTCTTAATGATATTGAGCCGCATCCTGGTAGTCGTGATGCAAGGTCGTTATGGAGTTAGGCCCGATTACAACATGGCAATGTTTATTTTCCATATGTCCAGCGGGGTTTGCTTTCTCCTCTTTCTCACAGCCTTTGATCTTCATCACACATACACGGAAGTCGATTGATTGATTTTCTACAACGCAAACCAAAATGTAGGTTTCATCCATCATTTCAACAACATCTCCTGATCAATATCCAAGTCTCTCCTCTAAAAACTCGGTCTCGGTCTTTCCCCATCAGGTCTCGAACCCGCAGCTCGCCCAGGCGCAATAATACTCTCAAACTTCCTCCTCATTTCTCTCCTCACCCAACCCCGATTCCAAAAATTCGCATACAACATCGATTCGAATACACACCCACGCCCCGACCTTTCAGAAAAGGGTCCCCAAGCCGTAAAAGGGGCAAACTATCCCAAGAACAAATCGACCGTATTGATCGCCTTCAACCTGCACATAACAACAGTCTCGAGAACCTCCCTTTGTTCTCCCTTGCTATCTTCTTTGCCCTGATTGCGAAGGTCCCGGGAAGTTTTGTTAATAGGTTTGGGGTCACGTATACGGTGGCTCGTGTGGCTTATGTGATTAATTATTATGTTGAGAGTGAGGGTATGAGTCAAGTGAGGACAGTATTGTGGTGGATTGGGAACTTGACTTGTGCTACGGCTATTTGGAAGGCGGCGGATGTCTTTGGGGGGAATTTTGTGTGATTTCATTTGAAAGATTTCAGCACAAGCAATGATGGGTTCTGTATTCGGTTGTTTTTTTGGGAGATAGGACATTGCCTCTGCCGCTAATTTATCAAAACTGTACACTGTTGAGGATACCAAACAGACTACAAACCACTATCCAACTGAGTCTCCAACTTAGCTCCCGTAGCTGCATCGATATATGGTATACCTGTCAATCTAAAAGCCCTCTCACTCATCGCAGGTTTTTTCAAAGGCCGAGCCCGGTTGCAAGGATCCTCAACACCACCTCTATCATCAATTCTCTCACTCAAACTCTTCATCTTCTGCACATTACTCCCCGTATGCTGCGCATTCGGCCAATGCGTAGTCCCCACCCACCTCTCAAAAGCATCTTTCTTCTTAACAAGATCCTCCTGACTAGCGTCAACAACAGGCATATAACAGGTATAAACGCAGAAACGTGGGATTACCCCCTTGGGACTCAAATTATAATGCGGAGTCCGGCTATCCCAAAGCAACAAATCACCAGGTTCAGCGCATACTTTTATCCATTCACAACCTTTGGAGGCGAGCCAGGCCAGCCCGGACGCGGTGAAGCCATACCATTCGTTCGTCCATTGGTGGATCCGGTCGGGTTCGTTGGCGAACTCGCGGTGGAATTCTTCCGACAGGAGGTGTCCGCCTTTGCAAACAATCAGGCCGCCGTCGTTGGGGCCGTTAGGTAAGAGGTTCAAGAGACCTTGAAGGCAGCGGAAACCGGGCTTGGTTGGGTCTTGGTCTTGGTGTGCCCAGGGTTTGTTTGCGGGGAGGTCGGTGCGGTTGGGGAAGCCGAAGTTGACGGCGTCGAAGGACACGCTGGGGTAAATCAGTCTTTGTCTGCGACTAATGAGTCTATGTTATGGTCTTACATGAGGTCTTTATCGTTATAAACGTCTCCGAAGGCACTGACTACTCCTGGCTCTGAACGGATCCTCCACACAAAGTCTTCATGGGCAATGCCATAAGACATACACATGCCTTTCTCATTGATGACCGGCAATTTGGAGTGGTGGATTGTTGAAGGATCATCGCGCTTGTAGCCCAGATTGCTGCGAATTCGTGTTAGTTTGGCAGAATGTTATGTCGACAGGTTTATGTACAAATCTTCTAGCCAGGTGTGCATTTCATTCACATAACCTGCGGCACGGTCTTTAGGTACAGCTCCCTTGACTACAGCATATCCATCGCGAACAAGGTCATCGCGCCAATCGTTGAACGGGGCCTCCTTTCCTGTGACCATTAGACGACCAGAATTGGTTCCTTGGGACCGGACAGGTTCAGCAGTAATGGTAGTAGTTGTCGACATGATGTTGTGTCTATCTCGATTGCTTCTGGAAGTGCGTAGATCAGAACTGGCTTGAAGTGTTGTGTTAGTTCAATTATCATGCGCAGAAATGAGCCTTTATTAATCCGCTTCATCCACCAAACAATCAGGTGCCGGGATGCAAGAACCCAGCATACTGTTCTTGGGACAGATAATTTCTATGGATCCACATGTGGGGGAGTGGTTTGACGAGTTGGAAACTGCCAGTCGGATGTACTAATCGATGGCGATCGCGAGTCTTCCATAAGCGTATAGGCTGCTCCGAAATATGTGGCGGAAGAAGTGATGGTAGAGCAGCCGTAGTGTGTTCGGAAGAGCTCTCTTCAGTGGTGGGGGGTTAGTCAAGATTTTGTGATTGACTTTTAGCGGACTTGTGTAGACCTGCCGAAGGTGGAGAGCCTTGCCCGCTCATAGTACAAAACATACATTTGACAAGTAGATGTCATCACCGCGAAATTGGGAAGTTAGAAATAACAATTAACTAAACTAGGCCGTATTTGCCAGCGTTTCTTGACGCTTCATCCAGTCTTTTGCGCCATCGTATAAGCAGTTGTAGTCCATGAATTGGGCGGGGTTTCTTGAGTCGGTCAGCAATCATGTTCAAGACGGCGTGCTACAACTCACAATTTAATTATGGTTTCCCCTTGTTCAGTCGCAGGTCTGGCTGATTGTCGGCTATAAGATTGTATCTGAGTTGCGCGAGATTTCCGGCTATGCTCAATATCCTGCGTCTTGTCAGTGATTATCCAAGGGTTCAAGCATATATGTGCTTTCACTGACTTTCAATACCACTTCTATCTCTTCCTTTGAGAGTCGACCTGAGACTTTGGAGAAGAATGCTCCGATAGCCTCCTGTCATGTCGTTAGTGATGTTTACGCGTATATGAGGAATTGATGAACATACTGCATCTTCAATACTTTGGCTTGCTCCTTGGCCCTGAGTGGGGAGCATTGCATGGCTCGCGTCGCCAATGATTATAACACGATTTCTAACCCACGTTTCAAGTGGATCAAGGTCTCGCAGCTGCCAAAGGCCGAGTTCAGGTGAATGTCTGAACAGACGTTTACACCAGTCCGGAAAATCTTTGAAGCTCGCTAGGAGCTTGTCCATGTCACCTTGACTGTTCCAAGAAGTTCCACTGGAATTATCCCAGGTCGCTGTAGGTAGTTTGAACATTAGTAACTTCCTTTGCATCAAACACCGTGAGAAAAATACCATCAGGAACCATGGCCACAATGCTGTACACCCTCCCATTGCGGGCTGGGCCCATGATCAAACGACAATCATGGGCCATGACCATAGTCGTACAAGAATCTCTCGGGTTCAAGAATCTGCTGATCTCTTCATCGCCGTCGACGTCATTGGAGTCGATCATCATGCGATATGCGGAATGGCCTGTAGGAACAGCGTTGACTTTTCTTCCAAGTACGCCATCTCTTACTACACTCCTGATCCCATCTGCGCCTATGATGACATCAAACCCATCAAGTATTTCACCCGTTTCAAGTTTCACAGACCCGGCTTCGCAATCTACAGATGTGACTCTGGTCGAGACTCGAATCCTCGCAAAGCCTGCTTCTTCCGGACCTGTGATAGCCGCCGCTTTGAGCACATCGTGCAGATCCTGGCGGTGATACACGACCCTGTCGCCACCATACTCGACTTTAGCTGTGAGATTGATACGTGTCTGCTCTTTTCCATCCACGGAGCAAATTCGCATTGCTTCGTCAATCATGGAGCCCCTAGACTTCAATTCAGCTCCTAGGTTCCACGTTTTTTCCACGATTCTAATAATCAGGTTAGGACAGTGATATTAGATCGGGAAATCAAATGTCGAACTTCGAAGCGTTGGGCTGAAGCGAGATTGTAGCGCCAATTTCGCGATTCAAGCTTGATTGTTCAAGAATCAAAATGGAACGTCCCGGCCTACGGAGCGCAAATGCCTGTCGATCTTTTGTAAATAAACTTCTATCATAGATTGGCAGAGGTACCTACAGTAGCCATGCCAGCAATACCTCCGCCCACAATGAGGATCTGCATAGAGCTTCCGCGTTGGCCTTTCAACATTGTGTTTGTTCCTGTTGACGCGAGCCGGGTGATAGATTTGAGCAGCTAAGAAAGACTGTGAATAGATTCACGCACGAAATTCAGTTTCGCAAGAGATTCACGAGGGGTCGGCTGACTTGCTTGGTGGGTTGGACTTCAAGACCTTTTGGCATGGCGTCGGTAGCCGGAACGTGTGGGGGATTGTGGGTCCGAAGGATCGACGAGTCACGACGAACACCAAGGAATCATTCTTTCAAGAATCAAAATTTTATGACTCTCGATCTTTACAAATTCTTAGTACAATGTTGATTTGGGATTGCCAGAGATAAAGATAATTTGCGCGAATCTCACCTGGCACTTTCGCTCTGTGCCCGGCTCATTCGGCTACCGGGCAAACTTTCAAGCTCTTTGAGCAAGTCGCACAACCCTTCAACCAAGGGAGGCGGAGGCTGGTCTTCGAATGAGCAATTCTCGTGGTAAAGATGTCGGGCAAACTGCAAGATTCGATCGGCTTTCCACAACGGGATGAAGTCTTTTCCGGTAGATCCAACAGCAATAATTCCAGGCGTGCCGATGCCGTTGTTGCGAAACGCACGGGTTTCTGGCCCATCAACCTCGTTTAGAACAGCATCTAAAATAGACCTCTGGTTTGGCGAAGTGAATTGAGCATTCTGTGTTTCGTTCCAAGTTGGTGGTAGTGGGGCCATCATGCCATATATCCATAAGGTGAGAATTGCGTAATATATGGCTATTGCATTGAATGCCATCAGTGCTCCTGGGGGTAATTTATTGGCCGCTCTGATCACATGAGCAGCATGCCAGACAGCTGTTCGAGCCTCAACCGTATTCGCCCATATTTTGAACTCTCCGGTTGCCTCAGCAGCTTCGTCCTCCCCAAACCGCCCGGCAAATCGTTGAACATCCTCAAGATTGACATTGAAAATCATGAGAAAAAGCTCAGCGAGTAGAATTGCATCGGCGGAGTGGTTCGTTAATTCAGGTAAGCGAGCCGCAAATGTTGTAAGATCACGATACAACTCATTCCTGGTGGTCAGTATGGATAGTTGATGAGTCGAATTTGATTGTGAGTGATATTTTTTCGCATCGAGAAATCCATGGATTTGTCCCCAGAATCCGTATAGAATGACCATTGAGGATAAATGAACATTGACCCGTCGAGCGTGTTGGATGAGCTGTCCTGGATCGCGCATGATCTCCATGAATTTTGGGATATTGTGGTTCGCAGTCTCTGAAGTAATGTATTCTTCGCGCCATTCAAGTGCAGATCTGGCATGCCACAGTGATTCAGACGCAGGCAATTCAAATTTCAGCTCTGTGAATAAAATTAGAGGCGGCTTTTGAAGACCGACAGATGCAAAAACATCATGAGCGAACATGTGAAGGGCTAGTCTATAAACATACATTAGTGTGCGGTTAGGTTAAATACTTGGATGAACAGCTACCTTTTGAACGACTCTCTTTCGACCCACTTTTGCCACTTAGTTTTAAGGACAGCTTCTGAGTCATTCAGATGAGGAGAAGAGGAAGATGGAAGTTTGGGTATTGCGAATACTCCTGCTCTTCGAAGGATCTACAGAATCGTTAGTGGGACTGCCAGATAGTATAGATGAAAAACCAAGGGCCGTGAATCGAAGGGAGATAGTCGATCCATGACTATAGTACTCACGGCAATGACAGGTTGTCCAAAACTCTCAGCTATTTCCATCTTCCGTTTAAAACCACTCCATAGCCCGATGTCCAGGCTAATGACAAATGCCTGTAACGATTGGAGGTTGCGTGTGTTGCTGTTGTTTTGCTCCCACTGAAATTGTCAATAATCGACACGTAAGATGGGATAAAGTAAACCAACTTACAAATTCGCCAACTGTGTGCCTTACCACGTCTTGAAGAGCAAGACCCATCTTGCAAATAGCTTGAGCTGATATCAAGGTAGAGCCTGCGGCAATAATGGCTAGTAGCAACTGAGACAGTGCTTGTGAGCCATCAAAACTGGCAGCATGTATCATGTGATCAACCCAATGGCTGGAAAGCATGAAATAATGTTGAATGATCTTGTTGAGTAGATGGAGAGATGGTAAACAGGGCGTTTGAGTAGCATCTCGGCGAATAGTATACAGCATCCCAAGGATCTGATCTCTTTTGGTGGCAGTCGTGAAACAGGGTGCAAACTGTTCCATATCTATTCCGGGAGAAACGGGGGTTAACATCGACGTGATGCTCCCTTCATCCAGCTGCAGGTGATTCTGATCATTCATCGCCTGGTCATTCTGCGTTGGATTCCAGATCCAAGTCGATCGTCCAAAAGCTGCTGATCGCCTGGAAACGGATCCAGAGCCATTGGCTGCCTCAATATATGTCGGCTGTGGAGGCTTTTGGGCTGCTTGGTTATGTTGGATGTCCTGATATGCGAGCTCGATGCCTTCCAGATCAAAGTTCCATAACCCAAAATCGATTTCTTGACCAATGTAAGCATCTCTCGGCATGATGCTTGAGCAATGTTGGAGTTGCAGTTCATCATGGGCGGAAGGCACTGAAAAAGGTTCGAATGGATCGAAGTTGTGAATTCTGTGGTTCTCGAATTGTTGTGGTCCATGGAAATCTGCAATGGAGCTCTGAGATCGGTCCTGGCGTACAAAACTTGAATTTTCATTCGAGCTGGACATCGCATCGATGAGCGCGTCCGCAGGTGTTGTGTCCAAACCCGGCATTCCGTGGGAATTGTGTGAAGATGCTGAGAGGTCTTCACTACGGCCAGAGCTACTTAGTCGCTCGTCTAGAACAGCAGGATGTGCTGATTGTGGACGTATATTGCCAGGAGCCGGATTCGACACACACTCTATTTGTCTATGTTGACATCGTGCGCAAGGCCTCTCATCTTGACATTTGGATTTCGAGGCCACACAAGCAAGACAGGCCGCCACGACACGTTCCCGACGTCTTGACCTTGGTATCGCAGCATGTGGCTTGGTTCGCGCCATTGGCGAGCGGTCATGACTCAGGACATGTCGTCGAAGCAAATCAGCTCTGTTAAACCTCTTTGGACATTGAGCACATTTGTGTGGCCTGAGGTTCTCATGATTTCTCAGATGTCGTTGTAAGTGATCAGCCCGTTCGTACACCCGCCCGCATAATTGGCACCGGAAAGGATCTGACTTGACTTGATTCGACCGCAAGGAAAGCTCGGGATCTTGGCCGGTAGATGGCTCACTTTGTCTGTAGATAGCCGGCTGTTGCTGAGGAGGGCCGATAGATCCGGAAAGGTCATCGGTGGACATCCGGAATTCATCTATGTAGTGTCAAGCAAAGAATGCGGATGATCGATGAAGTGTTCATAATCCGAAAGGATGTTGTTGGGATGAAACGATGCGGGAAGCGGAAGTCTTTATTCTGGTGGGGATGCACAGTCCGGCATGATTCTGATATGGAGAACGATTTCCAGAAGGCTGGTGACAAGCCGGGAGAGGTCAATAATATTCTCCCCATCAATAGACTTCAAGTCTTTGTTTGTCTACAAGTTAACACTACTCGTCAAAATCCAGAGGTCAGTTTCGAAGCTTTCAACACGATGTAAATTGATCAGACGAGCCAGCGTACATTCCATTAGTCACAAACGGTAAGAAAATGGCTACCAACACAATTTTGTGCGTCTTTGATATGACTTTTTACACAAGACTTTGGTTGATCGGAACATAATCATTTCAATGTAAATAATCACGACGTACTCGAATAGGCGTGGTAACGCCTCTTCGCTTAATCTAGTCTTCACCCACCGGCTCCACCTCCACTTCTGTTGTCCAACTCCGGAGTCAGCTTCCATCTTTCCCAGCAACACACAAAACTGGACTATCCTCAAAGTCCTCTTCGAGAAATCGCGGGGATCTGTGGGGTGCTGCGGGGACATGTCTAAACCAATTACGTGAAGGCTGCAATGGCCATGGCCAAGCGCGTTGTTCTGCGCAAGTTCTATAAGTGCATCAACATCCTCGCGGTTTTGGGCCTTGCGTATTATCATTGCTCTTGTCCTATCTTTTGGTATTTACAGAACCTTTGTGACAGCAGGGTTGCAGTAAAGCGTCAGCAATCACTCTACACCTGCAACAACTAAACACAATGTCCACAGCAGACTTCAATTTTGAGGACAAGCCTTCCAGCTTCCCAGTGGAGCAACTCGAATTGGATGGCAGTAAGGGAATGCAAGCACACCACAATGCTGGAGATGTTGTCCTGGTCTCGGGTACAAATGATGCCCGGAGAATACCAATTCCATCGAACAATCCCAACGACCCTCTCAATTTCAGCACGTGGCGCAAGATTGGCATTATCTTTACATGCTGTTGGTTCTGTCAGTATGTTCATCTCTAGAAACGAAGAACTTACTGCTAATTTTTGATCAGCCAACTTTTCCCTCCTCTGCGTGAGCGGAATTGGGACTTTCTTCAATACGCTGTTTGAAGTCTATACACCTGCGCATTCTATATCGCAGGTGGTCGGACTATCAACATACTCGAGTATGGTAATGGCATTCGGTATCTTATTCAGCTTCTGCATCGTTATTCATGACCCTAATTGCGCGCAGGGAGTCTTGGGTTACTACCTCTCGCGATCGTCTTTGGCCGTCGTCCAGTGTTTCTCCTGGCCATTTTGATAGCGGCATGTTCTACTATCGGAGCTGCCACCAGTGACAGCTTCGATGGTCATTTCATTAGTCGGATATTCTTGGGACTTGCAACAGGTGCAACAGAGTCGGTGAGAGGGCCTTCACAACGGTAGCCTAAAACTTTATCCTGATGAAGAACAGCTCATGCCATTGATTATATCGGACGTCACGTTCCTTGACGAGCGTAGTTTCTATTTTGGTGAGGCCGATGCACCACTCGAATGAAGGTTTGACTAACATGTTGCTCCAGGACTGTATTGGGTAACTCAGAATGCTGTCAGCACCGCACTTCTCGTCGGCTTATCATATGCGACTGCTGCGCTATCCTGGAGGTATGTACATTCCTCGATATTGAAGATAGCTGTTAACATCACGTTCCAGATGGTTCTACTGGATCTTCACCATTACCCTTGCGGTTGGAACCTTGTTCGTCCTGTTTTTGGTGCCTGAAACTAAATTTTGGCGCTCTCCGACAGCTCTAAACGGTGACTCCATGGTAATTACTGATGAGTTCGGGAACACCCAGACTCTTTCCAATGAAGAAGCCGCAGCGAGGTTCGGCCACATTGAAGAGGATACCGCAGCTCCCATGGTAAAAAAGTCGTTCTTTCAGAACCTGATGCCGTTCGACAAAACCGAAATCAATGGCTTCCAAGTTTGGCTTGGAGTTTATTGGAAGATATTGAAATGCTTTTCTTCGCCAGGTGTGATTTTCGCTACATTGGCCTCGTCGATATCACTAGGTGAGGATGATTTTCCATGTCTGTTTTACGTATTGCTGATCTTCGTATACTCAGGTATTGGAATTGCTATTACACTCATCTACAGTACTGTGCTTATTGAAGATTTTCACTGCTCTCGAGGATCTGTTGGACTCTTCAATGTACGTGATCTCTCCTCGCGAACACCAGACCAGAATTGTTAACCATTCCATCAACAGGTCGGAATCATCCCAGGGTGTCTCTTTGCGATGTTTTACAGCGGCTATGTTGCAAACAAAGTCAACTTCTGGTTGGCGAGGCGCAATGGAGGCGTGCATAAACCAGAACATCACCTGCTGCACCTTATCCTTCCATGCGTCTCTGGCGCGGTTGGCCTCATCGCCATTGCAGTGACATGTAACTCTCCACAGAACCATTCCGTCTGGGGCCTTCTCATTGGTGAGCCCAATCAAATACCCACATGCAGCTCTAGAACTATGGCTAACAGATTGCTTTAGGATGGGGCATTTATCAATTCTCATTCACCTGCATTCTTATTTCCACGACGGCTTTCGCTGCAGAGGTTATTCCGGACTCGCCAGGTGCAGCAATGGTCATTGTTATTGGCGGGAAAAATATTATCTCATTTGGCGCCTCGTACGGGCTGATTCCTATGCTCCAACTTTACAGCTATCTGACAGCGTTCATGATCGTAAGTTTGCACGCTGACGAGAAAAGGTTAGCCCGCTGACAGGTTATCTAGCTGCTGGGTGTGTACCTCGGAGTCTTTGCTCTTGGAATTCCCGTGTACTTCCTCAATAATAAGGTATGTTGTAAAATCTCCTGTACCAAACATATGCTAACTATTAACTCTAGTGGAAGAAACTGGTGATGTGATAGCGAGATTGCCATACAAGCTGGCCATGGTCTTATATCTTTATCCTCGCAACGCACGGATATGGCCGAGTATTGATAGAATGAACGATGCCATAAAGCACACTAGTACAATGATAATCTCCGGTCTTCATGATTATTATGTCTGCGAAGTCGACCTTATGCTGTAACAAGTGCCCAAGTAATGCATTATCCATGAAACACAGCTAGTAAACCTACCAAATCAACGGTCATGGTTTTCGGTAAATCTGAATAAGAACCACACATCATGTCCTGCTCCTCGACGTCTGTAATGTGTTGCCAACGAATTTCCATATCCTTAATGCAGGCCGACTTCTTCCGTAGCTATTCACAACATTCCACTTCTCCTAGGTCCCCAGATCGTGTTCACGTATTCCATTTACCCCCTGCCTTTGGCCAACAAAACTCCCTCGGAACATGAACACGGTAATGATCACTTGTTCCTTGTGCTATATCGGAATGTGGGGGAGGTTTGATGCAAAAGCACAAGTCTCTAGATCACTGTCAACAGATATAGCCCGGGATAGGATTTTGGATAAGAGAGGACGATAAAACCCACAGCCGTATTTTCAAACCTCAAACTCTGAGTCTTCTACTTAACTACCCGATAATGACTGCCGCGTTCCTCAAACATGACACTGCTAGATGCGACAAGAGCCCATACCAAATCTGGATAATCTGTGGCGCACCAGATCCCTCTAAATTATTAACATCAACCACAATATCCAAGGCACTCAATGCGGTACATATAGATGGTGATAATGTATATCCCCCTTTCCTAAATCTCAAACTCATCCCCCATACATTACTCAAAAGCTAACAAACCCATCTAGTCCCACCCTCTGAGCAACGGGGACAGCGAAACATGGGACCACCTCATCTCCCTCTGTGACACCGCTTTACAAAAAATTGCAGCTGGAAATGAGAAGGTGGTTGTTTCGTGTTGTGTTTCGAAGAGGAAGCATCGGGATGTAATGCGATTAGCTAGGTGGTATGACCAGAGGGTTTGTGTTCGGTTTGTGCTTTCGTCTGAAGGGGATTTGAAGATACTGGATGCGGATGAGAGAGATGTTTTCTTTTTTGATGGAATAAAGAAAGGAGCAGTGATAGAGGGGGAGGTCTTGAGTGCTGCACTGAATGCTGATTGAGATATGGACGTGATTCAGTACGGACAAAATTTATCAAACTGGCAGCCTTCAATAAAGTTGGCGCGTTGATTGAGCAAGATTCT
The DNA here is from genome assembly GCA_023078705.1 of Venturiaceae sp. KMAF11. Lineage (NCBI taxonomy): Eukaryota > Fungi > Ascomycota > Dothideomycetes > Venturiales > Venturiaceae > Venturiaceae sp. KMAF11. The sequence continues at coordinate 573,625 of JALGOQ010000015.1, forward strand.
GGGCACCTTATGTTCCTTCGTTGGTATTCAAATGTAAAGCTGCGATTAAAAAATGCGTGCAGTTGCAAATCGTTGTATGGATAATCTGGGCATACCCAACGAGGGAATCCAAAAAGTATTCATGTAGCAAAATCATGCCGAGCCAAATCTCTCATACCGACAGCGAGAAACCACTGTCTCTCTTCGATGTAGGTATCTTTTATCCTTCTCGATAGTAGTTAAATTCCTTAAAAAAAATTTACTTAGATTTTATCGCCCTTACTAGTGATTCGGATATGACATCCATATTGCATCTGATGTGACCATACAAGCCTTACCGTACTATATGTGAGCACTGCCGCAAAAATGGTCAGCCTCGCTTCGCTTCTCAACGCCACTTATAAAATTAATCCCTGCGCACAATATCAACCCCCAAAACTTGCCAAGCATGCAAAAACATACAGCAGCGGGGATTCGCTAGTGGTCACCCACCTAACTACTAATCCGCCGGTTTGCAGCTTATCTGTGAGTGAGCGGACGGGGACTCGAGTTCTCTGCAACCTATGGCCGTATGTAACAGATGCCTCGAGTTTGTTGAATTATATATCCCCAAACACTATCAAAAGTTAATACTTTTCTTAAGACGGTGTCCCTTCTATGAATCTATCCTTCTACCTGTTGGAGCTGAGATAGTTTCGATTTCGTAATGATGAGTTGGGGAAAATAACTAGGTGCAACATCCGCGAGGACCGTAGATCTTAAAAATTCGAGAAAGGTTCATCCACAAAATTCTCAACCTCGAATAACTTGCAACCAGTTTAATTTTCCACCCTCAACGGACTTCTAAGTTCTGATGCCTCGCCCTTTCCCACCCATTACACCATTGCGCTCCCATTGAGACCTCACCAGCCCTCAGGCCTATTTGATTGGGTGAACATATGTCAAAATCCCGTCCCTAGTTCTTCTCATGGTCGATCACTAATCTACTTCTCCTCGTGAACTGGGGGCATCCACACAGCATCACCCCATCGATCAGAAGTAAGCCCTGAGCTTCCTGGATGCGCAAACCCGGCTTCAAGTTGCTTTTCGAAGCTGACAACCCTCAGCCTTGCTGTTTCGGCTGGGGTCATATGGAGGTAAATCTCCACACCAACGAAATGGATGATTAGGGAGAGCCACATCTGGGAGTGAGGTCAGTACTCAAAAGTACTGTCTGCTGGGATGGGGGGTATCATGGAAGAGGAAAAAGACTTACTCCAAGTCCGAAACTCAACTGTAAAGTTGCCGAAGCGCCTTCGGGTGTAATTGCTTTCCCAGCTCTCACAGCTACAAACCCATCGGTTGTTGTGTTTAGATTCGCGCAGGCTGGGTATTGACCATAGACAGGGAGCGTGGCACCGCCATACATCGCGATGATGTCTTTGCACGTAAATGTGGCGTAGTAGTTTCCTGCTATTGGAATGATAGCTTTGGCAGGTTCCATAATGAGGCGGAGTGTTATGATTGTTCCTGAAGGATGAGATCAGTCAAAAGAAGCGTGAGAGAAGGAGTGTCTTAACGTACCCATGTAAAACATTGTCCTCAACATCCAAGCTCTGTGCTGATCGATTTGCAGGCGCTTGATGTTGTAATAAGCCATTGAAACGCTAACTGTGATCATTATAGCCAAAATGCCAACTCCAGTCTGCGTCAGGATCGTTCCACCAAATGCCCTCCTTGCAATCATCAAAGCGCCGGCATTGCTAACGAAAACAAGGGTAATGACAATATAACCATTGATGCGATGAAAGAGGAGGGTTTTGTGTCGTATAACAGGAAGAAATTGCCATATCATGAAAAAGCCGGCTGGAAGGCAGGCGCTCAAATGAATGAGAAGACCGTATCGGTACAGCCCCTTGCTATAGATCAACCACTCTGATGGTGCCGTTCCTTTGTGGAATGAGCCGTCGAAATCGAGGTACATGAGACGGGCTAGAACGAAGCCTAGCATTGCTCCCTGGTTTATTGTTAGACGATGACAGGTACGACGAATAGATAACTGCTTACCGCAAAAATAATGAAGAGAGGCAGGTTATATCCTTTATTGAAGCCAAAAGTGTGGTAGGTTTTGCGCCACCCTCGAACGAAAGCACTAGATGAGCGAGTAGGTGCCTTCCATGGCTGTGTTTCGCCTGGTGTGTTGATGCCGGAGTACTCTTGTGTCTCCTTCACACTTTCTTCACTGTGATTATCGTTGGGAGAAGCGATATCCATAATGAAATAGAATAGTTGTTCAGTAAAATCGAGCGTGTTTACAACGCAAATGTGAAGTGTGTGGATAAAAAGAGATGATGGTAAGGACAATGCTATATTTTGGTGGTGATGGTTGCCTCAATCATATCGAGAATATTGAAGTCTTTCATACCCTTCTCCAGCACAATGACAATAGCCATAGCCGAAATTGTATTCATCCACAGGTTCCCTACATCAGAATATAAATGGAGCCTGCGCATGTAAGGCCGCAATTGTCGACTGCTACGGCTTTGCCAAGATCCATATGCTGATTAGGTCTGCATTTGCAACAAAAACGCGCGAGGCTGCTTACGACCAAGCATTTGAGCCAGCTGATTCGATGTCGAAGCCTTCACCGGAAAGGCTTATTTGTGAATGTCAAGATTTTGCTTCCACTCCGAGAGTTCGAATGATAATATACTATGAAATATGTGATTTATGCCGCAATCGAAATGCTGCTGTGGTGAAGTCTGCCCAGCATCAATTTCAAGCTGAAGAGAATTGGCAGAAGTGCTATTCTAAGACGAATACAGAATGAAAACTTGACATAAATGTAGATCCTCTTCAGTTCTTGCCCCTACACTTACGTTCCTATACGCGTACATGCGGATAGCCTGTCACCGTTGCTAAGAAGAGGTACAATCAAATGCCTTAGGGAATAAACATATAGCTAAGGTGGCGCAGAATGTGCCAAAAGGAGATTTACAGATCGAAAGTGATTTAGGAATAAAGAGCAGACAAAGGCTACGCGCTTATCTAACTGGATGGAGATCGTGCAGAGAAATGACAAAGCTGCAGCCTGCGCATGCCTAACCGCAAAGGAAAGAGAAGGGAGGATCACACCTCTCAGCAGCAACTACACCCGACGTGTTCGAATTGTATGTTTCTAACTATAGAAGATAAATTGTCGGAAGGAAAGAGTACGCAGGTTGAAATCGAAGGTTTAAGTGAACGAGACTGGCGATGGCTATGCCTCTCTATGTTGCCTAATGTATCAGAGTCAGCACGTTTGAAGAGCGCGAGTGCAGCTGAGAACGAGATCCTCCTCAACTTTTCAATACCGTTATCAGATCCTTCTCTTCGTCTGGTGGTTTACCATGAGAGAGCAGCAACACCTTCTGTTGGAACGCCACCAGCAGGGGTACTCAGGGGCGATGAGGTCGCAACCTCATCGCACGAACAGGAGATAGACAATCAATCAATTAAGACATACTACATTTCATACGAGACCCTTATACATATGTATAGAGCCCATTCAACACCTTCACATCAGAACTAGCCATGGGTTTGGTAAAGCGCGTATGCTTCTTCTACTGCAAGCCATCAAGACTGTGATGCACTCGCCCTCGATCGGAGGATCCAAATGATGATTCGCATGTTTTTCTGAGGGCAATACGACGAAAGCTGGAGGTTAGCACGATTTCCCTGGTTGTAAGCCGCTCCACTAGGCAGGTCAAATCTCGGCTTCGTTCTCTGACGGGTTCCAGGACGAGGATCGATGGGTACACAGAGTACAGCAAAAAATTGCATAACCACATTAACAAATAAGTCGACAAATGCCTGGCAATTTGACAACCCATTTTGCTAGAAATTTCGCTACCACTAAAGAGAATTGAAGGAGTTTACTTCGGGTCGCTTTTATTTGCCGTCCACTGCGCAGAGAATCGCTTGTCAATCCAAGCAAGCTACGAAAAATTGAGCAGTCCTAGAAATACTACGGAAAATTCACCAACAAGAGCTTAGTTTCTTATTCATGGTGCGTTTGTCAGTTTAAAAGATGAGGCAAACCCCCAAAACATTACGCATTTTGACATTATCATTACTAAAACGAGGAGGTAGCAAAATGAGTACAGGCTGAAAGCCAGCGCGGAAGATCAAAAATCAAAAGGAGACTCGTAAGGTCATCCCTCATACGTCTTCGACCCTCGTGTCCGAAGAAACAGTCGTATGCGTCCTGCTCCTCCTAACAAGGGTTTCTCACTCTTAGGCTTCCCACTACTCTTCTTCGCCCTCTTGAAGTCTTGCCACCTCAACATAACCCCAGAACTCGTCCGCCCATCAGCACCCAGCGAAGGTTTCTCATCAAGATCACATCTCAACTCCCTTGGTACCCCATATGAGAACGTCAATCGATTCAACGCCTCCAATTCGGGGTCTTGCCTCATTTGAGCTATGTGCCACTGAATCCAGTACATTTGCTCGTGTTCTCGTAGGTATCGCGCACCATGGAAGCTCTTGAGGACAACTTCCCTGCACCTCAGACCCAGACTTTGTCGATCCTTGGTCTTCTCGTACATTCGTTTGATTATCCACTCGACATCGCTTGGCTCAATAGTCTCAGGCAAGACCGTTGCGATCTTGTCGGTGGTATATTTGGACCACTGACCCAGCATACCCAGAAGCCTGATTTGGGCACGAGCCATAGCCAGAGGATTGTTGGGAGGTACAACTTCACCGTATTTGAGTGACTTGTTGTCTGGATCAGTTAACACCAAAGCTGTTCCACCAACTTCAGTGGCCACGATGGGGACACCAGTCAAAGCGGCCTCGCCGATGGCAAGTGGGAGGCCTTCCGATAGCGAAGAGTTCATGAACAGCCAAGCATCCTTGAGCACCTCGATCGGATCGCCAAATCCTGCGAGGAAGACATTGGCGTTCAAGTTTCTGTCTGTGATTAATTGAAAGATTTCCATGGTATACCTGGGGGAACAAAGTTAGCTTGGGCTTGTGTCGCGGATCGAGATCAGTTCTTACGCTGGCTGACGGTCTTGAGCGCCATATATCATCAAACGATAATCCTTGAAACCAAACTTGTTGACGATAACATCAGCTGCATATTTATTAGAATTAGCACCTGAATTGATGAAGGTGGGAAATACCTGACAAAACCGCAGTTTTGATGTCTTTGATAAACTGAACGTTTGACAACATGACCACCGTGGGATGTTCGCTTCTGCAATGGTCCATGGGCTCAAATGAGCTCATGTTGTTGATACCATTTGCAATTGGGTCGATTTTCCGAGCGAATAGCTTCTTGCTACCAAGACGACCTTGATCAGTCCCAATCTCAGTTTCCCACGTTGGCTAAACTATGTTAGCCTGTTGACTTATATCGAAGCGTGAGATGGCTTACGTTATATACTGATGTGCAGGGAAGGATCACGTCAACATTCATGTATGCAAGACGAGCGGCTAAGCCTATGCCTGCAAGCAACATCGACTGAACGGGCAAAGGAAGATTGCATTGCGCGGGGCTAATATTCAGACAACACTCTCGCCATAGGATGGCATGATCCTATGCCTTCATTAGCACCATTGTTCTGGTCCCTAAGCTTGCACTGCATTCACTTACCCAGACCCCAAAGGTGGTTCCTTTTCGATACTTCATGACCAAGCCAAAGAGACTGCTGATGCCATGGTGAGTGCTCTGGAAGACTTTTGGGCACGATCCAAATTCTGGCGTCTTGACCGAGTAGATAAGAAAGTTTGCCATATATAGATTTAGAGCCTCTCGGAAATTTTCCATGGAAGGACGCTCAATGTCCAACGAAAGACTGAAAATGTTGGGATCGTCGCTGTAAGAATCTAACCATGCTTCGATCCAAGCAGCTTCGACCTCTGCAGACAACCAAGTCTTGTTGTAGTCCTTTTCCTCAAAATACGAGGACATTTTGAGAATCGCATTACTGCAGGCTATCAGGTCTGCCCTTGTCGCCTGTTTCGTTCGAGCGCCCTTGACGAAACATCGCAGCAGTGGGATGAAATCATCAACAATATCTTGGGTATCAGTATCGTTGATCTTCTCATCCACTTGGGACTGAAGCAAGTTATCAATCAGACCATTTGAAGCAGTCCGGAAGTCGAGGCCCCACAAAGGCAACTATAGTTATTAATAAACGCCATGTTGGAGATGCATGAAGTCAAGCTTACTATTTTGAGCGATTGCACATTGGTCTCAAGCTGGAATCGCGAGATGGAATAATCGTTGGCGGTCTCGGCCAGAACGTGGTTTCGAATCGTTTTATTGCCTGTCCATATTAGCGAAAGAATTATAGGAGACATCCGTCTGAACACACCATTTACCAAATCACGACGACAATTGGACACTAAAAAGCATGTTAGTGAGCTGCTCAAAGAAGGTATACGGATCGCACCACATACCTCCACCTGGAGCCGAGGGCCAACACCCAATGTCGTTGAAGATGATGGAGATGCGATCGTTTGTATCATGGAAGCAATCCTCTGGTCGATTCGTAATCTGGTTGGCATCTTGACCAAGTCCCATGGTGTACAAATCAGCTGGCTTAATGGGAAGTGAGCAGGTTTGCGAGATGCTAAATGGAATCTCGGTCGCAGAAACGATCTCATCAATATCTTTGTCCAGAGCAAGTTTTCCTTTGTACAAGCGACCAGTGTCACGCATCCGCCAATATCTGCGAAGGAGAGGCTCTTCTCGCATGATGATCTCGTCAAGCCAACATGTAGTGACCGCATCCAAAGTCTTTGACTCGAGCCATAGCCGCCACAGCTCAGCCCTAACCCTTGAAGTGGAGACGCGTTGATAAACCACACTTCGGCTAAAGAGACCGGTGAACTTGCCAGCAAGCTTCGAAAACGAGCTCTGGCCGGGTGTAACATCATGGAGCATCCTTTTGAGTTGTCCTTTTTCATGGTGGATAAGTAGATCATCGCTGGCAAATGAGAGATTCGTAGGCTTTTCCAGAAGTATTTCTTCATGCTCAAAGATCTCAGGAGGACTTTCAATCTCATATACATAGCCATTCCATTCAAGGGCTGTGGTGCTTCTAGGGTCGCGCTTGTGCTTATAGCTGTAAGTAGTGATATACTTCTTGTTCTCTTCCGTCTTTCTCACAACACGAGTCACTCTTTCGGACGGGACGGCGGTGTTGCCATCTTCCGAATGGCGGTCGGTTAGCACTCCCCAGTACACGGAAAGGGCATCGGTTGAATGGCGTTGTCGATAATCTGCTCGCAAGATAGCACTGTTGAACTTTGGAGACTTGCGATAATGATAGTCAAAGTCAAACTTTGTGGTTCCAATGACAATGCTGCCATTCACAACGCGGCCAAACCTGTCATACCGATGCTGCATGACCCGATCGCCAGCTGCATGTTGAGATTAGCGTGACAAGTTCAAAATCCAAGCAATGACTAATGATATACCTTGGGAGTGGACCTGGACTTCTTTGTAGCTTGGCCACCGAGTGTACTCGACAGCATCGTAGTGGTAAGTTGAGTCAATTGTACATCCTGGAAGGTCATCATGTCGACTCTGTATCCGGGAATCGCTGTACACCACATTGGCGATAGGAACATGAGCTGTCGGTAATCCCAACGATTTGGAGAATGATCCCTCGAAGATCTGCAGAGTCAAATCACCAGAATCGCTTGCCGAAGCGAAGCCAGTGATTGTTTCAGCGCCCTCCTGAAGCTCCACTCTAATGATATTGCCGTCGAGTTCGCGAGATGCGCCAAGGACTGCAACTCTCAAAATTTTGGCAACATGTGCTAAAGTGAATTAAAATCAAATTTCGACATATTGGAAAGAGATGGACCTACAGCGACCATAGACCAAGATGACGTATATCAATACATTTTTGACGATCCAGCAAATCTTCCAGATGGTCAAGAGAATCATGAGAATGAGTCCGTTTAGAGGGACACCTTGAAGAGAATACCATAGCTCTCTCTCAACCTCCGAGGCCGCACCAGATAATATGGCAATCCATTTGCCTATGGAGGTAACACGTCGGATTAGAACGAGTGGCAACTTCCAAAGAAGGAAGCCGGGGCTTTGTTTTGGAGCTGGCTTAGACTGTAGCTGTGGTACCTCCTCGCGTTCGGACTTCGAAGGTAGATCTGAGCATGTGGTTTGAGACCCCAAATCAAAGCTCTTTGATCTCTGACTCGCGAGTTTGTAAACCCAGAGGCAAAGTTGAACTTTGAAATCTTCAACCTGCATTTCTTTTGTCTTTGAGGCCAACCAGTGTTCTACGATTGGGTTCATAGAAACTGGATCACCGCATAAACGAGCTAAAACAACCCCTCGGGTAGCCTGTGGAGTCTCAACCCATTCTGTGTCGACGTCGATGCCTAAGCATAGATGCTGCATAAGCTTAGCATTCGTTCTTTGCACCACACGTGTAGTGGAGCCTTCCGATTCCGTTGCAATTTGAAATTCAATCCGCTTTGAAACAGAGGTGGTCCCATTCAACATGTGCTCCGCGAGAAGAGCTTGGTCGTGATTGAGGCCGAGAACTAAAACGGCGGTATGGTAGAGGATGCTTTCTGACAACCTGCGAAATCAGTTTAGCTTAGAAGTCATATAAAGCAAGCAAGAAGGGACTGACAAGTATGCAAGTGCTTGAAACCATTGATTGTGGTACTGGTCAACCTCCGTTGAATCGAGAAAGCCGGCAGAGATGTGCAGTACTGAAAATTCAGATGAGCTTCGTATTCGGTTGTCATAAATTCATGGTAATGATAAATACCCTTGTGCCCAGTCTGAGCATTATCGATACAGCTTCCAACAGACCAGCTATCGTGCAGACTATTTTCAACAAAACATTGTCGGTCAGAGACGCGAACAACGATCCTGCCATGTGCCCAATTATCCAAAGCAGTTTTTAGGAGCTGCTCCGCCCACGGTGTCTTCAATGTCAACAAGCTGGGCTCACTTAAAGCAAGGCTCAGAAGCTCAGAGATTCTGAGTGACACCGGGGTTTGATCGGTGGAGCTAATGGGTCGCCGTTCACAGAGGGGATGGCTGCGCGGCATGGAGGTATTGATATCTCCAAAATGCATCCCAATCCTCCTTTGGCTACACAACTGTGACGTGCTTGGTTCTGAGGCCTTGGTAACAGTAGAGAGCGGAGTTGGTCGGACTTTGTTGGGCGGTGTAATGACCCAAATGGTGGAAAGGATTGCAGCCGTGATCGATGCGATAACTAGGGACAGCACATCGGTGTACAAAAAGGAGGCGGTCTTTGGCAAGGCATGTAGAATGCAGCCAACAACAAAGCCGAGAACGCCTGCAAAGAATACCGACATTACATGAGCCCTAATACTAGTGGTGAAACAGCGGTTGAACTTGTGAAGTAATATGTTAGCTAAGATTGCGTCGAAAGAACGTGGTATGTTACCTGGAAAATTAAAACACCAGTATATCCTAGGAAAGTTGTCAGCAGTGGTTACGGTATGTGGTCTTTATACCTTACCCGCAATGTATGCATAGTACATGATGATTTGACCTGGATCTTTCACGAGGAGCCAGATGAACATGGTCGTGAACCCCAAAATGCATGCAACTCTCTGGATGAGAGTCAAAAGGGTTCGCAACCAACGGCGCTGGTGCGCACTTGAAAATTATCAGCCTCGGCACGAAAGAAACAATATAGAACCGAGCTTACGAAGTCCAGGTCTTCGAGATCATTCTCGCATGCTGAGAGTCGTGCATCCTCTCTGCAGACAATTTTGAGTTTTCTTCCCAATGAGGTCGTAATGTTGCACTGGAATTATTAGCCTTGTTTTGTGGAAGTAAACTATCGACAGTACTCACTCCACGGCAATCGCAGAAACGAGAAAGTATAGAACACATAATCCCATGCCATAGCGAGACCTCTGATGTTCCCAAAATGCAGGAGGCGCTGTTCTTGCGCTCATTGCGACACTCACCCAATGGTCCGTCAAGGCGACAAGGAACAAACCGAAACTTTGAGCCAACTATGATGCGTTAGAATGGCTCTGCGCTACCAGACACTTATAAATAGGCGAAGGCTTACATCATATTTGCCGTGGCGAAAGAGTATAAAAATGCTGTGTTCCTTCAATCCTTGGGCGAGTTGATGTTGGTTTTTCAGGGCCTGCTCCAGCTGGGCAAACCATGGCTTGGTGAATAATTCGGGAGTAACAGCGACGAGCTTTCCATTCTTCGTGCTTGGGCTTTCTTTCTCAAGCAACCATAAAGCGTAAGGAAGTCCTTTAGCAACCCTGGAAGGCAGATCAGAGTCGTGAGCCTTGATATCTCCACGTCGGATCGCCTCTACTGCTCGTCGGAAACTGGTCTGAGCCAATTTCGAAAACGAGTCGGATATTTCGCTGGGGTTTTCTTTTTCTTTTTCTTCATTACAGGAGTCCAGGCTCTCTAAATACCAGGCAGCCACGTCAAGCTCTTTGACAGCAGGAACTTTAGAAGTGAAGGAGCTCCATTCATGACAGAGATTGCGGTATTGTATCAATAACAGGATGAGAAAGATGTACAGCACGACGAGGTAGATGAGAAGATCGTGGTGGCGAACAAACGTCGTAAGTACTGGGGAGATGCAGAGGAATGGTATCGTCCTCCATAAAACAACGCGACCGGAGCATAGTGGGGACCTTGGATGATGCATGGTGGCTAGTATACCTACGAAAAAGGTTAGTTTTGGTAGAGCTGACAACTGATGGACCAGGATGACCAAATAAAACGACCAAATCAAGAAGTGAAGCCTATGAACGCTCCTTGATCTCAATCGCACGTGAATCAACACGAAGTCTGTAAAATCTCTGGCATTCTAGTGACATAACCGCCAGGACTCTGCACTGCTCGCTTTTGTGACTTAAACACGTAGAGAAGTTCATGGCTACCGCACCCGTTCCGCTTTCTCCATCGAAGTGTGACTTACCGAGCAGATTGAGGTAGGTACACAGCACAATCAAATAAGCAACGAAAACTGCAGCAGTAGCGGGCGAGAACTCAAACGAGAACGCAATCAGGCCACAGATACTGACAATGCCTGCTAGCACAACGCCGCCGCTCAACCTCTGTGTCCGAAAACGAGATTAGCTGATTTCGAGACGAGCAAAGGATGGAGGGAACTGACCTGAACCAGGAAGAAATTCATCGAATCGAAGGCATAGTTGTAGAGGTAATATCCACCAACACTGCCGACCCAGCCCGTGATACTGGCGGAAATCAACAACGAAGCCAAAAGAGCATAGGTTGCCATAAGACGTTCGTCATCAGCCATAAATGCGGTGATAAAAAATCCCCGTCCCACGAACGTTAAAAGAACAACATCGACGATAGCGGGCATCTGAAATATGTAAGCTGGCCGTTGAAACATAGCCATTAGTGCATGCCCGGGCCTTTGAACCTACACAAAATATGGCCAGTGCTCCGAATTCAAGAACATTTTCTGCGTATTCTGCAAACAACTCTCGAGCGCAAAAATTGATGCTTGCCTTTCCACGGGATGGTCGAGTTGACGCGGAAGACTGGATAACAGAATATGACGTGAATAGGTCCCTTCCATTCCAAGCATACGCTGAAGGAGGATCATCTTGCAAGGACTGACTGTATCTGTCGTAGATAATGCGCCCGAGAGCACGAGGCAACAGTCCAAAATAGCTTTCGCATTGAGACCCCAGCACCCACAACTCAGAAAAGACGGCGGCTTGGTCTGACTGGCTAAGGAAGAGGGGGCATCTGTCGACTGTCTCCAGGTAGACGTCTTCTAGAGCGCTTCTTCTCAGCGCGCTTGTGAACATTAAACCAACTAGATCTGTATTTAGATCCATAGAGGACGACTGTGACGAAATACCAGTCAAAAGAGGGAGGGCAAGCGAGTCCAAAGCATCGCGATCAGCGCGCAGAAGAGCATCTGCTACAAGTTTGTCGATAATTTTTGAGAGCGCAAGCAAATTTTCTATTGATGGCAGTTTGCGTGCTCCAAGGCGTATGTAGTGTTCCAACCGCCACTGCAAAAGCATGCGCATTGTGACCGAGCCTTCAAGGAAGCCCTTTGATTTGTTTTCATTCCAAGCAGTTGCAGCACTTTCTTCCAGCAGAATGTTTGAACAGGCGGACAGGATGGCGTGGGAGAACTGGTCAGATTGGGACATCCGCAATTGCTGCAGGAGAAACATGAGTTCCGAATTTGTTGCCTCGGCCAACTCAGTTCGAATGCTGAGCGGAAGCTCCGGTTTCTGGCTCAGGTTTGCTTGATTAACTTGCTCCAATCGGAGTTCTTCTTCATAGCAGTGGATTCGTGGGACTCCGTGATGTGCCAGATAAGTATGAAGCACAGTGCCCACGTCACATGGTGCCTTTTGCGAAATAAAGATGTCGATCTCGTGTGCAGATTCCAGATGTGTTTGTGCAGAGAGTCCCCAAAGCTGAGCTGATGATCCTGGTAGCTGGAAACCGGTTGCGAGACCCTTGTAAACATGGATAGTGCTGGAAGCCAAGCCCTGGATGAGTTGTTCCAGTAGAGCCTGCTGCCGGCTTGATTCGTGTAAGGTCTGAAGACGGTCCGTTAGTTTGAGGATTTCAATATCCTCCAGAGGACGGAGCATATCCAAAGCTTTCAAATGCCGCTGCGCTTTCAAGATTGCATGGTACTGGCTTCTGGATACACTACGGGAAATTGGGAACGACCCAAATCTCGATAGAGCGTCACCGTCGCTTGAAACTGTCCAAAAGTGCCTACGAATTGGCGCCTCCGTAACAAAGTCTGGTGCTACAAGCTGTGTCGACCGTTGATTGCGTAAATTGTCCAGATCTTCGGAAAGGTCGTATAAGATCAAGAGATCGTGCGCGGTGGGAATCGTGGCACGAAGCATATCGAGGGGGAGGGAGAAGGCTGTATCGGAGGTGTCAAAGTTAACCTTCTTGATCGACAGGCAAGATTGCAGCTAGACATAATTAGCTACACCGTTCACTGAATAAATTGATATTGCAGACGTACCTCGACGATTTCCGAGCGTTTGAGATAGTCAAAACCACTCAGGCTTATTGGTAGTGTGGGGTATGGCTTCCAATGCGATTCTTGATCGGATGAGGGTCCGTGGGCCAAGGTTGCACCGAAATATTCTGCGAGTTTGTATGCCCGCCTGGCAACAGCCGGCGTTGGCTGTGTGTGCCATAGATCGAGAAATCCTGTAAAGAATTCCGGACGTTCGAGTCTCTCATCGGCACATCGTCCCATCGTCTCGCGGAGCTGGAAAGACCGGAAGAAGTCTCGATGCAGGCCAGTTTCAAGAATACATGCGTTTTCCAAGATTATGCCGACGAGAAGGCCAAAATCGATAGATCGTAGGATGGACTTTGAGTCTAAATCACCCATAACGATCACCGCAATTCGTCTCTGGCACAACTTGTGTAACAAGTTCCCGATTTGTGATTGGGGCGTGCTACTGTAAACGCGCAGGACGATGCCGGCGCATCCTTTAGTGAATTAGTGGAGTTCCAACTATGTAAGTGAATATGGCAATATACCTTTCTCGACGCGAAGCATTTCTAGCTGAATGGCAGTATCTAGTAATGCTTCCCCAGACAAGACGTCAGAACCTAGATCTCTCATGTCGAATAGGCCCACAAGTGTCTTTAATGGTAGAGAGCGTGATAGTGAAGCTGGTCGGCTAGGAGAATGGAATCGACTCGAGTCTCCTTTGCTTCGAGTAAGCAATGGTGTGATGCGAAGATCGAAGTCCTGCAGCAGGTTGAAATTGAGAGCGGAATCTTGTTCCGGGTGCAGACTGATCGAGCGGATGGACCTCCGAAAATCAGGTCGCAGGACTGGCGGCCGGACGATGTCTGAATTTGCACTGTCTGGTGTCGAAGTGCCTGTATTGGTGGTACGCTTCCAGCTCCGACGTGGTGTTTTAGACTCGCTCATTTCTGGCGTGTAAGAAGTAGCCTGCGACACGTCCAACTTGATGGCCGCCAGACTGGAGCTGCCAATTGCATCGCCTCCGTCTTGGCCATACAAGTTGACAGGAAAGATTTCTGCCAGTTCAGGTGGCAGATCCTGAGCTAAAAACTCATCACTCTTTACTTTTCTTCGTCGAGCTCTGAGATAATGAACCGTCCATAAAACTCCCGGTATCAATATGCACGCTGCTGCGAGAGAGAGGTTGAACATTTGGTACCAATGCTGAAAGATTTGGTCTGATGGTAATTCCTCGTCGCAGTAGATTAAAAATTTAGTTCCTTCACATGTTTCAGTTTTTAGGTCTCCAGGGGCACCAAACTGGTAGGGGAATGCCATGATGGTGATATCGGGTGTGGCTTGTCCCAGAGGAGGTGTAAGATTCGAGATATTGAGGTAGACAAAATATGTAGTTGATCGACGATAAAAAGAGAAGCTAAAGGTCAAGATTGACAGGCTTGAGATAGGGTTTGGGAACAATGGGTGAAAGATTGCTTGAGTTTGAGTATACGTCATGAAAATAACATTGGAATGGCAAATAAATCAAATTGCGCAAGATGGTCGAATTCCTAATCGAGACGTATGGTGGGGAGACTTGCTGCCTTCTCAGCAACCTCGCCACGGCTTGCTATCGACAACGACGTCCAGGTCAGCAGCCTACCTCACCATGGCACACCCCAAAACGGGATGATTGAAGAGAGTTGCATGGTGCCATGGACGATTCCAACGACCAATGGACTTGATCGAAACACGGCTCGAAGCCACATATTACATATAACAGGTTCTCCACGCGTTGAGAAAAACATGCGAGATGCAGGAAGCGCGCCTGCTGTACAAGCAACGTGATGATCGTGTGCAACGGCACTGTTGTGGTGCACTGCATCGTCGACCATGCTTCGTGAAGTGGATTCGATGTTGTTGTTCGGAGAACGCGTCCGGAGCTTTTGCCAGGATCATTTGCGATGGAAGAGTCGGGCCGTCACGCTAGGGCGCATTTGGTGCTGGCGTGACATGCGATGGCTTGAAGCTAAAACCCTATAATCTGAAAGCATGATTTGAATTCTTCAGGGAACAAGCATTGCTGAAAGAGCCTCTACGCAAGCCACCACACACGACTGCGGGTTATGCGCTGGCCTGTCGTGACCTACATTCATGCCAGATCCTTTCCTCCTGTTGGGCTGCATCGAATGATCAATATTTCCAAAGACAGGAGCCTGTCAAGTCTCGTCGAACCAAGTGGGTCCAACGACATACTGGAAACGGTAAATGACAAAGTTCAGTGAAGTCGACGACAGAGCTTGCATTCACGAGCGAGAACGTTCTGTAACATGGCCCACCGCATTCCCCTCATTTGCTTGTGAAAGCACCTTCTCTTCAGGTCTTCTCCCGAATTAGATTTCCCACGTCTCAAGTTCTTTTCCCTTGGCTGACCTCACCAGAAGGCATTCATCGTTAGGATCCTCATGATGGCAAAATATGAGATATTGCGTCACGAAGCTGCATTTTACGTTTGACGAAGACAACGCCCGGAGATGCAGATGTCATCCACACGCACGTCTCGCTGGAAGACTCGGATTAATATTGTGCGATGAGTTCTTCCAAGGGAGTCCATACGCTCAAGATCGCGCCTCCAAGTTCGGTGGCTGCCGAGCTCGCGAACAAGGCTTCCCCATCGAAACATCGAATCACTAGGCAGTTAGAATGACTAAATGCCCCATACGTGCTCGTAATCCAATTGAGCATAGTAATTTCAGATTGTATTCTTTCACCTAACAAGGATAGTAGCGAATTGTGGCGCACTTTGATCTTCCAGTCTCTGGAATATCGTGGATGCTTACATCAAAATAAGACATTCCTATCGAGGAGATATGTTCGTGATCCTCGGTGTCTCTCAGGCGACACTATTCCACCTTGATTCGGCAGGAAATCTAGATCCAAGTAACCTAGCCGCAACAATTGCGTAAACAGGGGTGAGCATCGGATGTGACAATCGGATTCCCTCTTCAGGTTCGTGGCGAGCTCCTTTCATTGCCGTTTTTATAGCATGCTAGCCGTGGATTCAGCTCATCAAAGGCGATGGCAAAGCTTGTATCCTACCGTTGACATCAGAGTACCGTCGACCGTGGCTGCCTTCAGCGCTGGTCATCTTTGCTTGGCAAGGTGAAATCATCCGACAACGAGTGATTAAGCTCCGGTTTGATTTCGACTTTCTGTAGTATATATTATTGACGGCGAGTATCTCATAGGCTAGTCTTTATCGTACGCAATCACAAGTAACAGTTCCAATTCATCTCAATTTTCTACTGCTCTTATTGTTTTTAACACCATGTTAAGATTTTCAGACTCCTCAGCCTCGCTGTCGTCAGCCTCTCTCAACTCCAACTCTCCGCCCACGTCTCCAGAGCCAACAACACCTAGCGAATCGATCTCAAACCTTGCCAATCTTCTCGTCGGAGATGATGGAAGCGACTTTGTCATGGTGGTTGGCGGCCTTGGCTACATTGGAAGCCACACTACCTTAGAGCTCCTCAAATCAGGCTACAATGTTTTGGTTATCGACAACCTCAGCAACTCCTTTGAAAATACTCTGGCCAGTATTGCCAAACTCGCACTCAATCACTACTGCTCGACGGATCGTTCCCTACCATGTTTGAAATTTCATGAGCTCGATTACCGCAGCACGTCCATGCGAGACATTCTGGAAATATACTCCGACTCAAATCATCCACCAATTCTTTCCTCAGCACCTTTAGGCACAACAGTCCTCTCTCGAGGTGGAAAAAGGCTTCGCGAACCAGAAACAACTGACCAACTTCCTGTTCAGAAGAAATCACGCTCTAAAGACCCATCGTCACGATCGGCAGAAGGACACTCTCGATCAAGAATATCTGGAGTCATACACTTTGCAGCGTACAAGGCAGTAGAAGAGTCGATCCAAAGTCCTCTTTCGTATTATCAAAACAACGTCTGCGGCCTCGTCGACTTCCTCGTCCTCCTCCGCGAATATGACATCATCAACTTCGTATTCTCATCCTCAGCCACTGTCTACGGTTCTAAGACGAACGATGGAATACCGCTTAAGGAAGAGGACCTTGTCCATCACCCCGAAAATTCTACCGACAACGGCACAAAAGACTGTCTCTTACCTGGTGTCAAAGGTCTCTCTTCTCCATACGGACGGACAAAATACTTTTGTGAAGCCATCCTCGCCGATGTTGCCCACGCTGATCCCTCTTGGAAAATCTTAGCATTGAGGTACTTCAATCCCGTAGGCTGCCATGAATCAGGCCTGCTGGGAGAAGACCCTCGACAAACGCCTTCCAACCTCTTCCCAGTCCTGACAAGAAAGATCGTCGATTCTGGCATCCTCGAGGTGTTCGGCAACGACTGGGAAACCAGCGACGGAACCCCGGTAAGGGACTTTATCCACGTTGTTGATCTTGCACGGGGTCACATTGCTGCTCTTGCTGCGGCAGAAAAGGGTGTCATCAAGCATTCTTTCAGGGCCTACAACCTCGGCACAGGCCATGGATCATCTGTTTCTGAGGCAGTCAGCAGCTTTGAGCAAGCTATATCTCACAAAATTCCTTTGCGGTATGTTGGTCGGCGCGCCGGCGATGTTGGCTCTTGTATCGCTGCTACTGGGCGAGTGGAGAGGGAGTTGGAGTGGAAGCCTGAAAGATCCCTACTTCAATGTGCGCAGGATACGTGGAATTATATTTGCATATCGAAGGATTTGGTTCGCGAGTAATCAGAGTACCGTATTCTGCCGATGTATAGCAGATATATCATTCTAGGTTGGACGTTGCAATTAGCTAGCGTAATGAATAATACTTTGATATCATCTTCGCAACTTGCCAGATCTATCGGACTGATCTTTCCCACACCCAAGGCTTATTGTTGGTTAGGATACTTTTTAAATGGCCTTAGGTTAATCTGTTAACATTCCATTACGTAGCTTTATTCTCCTTTGAAGTCATCTTTTCCCCACGTAATAGTTGCTGTAACTCAAACGAAAAGATATTGTCTATTAAGAATTAAACATTTCAGGATTTTGGTTGTAAGTATTCCCTATTTAATCCTATCCAGACAAACACACTCCATAACCATACACTTCTTCCAAAGCATCCAATTCCAATTACTAAGACTATTCCTCGCTTTCCAACGACGTGACTATGAACACACTCGGACACAACAAAGTACTCTAGCATCCCTAAGATAATTAGCACACCACCAAGGCCTCCCAATTTGACTCGTCACTAACCTTGGGCTGTGGCTTAGGGCATCCACGTTCACTCTTGATGTAGCATGCTAAGGCGGCCGCATTCTGGCATTCGCAGACCTGAACAGGGTCAGCACTTTATTCCCACATCGAGCTTCGAATACTCACGCTCTTTGCATTCATCAGAGCCGATGGGCAAATGACAGGGGGACAGACGCAAGCTTTCTTCAAGATTGGCACGCTCTCATGTTTATGTCCGGCAGAAACAGCAGCGGCAAGAGCAAGAAACACAACAAAGAGCTTCATGATGAATGGAGATCTGACAACTGAGATTGACTTCGAGAAAATGATTTGGGTTGAGATAGGTGGGAAGACTCAAGCTGATTTACTTCTTGAAGCTGGAATTAAAAATAAATCGGGTAACGTGTGTTTATGACGGTCAAATATGCATGCGTAGCCAAAACATGCCATGGCTTCGCTGGGACCTCATCCATCGGTCAGTTCTCTGATGACTGCGGCAAAAGCCTTGGTGGAGAGCTGAGGCCGGGGGAAAATAGTAGGGTTTAGCTAGCCGAAAGTCAACGAATCGCGGGTGTAATGTTACCAAAAGCCACGATTTCATCTGCGCTTGGACCACTCACGCAACTGACTTCTTTTCTCCTTAAATGCTGATTCACCAACAATATTGCTCTCCGGAGTGAAAGCCATTTGGAGATATTCGAGGGCCAGACCATTAGACATGACATGACATGAGAGCGCCTCTTCGACGCCTTGCCGTTCCAAACACATTCTAACAATAGTCATTCTCCTCCCATGCGTGGTCGGTGGGATGCGAACTCACATTCTCGAATTCTTTTCGCTCGCCAATGCACGAGAATTGATGAGAGGACAAGTTGGAAAACATCTCACCATGTGTATGGACGCCTCTCAAACGGTATACCGCATGCAGTGCTCCAGTATTGCACACCCTGTCTCACAGACCTTAGTCTCGTGAGGACTCAACCGCGCTTCCACATAAGCTTTCTCAAGAGTAATGGCAACTTCGTCGAACGATTCAGCTAGTGCTCAGCAGCTTTCAGTGACTACTTTGAGGAGATCGATTGGATTGATGCTTTCCGCCACCTTATTGTTGGTGCCGTCTTGGAAGAAAGCTTTCCTCCACCGTTGTACTCGCTTCATGTCGTCAGAGCCTTCAGCCTGCACATCGAGCTTTTCTGGATCAGCTCATATTCCCCAGATAATTGCTCCCTGCAGGCCACATCCGACCCTGAATGGCCTATTCATCTTTTGGAGATTTATATTTACATCACTCACAGCTCCTTCTAATTTGCAACCGTCAATCTAGACGCATTATTATATCGTCTTTCTACTATTAACTCTATCATTGATCTCTCTTGAACTTTTAATCTAATTCATCAATTGCCTTGGCCAAAATGGGTGGCTTTCGTGGACTGAGAGGTGCTCTCATGTTAGCATCAGCATCGCTGCTGTCATTGGTTTCAGCTGGCAATTCTGTCCAAAACACCATTCTTGTCTTTGCACGAGACACTGCGTCAGGATATTCGGGTACCTCTGGTTTTGCTGGCCATGGGATTCCTTACCAATTGGTAGTTGTACCTCAGGCTGGAATCACTCTCCCAGTTCTCAACTCCACTGCAACCACCGGTAATTATGGAGGGATCGTAATTGTAAGCGAGGTTGCCTACCAGTATACTACTGGGTGGGCGTCTGCGATTACGGCTGCTCAATGGGCTACCATCTACGCATACCAAATCTCTTTCGGGGTGAGAATGGTTCGATTGGATGTCTACCCGGGTGCTGATTCTGGTAAGCACCTGCTCAGCTATCTCATAGAGACAAGAATCTGACTGAGATCTAGGAACTACAACCGCAATTGCTGGTGCTGGATGTTGCAATGCCGGAGTCGAACAACTCATCAGTATCTCAAACAATACTGCCTTCCCCAAGGCTAACTTGAAACTGTAGGTTTGGTCGGCCACAACGATCGATGAACGATCATCTAATACATCACTGCAGTGGTGCGGGAGTTTCGTCTCAAGGGATATGGCATTATCCAGCTGTTATCAACGATGCATCCATTGCCACGGAAATCGCACAGTTCGCACCATCGTCTGATGGTACATTTGTCAGTTCATTCACATCTCGAGAAATCTAATTTGCTAACTGCAAAGAGCCCACCATTACGACAGCCGGCGTAATTAATAACATTGCTGGCCGACAGGTAATGGTATTTTTTACGGGATGGGCTTCGGATTGGTCACCTACAAGCAACTTCTTGCAGCATGCATACATCCACTGGATAACGCGTGGCCTTTGTAAGTGTAACAACACTGAAAAACTACGAACAGCAATATCTGATAATCTTAGTCGTTGGACGTCGTCGCGTCTATCTCAATACCCAAATTGATGATATGCACCTGGAAACTGATATCTACTCCCCCGCTGGCACTACATTCCGGATCAGACCAGCAGATCTCGCCGCCCATATTGTGAGTTTCGCATGTATTTTTATTATCCCTTGTTACTGACAAGAAAAAGACTTGGATGGCTGCGCTCAATACCAGACTGCCAGCCGGATCTGCGTACATGGTGGAAGTTGGACACAATGGCAATGGAGATATCGAAAATGCCGTCAATCTCGACACACAAGGTGTCTGCCATCCCCCAACCGGCATTGAGTACGCTGATCAAATCGATACCGCGCTTGAGTTCCAGAAGCCGCTTGGTACAGGTACAAACATTTGGCCAACAACGCCAACGTCCTATGTATGGAGCACTAGCTGTGCTGGTCTCGATCCTCTGGCGACATGGTGGAAGACCCCAGCCAATATGAACGCATTCATGCACATTTCGCACACATTTTCTCATGAAGCCTTGAACAATGCTACTGCCTCAGAGTGAGTACAAATTTTATGAGTTGTTGGCTCGTGTCAAGCTAATTAATCCGTAGTGCCAACAAAGAAATTACCTTCAATGTTGCTTGGCTCAAGCAAATGGGATTGTACACAGCCACTCATTTCTCCCCCAAGGGAATCATTCCCCCAGCTATTACTGGCTTGCACAACGGAGGTCAGCTAATTTCGGATTACGTGAGAGGCACGTGCTAATTTCGCATAGATGTCATTCAGACATGGCTCAAGAACGGAATTGTGAACGTGGTGGGCGATAACACCAGACCTGTCTTACTGAACACCGTGAATGAGTTCTGGCCTTTGACTTCCACTGTTGCCGGAAACGGCTTTGCTGGTTTGAACATCATGCCTCGATGGGCAACCACCATCTTCTACAACTGCGACACACCGGCTTGCACCTTGGCTGAGTGGATCAACACCTCAGGCGGAAGCGGAACTTTCGAAACCGATCTTCTCAACGATGCCAGAGCTACAAACACACGTTCGTACACTCTCCATAGTTTCGCGACTCAGCTAACATGTTATAGGCCATTTGCTCGGTTTGCACCAAGACGCATACATGTTCCATCAAACCAATCTGAGGCAATCCGATATGCCAACGGTAACCGTTGGCTCTCAAACCGCCCAAATGTCCATCTTCATGATGTGGGTTGAGACCATCACTCAAGAAATGACCAGACTGTAAGTGATTAGCTCCTGCTTTCAACTGACATTGCTAATTCTCCAAGCACCTCATGGCCCATGATCTCCATCAAGCATGATGACGCAGCAACCCAGTTCACCCAACGCCAGACTAGAGACGGATGTAGTCCCAACCTTACCTGGGGATATTCCGCAGACGGCAAGTCAATCGTCAGTGCTACGCTCACTGCTACAGGAAACACCTGCGCCGCACCAATCTGGGTAAGTAAAAGCTACAAACTCATCCTCGAAAGAAAACTAATAGGACATAGGTCACATTCCCAAGCACAGCAACAACCAGTGCAACGGTTACACGCGAGCAGATCGGCAGCGATGCCCTCCACGTTTCTGTTAATCTGAGCGGTTCACCCGTCACCTTCACCATCCCTGCTGTCCCAGTCTAGACAGACTAGCTTGTACCTGTTTCTGGAGTGGAGGTGATGGCCGGTCCTTTTTTATTCTCATGGGCTTTTGGAAGGATCTTAAAATGTATCTAGTTTACAATTACGTAATGTATTAAGGCTGTGTAATCATCATTGATGTTGTTTCAATGCGCTTTCTTGAGTAATCTCGTGCATGAAGTTGTGTTCTGTGATGAGTCTCACTGGCGAATGATTTCTGTCTAAGAGAGGTCATGGGAAAGTAAAGTCATCATCGATGAAATCTTTTGCGGCTTATTCTTGGTCTAGATCTTCTGGGGTATGCATATTTTGAAGTTCGTACCGATGCTTCACGAGGGCTTGGCTCTTAACCTGTGCTGGACCATTGGAGATGTTGCAGTGGTAGCGAAAAGGTTTATTCCGACGGCTTCTTCCAACTGCAATGCTTCGTGCTGGTCTGGATTCGACGATCTTTACTTGATCGAAAAATGCTGTGCCGTTAGTGTGTGTCAAGAATTCTGCGGTTGCTTGGTCTCCGGGTGCATGAAATCGATACTTCTCTACCATGGTTCATCTACAATAAATGATCATATGTTGAACACGTGTGTAACTTCACCAATTCTTTGCGTTGTTTCTTGTGAGACGTGAGACATCTATTTTTACCTTCGTGAGGCAAATTATCGCGAAACACAAACCTCAAGTCCTCGTCAACAGGGATCATACAGTGCATGGCATTCGGAGTGACCGTCATGTCTTTTCCAAGATCCATCATCCTTGGTCCAGGTTTCCGAGGAAGGTGTGGCTTTTGTGAAAAAGATTTTTGACGTTTCTCCGCACGATGGAGAATTCACAAAACATAAGTTTGGGCAATGAATTGAGTCAGCTGATATTACCCAAGACAGATGATTTTGTCGACCAATGTTCTGACATGGGCATTCCCAATGACGAGTAACAACCAGAGAATCTTCAGTAAAGCGCGGTATTCACACACTATTCCAATAGCGTATGCCTACCGCATAATGTACAAGATTCTGTTGTTGGGTGCGACGAATCATGAAGCCTAATCCCTGAAACAGGAAAAAGTGGCGCGGCTGTTGGCTCCGATCGTGGTTGAAGAGAAGGCTTGCTGAGATGGTTCGTGGCGGCGGTGCGGCTGAATCCCATCGAGATTTTTTTCGGGCGTTGTTTTGAGAGAGATGTCACTGATGAACAGGCTGGTGTCTGTTACGTAAATCTAGGAGAACTGAAATCTTCCGTGTTCTTGTGGAACGATGAAATATTCTCCGCGTTTCGAACTGCGTAAACATTGAAATGGAGAATTTCTTTCATGCTGACCAACGAGAGAGATGTGAAACTTCCGTCCGTAATTTCGTGTCACGTTTTTTTAGAGGAGTTGTACACTGGCTCGATGATCACAGTCTCGAGAAAGTCCCTACCCAGTCCATCGCTGATGTCAGCCGCTTTTCTCTTTGCCAATAGGTTTTTCGCTCGGCGAAGCATGACAACCTGTGGTCCCTTTGGTGTCTTAGCTTGACGCTATTTCGTTTTGATACAGAATAGTGGTCCAACTTTGAAAGCAAGATGTTGATATCGGTTCGTTGTTCAAACTTGAAGTGAGAAACACAAAGGCACACAGGTCATCATCCTGATAGATTTCGGCGGACTCCTGAAATTGCTAAAGTGAGCGAAAGCTCCGATGCAACGCTTGGTATGGAAGCACTGGAGAGCCCGTGGTCCCAGACGTCGTCAATGAGCTGGTTTGTGGAACATGCCCTTGATGCCATCCTATCATCGCCGTCGTTGTAAATTGCTGTGAACTCCCCATCTTGCCATCAAAAATGGAAGCTGTTGCCCATAACGATGCAAGCCCGTTGCCTGAATCGAATTGAAGGTTGAAGTGAAGAGAGCGCGTCGCTGAGGGGTGGAAAAGTCGCGCTGCGTTATCGCAATTTGGAAACTCCAACGCGACGACTCTTCGTCTCATCAACCTCCATCGATACTGCGCCTCGTTCCATCGGGTATCCATCTTCGAAGGACCCGTTGTCTTTGAGCGATTGCTGGCTGTGTCCTTCTCGCTGCCTTCTTCCAAATTCCTCCGATGGCAAAAAGGTTGTTGCCACAATCTCGGTGATTACCACGACACTTCTGTCTGGATTGTTGCCATCTATCTTTGTACCACAACGACTCTTCTATCGGAAATGAGGCCTTGGATATCATCGTTAACCGAGTCTTGTCCATCGCGTTTGCCTCGACCAGTAAATGGACACTCCTCGGTTATGTTCTTAACTTTATATACCACACATGGCCTGAAAGCGTAGGGTTGTTAGCTGGTGAGCTCCTTCTCTGGGAGCGTAGGCATCGAGTCGGCTTGCTACAGCTTCCGAAAGCACAGTTCATTCGGGTGAGTGACAATTCCTTGTTTCTTCGCTATGCCTTCCTTCTTTCAAAGAGTGAACCCTTCAATCCATGCGGCCGTTAGACTATCAGCTAGTCAGCAGGGTATTCGCGGTTGCCCTTCTCCTACGACCAGCGCTATCAATAGCAGCAGCACCGCTTTCCGTGACGTCTACCAAGTAAAATAAATATCGTCAATTGGCCGCTGAGACTTCCAAGTTGTAGCCGATCTTGAAAAATGCTGGTCCGTTCCCGTCTTGGAATGTATACACATAACAGCCCCAAGGGCTCTTGACGTTGTGGCATGGCGAAGACGAGGTGACTTGAAGTGGGATCCGAAGATGAGAGGATACTGCCAATATCAAATTGTTTGTCCTGGGCGGGAGACTGATAAGCACACAGTGGCCATGGCACCAGTTTTTCCCAACGCCTAGTGTTGAGTACTTTAGGTAAGCTTTCAGCCAGGAGTCGTTGATGCGGTGTGGCATCTATCCTTCGTCGGTATTGCCTGGTAAAGGGCTCCCATCATTAGGAACGAAATTATCGTCTGAATCCAGTCGAAGCGTCCGATGCGCCCAACAGAGTCAATAGGTGGTGAACGAACTTTGCCAGTAATTGACAATTCAATCTAGCTAAATCTAAGTGGGTGTCTAGTCAGTTCGAGCGAGATTGAACCCACACGAAATGAGGACAGCGGGCGGGGTTGGACTTATACGCACAGGTACGGCGTATCATCCAAGCTGTAATACTCGGATACCATGACCAATGAGTGGATGTCTGGCCATACTATCACCACGGATGTACAGGAATGAAGCGGTGGCATAACTTTTCCCTGCACTGGTCGAACAATACATGCATCTTAAGGCTAAAATAACACTATCTTTGCCAAATGTATGCACTCACTGATAGCGTTGGCTGTGAAAAACGACCTCAGACGGCAGTCGATGAACGTTGGAGATCGCGGGTCTGCTCAGGCACTCAAACATCTTGACGACTTGACACTCAATCCTCGTGTCTGGTCATGGATGTGTCAAACTCGGGGCAGGTTTCGTCGCCTACTCCTTTTCTTGCTGGATTAGGCATTGGCAAAGCTTCTTGGGCCAGGTTTACATGTCGAAGGGCTTGAGCGGTATTCGATGGCAATTGAGAGTTGGTCGTTTCTACGTAAGTGAGAACAATCCGACGAAGAGTGACAAATCTCTTTGCTAACATGAATCACGATAACGATGAGAGTTCCCTTTGCGAGAAAGGGCCAGCTTTGCATACAACCTGTTGATCTGAACCTACTGCCAATGTTACTCTGATTAGCTCAACCTCACTCTGTTCAACTTTACCATCTTGTGTAAGGCCACTATTACACGAATAGACTAGCATGTTACACAGACCGTGTGCTTATTGTTGGCTGTCGCAGAGTTTGAGGCTAGTATTAGCTCAAAGGGCTTCTCCGAAGGCATGAACCTTCCGTTCATGTAATTTGTGACGCTTTACACCGTTAGGGTTCATGCTGCGGTCCACAGTAGAACACACAACCATATTCGCTGAGATTAAAGGCAAACTTACATCTGTTGAAACTGATGAAACCAGTATTGCTTGTTGCGACTCCCCTTCAGTGATTACTGTGTCAAAAGCACTGTGTAATCTATACTGTATATTAGACTCACCTTTTACTTATTAAATAAAACATACAGCTTTATATCTTGTCAATTTTCTAACAGTTATAAGCCCGGTTTGCTCAGATTTATTTATCGTATATAGTTAATATTATTGTTGACGCTCTCTCTGTTTTAGTAAAATACGCTTAGCCTAATTAGTTTACCGCCTGGTTTATTTACTACTTACGAGCCTTATAATACTAATTAGTTATACTTTACTATATATTCTGCCCCGCACTTTTAAAACGATATTTATTAACTAAATATAATATTTTTTTTAATATCTATATTAATATAACCTTCCCTCGAGGTCTTCCTCGACCTCCCTTCTAAGTATAATGCTTTTAGAGACTGGATTTGTATGATTACAGTTACCGATAATATCTAGAAATACGTAGATCCCGACTTTAAGTCTTAGGCTATTCCTTTTTCGGCCGAGGAACTTGCTCTTTTTACTATACGAAACGCAATTATTAAGAGTAACTTATAACTTAACGACGAGACGTAGGTAATAATTATTCTAGATCTACTAAGGTAACGGTATACGACTTAGCCCTTATTTACTGCTCCGGAGTTTCTAGGCCTATCTACGGTCGGCCTAATAATAATAGACTAACTAAGCCGAATAACTATAACCTAAAAGTAGCTTTTCGACCACTATATAGCTAAATATACAGTTAAATTACGCCAATACGACTACTAAGCGAAGGTAGTACGCGAACTTAAACTTAAGATCTTAGTAAACGTCTTATAGTTATACTATATTTATATGAGGCACTGCGACACCGTTTTAGATATTATATTAGCTCTTAAAAATAAAGTTACGCTTATAGATCGTACCCTTAAAATTAATATTAGGCGTTAATACGAATACGTTACTACTCTCAGCCTAAAAGTAAATATAGTTAACGGCTAGATTAACAGTTAGGTCTCTACTTTTAACTAAGCTAAGGAGATCAAGCTCTACGATGTCGACGATAAGCGACTAATCTTTAATTTTATAGGCGTAGTTACTAGGTTTAATCCTATTTAGTCGTAGAACTAAGACGAAAACTTAAATAACCTCCTCTTAGATAGTGAGCCTCTACCGAGTATTAAGACTATTATAGCTTGTTTCCGAAACAAACGTCGCCTCGCTATTACTAAAGTACGAAATCTATAGCTTAAACCTTCCGTATTTGGTATATTTTAGGGAGAGAAATAGTTAGAAAAATAGCCAGAAATCGAGAACTCCGCGAACGTTAAGGCTAATACTAAGTTAAACTAAAAGAAGAATTGCCTTTACGATAATACTTATCGTTAGGGATCTTATAAATACCTCGTTAAATCTTTACGAGAGGAAGGATAGTCCCCTAAAGCTACTACTTAACGGAAAATTAATAATACTATTAGGAAGAATCCTAAACTTACGAGTATTATCGCTAATATTAATAAATAGGCCTTAGAAAGAAGCAATACTTCGTTAAATCTACCTAAAATCGCTGTTTTAGCAGCTATAATAGTAGCTATTAGTTATTAACTACCGACTATTATAGTAGCAATCTTACTCGTAACTTAGGCTACTATATACTATAACGTTTGGTATCTCGATACTGCTTTAATAGACTACGTTATAAATACTAGTAAAAACTTTATACTAACTTCTGCTGTGCTAACTGGCTTAAGTATTATTAGAGGTATAGGAATAGCTCTTATTAAGTTAAAGGGAACCGTAAAACTGCCGATTTTAATACTAAATAGCCCTAGAATCTTGGTTCTCTTAGACGTATACTATACGCCGTTATATACTACTAACGTTATTAGTGTAGTAAAGCTTATTAATAAGGGCTACGACGTTAACCTTAGGGCTTATAAAATCGTCCTTAACGGTACTTATAAGGCTTCCTTTTATCGTAAAGGAGCTATATAGTTTGTAGCTAGTTCGACTAAAACGGAAATCTTAGAGAAAAGTTAACTCCCGGAGTTACGTGAGATATTAGATCTTTTATATTTTCCTTAGAATTCTACTAACTTCGAGTTAATTACTCTCATAACTACTACTAGTATAGCTCCTACTATAGCCCTATATACTAAATTAATAATACTAAGGCTACCAAAGTAAGCAACTCTTAGGGAGTGGTATAAAATCCTCGGTTACGTGTTAACTACTACGTTAATAAAACTCGAGGAATATACGATAGGGGTAGTTATTACTAAAGATAGCTTACTACTAGCTAGTAAATATAAGACCTGCGTAATTTCTAAAGCTTAGAGAGTGGTTTCTAGACGTTCTAGTTACTCTAATATTAGGCTTGGTCTCCCTTTTAAGAGGGTATTAGTAGATATGGTATACTATATACCTTCGCTTAACTATAACTAACTCTTAACTTACCTAGTCTGTGTTTCGTATGGCTACTATATAGTAACTAATTACTAGTCTTAGGACTAGATATTTAACGTAATTAAGGAATTCGTTCTGCTGATTCAGGCTATAGGCTTTAAAATTCGATAGCTTAAAACCGACGCCTTCGTAAGCACACAGCTCGTTAGCTTCCTAAAATAATACGGTATTATTCGGGAAGTTTCTGCTCCCTATACATAAGCTTAAAATAGCGCCGTAGAGAATACTAGTAAATAGCTTACTCGGCTCGCTCGCTTAATTCGAATATACGCAAAACTCCTAGTAAATCTTTAGTCTAAATACGTTAAAGTAGTATGCTACTTACTTAATCTTTAGCTAATAAAACGCCTAGATTAGCGAATACTATTCGAATACGTTACTAGGCGAAAGCCTAACTTATTTTATCTTTAAATTTTTAGTTGCCGTGCCTATCCTTTTATCTATAATATTCCTAAAAAGGAAAAGATAGAGCCTAGGATATATATTAGCTACCTTATAGGCTACGATTCTAGTAATATCTTTCGTATTTAGGTCCCCTTAAAAGGCCGTATTGTGCGAATACGAGATATTACCTTTAACTCTACGAGGTTTTAGTCCCCTAATAATATAGATTTAGGCCTTATTTAAGAAATTAAGGATTCCGTTAGCGTATTACCCCCTTTACCTTCGCTATTAGATGGTATTAAGGAAGCGTTACGGGATAATTTTAGTATTTACTACTAAAATTCAGTATAGTTAACTACTCTAATTAATAACGAGTTATAACCGTTATAATCTAGTATAAAATAAGTGGTTACTTAGCTTCCTACGCCTTTACTAATACTATCTATAACGTTAGAGTCCCCTAAAGTAACCTAAACCGATAATATAAAATACGTTCGTGTAGCTCGTAAGGCTACTATAACGGTAGAATCCTTAAAGGAAGCTACCCGGCTATCGTAGTATTACGAGACCTCTGCTAAAAGTACTTAAGTAGGCGTAGACCTAGATTCTAAGAATATTGTTACCGGAAAGCGCTAACGTATATATAAGTCGTTTATAACTTAAGTTAATAACCTCTTAGGCTATTATTTAGCCTATAACTCGGCTATATCTTTTACTACTACTACCTCTCGAATATATATTAGTTAGATGCCGCTACTACCTAAGTTTTAGTATTACCTTATTTAATATCCTTATATAGATTAATTTACTACTATAGCTAAAAAGGAATATAACGACCTCCGCCGTATAGGCACGTTTACCTACGTTAACGAAAAAGATATAGATCTTAGAATTACCCCTTTACTACTACTATAGGTATTTACCTATAAGATTAACTTAGATAGCTACTTAGTAAAATTTAAAATACGTATCTACGTAAGAGGCGACTTATAACTTACTACTACCGAAACTATAGTAACTATACTTATAGTAAGGATGTTTAGATTCCTTATAGCTCTTATTACCGCTTTTAGACTTAAGATAAGATAATACGATATTGTTAATACGTATATTAACGCTAGCCTTAACGAAACTATCTATATATAATACCCTAACGGCTTCTAACGCCCTAGTTTAATTAAACTCCTTCGTACCTTATACGGTTTAAGGCAATCTCCGGCTCTCTAGTAAGCACATTTCTTAGAAATATTCGAATCTTTTAGCCTATTACCTGTTCCAGGAATTCCCTACTTATATATTAAGTAAGATCTTATTATTTTCTTCTTTATAGACGATATTATCGTTACTTATTATAAAAGATCTATATATCTCGTCTCGGAATTTGAGCTTAAACTCGTAGCTCGCTATACTATTAAACGTATAGGAGTGCCCGAGTACTTCCTTAGAATAAGAATTCTACGTAATATAGTAAATAAGATACTCTTACTACTATAGGATATATATATTAAGAAAATTACTACTAAATTTAACCTTACTAACCGTAAACGAGTCTCGACTCCTATACCCGTAATACCTCTCGTCGGCGATCCCGACGCAAAACCCGAATTTATCTTTCTATACTAGCAAAAAGTTAGCTCGGTTAACTTCGTAGTAACGATCTTAAGGCCTAATATTGCTAAGGCATGCTCGTTACTATCTAAATACCTAATAAAGCCCTCTTAGTAATACTAAGATACCGTAGACTAGGTTATTATTTATCTCTACTATATACGTTTCCTCGCTATCGTTATTAACGGTAATATTACTACGTTAATCTTTTCCTACTAGTTAGATACCTCCTTTGCCGATAACCTTAAAACGAGATATAGTAGCGAGGCTTTTATATTCCTATTCTATAACGCTCTAATTAACTAGCGTACTATAAAATAGCGAATAGTTATAACCTTAACTACTAAGGCGGAGCTCCTTTCGCTCTTAGTAGCATCTCGGGAGATAATGTAGTGGACCAGGTTTTTTAAGGCTATACGTTTTAGTATAGAGGAAGCTATCTATATATGCTGCGATAATACTTAAACGGTTAGTTTAATAAATAAGGAAATACTAAAGCTAGTTACTCGCCTAAGGTACGTAGATATTTACTAAATATAGCTTCGTTAGTAAGTTTAGTAAGGCATTATTACTGTAAAGCTTGTTCTAACGGCTTAGATGGTTGTAGACGGTTTTACTAAATTATTCGGCCCTTAGGGGTAAGCGAACTTTATAGAACAACTAAATATAGTTAACGTTAAAGTAGAAATTATAGGGGTTACTATAACACTAAAAACGGAGTAATTACGACATTTTTTAGTATACTTAGGGAAGTATACTAAGAGGGTGTATTAAAACTAATAAAACTAGTATTACTTATTGCGACTCCCCTTTAGTAATTACTATATTAAAAGTACTGTGTAATCTATACTATATATTAGACTCACCTTTCACTCATTAAATAAAACATGCAGCTTCATATCTTGTCAATTTTCCAACAACATCTGCTTTGCCAAGTTGATGATGCTCTGACAGTCTTGTCGTCGTCGCAATAGATCACTTCACAGACGTTGACGACGTCCAAGCTATGGACACGGTATTCATGACTACATAACAGTAATCTTTGTCTGTAATATTCAGCCTCTGTAGAACGAAATCGGTTTTGAAATATAACACGAAAACAAATTCCTGCTTATTCGGAATGCAGCCACCGAACTCCGGGCTTGCGCCGATGGCTGGGGTGGTTCGATCTAGTTCCCTCTATGGACCCATGTTTCGATTCCCCACAATTTCCAGTTTCTCGTCTCCCGAGATGCATCTACCCTCTGCGCCTCTTAGGTAATTGAAAAGGAGGGCTTTCTTCCTCACAGACAACTGGTCGACAGCGCTTTCGCATGCCATTACCTTGTTTTCGAATTTTCTGGTGGGATCTTCACACCATGTGCCTGATGCACGTAGCTTGTGAGTTTGTGCGCGGTTCGGGCCGAGAACAAGGACAGGGGGCACTAGCTGCCTTCGCTTTAGAGAGATTTCACCGAGATTAGTTTTGGAGTGGCGAATTTGAGTCACGACTTTCGGCGCTTTGCCCTTTTGTAACCTCCTGATCGCGAACCTAGATCTCCTTGATGTGTGACAGGCAACGGGGAGCACAGACAATTCCCGCTTCGACAACGCAGGCTTTGGTTTCTCCCTGCTTCATCGATTCACACAATTCTCACAACAACGACAATGGCCGACTTTCAGCGCCTGGACGAAGCTGGCGCGATGAAGAATTCCGCCATCTCCAGTTCATGGTGGTCTCGCCGGTCTCGGCGCTCGAAACTTCTCCTCGCCATTCTCCTTCCGATAATAACTCTAGCCCTTGCTCTAGGTCTGGGACTCGGTCTCACCCTTGGGCAGAATAGCAACAACAATTCTTCTCCGTCATCGCCGTCATCCACATCATCACCATTACCGCCAACACCGACCAACGGCTCAATATGGCAACCGAAGGTTGAGAGCACATGGCAGATTGTTTTGCTTCAACCTATTCAGATTGATTCCGCATCTCCCACCATAACGCCTGATGTGGATGTTTACGATATTGATCTTTTCGACAATCCCAAATCGACGATAGATGCACTACACCAACTCGGAAAGAGGGTAATATGTTATTTTAGTGCTGGATCTTATGAACCAAACAGACCTGATTCGAGTTCGTTCAAGTCAAGCGACAAGGGCAAGGAACTGGATGGATGGCCAGGAGAATTCTGGTTACAGCTCAATAGCAGTAATGTAAGGGATATCATGGGAAAGAGATTGGAGCTGGCTGCAAGCAAGGGCTGTGATGGCGTAGATCCGGATAATGTTGATGGCTATGTAAGTTTCGTGATCCCCTCTTCAATCTGAAATTAGCTAACGAAGTTCGATAGGATAATGATAACGGACTTGAACTCACGCCCGACGACTCTATTTCCTTCATGAATTTCCTTGCCACCAAGGCGCAGAGCTTGGGCCTTTCCATTGGTCTCAAGAACGCAGCCGAAATCATTCCGTCGGTGCTCCAAGCTATTCAATTCTCCGTCAACGAACAGTGCGTCGAAAATAGCGAGTGCGCATCCTTTTCTGGCTTCATCAACGCCTCAAAGCCAGTCTTCCACATCGAATACCCCAACAGCCTGAAGAACACGAATCTCAAAACTCAGCTTTGCAGTACAACAGGCGCGGCAGATGGAGCACAGGGTTTCTCCACTGTTTTGAAGAATATGAATTTGGATGGGTGGGTTCAGTATTGTAATGGCACGACGTTTACGACGTCGTTGACTGCAAAGGCGGGATCTTAGGATGGGTTTACTAAAATTAATGCTAATACCGATAATGATTTCAGAATTCGGTGACATAAGAGGAGATAAGGAGAGCGATCATGGTGCATGCTAGCAGCACCATTTCGATCATGAATCTGGTTGCAAGCTCGGTACGCTGTTAGCGGTGAGAACGTCAAAACTTTATTTACACGCCCCTACACTCACAACCGAGAGCTGTTGACGATCTATTCCCTTCGAAGTTATTAGTTCCGACCCAAAGTCTTAAAAGAAACCCAGTATTTACAAGTCGAGACTTTTTCGATACGTTCAGCACCTACCTTTTTTGTAGTTGAGACATAAGATGCAGATCTTGAGAGGATGCGGATGAAGAGTGAATATCCCACCTTGAACTGGAAAATTATTTGGAAGAATTTCTTCATTCTGAAGATCTACAAGTAATTGTGTGCATCAAGAAAGAGCCTGGGGTCTCCAACTAATCACTCAGCCTACCGGATGAATTATCGTCAGCCTCATGACGCACCACTTCGACCCTAC
This sequence comes from Venturiaceae sp. KMAF11, assembly GCA_023078705.1. NCBI lineage: Eukaryota > Fungi > Ascomycota > Dothideomycetes > Venturiales > Venturiaceae > Venturiaceae sp. KMAF11. The sequence goes on from JALGOQ010000015.1 coordinate 607,477, forward strand.
AATGACTAACTCCAAACCCACGACTCTAACAAGATCGAAAGTAGATTGGGGACTCGGAGCACGCTCCGGTTTGGTATGGATTGAAAGGGGTTTTTACTCTATAAGAAGTTCGCTCAAAGTCGTGATTTTCATTCAAACAAGCACATCTCCCTCACTGCTCAATCCCCGATAACTAGCAAGGTCTCACCACACCATCAACAATCATGCATTACATCTCCCTCCTAGCCTGCAGCCTCGCCCTGACCACCCACATAAATGCTCTCCTCGGCACAGCATCCACCTTCGGCGCCCTTGGAGGCAGCGGCGTAACTTCCACCGGCTCTACCGCAATAACAGGAGATCTAGGAGTCTACCCCGGTACCTCCATCACAGGCTTTCCACCTGGTACCGTTAGCGGCAGCACACACAACAACGACAATGAAGCACAACAAGCCCAATCAGACGCGCTCGCCGCTTACAACACCCTCGCTTCCATGACTCCAACTCAATCGCTCACAGGTCAAGATCTGGGTGGAATGACCTTGACGAAGGGTGTCTATAATTTTGGAAGTTCGGGACAATTGACCGGGAAGTTGACGCTTGATGCCGCAGGAGATTCAAGTGCAGAATGGGTGTTTCAATTTGGATCTACAATTACTACCGCTGTTTCTTCGTCCGTTGTTCTGACGAACGGTGGTCAGGCTTGTAATGTTTATTGGCAGGTGGGGAGTAGTGCTACGATTGGTACTACGACCACTTTTGTTGGGAATATTGTTGCGAAGGAATCTGCGACGTTGAATCATGGAGTTGGCATGCAGGGTGGGATTTATGCGCTTAATGGGGCGATTACGCTAGATGGTGATGATGTTGCTGCGCAGGGTGATTGTAGTGGGACGACTACGAGGAGGGCTGTGCGGCAATCGGTTGGCCGACGGGAAAGGAGACGCAGAGATGTTGGGAGAGTGCTTAGAAGAGGTGAGAGGGAAGTGGTTGCATGAGAAGTCGTTGTTTGGAAGGTTTCTGTTTGGTCGTTGCTTTGCTTGAGGATTGCGAGGAGTTCTAAAATTTTGTAATGGACATGCTATGGAGCTTGGAGTTCTTCTGAGCCTCTGAAACTAAAACTCCATAATCCACATATTTCAGTAGTGTTTCGCTCACTGTGCTCGCTTCACGATGATGTGGCCCACGCATATGAACACCAAGTCTTCACAGGAAAAGAAGAAGATGTGTTATCAAGCGAGACAAGGGGGTAAAAGATTTTCGTAAGAGAGATGAACAAGAAATACACAGCACCGCTTGAATGAGATCTTTGCATCAGGCGTAGTCTCTTGGAGTTTTCACAACCAGTCAAGAAGAATGAGTGCAGCACTAAAACATGGAGTGCAAGATGCCTTCAACTCCTACGAGAATGGCCCCGAGACTGCTCAACTGTGGGCGATCGCGACGCGCTAAATTCGCATGGAAAAAATAACAACAGGGAAGATATGGCATGTTGAAGATAGGCAACAGCCACATCATTAATGGGGCACAACAATTAGAAGAGACCTTTTTGCTGATTCCAGCTCGAGAAGCTAATGACTAACTACTCTGAAAATGAAGAATCATATTACTTGAGCCATGCAATGTGTGAATATCAACCATCCAGCCCAATCAACTTCCATCGATCGAACCATGCCTGAATATCAACTCCATCTTGAAAACAAAATTGAGACGCCAACCTCCCCAACCATTTTGTGTGTGGTGATCGTTGCCGAACCGTTGGTATCTATGCCGCGGCAAAGATGCTGAACACAAGCCAACCGAGAACGAGACCACTGAGAGAAGCCACGTTAGCACAAGCTGCACCAGTCACAGTTGGAGATGGGGTGGAAGCAGACGGCTTGGTGGTTGTGGAGCCAGCGGTGAATGTGGTAATGGAGCCGGTGGAGACGGAAGGTGTTGAAGTGGAGACTGAGCCGGAAAGGGTAGTCAAGTGGCCGCTTGAGGAGATCGTGGAGAGCGAGTAAGAGACGACACTGCTGCCTGGCATTGTAGAGACAACCGAGGAAGCAGTGGCCTCGGAGGAGACGGACTGGGTGATGGTAGCAGACGAGATAGTGGCAGGTGGTGGCGGTGGGATAGGTTCGGAGGTAGCGGCTGGTGGAGCGGCTGGGCTGCACTGAGCAGTGACCGTGACCGTGGAGTAGACAGTCACGGGAGATAGGTCATTAGCCCAGCGCTCGGCGATGGCGGCCTTGCCTTTGGTATCAGAGTTGACGATGGAGCCAGAGACTATGAAACAATGTCAGTGACGAGCAAAGAAGGGAAGAGTCAGAAAGGTCACTTACCGAAGCCGGTGGCCAGCATACCAGCGACGACGATCTTGAAGACTGCGGCGGAAAGCATTTTGGCGGTTGGTGCGGTGTTTGAGCTGATTGAGTGTGTTGTTGGAAATGTACGGGGATGCTGTGAAATTACTATGCAAAGTCAGCGAAACTTTTCTGTGAAAAGATGAAGTGACAAATGTGAGTAGCTGCAGCAGAGCAGAAGCAGCAGAAGCAGAAACCTATGTTAGTGATGAAAGACCCTGTAAAGATTAGCGTAGACGGATGAACTGTGTAAGAGGGATGGAGAAGGGGGGGTGTACTCACTGTAAAGTTGCAATGGGAAAGCGGTTGGTGGTTGTAAAGAAGAAGAGGTTCCGGGAGGGGAGTAGGTCTTAAGTAGCAATTTCTGTCGCACTAGTGACAGCACGTCAACAATAACACAATAGTGGAGAAGTCGCGATTGTTGAGGTTGCCTGGTCACAGATAAGGGCACGTGGTGTATTGTAGAAGGCGATAGAAGGCGAGTGATGGGTAACCGTCAGTTGGGAGAAGAAAGTGAGCTCATAAATTCTGGGAGGATAAAGACAGAGTGCCGTTGTGGGGCATAGAAGTGAAGTGTTACCTGGCGCTGAGGCGTCTCACCATGCTAGGAGGACCAAGGAATATCGACAAAGCTGTGTGATGCCCTTGTCAAGTTTGAGAAGACGTAGAGAAGATTGATTGCTTCAATTGCGAGCTCAGAATCAAGCTATATGTCGTGAACCGTGGAGGGGGTTGGCGGTGTTACCTCAAGTTGCACAGCACCATCTCTGCCAAACCTTTTATATGTCTGCAGCCGGCATCCAGTATGGAGTTGTGCGTCTGCTTCCGTGCTTCCCTCGTCTTTGCTCATCCCAGAATTGTACTGATTTCACTTGGAATTTCTCACTTGGTTCGTCTCCCGATTCAGTTTTCAGAGAAGCAAAACGAGTCAAGTCAGGCAGCAATGCCATTCTCACGTAGTGAACGCATTCGCTTGATTCGCTGCTCATCCCTGAAATCACGGGTGTTGGGACGCTTTTGAGTACCATCGATCCAGCATTGAAGATGGGTGCAGAATTGCTAGAACTGTAGGACATTTCGTAAGAAGGATGACCATTGCACCTCTCCCCTTGCATCCTGGTTCCCATGCCGACGAAGCAGGCCTCACAGGGTTGTTAATCATGACTCTGAGCATATCTGGTCAACTACAGCCTTGCTTCCGAACTGAAAGACAGACAGCACCTCGCAGTGAGTGATAGAGATCAATCCTCCTTCCTTTCAGATCATGAGATAGCCGGTCCAGATCCAGGAAGGAGAGCGTCAAGCAATCTTTCAAGTCGCAGGACTCGGTTGATTAGCACGGCAGAAAGTCAAGGTTTCGATTCGCGACTCCAAGCTCTTGCCATTGGCACTTTCCTCGCAACGCAATAGCCGACTGCGTCTCAATGCAGCTGCCACTCGACCCTCGATCGTAGATAAAGCCTCACTCTCCCTCTCGTCCGCTTTCTCCCTTCATCAACTACCACAACACTCCTTTCGTCTTGACTTTTGGTTTGCTTCTCACCACTTTTGGTCTTACCTTTTGGTTCTCAGCTGTCTGCATCTGTTTTGTCAACTCATACCCGCCTCATTCACTTCACTGTTGGCTCTCTTTTCACTCAAGATGAAGTCCTTTACTGTTGCAGCCATCATGGCAGCCACTGCGTCAGTCGTTGATGCTCAAGGTCAGTATTCAGCTCAGCCAAAGCACATTCACCTCCAACATCAACAAGCTAACACTTTACAGGAAGTCAAGCCGTCGTCCACCAGACCTTGACCAGTGTTGTGGTCGTGGATCTGTACCCGGCAGTCTCGACTTCGACACAGTACTTGACTTCGTTGGTCACAGTCCTTGGATGTCCTCCTTGGGAATTGGACTGTCCGGTCCGCCACAACAGCGTTGCAGTCGTCACACTCAATACCGCTGTCCAAACCACTGTGTGCCCACTCACCATGACATCGTCTCACATCAGCTCCTACGCCACAACTGTGGTTTCCACAAAAGCCCCGTCCTCTCTCCCAACTATCTCCACTACGACGACAACTTGGCCAAGCGGAGCCACTCCGTCATCGCTCTCTCCATACAGCATTCCATCGTCTGTCTGGGATTCGCAGTCTGATGTCTCCCTTGGTGATCCCACCGGATCTCTAGCCGGAACAAAGGGCGACCCAGCACCTACATCGTTGGGAAGTGACAACCTCGATCCACCATCGTTCTCTATCGAATCCTCCGCACTGTCGAGCCTCTCCTTAGCCGAAGCCAGCGGCTCATCTGCGGGACCAGAGGCATCTCCAACTGGAGCCGGCAGCGTGACTTCAGCTGCATCTGGTAGCGTGTTTTCAGTTACATCTTTTGATGCCTCGGCTCCAACTGGTAGTATTTTATCAGCTCCAACTGGCAGTGCATCGCCAGCTGCAACGAACAGCGTAACTTCAGCACCATCCACAGGCAGCTTTTCCCGTGCAACTTCAGTCTCTGGCAGTGTGAGCTCTGCTTCAACATCGTCGATTGACACGACTGGTCTCCTCCGTCCTGCCACTGACGCTTTCGGAGCCACTTTGTCGACAATGGTCTCAGCACACACAGACATCACCACGATCTCGGGGCCATCAGGTGTGACCATCAGCATTAGCACCGGATCAGTCACTGTCCTCGTCGGCCACAACATCACGTCGGTCGTCCGCAACTTCCTTCCCGTAACCTACTCGTCCAACCAGAGCACCGTCACCTTCCCAAATGTCACATACACGGCATCTGCTACAGGCAACGGTACATCCAACGGCACCATGGCTACCTCGAACCCAACTTCACTCTTTACCAACTCTGGCACATCTGCTCCAGTCAACGTGTTCAGCATCTGCCTTGCCATGGTTGCATTAGTTCTAGTATTTTGAGGATCCATTGTCGAGGTGCGTTGTGGGCTGTTGGCTGTTGGCTGGTGGTGATATCAGGACACACTTACGAGTCTATGAATATGGTTATTCGCTGAACATATTATACTAAATTGTCGACATGGGTTTTGGTCCATGGCGCGGATAGAGGGATCGCAAAACCGTTCACAGACTTACTTTTTTTCTTTTTATGTTGTTATCTTGTCTCTTATACCAAGACAGACTTGTATCCACCTATCAGACATGGGTCATTAGGATATACAGTAATCACGATGCATTGCCTTTGATTGCTTCTTGTCTCCTTTTTGTTGCTTCCGTGTTCACGTCATCATCTTCCTGGCTCTTGTCATCTCGTCTCGTTCCGATCTTCGTTAAAGGATCATCAGGGATCCATATTCCTCAGCTGAAGAGCCCACCCATCGGCGTGCGGCATCGCATCCTTGATGTCTATTGTCGCATTTCTGCTCGTAAAGGATGGACGAGGAGTGTTTGTGAGGTTGAAAGAAGGACGAGCCGATCGTGATGTGCGACCATGGATTTCAGCTGGAGCCGCCCCTGATGATCCACGCACCCAAGAATTTCATGGGTCCCCAACTTCAAGATCAGCACTGCGTTGCGACGATGCTTATTTTCGTTCTTGATGATCGTTTCGACCGCATTAATTCGAGAGTGCGGGGAGGCGCGCGGTATTCACAGATGGCACAGCTACAGAGAGAATTGCTGGTGGAGAGTAAAATAGGGTCGGAGAGAATGGGAGACCCAAGCCTGGCTGAGCCTCTCAAAGCAGTGTTAGGTAAGGGGCCAAGAATAGAAGCATTGCTTAGGCCCGCTTGGAAGCCTCGACACGATGTTTCAAGTTGCTCATGTCAGCACCCTATTCTCATGCGACAAATTCTTATCCAACAGAATCATTGGAAAAGCGCCCTTGTTTTTGAGGGGAGCCTTGCCATCCAATGACTGGCATGGGAATGCACGCAACGGGATTGTTGCATCAGCCACATTCATTTGCGGTTGTTCCCTCTTCGGTGGGGGATTTGCTGCGCCTTGCTAACATGTTTTTCCAGATTTGGATAATGGTGTTGTTGTTTCTACATGCTGGAATTGATGATCAGAGATCAGAGTGTTTCTTATGTCTTGACATTCGTTGTTTTCTGAGTCTTTTTCTTGAGCGCGTCTTTCATTTCTTATAGTGTCCTTGATTGAGTGTATATCTCTGCCCACGACTAGGTCAGCGAGCTGCACAACATACTCAGCCAACCTCAGCCGCACTCAGCTCCCCGGACTGCAGCAATCACATAAGACGGCGTGCTCCCGCTGAGCACCTCGATTTCCTAAGGCCTCTTTCACGCGAAAAGCTATCAACAATACACCAAAAGGAATCGCGCATCGCAGCGCAAAGAATTGCAATCATGGCGGCAAATTCGTACTACTCACACCTTTCCTCTGAAGTCGACTTATCAGCTCCCCATTCGAAGCAATCCTCACCCTTGAAGCCAATGTTCCTAGTTGGAAATCACATGGTAGCCCAACACGACGCAGAAAATCAATTAGCATATGTGCGGAAAAAGGACGATGTAAGCTGGCTGCCCCTTTCCCCTACAGCACATAACTCACAACTAACAAGGCTGTCTCTAGCAATTAAAACGCTCCATCCGCGTCCTACGAGTAATATCGCGCCTCCTAGCCACCGGCCTCTCCCTCGCCGTTCTCGTCCCCATCTCAATGACGCTCTACAAATTCCTTCAAACGCAAAATGTTTACAAGGACGTACAGACACCAACAGGCATGGTGAACCGCACAGCCTGGGCCGCAAACACAAAATCATGGCCAACGTACTTGTACTTTGGCATCGCAGCAATGTCGTTCTTCATAAATCTCGGCACCCTCCTCGCCTACTTCCACTCCGTCAAAAGAGCAAACATCGTCTCTACAATAAGCACAGTCTTCAACGTCTTCATCGCCGCCGCCAACCTCATCGTCTGGGTCGTCGCTGCCGCAATATACAAGTACGAGAAGGAAGTGACGGCGAATGGAAAACACAATGATCTATGGGGGTGGACTTGTTCCGATGCCGCGGATGCGATCCAGCATGCTTTCAACGATCAGATTAGCTTTGATCATTACTGTACTGTGCAGAGTGCGAGTTGGTACATGGGGCTCGTGCAGGTCGGGGCCATGATTTTGAGTGTGATTATCATGTTGCTTGCCGGTAGGAGGAATAGCACGAAGAAGGTTGTCAAGAGGCGGACCAAGGAGTTTGAGGGCGATTATGGCGGACCGGGGAGTTATGGCGGTGCGCCTGTTTATGGGCATTAGGTTGCCTTTGGGTTTGCTTGGTGGACATTATGGCGTTTGGATGGGGTCATCATGTATTGGAAAATGGGATTGCATATCATCCTCGGATATTTGGATCATGGATATGGTCTTTGAATATTGGCGTCACGGATATGGTCCTCGGATATCCGGACCTTGGATATGGGCTATTGCTCGCTCTGGCTAGAGCATTGGACATGAGAATTTAGGCATGATTATATGAAGATAGGTTGTATTACCTTAATGGCGATCTGGATTTTGGTCATTTTGACCTCACCCTCAAGTTCAAGTTCGATATTTGGTATCGAGATCTTTTGACTCGGTCGATTTAAAGCTGAAACCGAAATCACCTGTGGACAACCACAGCTCAAAACTTTGGCCGCGATCACTTTGGCACTCACAAGGACAAGGCAAGGATACAATGAGAGAGTGATGATGAAGTTGGAAGCAAAGGATAGAAACAGCTCTTTTGAAATGGACGACCTAGCACATGATTCGTGGTTGGCTATATAATCATCCCTGAGAACCTCCTCATTTGCCTCATGTCATGAATAGTAACTAATGTACCTTCACAAAACCCACCCCTTCGACCCTTCTGTACCGCGACCCTAGGGCAGATTCGCCCTTCGCTGTCATCCTTTGCTTCAACGGCCTTGTATGCCTCGCCTCGTCACCATTGTCGGTGACATGGTACCGTATCAAGCTCGACTTGATCGTGCTGAATTGTGTTCGATCATCCCATACACTACCCCGTTCCGCACCTATAGAAAAGGCAGAGTGATGGAGTCGTCCAGGTAATCTCGAGTGTGGCTTTGCGGTGGGACTGGATGTAGTATTTTCGGAATTCGAATGAGGCAACGGCAGTGGCAGGGTGCGAGATCCACCACGGTGGATGGGTTCAGTAGACCCTGTATGAACAGGCCTGCGTACTGATCTGGATTGGGGGGGAGAATATTCTCTTCGAGGTCGGGCGGGGATTGTGAGTGAATTCTGGACGATGTCTTGGGCCCCTTGCAGGTCTTGGAAGTGCGGCGATATCTCGAAAGACTTGGATCGAGCATGTGGGTCGATTCTTTCAAATTTCAAGGTGGCGCTGACCTGAGTAGGAAGTGAGAGTCTCAACCGGTCGTCATGACTCCCCATTTGCTTTTGACGAGACAAGTCCATGGATGTTGGAGACAATTTCTCCTCAAGTGAACTCAACGCATCAACTTCGACTTCTCTTGGTTCGTCTGAATCCTCATGAGGCCGGTCACCAACAATCAAGGCCACACCCCGATGCTTTCGTAAAGCTCTTATCTCCAAAGCCCTCTTCCTCAATCGCTCTCGTGCATCGTGCTGTTGTCGCATATACGTATCCTTGCTCCGCATGTACGCTCCTCTCGACATGATGGATCTGTGAACTCTACCCCGCCATACATAGATTTTCTCGTCCAGCTCGTTAGCCACCGCCTCACCTTCCACACGTCCGACGATGTGCAGAATCCAACGAATACGAGACGTACTCACCCACTCGTTGTTCTCAAGTGGGCGAATGATGCCTGCCCTGACGAGAGCTCGACTCATGAGGGGGCGTATAGGAGATTGCCTTGCAACAAGATACCGGTAGGCAAGGTACACGTTGCGAAATATTTGACGGGAGCGGAGCGATCGCATTGTTTTTGGGCCAGACAATCGCCGAACACCTTGAGATCGTGAAAGGGCATCTGCAACAACGTGAACAAGAGTGTTTCGTGTGGGATGCAAATTGTTCTTAGGACTGTTCCGAAGATAGACTGGGACCGAGTTTGTGGGGTCCCTGTGGTTCAGCAGCTGGAAGACCTTGTAGGCAGACATTCCTCGTTCAATGAGCTTAGGAAGAAGTTCAGGGCTGCTTCCGATCCAAAGCCTTGCTTGTTGATACAATGCCAGCGCTGTCCAAGGCTCGGTTTGGGAAAGACTCTGTAAGAGACCTCCGAACACCTCAGGAATGATGCGAATCTGCGCGTATCTCCAGGTTCTAACAAGATCAAATACGCCTTGCGTTCCGTAGATCGTATGACAGAGCTCAACTATGGCAGTCATACATGGCTCGTAGTCATGTCCACGTCGCGCAAGAGCAATGACAAGGTCGGCGAAGTGATCCGTGCGTCTGACGAACGTTCTTGGCCTCAAGTCTGTGGTCGGTAACAGCCTAAGGTAGCACTCGAAATCCTTACGATTGGTGACGGACCACGAGCCTGCGCATAGACGTGGAACCCATGATTGGGCGATGATGCAAGAAGTTGTGAATGTAGGGAAATTTTTGAAATGTGGTGCCAAATCGTGGGGCGTAAAGTGCTCGGAAATCAGATTGTAGAAGTCGTCCAATTGTCGCGGATCTCCACGGAGTTGGAGGGCTGGTTTCAAAATCCAGCTACTGGTTTCTGTTCCTTCTAAAAGCATGGCGAGCCAGTCATTGATCAATGATTTCCAACTTGGAATGTCATCATAGATTGAGGGTTTCTGGTGTAAAAGCCTCGTCGTGGCTGAGAGCAGAATCTGTTTCTTCTTGCAAAGAAGCGCAATGATGTGAAGAAGGGTATTTCGGTTGGGGCAGTCTGCAGCATTTTTGATTTGAGCGTGGAGCGAGCTCACCCAATGTGCCAAGTGATGTCCAAGATCTGGCGCTTCGGAGATTGAGTGATGTCCCATGGGAAAAGCATGCTGATAAAGCTCCAATCTCAAGTTGTCTAAGGGGCGTCTCCAAGCTCCGTCTTCGATCAAGGCCATGGTCCTTGACAGCAAGCGGCGGGCGCAATGTGTCCAGACCGGTGTCACCCTGCAGGCCTTCATGCCCTCCCATATGCGTTGAATCGAAGCTTGGCTAATGGCTGGCAAGGCATGTAGAATATGGAGCAATTCCGTAGGCTCAACCATCCCCAGGGACAGGAGCTGTGGGAGAAGACGCTCGAAATCAGTGGGCACAGGTCGACCTTGGCCATGATAGTGAGTGACAAAGATGGAGGCATTTCGAACCTGTGGCAGGTTGAGGGTCGGGTCCTTCAAGAAGCCAAGCAGGTCACGCAGGGGAGCTCTATTTGCTAGCAAGGCCTCGAATGCGAGTTGGCTGTACTGTATGGGGCCCATGCCACTCATCCTGGCGCCATGAGCCAACATCTGTGCCCATTTCAGACTTCGCAGAGTCCCGAGCTGTGTTTTCAATAATGCCTGAGGATCCTTGTTTTGCTCTGTGTCGACTCGAAACTGGTTCAAGAACCTGGTAAAGGCCGAGTTCATTGTTGGTTGTGAGAGAGTTGTGGTTGTCGCTGTCGGCAATTTGTCTCGAGGAGCGGGAGGTTGCCAATTGAGCTCGTCCTGTCTGGGGGGCCCGCTGTAGAATAGAAGTCCTATGTCGAATGCCGATGGACTGCCCACGTCTGCAAGACCGACCATCCGTCTCTTTGCCAGTCTCCTCTGTGCCTCCATTGGTCCCGGGACGTTGCTCCCATATCGCTTGGTGGTTCGCGACACCCGTTGGAATCGATCGAAGGCGTTGTCGAGGATGTCGTCGGTGATCCATACTGCTGATTTATGAACTGACCGCGCAGCGTGTCTGCACGACGGAGCGACAGAGGGCATACAGTGTGGTCGTCATTCAATTGCGCCTTTGGAGTCCCTCCAGCTTGAATTGATGAGATGAAGGACCTCAGACATTCATAAGGCCCTGCCTAGGTGGAATTATTCGAGCTCCTACTACATGACTCCCTGACTCGCTCAAAGCATTCATCATTAATCCATCTCTCTTCGAGTCTTCTCTCCTTGCCTTGCTCCTTCAACATATCAAGACGTCTATCAACTCTTCAATTCATCGCCTCTCCATATTGAGATGGACAATTTGAATCCTCGAAAGGCCAACTCAATCCCTCAGCATATCAGAACCTCAAAGGTCACACATGTACAACCCTTGTACTCTGTAGTCACGTCCTTTGCCGTGCTTTGTCCTCGTATTGCTTGCTCCTCTCTCTCTCTTATCTCAAAAACAAGAGTGCAACCTCTCTTCCTCTGCTGTCGTCGATTGTTCTGTCCCGCGTCTTCGCCCAGCTGCACACGAACGTCATTTCGTTGCTGATCGCATCCCCTGCACGCCGAGAGATCCCCAGTCCACTATCTAAAGAGCCTGTCTCGTTTTCTGCTTTCCCGACCCGACCGAATAAAGCTTTATGTTAGCTCAATCGATATACTGCTCCTCTAGCTTCTAGCCCATTCCTGTGCTGACAACCAAGAGAATGATTGACAAGCTCGGTGGGCATGTTGATCTGGAGGACAAATCGGACCATGGAGCGCCATCGTTCCCCGTTGAACATACGTTGGAACCGGCAGCTTTCACAATCGACCACATTGCGGAAGCCAAGTTAGTGCGAAAATTGGACATATTCATCATTCCAATCGTAATGCTGCTGTATCTTTTCAGCTTTCTAGATAGGTAAGAACGCAATGAGAAAGTACATCATGCGCATTACGACAATCGAAATGCAAGTCGCAGAGCAACCAGGTCCTGTTCGTATTCACGATTTCTCTGGAGAATACAAAGGGAATTCTACCAGAAACCTTGATTGTTCAAAACATCTGCGAGCTCTACCAACATTTCCAGCATCGTACCACTGCTAACTTCATTCTGCAGAGTCAACATCGGAAATGCTCGGTAGCTCATCCCTTCTCGCGATAGAGTGATTGTACTAAACAATACAGCTTGTACGGCATGGAAAAGGATCTTGGTTTGAAAGGCAACCAGTACCAAACAGCTGTATCACTTCTCTTTGTGACATACATTCTCAGCGAGGTATAGTCTCACAAAATCAAACCTGTTTGTAGTCGATGACTAAAATTCCGGGCAGCTTCCATCAAACCTGGTCTTGAAGAAATTTCGACCCTCAAGATGGATCTCCATACTTTGCACCTGCTGGGGAATAGTACGTGGAAGAACTCTCTATAGCAAATTTGTACTGACAAGACTGATCAGATTGCTACATTGACTGGTATCGTTCAAAGCTACGGCGGCCTCATCGTATGTAGGCTCCTACTCGGTGCATTCGAAGGAGGTATGTCAGATTCGTGTGGCTTTCGCAAGTATGGAGCTCACAAAATATCTAGGACTTTTTCCCGGAATGGCCATCTATCTCACCATGTTCTACAACAAAAATGAGCTCGCCTTGAGAGTTGGTTATCTATTCGTGAGCGCCGCAATTGCAGGCGCATGTGGCGGCCTTCTTGCGTTTGCTATTGGGCATATGGATGGTATCGCCGGGCAATCAGGTTGGCGCTGGATCATGATCCTTGAAGGTGAAGCTGTATCACTCACTTACTTCAACTTTCAAAAACTAATCACCATATAGGCATCCCGACCTTCGTCCTCGGCATTGCGACCTGGTTTTTCTTGGCAGACTCACCCGAAACAGCTTACTACCTCTCCGCTGAAGAGAAAGAACTCATGATATTACGTCGTAGCCGAGAACTCGGCCAAACCACATCCGCCCAGGAATTCCATGTTGAGGACGTGTACCACGGCCTAAAAGACTGGAAAATCTACGCGTTCTGTGCTGGCCAGTTTGGAGCCGACACCATGCTGTACGGCTTCAGCACATTCCTTCCAACTATAATCAAAGGAATCAATCCGAAATGGTCATCAGCTATTGTCCAGGTCCTGACGATTCCATGTTACGCCCTTGGAGCTTTCACGTATCTGGTGGCAGCCTGGATTTCGGATCGGTACCAGAAACGAGGAATCCCTACCGTCACCCTAGCATTGGTCAGTGTCATCGGCTACGCCATGCTCATGAGCGATAGTAGCAACGGAGTCCACTACGCCAGATGCTTTCTGGTAGCCATGGGTCTTTATGTTGCTGTTGGTATCCCCTTAGCCTGGCTGCCTTCCAACAATCCCCGGTATGGTAAAAGAACGACGGCTACAGGGTTGCAGTTAACGATCGGCAACTGCTCTGGAATCATGGCTCCATTTGTAAGTCTCAACTCATATCTCACATAATAGGCTGACAAGACTAGCTATATCCAACCAAAGAAGGGCCCAGGTATATCAGAGGTCATGCGGTGACCTTGGCTCTGGTTGCAATGTCTGCCATTGTCTACGGGCTTATGTCTGTCTACTTCGAAAACGCCAACAAGCGACGCATGCGAGGCGATGAGGATGCTAAGGTTGCGGGGATGAGCGACGAAGAGATTGATGAGCTTGGAGATCGAAGTCCTAGATTCATGTACGCTGCTTGAGGCGCAAACGATGCCATCTATGGTATAAGAGTAAGGATCGATATTGAGAACGACAGTGTTCGTAAAAAAAACCGTAACTGGGAAACATTCTCCCACACCTCGCGACGAATCGTCATGACTGACTCGGGCGGCCTCCACTCCCCCGCATTTTGACCCCAAGACGGAAATTGTGTCAGCTGACATGATATCGACTCCTCTTTTGCTGACTCTCTGCATCTCATCTCACTGACTCTCTTATTCTTCAAACTTCATACTTCTCGTTTCTTCCTTTCAAGCCTTCTCGTCTAATTAGATAGCTCGCAAGTCAAAATGACGGATCTTTCGAAATTGGTTAACAGAGCGGTTGTGTACTCTAACCCACCATCTCTGAGTTCAGAGATCATTGAATCCTCAGTACAAGAGCCTGGACCTGGTGAAGTACTAGTGAGACTGTCAGTGATTCCGAGTATCACCTATACGAAATCAAGAAGCGAATTTCCTAACCACATAATAGATTATACTCTGGCGTGTGCCACACCGACTACGGCTTCTGCACAAATTCCTTTGCAACTGTCCCCTTCCCAACTCCAAAAGGTAACATTGACTTTCCAAAAATATTCGGGACTTCTGCTTCTAACAACAACACCAGGCCAAGTTGGCGGCCACGAAGGCGTAGGAAAAGTCGTCGCTCTCGGTCCCGGAGTCTCGACTCCTAGCATAGGAACCCATGTAGGCGTCAAATTCTCTGCGGACGCCTGCCTCTCCTGCTCAAACTGTCTCGAAGGCGGGGAAACAACATGCTCCACCCCCTCTGCCCAAAAAATATCTGGATACTTCACCCCCGGCACTTTTCAGCAATACCTCTGTTCATCAGCCAAGTATGTAACGCCCATCCCGGAGAGTATCGCTCAGAATGAAGAGTTACTTGCTGGAGCGAGTCCGTTGATGTGTGGTGGTGTGACTGTGTATACGGCGTTGAAAAGGGCCGGGGTTAGATTTAATGACTGGGTTTTGATTTGTGGTGCTGGTGGTGGTCTTGGACATCTCGCTATCCAGTACGCCAAAGCTATGGGTGCGAGAGTTTTGGGTCTTGATGTTGGTGGTAAGCAGTCTTTCTGTGAGAATCTTGGTACAGATGCCTTTTTGGATTTTACGAAGTTTGGGGAGAAGGAGTTGGAAGAGAAAATCAAGGAGATTACTGGAGGCGGGGCAAGGATCATTCTGCAATGTTCGAGCAGCGTGAAAGCTTATGCAATGGCGGTTGGGTGGTTGGGCTTTAGAGGGACGTTGGTTTGTCTTGGGGTTCCGGAGGGGGAGGAACCGCCGATTGGGGGCGCGAAGGTGGGAGTTATGATTGGGAATGAGTTGACCATCTTTGGTATGTTTCTCTCACCTTTCGAAGAAGCTGTTGCTAATGTGGGTAGCTATCAAATCTGGAAACCGGGTTGATGCGAAGGAATGTTTGGAGATTGCTGCGAGGGGATTGGTGAAGACGCATTATCAATTGAGAAAAATGGAGGATTTGACGGATATTTTCAAGGAGATGGAGGAGGGTAAGATCAATGGACGGGTTGTGATGGATCTGAGATAATCATCAACTCCGGAGAAGGAATATCCTCGATGGGCTTTCAAACCACAATTCTACTCCACCTTCGCCAAATGAGGCGGTTCAATTACCCCAGTCTGTCCCGTGATCCTCCCATAATGCTCTACCCTCCTATGCCTCCCAAAATCAAAAGTCCTCTCCTTATGCGGCCTACAAGCCTCCAAATCACACTCCGCGACCACAACCTCATCCTCTTCCGTCAAACACTCAGCAACAATCCTCCCATCAGGATCAACAATCCCACTCCCCCCTATCAAGCCAAACTTCCCATCATCTCTCCCACACCTCGCCGCACTAACACTCCAACACCCATTCGTATACGAATAATTCTGCATCACAAGCTTATGATGGAAAAGCGCCAATTTTTCTGCTTCGACTGGATCTTCATCCTTCCCCTTCCCCCACATCTCCGGCGCAAATCCAGCAGTGTTATACCCACAAAAGACGACTTCAACGCCTTGCAGACCGAGGACGCGCCATGATTCGGCCCAGCGACGGTCGTTGCAGATTATGATTCCGAAAATTGGTTCGCCTCTTTCTGGAGAGTAGGGCATGAGATTGGGAACGCGGAAGGCTTCCCAGCCTAGATTTCCGGGTTTGAAGTAGCGTTTTTCGAGTTGAGATGTCGTTTCTGGATCTTCGAAGGGTTCAAAGTCTCCGGGCAGGTGGATTTTGCGGTATTTGGAGAGGATGGAGCCGGTTTTGGCGTGGTAGTAGATACTAGAATTGAAGCAGTTTGCGCCATCCATGCCTAGTTTTGCGGTTCGGGTTGAGGGATCTGCTTCCGCGAAACCGATTGAGACGTCGATTTTTAGTTCTTTTGCCCGGGTGAAGAGAGGTGCTGTTTGGGGGGATGTTGTTATGTCGCCGTGTTCGAAGAAAGAATCTAATTCGGGGTCTGTGAGGAGATATCGTGGGAAGAATGTTGTGAATGCTAATTCGGGGAAGAGAGCGACTTGGGCGCCTTGAGCAGCGGCTTTCTCAAGTAGAGATACGAGACGCTTCATTGTGTCTTCTCGTAGCGAAGTACGATGGACGGCGCCAACCTGGCACGCTGCGATCTTGACAATACGAGGCATAGTGTTTTTATCAACTTTGAATGAGTTTGATGTGAGAAGACGGTAAATGTTATCAATGCAAATGTCTATCTGAAGAAAATTGAAGTAGACAAGTGAACAGCCGAAGGAGCGAAAGATAATAATTGAAACTCAAGAGTGGAGGATGTCATGTCCAAATTGGGTAGGTAAGTTACGATAAGGGCATCGATATCGGCCACCGGCAGCATCCATCCGTCTTTATCTCATCAGCGAATGTCAGTCTTCTACCGCACATGAAGGGATATTCTTTCGTGCAACACATAGTACTTAATCGTGCTCGACGTCCTCACAGTTGACCTACGGGGAAACGGAGGACATTGTCGACTCCGAATGCCGATCTCGGACAAGTTTCGTCCAGCCAACGTCCGTGGATTTGACCGACCATCAGTTCGGAAAATGCCCTCCCGCATTTAGTAATTAGATACGTTCAATGTGAACATAGTGTGAGTATGCACTGAGGTGGATTTCAAAGCGTCTAAAAGACATGAGAAGAATATATATGCTGTTTGCCATAGTTGAAAACATCATGTCTTCAGCTCCAGTCATTTCTTCGACCTTTAACCCACTCGATACCGATCGCAAAGCAGTATGGCTCCATCACGGCTAATTCTTCGCCTCAAAGCACTTTTCATGCGCAAAGTGAATGAAATAGCTTCCTTCTTGGACCGTCGATTTTCATCCGCGGGAAGATATCCAGCTTCAAAGCCCAAATTCACCATTTCGATTCGCTCTACCATCGCCAAAGTACCTGGCCAGATTCTTTTGTTGTTCTACGGACCCAGCACTTTTAGCAGGAAAAAGCCAGCCAGCCAGAATCACACATCACCAGGATTTCCGGTCGTGATCAACTTTCATGGTGGTGGTTACACGATTGGTGCCCCGAACAACTATGCACGATGGGCTACTGCTGTGACTGAGAAGGGAGCAGTATTCATCAGCGTTGATTACAGACTGGCACCGGAATATCCGTTTCCTATTGGTATCGAAGATGGTGTGGATGTTGTTCTCTGGGTGAAAGCACATGGCCGGGAGTACGGGCTGGATCCATCCAGAATCGTAATCAGCGGGGCCAGCGCTGGTGGCAACCTGTCTTTCACTATTGCCTTCAGGCTATTCGAAGAGCTTCGGAGGAGGGGGGAGACCGTTTCGAATATTTCGCAAATCCTGGACGGCATCATTGCCTTCTATCCAAGCACAAACTGGACTCAAACTCGCGAGCAGAGACTTCTCTCCAACAAGGCTCCCGATAGACCAGCAAAGCAAACGATTCCAGATTTCCTGTTTCGCCTTTTCGAAGACTCATATTTCTATCCGATGGATGGATTGGACATGTCATTGAAGTTTCTGTCTCCCGGACTCGCTTCGCCTCAGACGCTCCAAGAGGCACTTCCGGATAAGATCGCCATCTTTACTTGTGAATGGGATCAGTTGTATGCTGAGGCGGAAGAGTTTCGAAGAGTGCTCACTGTCCAGGGAAAGCAAGTTGGAGGCAGGCGATCATGCGTGGGACAAAGTTCCAAGTTTCAGAGCCCAAAATCCAAAGAGAGATGAGATGTACAGTGAAGCAGCGGCACAGTTAGCCAAAATGGTTGGCAAGGCCGATTGATTCGCCGCTACGTCAGATCCAAGGCCAATATCAAAAGGACATAGTGACATTTTCGATTGCGTGGATATTTAGCTGTACTAGAATTAATGGTGCCTCCGAGATGTGTCGGCAACTCTTCCCTTCCTTTCGAACATGCACAATTGAACTGATAACTGCACTCCAGTCTGGTTATAATTATAGGGCGATTTTCGACTTTGCGGCGACTTAGGACGGAGGGAGAGGCCTGTGACTGACTGGCTTTCCTAGAGTCATCCTTTGAAGTTAGTGCCTCAAAGTTATTTCGAAGTTTGTGTGTTGCATTGAAACAAGGAAAAGGATGTAGGCGAGAAGGGAGTTGCTGATAGATATTCACGCCGGCATGCCGATTTCGGAGCACGACCTTATCGAGGACCTGGGTCGATAGACATTCAAACATCTTGAACAAATCTCTCTTGGACAGTAACATAGCTAACCCTTATTCCTAAGCAGATAATATCCCAGTACTCTGTTTGGGGATTACTAATTATAATCTACATACGCGATCGCACGCAATTCCACACCATATCTCGTCAGAATGAGATGTAAGACAATCGACAAAACAACCACTTTTGGACGCGACGACGGTCGAAATGCTCCTTGAGTTGCCGGAGGAGGGCTTCAAAGTACTCCCGCTCGTCTTGTCTCACATATTTGCCAGATGACGACCAACATGTCTCGGTCTAAGCATTCCGCTGATGGTTAGAATCAGTCTTTAATTGCTTCCACTCCTCTGGCGTGTAATTTGTAGAAGTTTGTATACAGCGGACGCCTTATATTACCCCCTCCAGCCTCTTCCTATCCGACCAGGCTCTCCTAAACTTGTCTCTATGGCGTCTCCATCATCCTCTACCACCGATCAAGAACCGCTCCTCCAACGACCCCTATCCCCGAGCAGTAGCATTGGTAGTTACGACAGCATTTCAAAGTCTGCCTACGATGAAGAAGAAATACCACTCAGTAATAGCAATCTTCTCGACCGGTCGGTGGAGAACGATGTTCTCCCAGAATCAGCCGTCGTGGGCCGGAATTTAGGATGGAGCAGCGCCTACATCTTGATCATGTCCCGCGTCATAGGCAGTGGCATTTTTGCAACTCCTGGTGCCATCTTACAATCAGTTGGGAGTCCAGGAATCACACTATTGTTATGGATAGCAGGCGCTTTGATCGCATGGCTGGGCTTAGCAATTAGCTTGGAGTATGGTTGCATGTTGCCCAGGAGTGGAGGTTGGCATATCAGTCAGACTTGACTTGAATTGATGCTGACCAGACGAAGGTGACAAAGTCTACCTCGAATTTGTCTATCGACGTCCTCGGTATTTAGCTTCGGTGCTTATCGCCGTTCGATCTGTCCTACTCGGATTTACCGCCTCCAACTGCATTGTTTTCGGGGAGTACATTTTGTATGCTCTCAACCGAGAGCCCTCGCAACTCGAAGGCAAATTACTTGGCCTTGGGCTGCTCACCACAGTCGTCATTATTCACAGCTGTTTCTACAAGACAGGAATCTTCATACAAAATGTCCTCGGCTGGGTCAAGATTGCGTTGGCTGTTTTCATGGTGTTTACAAGCTTGTTCGTTGTCTTGTTCAGACGCAACGAGGGTACGAAGTCCGCAATGGCGCCCAAGATTGATAGCAGTTATCTCTGGGAAGGTTCCGTCTGGAATTGGGGAGTAATCTCAACTGCCATGTTCAAGGTTTCGTATTCTTATGCCGGCCTTTCTAACGTCAACAATGTTCTCAACGAGGTCAAAAATCCGGTCAGAACGCTCAAATCTGCAGCCACCACCGCTCTTATAACCTCTTGTTTCCTCTATTTACTGGTCAACATCGCCTACTTTTTGGTGGTCCCGATTGAGGAAATCAAACATTCTGGCGAACTAGTCGCTGCCCTATTCTTCGAACGTGTTTTCGGCGCAAAAGTAGGAAAGGTTTTGCTGCCTCTGGCCATCGCGACGTCGGCAGCAGGGAATGTGATGGTTGTGACATTCAGTCATGTAAGTGCGATGGCGGAAGGAATGTGTGGGAACTTTCTGACTCCAACAGGCTCGTGTTGTGCAAGAAATAGCACGTCAAGGGTTTCTTCCCTTCGCAGGGTTCATCTCTTCATCGAAACCATTTGGAGCACCAATGGGTGCTCTGATCACGCATTACATCCCTTCTTTCCTAGTTATCGCTATCCCTGCCGCCAATATCTACTCTTTCATCCTTGACGTTGAGGGCTATCCGGGATCATTCTTCTCCATCGCTAGCTGTGTTGGCTTGATCTGGCTCCGATATAAGAGACCAGATTTGAAGAGGCCGTACAAGGCCTTTCTTCCAGCAGTTGGATTTTCAATTGTGCACTCCATCTCAGTGATACTCGCTGTGTTTGTACCACGCGAGGGTTTGAATTGGAGACAGCACCTCTCCGCAATCAGTTATGCGTTTGTAGGAACATCTATGTGAGTTTGCTGTCCTCTTTTCCACACTCAGCTAACAATTTTACAGTCTTTTTTTTGGCGTCGCATATTGGTACATCTGGACAGTATGGAAGCCGCGAAGGAATCGCTGCACTCTAGAAGAGACAGTAGCCATTTTAGAAGATGGAACGACAGTCACGAAACTGGTACAAGTACCTATAGGATCAAAGGCTGTCCCGACATCAGAGGAAGTAGCACGCGATCAATGATGTGCTGTGAGAGGGAGGATTCGCGACTTCTGCATTATAGAGCGGATCCAATAAACTAAACCATTCACGAACTATACGACTTGCTTGTGCCATTCTGCCGAGCTCTCCTTTTGATTTCAAAGAAAGTCACAAGGTTTTGTTCCGCGTTTACCAGATGAGGGGCTGTTATCACGAGATCGTTGAGTGATCATCGTCTAGTGGTCGTCGCTGTTGGGGTCGTTGGCTGACGACATGGAATAACAACGACAACCTTTATGTTTCTCCTAAAAGTTCGCGGCGTGGCATGCTTTATGCATGTATTGCGTGCTAAGACGATGATCACATTACAAATCTGGACGTCGTGCCAGACATGCCGTTGCCTGAAGGCATATATAGCTTTCGAAACCAATTCAGGCAGCCAGTTCTTCATCCTGAGCCTTCTTCTTCTTGACGGCACAACATCATTATATTATAACCATGGCTACCGCAGTGCTTCAACAACAATCACCTGTCAATAAGCTCGACCAAGTCGTCGAGCCTCTTGCACAAGAGGGCAAGGTTGTGAAGAATGATGTTGACACGGAACTACATTACTACGATGATCCCGAGGATGGAACTCCACCGGCTCTTTCTTATGTTGGGTGAGTTTCGCTGAATTTTGATTGAATCTCTGATGCTAAGATTGATAATAGTAAACCCCAGACATATGTACGACCTCACGCCACTGTAAGAGCAATAATCCACGATATTTCTGGCGATGAAGACAAGTACACTTTGGACAGCCACGGTTTCCAATATGTGAAACATGAAAGTGTTGAGAAGGAGTTTGATGATCAAGAGAAGATCAAAGAGCAGTATTACCCTGAGATTGCACAGTTGTTGAAGGATTCGTGAGTAATCAGCCATTTGACCTAGATTTCATTCGTAAACTAAATTTCGGGACAGAACGGGAGCCTCCCGCGTCTTCATCTTCGACCACACAATCCGCCGCGCACCAATCGATAATCGGGATGGCACATCTGGAAAGATAGCGCGTGGTCCTGGATTCCGCGTTCATATTGATCAAACGTATAAGGCTTCTGAGAATAGGGTGAGATATCATCTCCCTGATGAAGCTGACGAGCTTCTCAAAAAGCGTTTTCAAATCATCAATGTGACTCCTCCTGTCCAGCCTCCACTGCTCACCCACTCACTCACATCACCACAGGTCTGGCGTCCCATCCGCACCATCCTCCGCGATCCCCTCGGTCTCGCCTCCGCCAACTCAGTCCCCGAATCCGACCTAGTGCCCGCCAAACTCATCTACCCCGACCGCGAGGGCGAAACATTTGCGGTCAAACCTAATCCTGAGCATCGGTGGTATTTCAAGTTCAAGCAAACACCGAATGAGCCGCTGTTTATCAAGTGTTTTGATTCGGTGGAGGATGGGAGGGCGAGGCGGGTACCGCATTCGGCGTTTGTTGATGAAAATTTTGTTGCGGAGAAGGTGAGGGAGAGTATTGAGGTGAGAAGTTTGGTATTTTATGATTAGGCTGTGATGTAATTGATTGTGGTGGGTGGTGAGCTTTTGCAAGTGATCAGCTCAAACAAATGCTACGCCCTTTGAACATCTCAGGTGAGGCTGGCTCGAAGTCTTCCGTCTCTTTCAATTTGACAATTTCGGACTCCCACATGTAATGCACGATACCACTCTTTCAGTGACATCAAGCTGCTCGTCAAAAATTATCATGTTGCGCGCAATCGGAAGACATGTGATTTCTCGCTTGTTCTTCAGAAGATGCTCGAGACGTGAACCAGCTGAAGGGCTTCGTATGTACACGATATCAATTGAAAAGATGTTGTCTGTTACTTGCAAACAAAAATACCAAATGCGGTTCGTAACACCACTAGGGTATGTGACTCAAGATACTGAAAGGTTGATTTCAAAAATTCTGTGCCCATGTGCAGGACAGGTTGTAGTAAGGTCTAATAAGTTGTGAAGCCCTTTTCAAGTCCATCGAACTGTTTTATGTCTTCCTCATCAAGTTTTCGCTTCGTGCAATGAAGAACAGCGGTCCCAGTTTGCATCTACACATCCGCCATCGCAGTTTTGATGGAGCATGGTTGGATCGCTCTCGATAGGTGAGTATACTCACTAATCTCAACTCATGGAGAAGTGTCGTTAAAATCAATATCTTCTCGCAAGCAAGCAAGGCAAAAGCTTAGGAAAACACAACTTCTTCAAACAGAAGATAAAGAACGAAAAATTGAAATGAGGCAAGAAAAAGGCCAGAAGCCGCCATCGTTCCCTTGTATATTGAGATTGTGGTGGCTGAGCCAGCACTGCCTAATTCTGCGAGCGATGCATTTGCGCGAAGTACCAGTAAAGCATCGCCTCTCGTTTCTACCACACCCAGAAACAAAGGGGCCCTCGAACAAAAGAGAGCAAAGTAATAAGCATTGAGGGAGTTTCTAATGGTGAAGCAGAAAAAGAGAGAAGAGAAATGGAGAAAGACGTTTGGACAAATCTATGTACATGCTTAAACACCCTTGTCAAACACGTGCATGCCACATCCAAATCGGGGTTGTTCAAGTTATGGACCGATGCTTAGAATGAGCTCTGTTGGGATGATGATTGAAACGAGGGGCAGATACAATGTAGCAACGAGTTCATCAAATCAAACTACTTCACACGATCACACTCTTCGTACCTGATAAGATGGTCAATAAATTCAGAAGTACAATCAAAACTGCCAGGAGGTATCGCTATTGGCAGAAAATCAAATACCTTGAATCGGTCTCAGATTTTTCCATTGTTCCGCTATTTCTATGGCTATATCTTCGTAAACTTGCATCATGTGTCTAATATCTCTCAATCAACCATATCCTCCTATCCTCATCACTCATCTTGCCAAGCATCTCTTGCTCTGCCTTCTTCATGATTAGGAAATTCTTCACCAAGTCCTCAGCCAGTGCCTCTTTAAGCGAAGAATCCGCATCTAGAGCTCTCATCGCATCATCAATACTTCCTGGTAGTCTTTGACTGATACCGTATTCAACCCTCTGAGCTTCGTCAAGTCTTGCCGTATTATCTGCCCCTCATCGTTAGCGCCATCATCATGGATCATGAGAGACAAGCAAGAAACTCACAAGGACAATCCTTCAACTTCAACTCCATCTCTTCCCTCAAACCCAGCAAACCAGCCGCCACAAGTGCACCGAGCACAAGATACATGTTAGCAAATCCGTCCAGGCACCTGACCTCCCACCTCCTCTCTGCCGCTTTCCGAAGTGGCACTTCACGATTCTGCGTCCCCCAAGCAACCCACACACCACCTGACCAATGATCCTCACCAATGCGATCATAACTTTCTTTTTCGGGTAGCGCGAATGCGCAGATAGCGTGAAGATGAGCTAGTACACCAGCCCAGAATTGTGATTCTTTCTGGTCGAGAATGTCAGAAGTAAGCGTGGAGGAATTGAGTGAGATGTGAGCATGTGCCCCTGAGCCGGAGATGGGAAAGGGGTGAGGGTGGAGCGTCACGCGAAGACCGTGTGACTCTGCAATGGTTGATATCACCTGACGTGTCTGGTACAGCGTGTCGATTGCTTGAACTGGTGGAATAGGTGGAAGAATGAACTCATACGCTGGATGAGATTCGGAATGCATTCCTTGTAGCTGGATACCGATTGCCGTCAAAGCTTCAGATATTTCGAGAACTATTGGTAGGAGATTCGTCCATTGATCCGCACTCATGGTGCCCCAAGCATGCGTATTCGTTAGTGGAAGGTATGGATCTGATGGCTTTTCTGGATTGCGTTTGAGGAAGACGCATTCAATCTCAAACCCGACGAGTAGGTCGGTCGAGTGCTCAGATTCAAGTTCCTCGAGGTAAGTCTTCAGATGACATCGTGCACATTCTTTGATCGGAGCGCCGTTGACATCGCACCAACAAGACATGATAGTTGCCGCTGGCATCGGAGCTCTCCAAGCCGGTCGAAGGCTTTCTAAATCTGGTTCCACATATATCTGCCCAGTCGTATTCACTGCCGCGGTGACAGTGTCGTTTTGAAGCGTCCCAGTGTTCCCTTGAGCAATCGAGATCCTGTTACCGCTGTTCATCATCTTGTTGAACTCTATAGCTGGATAGATACGTGATCGAAGTTGCCCCATGTAGTCCAGCCATTGTACAAAGACGAATCGAATGTCGGGATTCAGCTTCATAAAGCTGTTCCAAATCCGAATATCATATATCGATTCGGTTGATTTGGAGCCTCGAGAACCAACCAGAGGTAAGCTTTGCGAAACGAAAGCCTTTTCTCCTACTTGAGGCGGGTAACCAAGCT
The DNA here is from genome assembly GCA_023078705.1 of Venturiaceae sp. KMAF11. Lineage (NCBI taxonomy): Eukaryota > Fungi > Ascomycota > Dothideomycetes > Venturiales > Venturiaceae > Venturiaceae sp. KMAF11. The sequence continues at coordinate 632,550 of JALGOQ010000015.1, forward strand.
TGTATAGTTCGTTGGAGCTATTGAACATTAAACCTGTTGCCAATGCTATTGCCTGGCGCTCGGATAAATCGTTCTCTTTCGCATATTCCACTAGAACCTATGATGCCACAAATATCAGCCACTAGGCATCTCAAATCAGGAGACGTGAGACCTACCTCTTCAAGGACCTCTCTGAATTGTTTATTTGCCAGCCAATATGTCTCAGGAAAGAAATGGCCATCCGTGGACCACAACAACTTGTTGTACGGCACCAGTTCGAGAGCCTGCCTCAAGACTTGCATCTCTCCATCTCTGCTCAGCATAGGAAACACCTCTCCAATATCGAGATAGGCATTCTTGAAAGTGCTAGCTAGGTATCCAGCCTCTCTTGTGTAAGGATATGCGGAGTGCAAGAGGACAAAAGGCACTTTGGGATACTCTTCGATGACTGGTTGTAGATAAGCCGGGTTTGAGCGTAGCAAGTCGATATCGCTGTCTCCCAGACCAGTGTGCAATTGTAACGGCTTCGACTGTCCCTTCTCGACTCGAGAAGTAAGGGTCTCTAAAGTCTTCAAAACAAGATAGTCGTTGACGTGCTTGCTGTCGACGCGATATCTTTTTTCGGTAACCGAGCGTGTGATGTAGCGTTCAAATGGTTCTCCAATCTTTCTGAGACAGTGCTCGTAGTCAGGTTCTATGTCAAGCCCAGATCTGTAGCAAATGACAGACTTGAATCCCGCAACTTCTACGTCGTCAATGGCTTGGTGAATCTGTATTTCAAATCTTTCCGTAAACAGCAGAAAAGTGTCGGCCATAAACTCTGCCACACCCAAATCCTCTTCGGAAGCCCCTCTCACGATACCTTCCATCAAATTTTCGGCCAGAGTTTCGATCCTCAGAATTCTCTTCGATGGCGCCAGAGTGAATTGGTCATGATAGTCGTAAGGATGCATCGATTGCGGATTGCCTAATCCATCATCGATAAGAATCGAATAAGTTCCTTTCAAACATTTCCGAATCAATCCATCCAAATCAGAATCGATCCATTTCTGGCGTTCTTCGAGACAATCCCATTCTTCCTCCGGCCCGTCGTATTCGTAGAGCTCTTTCAACTGATTCCATGCTCTTAGATGTGGCAAGGAGTAATAAGTGTCTTCCAGCGCTTCACCTGCAGCTTCGGTCGTGATGCTTTCAAAGGGGTGGTTGGCATATTCTGACGGACGCAGGAGATTGTGAGCGTGGTTGTCGATGACCTAGAGAGATTCTTTTAGGATGTCACTGATATGTTGTTTCTTCTTAATATATACCGGACAATTGCGGATCGTAGCTCGAAGCGCTGGAAAGTCGGCCATCCTGAGTCACTGCAACAACCCTCTTAACAATTCACTTCTAGGCAAAGATAATAGAGTTCAGAGAGGGGTAGTCTATAGAAGTCGCTATCTGTCATGCTGATAAAGACGCCGAAAAGGAATCATGCATGGCCAAGATTGTCCCGTTGAGCTTTCCGATTGCATGATTGCATCACTCTGGATCACAAAGACATCAACCATGCAGCTCTCGTATTTCGCCATGTCTTCCTCTATATATCTCTTCTCAAGCTTCATAACTTCAATTGATCCAGACTGATATCACATTAATCTATTCAGAAGAAGCTTCCTCTGCTTAATCGATACTCCAACCGAAACAGCTTACTCAAGCTACCCCTCCACGATACGATACTCGAGATACCCCACTATACCACCCTCAATACCACCAAAATGGGTAAGAATGTTTTAATTGTAGGCGCAACGCGTGGCCTCGGAAAATCCCTCCTAACCCAGTATTCAACATCTGGCAACACCGTCTACGGCACAGCCCGTAAAGAACCACCCTCGAACCTCTCCTCGAACCCAAACTGGATCACAAACGTCGACCTCTCTACCCCCTCCGCAGGTTCAGAAATAGCAAAACAATGGCCAGAAGCAAAATCAATCGACATCCTCGTCCTCACAGCTGGATACTTCGGTCTCGAAAGTTTCGAGAAACCCGATTGGGAGAAGGAATTGCTTATGTATAAAACATCTGCGATGGGACCCGTCTTCCTCGTCCACCATCTTTTCAACGCAGGACTATTGAAGGAGGGATCGAAGATTATTCTCGTATCCTCCGAGTCCGGCTCGATAACGCTTAGGCATGAGAGTGAAGGAGGAGGAAACTACGGACACCACGCTTCCAAGGCAGCGGAAAACATGGTGGGCAAATTACTTAGTCTCGATTTGAAGGACAAGGGCGTGGCAGTAGGAATAGTACACCCAGGTTTCATGCGAACAGAAATGACGGCCGGAGTTGGGTTCGACAAGTACTGGGATGACGGCGGAGCTGTGACGCCAGATGAGGCTGCAAAGTCTTTGATAGAATGGATTGACACGTTCGATATCTCCAAGACGGGCACGTATTGGGCACCACGCGGACCTGCGTAAGATCACCACTCTCGTTATCCTCTTCCCGTTACTGACATCTTTTAGTGACATTGGAACTGCTGAGCCGACGCTGGGCCCAAAGAGCAAGCTGTCGACGCCTCTTGAGCTGCCGTGGTGAAGCCCTGCAGCATGTTCCTAATGAAGTTGTGGAATAGTGGCGAATGAAAGACTCAAGGATTTTTGTCCAACCAATTATTGAATCCGGCCTTTCACAGAAGATGTATATGTTTAAAAGATGTAAAAGCATTGAAACCAACCCGACCAATGTCACGAAAAGTTGAACACTTCCAGGGACATGATCCGAGCCATCGTAGTATTGAAACTTTCCGATCCACTTCCTTCCTCCGATATCAGCAGTTCTATGCTTTGGGAATCCGTATTTCAAAGAGTGATCCATCTCGCAAGATTATCACGAAATGCAAGTTCTTTCAATACATCCCTTCAAATATTTTCAAAAGAAACCTCAAACAAAATCAACACCACCATAAACTTTACTTTACAAGCAGACCACAATCAACCATATTCTTCAAAGATCCATATAATTATTCATTACCTGGCATAGAGCCAATGCCACAATTACTTCATCAATTCAGTTCCACCCTTGAGAAGCCAAAATCAATATAACATCCACAACTCGACATCAGTATCGATATATTCCTTGCAGAATCCTTTTTCAAAATCGCCAGAAATCTTGAGATTGTGCTGATAAAACAGGCAATACCCGAGTTATTGTGCTCGCTCAGAAGATGAAGGGGACAGATGTATTATCACCCACAACAACCCATCTAGGTTGTCTTGATTCTAGGAATTCCCAATTCCGGCTTCGTGGCACCGATTCTTACTACACCAATTTAACCCATGGTCAAGAAGTGGATAGAGAGGAGTAACCACCAACGACGGAGAGCCACGCGTTCAATTCGCACTACGCAACAAGACGGCAGACCATGTCAAAGAAGTGGATAAGTAGCCACGACATCAGAAGACGAGCGAACGGACAGACACGCGTACACCATGACGAAACTAGTCTGCACTCGCTCAAAGAAATAGATATAAAGCTTGTCTGTCTGTCTGTCCTTAAAAAGTTATGTACAAGGACCTCCTCATCAAACAATAAACAACACAATTTTAGGAGAAAAAAATCTGACCCACTCGCTTCACGAGAATCTTTCAACGGAAAGCTAAGACAGGCACGATAAAAAAGCACAACGCCCAACCCGCTCAAGATTCCTCTGTCAATTGGCTGAAGCCCGATATGATATTACAACAATTACCCAAAACCAGTCATCCTCACCTCCTCTCTCCTAACACACTCATAGCAAAATCATACCTGCACCCAGGATCGCCGCCACGGAGACATAAATGCCCAGTCCAAACAAGTTCATGTTGAACAAGGGAACAGACATAATACCAGCACCACTCTTCTTCGTTCCGGTCGCAACAGTAGCACCGGACGTAACAGTTCCCGTACCGGCCGACCCAGCTTGGGCAATCAAGCTAGAGCAAGCAGAATTGGCAGAAGAGGCCGACTTGGTCGTCGCGGCACCGCCAAAGTCACAAGCGGTGCTTGCCTTGTTCTGTGAAAGGTAGTACTGGTTAAACGCAAAAGAAAGCTGTTCAGTGGCGTTGCAAGAAGAGTATGCTCCGTAGACTCCGTTGACGGCATCAGCCTTGATGCCAGCGCAGGAACTGCCGTATCCACAAACAGTGTTAAACAAGGTACCGTATGTGGTCTGGTCTTGCGAGGCTTTGACGACACATTGTAGGGAGTTGATCATGCACTGGCACAGCTGTGGGTTGGCTGGTGGTGGAAGAGGGGAGGACTTGGCTTCCCATGTGCCAGTCTGGACTGCCGGGCAGGCTTGAGGAGAGTTGGAGGGTGTGTAGGAAGCTGCGTTGACACCGGTGGGAGCGATGGAGGCCATTTCGGCAGAGAGGTAGCTGAAATCGGAAAGCTTGCTGACGGTGGAGCCGGAAAGCTGAACGAGACCTGGAATAGAATTAGCCTAGAATAATGATATAATGTAGGCAAAACATACCATAATCATTGGCTTCCTGGAAGTACATGTAGACGATACCGCCAGAGAAGACGCCAGTCATGTCAGAACCGAAGATGGACTGCACTTCAGTGAATTTTCTTGGCTGGACAGTGTTGCAACCGTACTCAGCGAAGAAGGATGGGACAGAGTAGTTGCTGAACTCGGCGACACGTTGGTCGTAGCCAGACTCAGTGAAGGAAGAGTCACCGCACCACGAGTAAATGTTGTAACCCCAGAAGTCAATAGCCTCATCCACGTTGCCGCAGTTGAAGTAATCAGCCAAGTTTGTGCGGATGGTAGCATCGTCGTTGGTAGCATATCCAACATACATCTGTCTGTAGTTCTTGGCCTTGATGTATGTCTTCATGTCGCGAACGGCGGCCTTGACGAAGGCACTGGCATCGGTGTTTGTCTTGTTGTTGGACACCTCGTTACCGGCGAAGAAACCGATGACGTTGGTGTAGCTTGAGAAGGCATCAATGACGCTGGTGTAGCGAGTGTAGAGCTGGTCGTTCCATGCGGGCGAGTCTCTGTTAATGGAGAGACCTGGCTGTGAGAGATCGGCCACGACGTAGATGCCATTGTCCTGGAGGAGCTGCATGCATTGTGAATGGTCCTTTGTGGGGTCGACAGCATAGACACGGATGGTGTTCGTGTTGAGCTCCTTCATCAACGGGATGTCCACGGCGCATCTCGCTCCATCAGCTAGAGGATCGGTGTAGAGGGTGCTTGTGGTTGAGGTCGCGTTTGTGCTGTAATCCTCTGGGCCGTTGTTAGCTGAGGTGATGCAAGGCTGGAATGCAGGCGCTCACGTTGGTATGCGACACCCTGGATGAAGAACTGGGTGCCGTTTGTCTTGTAAAAGAACTTGCTTCCTTTGATCACGATAGGATCAAGGTCAGCATAGACTGATCGCGCAAAGAGCGCGGCAACGCCGGCTGCCACACTGAGGCCTCTCATTGTCGCGATGGATTGTCAATTGCGCAGAAGAGGAATGTTTATTTTTGAAGATTGAATTGATAGGCGATATCAAATGGTCGATCGATGTTGAGCTGCTGTCGTGCAAGCTGTGTGTTGTGTTTATTGCAAATTCAGGGGGAGAGCAACCGCTCAGTACGTCAGACGGTCAACACGGAACGAAGGTTGGAGAAACAAGTCAAATGTTTACTGTAACGAGTGTATCGAAAGTGGCACAGGCAAAAGAGGTCCCGCTGGTATGAAGATTGCCAAGCAGAAGGTGAAGAATGGCGATAACAATCGAGGTGCTTGCTGAGTCCCTGAGAGGCAAGCCAGATTCGGACTTTTGGCGCTTGTCCGTGAAGAGTGTAGACCTTGAGAACGCGCGAGCTTGCACGCTATCAACAGGCGACACGCAATCAAAACCCAACCATCCTTCTGAGAGCGGCCATTTGTCCTGCAAGGCCCGTAGATCCAGATCTATACCTCCCGGAACCTTCGGGACTGCGCTTTTTGATACAGACCTTTTCAAAGCAGACGCCAGAATTTGCCATCTGGAGATGGAGCTCTTGTCGACACCACAAGCGCGAAACAGCCCATTTCCACTGGTCTCTGCACAACAATTGTCCGAAAAACAACAATGTCATTTCGGTGGCAACTCATTCGATGGCCGTGTGCAAAAAACAAGCCTGGTGTCCTTGATGGTTGGATGTGCTTACATATGTCGAAACAGGTCTGAGGCAGGTTGACCGGGTTGTTGCCACGGACTAGAGGGACCCGGAAGGAAAAGTCACGTTGCAGTGACATTTCCGTATTTGAAGAATAATCGGATTTCTCATGCTGTGTGGGTTGTACTATGAGGTCAGACTTCGGGAAGGCTTCATGCTGTGCTACGGTCCGTAATTTTTAGGGGGTTGCACCGTGTGTTCGTCAATTCTGTTCCCTAAGCAAGATTGATAAGTTGGGCTTCTAAAGAAAGCATTCTCTATTCTAAAGAGTGGTTGATAAGTTTCTGGCAGAATGTTTCTTCAAATCGCCAGGACTTTATCGATATCGATCTCGCATAGGACTTGCCCTGGTGGTTTGAGCTACTTCCGGGCCGGACGGAGTTGGTGAACTAGCGGTGGCGGTTAGAATCACTCTTTGCTGTTGGGAGTAGTAGGAGCGTTGATAATATCGTTTTTGTCGTCAGGATTGAGGTTGTCCCAAAAATCGGAATCAATTAAACACTAACATCGATAAATTTGGTAGAAAACCTGCAGTGTCCTGACAGTTGCAAAAAGAAAGAGGGCGCTGGAAGCTCCATCATTTATTCATTCATTAATAGGATCACCATGCCAGCAATAAATCCAAATCCTACACTGAAAGTGTGTACGAATCTTCTCCGTCTTCTGTTGAATATTTTCCTTCTCTTCCATCATGTCCTGCTGGTGGTTCAGGACTTTAGATCGCCAGATGTGGATCAACGGCTTCATACCGTAGTTTCGCGAAGAAGCTTTCAATACATACGATCAACTAGCCAATGTTTAGGTACCAGGCTATCTCATGCCTGTTAAGTACAAGTCTACCGGTGGATGACAATTGCACTCTGTCTTCATCTCAAGCCTGGACTTCAATATCTCGGTGCTTTGTCCGCTCTGTGTCCCCACGAACAAGCCCTACCGCGTCATCACGGCAGAACGATTACTGCCTTCTGGAAGGATTGCGAGAATTGCTTTGAAAACGAAGTCCTATAGAGGATCCTGCTGGAGGGGTTATTGATAGCTGCTGGCATACTACAGGTTTGTTGTATCGATATGAAAGCGCAAGGAGTGCCTGTCAAGAACCCTTACAGCTGCCATGTGCTGCCAGACCTTGCTTGTCTCTGTCAATTGGCTGTCAACTAACTGGCTTCCTAATTTCACGACTCCAGCTCTTGATCCTGCTTCTTGAAGTCGACGAAGCATGATGCTCAAGAATCTATAATGCAGCAAGCAAGAAAGTCCACAGACAGGGAACAGGCCTTGAAATGACAAGACTAGCGGCCGACAAGCCACCTCATCACTGCAAGACTTGCATGAGAGGCGTTGAGATCTGTGGCTTCCAGGTCTTATCATTGCGCCTCTCACAGCAATAGGGTCAGCCACCTGTTTACGCGTCGTCGATAGTCATGACGCTTCCTACCGGTAGCAGCGACGCAGAGCTAGTGTTATATTGCATGTATTATTATGCAAGATACAAACTGGTGAAGAAGAAGTCGCTCGGTACTTCGTATCACGGCAAATGCTTGACAACGGGCCGGCAGCAATTACCTGCCGGCTCCAAAGGACCGTTTGAGATGTCGAATGGTTCATGGATGCGAGGTGGAGCAAGGCAAGGGGAACGCATCCAATTATAGGAGCAACATCGTCTTTTGCCTGCCGCCGCCACCCGATCGCTAGAAGGAGAGAAGAGACACAGGGGCAGCGGGAAGCAATCAGGACGCAAAAGTGGTCCACGGTAGAAAAGACCAGTCTAATGATCGGCGGAGAGACTGTCGTGCGTGGGCTCCAGGGGGGCGAGAAATTAGAGAAACAAGGAAGCTGGACACTGCAGCAAAGGAGCATGTGCACAGCCACTTACTTGGAATAGCAAACAATATGGTGAAGCCGAACGGAATGCTGCTGAAGATACATACAGTAGTGTCTCGGAAAGCAGTAGGACAACGAGTTATAGAAGACCTGATTGAAGATAACGATTTTGCACCAACAAGAGCTAGCTTCCAGGGCGCCTCCAGTCGTTGGTGCGGCGCTTTCGACGGATGGAGGAGCAAGTCTGACAGCCATCCTTGAAGCTTAAGTGACGCCCCCTGGAGCCAATGCAATTTGCTGGTCTGTCGAATGAATGTCCGTGGCTTGCCCGGCGACGCCAGGTTCACGTTGAGAATTGGTGGCCCCCTATCCTATCCTAAGCAAAGAAATCCCACAGTGCTGCCTCTTGTAGAAACCTGCTGCACTTGTGAGTCTCATCTCCAAATTCCCATTACATTTCCATTCCCCCCACCACCAGTCTCTCGTTACAGAATCTTGAAGGATTCCAGCTTGTTCCCAGCCATCTGCAAGCAGAGGCAGATCTTGGTTGAATCAAGCGTGCTGGGCTCATCCAGTAAAAGTCCGACGCTAAAGGGGAGCCGTCGCGTCCATCCATCTCTCCTCGTACTTTTTGGCCCTTCCAGCCTGCAGCAGTGTTTTCCTCCCAAGCAACAACAACTTTCCAGCTTGGAAAGGGACAGCCACGCCAACCTCCTTCCTCAACCCCACTGTCCAACTCCAATTCACAGTCGCTTCGAACCTCAATCATACAACACCATAATCGACTTTGTCATCCTAATTTAATTTGCAACCGGGAGACGCTCGCTCAATCTCCGACAACACAAACCTGCACCCTCGCTTCACAAACAAGGCACCGCCAACAACAGCCCACTCTCCATTGTCCCGAGGAATATCTCTAGGCAAGAGACATCGACTGCCTATCTACACTCCACAGCCCACTGAAACATTGTTTCGAAGCGTAATGATCCAATTGTGAGGTAAGTGACCCAAAGCAAACAACACGCCTCCTCTGCTGTTTCACAATTACCCACCACTTCCGCGCCTCCACTCCACCACCCGCCTGACGTGCACGGCACTGGCGGTTGTTGACGACTCTTGTATTGACTTGTTTGTCACTTTTAGGCCACAATAACACATCTTCACCATGTCAGGCCACCCGCCTCCGCCGCAGGGTGGATATCAGGACGAGGCCTACGACGCCAACGGCCAACCATATTACCACGACGGACAGGGCTATTACGATCAGAGTCAGCACTTTGAAGGCCAACCACCACACGGAGGAGCAGCCGCTGGTGGACAAGAAGCCTACTACGACGACCAGTATGTGGATTCACGACAGTTTGCACTACTACCAAATACTGATTACTTCGTCTAGGGGCTACTATAATGATAATCACCAGGGCGGCTATGCGCAAGACGGTTACTATGACCAGAATGGGTACCAGGGAGACGAGTACTACGACAACCAATACTACGACCAGGCCCAGGGCGGTCAACCACAAGGGTACGGTCACGATGGGTAGGAATGCCTCGGTCGTTTGCTCAACATACCTGGGACAATGAGCTGATATTTCAATAGTGGTGCACGCCGACAACGTCGCGGTGACTCTGAGGAAGACTCGGAGACATTCAGCGACTTCACAATGAGATCGGATGTACACCGAGCAGCCGATATGGACTTCTACGGCCGCGGCAATGAACGTTACAACAGCTACAATGGCGAACAACAAGGGCGTGGGTTCAGACCTCCTTCATCACAAATCTCCTACGGTGGCAATCGGTCATCGGGAGCCTCAACGCCAGTATACGGCACTGAGTTCGGTGCTCTACCTGCTGGCCAGCGCTCAAGAGAACCATACCCAGCGTGGACACAGGATGCTCAGATCCCGATCACGAAAGAGGAGATTGAGGATGTCTTTATGGACCTCCGTGAGAAGTTCGGCTTCCAAGGCGACAGTGTGCGAAACATGTACGATCACTTCATGACGTTACTGGACTCGCGTGCTTCCCGCATGACGCCCAACCAGGCACTGCTATCACTACACGCCGACTACATTGGTGGTGACAATGCCAATTACCGCCGCTGGTACTTCGCTGCTCATCTCGATTTGGATGATGCCGTTGGATTTGCCAATATGGAACTTGGAAAGGGTAATCGACGAACCCGCAAAGCGAGAAGAGCCGCCAAGAAGAAGGCATCGGAGAATCCACAGGACGAGGCCAAGACACTGGAGGCTCTTGAGGGCGACAATTCATTAGAGGCCGCCGAGTACCGATGGAAGACTCGCATGAACCGCATGTCCCAACACGATCGTGTCCGGCAGATTGCCCTCTACCTCCTCTGCTGGGGTGAAGCCAATCAAGTGCGATTCACGCCAGAGACTCTCTGCTTCATCTTCAAGTGTGCTGATGATTGGCTGAACTCGCCAGCTGCTCAGAGTGGTCACTTTGTCGTGGAGGAAGGTACATACCTCAACAATGTCATTACGCCATTGTACCAGTACATCCGAGACCAAGGTTACGAGATTCAGGATGGAAAGTACATGCGTCGCGAACGCGATCACGCTCAGATTATCGGATACGACGATATCAATCAGCTGTTCTGGTATCCCGAGGGTATAGAGCGCATCGTGATGGAAGACAAGACTCGAATTGTCGATTTCCCTCCTGCTGAGCGATACGCCAAGCTCAAGGATGTGGCCTGGAAGAAAGTCTTTTTCAAGACCTACAAGGAGACGCGTTCATGGTTCCATTTGCTCGTCAACTTCAACCGTATCTGGGTCATTCACGTCACTGCCTTCTGGTTTTACACTGCCTACAATTCGCCTACTTTATACACTAAAAACTACCAACAAGAGAGGAATCAACGTCCCAATGCTCCCGCTCAATGGTCAGCTGTCGCTCTTGGTGGTACCCTCGCCTGCTTGATCATGATCCTTGCCACCATATGCGAATGGATGTACGTCCCACGAGCATGGGCCGGTGCGCAGCATCTCACCCGTCGTTTGTTATTCCTTCTCGGCATGTTCGCCTTGAACGTTGCTCCAAGTGTCTACATCTTCGGTTTCTCCGACCAGACGGGCAAGATCGCGTTGGCTCTTGGTATTGTGCAATTCTTCATTGCCCTTGCCACCTTCATCTTCTTTTCGATCATGCCTCTTGGTGGACTCTTTGGAAGCTACTTGACCAGCAAGAAATCTCGCCAGTATGTTGCCAGTCAGACATTTACTGCCAGCTGGCCTCGCCTATCGGGTAACGACATGTGGATGTCGTACGGTCTCTGGGTTTTGGTTTTTGCCGCCAAGATGACTGAGTCCTACTTCTTCTTGACCCTCTCGTTGAAGGACCCTATCCGAATTCTATCTATCATGGACATGCGAAACTGCGTTGGAGACAAGATCGTGGGAACAATTCTTTGCAAGTACCAGCCGATCATTCTGCTGGTGCTCATGTTCTTCACTGATTTGATCCTTTTCTTCTTGGACACATACTTGTGGTACATTATCTGGAACTCCGTCTTCTCGGTCGCCAGATCGTTCTACCTCGGTGTCTCCATCTGGACTCCATGGAGAAACATCTTCTCTCGACTGCCCAAGCGTATCTACTCCAAGGTTCTGGCCACGACTGACATGGAGATAAAGTACAAGCCAAAGGTCCTCATTTCTCAAATTTGGAACGCCATCGTCATTTCCATGTACCGCGAGCATCTCCTGGCCATTGACCACGTTCAGAAGCTCCTTTACCACCAGGTCCCATCTGAGCAGGAAGGCAAGCGAACTCTCCGTGCACCCACGTTCTTCGTCTCTCAGGAAGATCACTCGTTCAAGACCGAATTCTTCCCGTCTCAGAGTGAGGCAGAGCGTCGTATCTCATTCTTCGCCCAGTCCCTCTCAACACCTATTCCAGAGCCACTTCCAGTTGACAACATGCCAACTTTTACCGTGATGATTCCTCACTACGGCGAGAAGATCCTACTCTCTCTCCGTGAGATCATCCGTGAGGACGAGCCATACTCCCGTGTCACTCTTCTGGAGTACCTTAAACAGCTCCACCCTCACGAGTGGGACTGTTTTGTCAAGGACACCAAGATCCTCGCAGATGAGACTTCGCAGTTCAATGGTGATTATGAAAAGAACGAGAAGGACACCGCCCGCAGCAAGATCGACGATCTCCCATTCTACTGCATTGGTTTCAAGTCCGCGGCACCAGAGTATACTCTTCGAACACGTATCTGGGCTTCTCTTCGTTCGCAGACTCTTTACCGCACTATCTCTGGTTTCATGAACTACAGCAGGGCCATCAAGCTTCTCTATCGTGTCGAGAACCCTGAGGTTGTTCAAATGTTTGGTGGCAACTCTGACAAACTTGAGCGTGAGCTTGAACGTATGGCTCGCCGCAAGTTCAAGATTGTTGTCTCCATGCAACGTTATGCCAAGTTCACCAAGGAAGAGCGCGAAAACACCGAGTTCTTGCTTCGTGCCTACCCCGATCTCCAAATTGCCTACCTTGACGAGGAACCACCATTGACTGAGGGTGATGACCCACGTCTTTACTCCGCCTTGATTGATGGTCACTCCGAGATTATGGAGAATGGCATGCGTCGTCCCAAGTTCCGCGTTCAACTCTCTGGTAACCCAATTCTCGGCGACGGAAAGTCTGACAACCAGAATCACTGCATTATCTTCTACCGTGGCGAATACATCCAACTCATTGACGCTAATCAGGACAACTACCTCGAAGAGTGCTTGAAGATCCGATCCGTCCTGGCTGAATTCGAGGAAATGACCGTCGAAAACGTCTCGCCATACACTCCCGGCCTTCCACCAACAACTACTACTCCCGTTGCCATTCTCGGTGCTCGTGAATACATTTTCTCTGAGAACATCGGTATCTTGGGTGATGTCGCTGCCGGCAAGGAACAGACATTCGGTACATTGTTCGCTCGTACTCTCGCTCAAATCGGTGGCAAGCTCCATTACGGTCATCCTGATTTCCTCAACGGTATCTTCATGACTACTCGTGGTGGTGTTTCCAAGGCTCAAAAGGGTCTCCATCTCAACGAGGATATTTACGCCGGTATGAACGCGCTGCTCCGTGGTGGTCGCATCAAGCATTGCGAGTACTACCAGTGCGGTAAGGGTCGTGATCTCGGCTTTGGCTCCATTCTTAACTTCACCACGAAGATTGGAACTGGTATGGGAGAACAGATGTTGTCTCGCGAGTACTACTACTTGGGCACTCAACTTCCTCTCGATCGCTTCTTGTCCTTCTACTACGCCCATCCTGGTTTCCACATCAACAATTTGTTCATTATCCTCTCCGTGCAACTCTTCATGGTTGTGTTGATCAACTTGGGTGCATTGAAGCACGAGACCATTACATGCTCCTTCAACAAGAACGTACCAATCACGGATCCTCTCAAGCCAACTGGTTGTGCCAACTTGGTTCCTATCGAAAACTGGGTCTCTCGTTGTATTGTCTCCATCTTCATCGTGTTCTTCATCTCTTTCATTCCTCTCGTCGTACAGGAATTGACGGAACGTGGTTTCTGGCGCGCTGCTACTCGGTTGGCCAAGCACTTCTCCTCGCTCTCTCCAATGTTCGAGGTGTTCGTGTGTCAAATCTACGCCAACTCGATCCACGCCAATCTTGCCTTTGGTGGTGCTAGATACATTGGTACTGGCCGTGGATTCGCAACTGCACGTATTCCGTTCGGTATTCTCTACTCCCGTTTCGCTGGACCATCTATCTACGTTGGTGCTCGTCTCTTGATGATGTTGCTGTTTGCCACGATGACTGCTTGGGGTGCATGGCTCATTTACTTCTGGGTATCTCTGCTTGCCCTTTGCATTTCGCCCTTCTTGTTCAACCCGCATCAATTTGCATGGAACGACTTCTTCATCGACTACCGAGAGTACCTCCGTTGGCTGTCTCGTGGTAACACTCGCTCACATTCCGCCTCATGGATCGGTTTCTGCCGCCTCACCCGTACGAGAATTACAGGTTATAAGCGCAAGTATCTCGGAGACCCATCTTCCAAGCTTTCTGGCGATGTTCCTCGAGCCCACTTCACCAACATCTTCTTCGCTGAAATCATCGCTCCGTTGATCTTGGTTGCGGTCACATTGATCCCTTACCTCTTCATCAACGCCCAGCGTGGAGTCACAGATGCCCTCAACCCCAATGCCAGTAAGGCGGTCCACCAAACCAACTCGCTCATCCGTGTCGGTCTTGTTGCTCTTGCACCAATCGCTGTCAACGCAGGTGTGTTGGCAGCTTTCTTCGGCATGGCTTGTTGTATGGGTCCTGTCCTAAGCATGTGCTGCAAGAAGTTCGGTGCTGTTCTTGCTGCCATTGCCCACTGTATCGCCGTTATCATGCTCTTCGCATTCTTCGAGGTCATGTTCTTCCTCGAGGGATTCAGCTTTGCCAAGGCACTGCTTGGTATGATCACGGTGCTCTGCATCCAGCGTTTCATCTACAAGCTCATCATCGGGTTGGCCTTGACTCGTGAATTCAAGACAGACACCGCCAACATCGCGTGGTGGACTGGTAAATGGTACAGCATGGGTTGGCACAGTGTCTCCCAGCCAGGCCGTGAATTCCTTTGCAAGATCACGGAGCTGGGATACTTCGCGGGTGATTTCATCCTCGGTCACATTCTGCTCTTCATCATGTTGCCACCTCTCTTGATTCCAATGATTGACAAGATTCACTCCGTTATGCTCTTCTGGTTGCGACCAAGGTATGTCTGAATCTACCCTACTGATGGTATAACCACTAACATGTTCAAGTCGTCAAATCCGACCTCCAATTTACTCGCTCAAGCAGTCCAAATTAAGAAAGAGACGTGTCATCCGATACGCGATCCTCTACTTTGTGATGCTTGTCGTCTTCATTGCCCTCATCGTGGGGCCATTGGTCGCCGGCAAGTACATCACGGGTTTTAACCTACCCCTCGATCTCGCTCAGCCCACTGGTCTCAACCGCAACGACACTATATCGTCAGAGACCGGAACAGCAGTCCAAGGAGGCGCTGCCACCGATTCCGCCGCAGCCACGTCCTCGACGGCTGGTGCCAAACTTCGAATCCGCAACTGGTAGAAGTTTTGAGGATACCCATGTTTTTCATGCGTTGCTTTAGCGCCAAACAGTTGCAGCCAGTCATTTTTGAACACAAAAAGTCTTCCGCATCGACAACTGTGTAAAGTGCCTACAGTCGTCCCATATTGTACAGGACGCATCCTAATGAGCATGATTGCTTGCATTGACAGCTCATTGGCGCTCGGGTTTGCGCGGGGATCACTGACGATCTTTTTTATTTTCCTTTTTTGGTCTTTCACTTCGTTGTAGCTGGGGGATGAGAATAGATAATGACTTGTAGAGGATATCAATTTTGGGCGGTGTTACTGGTCATAGTACGGGTTTCTTCCCATTTTTTGTTTGGTACAGAGAAACTGGGGGATGGTATATAGCAAGCAGTATGGAAGCAAATGTATATCAGATCACAATAACGATTGTCTACTGTTGAATTATGAGTGTCTTGATCCTGGTGCTGGGTGTGTGAGAATGTGGGTTCGTTTCTCAGCGGATTCATCATTTCGTGCCCTATGCCGGTGGTGGGTCGAAGGACTGGAGACTTTACAATGACGTCGCTGGGAAGCTATCAGCCTCGATATCTGCACCCGGGCTCTCAATCCCGACCGGTGCCTGATTTGTAAGAATAGATGTTCGTATCAAGAGTGGATATATGGATAATAGGGGCTGTCGGACGAATGATGGGAGGAAAGTAAGATTTATATGACCCAAATAGGCTTAGTGACTTTGTCCCTTTAAATGATGCCGTCGCTTTGCCCTGGATGAAGTCGGGTCACATCTTCATTCTCGTCAGTCACTCCTTCGCGATTTCCTCACCACCCATTCCTACCCCTCACCATGGATCTCTCCGACGCCCAAAATGCCTTCGCGCACTATACCACGGTTGCGTCGGCTCAATTCAACAAAATGCCCGGTTCCGCCATCATCCTGCGTTACATACGCTCTTCATACCAAAACGACCCTATCCGATCCGCCGTCGAGCTGTTCCTCTTTCTGTTCGCCGTCGTATACCTGGCGAGACCGAGTTATTCCACGAAGAAGGGTGTGAAGCAAGGTCTGCGGAGGGAGGAGATTGATGACCTGATCGAGGACTGGTCCCCAGAGCCTTTGGTGGCACCCGAGACAGAGCAAGAGAAAGCCGAGAATGAGAAGAGACCTGTTATCGTGGGACCTACTGGACCCAAATCACGTATTCAGACGGCGGGTGGGAGTCGACTGGTCACGAATCTGGCGAGCTACAATTTTTACAATTTCAATGCGAACGAGGCGTTGAAAGAGAAGGCTATTGCTACGCTGAGGAAATATGGCGTTGGTCCTTGTGGACCGCCTGGGTTTTATGGTACGCAGGATTGCCATATGCAAACTGAGCAGGAGATTGCGAAACATCTTGGGACCCCGGCTTGTATTGTTTATGCCCAAGCGTTCTCGACCATTTCGTCTGTCATTCCTGCCTTTTCGAAGAGAGGAGATATCATTGTAGCAGATAAGGCAGTCAATTACTCGATTCGCAAGGGCCTTCAGATCAGCAGAAGTACGGTTTTCTGGTATGAGCACAACGACATGAAGGACTTGGAGCGCATACTCTTGAAGGTCATGAGGGATCAAGCAAAGAAGCCACTTACGAGACGATTCATTGTCTCGGAAGGCTTGTTTGAAAACGTTGGCGATGTTGTTGACTTGCCTAAGCTTGTAAGCATCGCCCACCTTAGTATGGGCTACCCTAATGCTAATTCACTCACAGATTGAACTCAAACTCCGCTACAAATTCCGCCTCATCCTCGACGAGACCTGGTCTTACGGCGTCCTCGGCGCAACCGGTCGTGGTGTCACAGAATCCCAAAACGTCGATTCTAATGAAATTGACATGCTCATCGGATCCCTCGCTGGACCCATCTGCGCTGGTGGTGGCTTTTGCGCCGGCTCTCCCGAAGTCGTTGAACATCAACGCATCATGGCTGCCGCGTATACCTTTTCTGCCGCTCTACCTGCTATGCTCGCAACTACTGCGAGCGAGACAATCAAGATGTTGCAAGACCAACCGGAGATGGGCGAGAAGCTACAAGATAATATCGACGCCATGTGGTCCCAGTTTGATCCCAAGAATTTCCCAAAGCAGCAGTGGGTCGTTTGCAGAAGTGTGAAAGAGAACCCAATCATGCTCTACGTGTTGAAGGAAGACTTGGTTGCCAAATACAACATTTCAGTCACCGATCAGGAACTTATCATGCAAGAAATCGTTGACGAGGTATGCCGACTCTTTCTCTACCTCTCGTTGATCAAATACTAATCAAGACTCAGGCCCTCAAAAAGGACGTTCTCATCACCCGCCTCAAGAAAATGCCGCCCACTCTCGGCGCCTCCTCCCGCGAAAAAGAATGGCAAGCCCAGCCTGCTCTGAAGATCTGCATGACGAACGGTCTCACCAAGAAAGAGGTGGAGAACACTGGAACCACAATAAGAAGATGCATCCACAGTGTTATGGAGAGGAGGAAGTTCAAGAGGTGATCTTCTTTCACTTCACCTTCATTTTTTTCAAAGTGCATGATGGGAGTGGTGTTTGGATAGACTTTTGTATTAACACTTGGGCATAGTTTGGCGTCTCCGGTCTCAATCTTCTCACGCAGAGCGGTCGTTTCTCCGAAGGACGAGGAGAATACGGCGGCTTCTCAGCTGGCTGAGGCGAAGTCGGATGTGGGTTTGGGTCTTGTTGTCAAGAGTAGAGGAAGTAGCTGGAAGGCTGTTCGGTGGGCGTCTGACGCTTAGGTTGAATTTGGAAGGAGGAGTTGTCATCACCTCCCCCTCTTGCTACGGAGTAGCATCTTAATGTTAATATTGCGTAACCTTCTCGCAGGCTTCTTATTTTCTTCCAGTCGCTTCCTGGCCAAAATAAGGTACAACCCAGGGTCTGCCAAGTGTCAAAAGCACGTTTACGTTACATGCACCGGGGTCTAGTCCTGGCGAAGAATGAGGAAGGCTGAGCTCCGACCACCCATATCCTGGACGAATCAACCCTTCTGAAACAATAACATCCACCTCATTCCAAACTCGTCTTCTGTTATATTAATTCTGGGAAAGCTTATTGTCTTTCCTCCAATTGAAATTGCCTCTTTTGTCGAGGTCGGGGTAAAGTCCACCATTGAGAGTCTAGATGTGAAGCGGTACCAGCACCCGAGTTTTATGTCATGCGATCAGCGTAACCATAGTAGTTCTATGTCAATCATGGAGATCCTGGGGTTGGTATGTGCTGGTGGTTTTGTTATTACGACTCGTGGTGGGTATTAGCAATGGCTTTTCCGCTTGGTTTTTTTGTTGAAGCAGAGCTTTCTGAAGGACGTGTCGAGTCATTTTTGGTTGTGTTTTCTTCAAGCCTGACATTTCTTTTTATCAATATGGGTTTTCTCAATATGAGGAGTGTCTCAATTCTTCTTGTTCTCTTTGAGGAGATCTCAGCTCATGGACATGTTACGGGGATAGTGGCGAGTGGGAAGTATTTTATGGGGTATACGCCAAATTTCCAGGTCAGCATGGCTTATCTGCATTCTTCTCTCTTGCTTGAATAATTCAGCTCATCGAGTCATTTCCAGTACATGAATCCCGTCCCCAAAGTACCTGCATGGAGCGCCGGCGGTTACGGACAAGGCGGCATCGTAGCAGATCAATACGCAAACGTCAGTCTTTCCTCGCCCTCTAGCTACCTCTCCAATGAGACTGAATTCGACTAGTTACCAATTATCTGCCACGACAACGCAAAACCAGGCGAGGCATACGCACCCGTCACTGCAGGATCGAGTATAGATATCCAATGGTCCCCCTGGGCAACCTCGCACCACGGACCCGTGCTTTCCTACCTCGCACCCTGCCCGTCCAACAACTGTCTCAACGCCCTCCCCGGGTCTCTCAAATTCTCCAAAATTGCAGAAGCAGGTCTCATCACTGGCGGCGGCCCCGATAAACAGTTCTGGGCCTCGGATCTGTTGATTAAGAATAACAATACAGTCAAAGTCACCATACCAGCGAGTTTGAAGGCGGGCAAGTATGTATTGAGGAATGAGATTATTGCATTACATACTGCGGGGACGGTGGGAGGGGCGCAGAATTATCCGCAGTGTTTTAATGTGGAGGTTATGGGAGGGGGTGGGAAAGAACTACCTGTTGGGGTGCCTGCAACGCAGTTTTATAAGCCGGCGGAGAATGGGATTGTTTTTAATATTGCGAGGGTGGTTGATGTGGGTGGTTATAGGATTCCGGGGCCTGGTTTGGTGAAACTGTGATGCTGAATGGGGAGAAATGAAATCTCTTTGGTTACTAGAAATATTTGCGAGTGAGTGAGTGGAAGGACAATTGCGAGGATGAATTCTGGTTCGGCTACATTTTTGGAACTGTGAGGCTCTACTGCTCCAAAAGTGGAGATAAAGGGACGGTTGACTGCGGGAAGTCGTCGTTTGAGAAAGCAATGCGAGTTGAAGGTTGCGAGATTCATGGCAATTCGAGATCGCAAATTGACAGCAATGTTGGAGACCAAACCAATATTGGAGATCCAGGATCTTTGATTACTTTTTGAGCTTGTGTTTGAGGTAATTGTGGTTCAAGTGGGTTTCTGTAATCTGACGAGGCAGATAACAAGGCGGAATTCGATCGCGGTCAGGTGCCAAATTTGGAGGGGTTATTCTTGCAGCCTAGGTCAGCTTAATCTTCTTGATATCCTCAACTCTCGGATTTAATAATTGGATTTTTTGAAAGAGGGAAAGAGGATTTGGTGACGGAAATCTCAGGCTCTCACATGACTTCAGGATTTCAGGATTTCAGCTCTTTGAGTTCGTCGTCGTGCACAACCTAAGTACCTGAGAGCAACAACCATAACAACAACGACGCATCACCAACCACCAACTCCCCCGTCACTCATCCGTAGATTGCGGATATTATCCTCATAGCTACTAGACCAGAACTCATCCCTTTGGAAACGCTTGGGATTTGTGATGTCTGCCAGAGCGTTGTAGCTAAGATGGCTGCTGACCGGCAACCACCAGCACGGAGAAGTGTCGGTCATCACCTAACGGTTGCTAGTTTTCAAGCTGCCGTTGCAGCCAGATGCTATATATGTACTCGATATGAGGAGTATACGGGAGCCTCAGAGGGCTTGGTGGACGAGGGATCAGATCTATTGGACACGTTTACAAACTGCTATCATGGCAGTGAAGAACGTACCCACTTCCGCGTTGCTTTAGGCATGGATGTGCGCTTGAAAGGGGGTACAGGAAAGGAACACTTACACTTTAAATTTTATAAATCTCAAGGTTGGGCTTGACTATGGAGCTGCGGACCACGAGGCTAATCATAGATCCCAGATTCACCTTCTCCAACAACGTTGACAGCAAGGACCAATTCGAGTATAAGCGGCGACCTATTCCAGAGCCGGTGGAGCAATTGTGAAATCAACCACACTGCTTGTTCCCACAAAAGTATCGATGGCATGGTTGACAACCTCCGTGCGGAAAATTGGTTTCCATCTCGATTGATCGACCTGGGCACTGAAGATTCAGCACAATGGCAGCTTTTAAGTCACAACCTGGAAGTTTTAAATTCTCCCAAATACACCACGATGACCTATCGTTGGGGAGATGCCCCTTTCTTAAAGTTGACTTCGGCAACCTTACCGACATTTCAAATGGGCATGCCCATATCCGATCTCCCACAGGCATTTCAAGATGCCATCTCGGTGGAGAAAGCGTTGGGCATTCGATTTCTCTGGATTGATGCGCTGTGTATACTCCAAGATAGTCCTGGTGACTCCAGTCATGAATGTGCCGAAATGTCCAACATCTATACCAATTCCACCTGCAGCATCATAGCATCTTTCGGCAAAGATCCATACGCATCGCTTTTCTCCCACAGAGACTTCGAAAGGCTTCAGATTGGCAGATTCGAGCTTGCTCGTTCGAGAACACCAGCTATCGCTAACGCATGGCAAGGCATCGACTCGATTGTGGAGACCGCCTTCTTGTCTAAGCCGTTCCTTAAACACGAAATTACATCACGGGGGTGGATATTACAAGAGTTTCTCCTTGCGCCGCGAGCCCTTTGCTTTGGTAGGGATCAAGTACATTGGTCATGTTCTACTGAAGCCTCAGAGTTATGGCCGAAGATAATCCTGATCGGATCAGCACCGGATTTGAAAACTCCTCCACTCTTTGAAGATGATGGTGCCGCAACAGTTGAGTCGTGGCATAGACTTGTCCAGAGGTACAGTGCACTCGACCTCACCGTAGCCCAAGACAGGTTGGTTGCGATTTCGGGCCTGGCGAAGCGATACCAGCAGAAGCTAGTATCGGAATATTTTGCCGGTCATTGGGGCTGCAATCTGGTTCAGTTTCTACATTGGAGCAGAGTGAAAGATTCTAACTTCAGCACGTGGGACGATTGGAAGTGTCGCTCAACCACTTACATCGCTCCCAGTTGGTCTTGGGCTTCTGTCAATGGCCCAGTGAATATGCCCCGTGGAGGGGCCGGCTTAGGAATCGTTCTTTGCGAGATAAAGGATGTGAGAGTTAGCACTGCTGGAGATGATCCAACAGGTCAAGCAACGGGCGAGCATCTGATATTGGAAGCGCCCTCGGTCCGGGAGAGAATCATCAGCGAAACTGCCGCACAGAAGGCTTGGGGAACGGAATATGATACTAAATGGGATCACAGCCGACCTCCTTGCGGCACACTGGTGGATATTATTGCGACAAGGACCTACCTTCATCCCGCAAGATATGGACCCATCAACCACGAAACTGGGCGAGACTGCACCGTAAATGGCCTCATTCTGCTCGTCAATGATGCCAAAACAGGGTCTCATATTCGGATCGGTGCAATCGCAAGAAATGTATACGTCCATCAGGGAGTGGTACCACCAGAGCTATCGGCCTTCGGCATCGGCATCAGCACCAGCATTAGCGGCAAGATACATGACGGGGATGTTTTCATCGAGGACAGAACAAAGCTCAAGTCTTTCAAGATAGTTTGATTCCATCATTCCTGAAGTGCAACTGCAGATTTCACCGTGAGACCTTTGAGGTGCTGAAGCTTATACTATGTGCTGTTCTAACAAAGGTAGTCAACGTGCAGATTAGCATCATCTTCAATCCCAGGCAAGAGTATTCGAACCTCTTTCCCATGCCAGCATATATTGAAAAGCTCTAAATTGAATATGACATGTCCCCTTGTCATTCAATACTATTTCGCAGTTCCACAAATCCAGCATGCGTAGAGTTACACCAGATGCATTGCCAATGGCTACAGCCCAAAAGTAGCATTCGCACAAAAACTTTCTGTTCACAGAGAGCGCTATTGGTAGGAGAAAAAAATGACTAGCTGGTCTATCAAACAATACCCAGTACGTTTACCCTACGAGGAATATGGAGTATATCTCAACTAATTAACCTTTCTGGAAATGACAGAGTTAAGGGATACTTTGTAATCACCGTGATTCGGCCTCCAGGAATCAAAGTATTAGAAAACTCGCCTTTTAATATTGGAGACGAGGAGTTTCTCCGCTTAGTGAGAATATCATTTTTGTCACCACGTAAAGAGAAAGCCGGGAAAGCCAAACAAAAAAGTAGAAAATGACAGCATTTAGACTTGAATACAGGTATTCATAAATTGATCGTAATTGTGTCATTCTCCGACGCGACTAGCTTGATTCATAAAAAAAAATACATAGGATATCAGTCCCACCCTCCGTTCATCACTTCAGACGCGATCATGCGAGTCAAATGCCAGCTTTGCGCACTTCACATGTTGAAAGCACACACATAACGCCAGTCCATTTGCCAATAATGTATGCCATACTTCCTATTCATCATCCATTCGTAACAAGGAAATATATCAAGATTTTCTAGTAGCTGCCACCATCGCGGTCTCGAACCATTCTCTCGCGCATGATGCGCTCTGTCGTCTCCTGTCCCCGCTCTTCGTTGGGATCAGCTCGAGGAGGTGGTCGTGTGGTTGTGTCGAGGACATTGGGGTCGTAGGTGACGCCATCGAGCATTCTTGCGTCCTGTCTTTGTGCCTCCAAGCTCTGATTGCTGAGTGTGCTTAGACCAGACATGGGGCTTGGAGCAGCTTGCTCCCGCAGGTGTGGAGGGACTGCCGAGACTTTGCTTGCGACTGGACTACCCATGATGCTTTGTTGTCTGGCTGGTGTGCGGGCTCCTTCGCCAAAGCCAACTAAGCTCTGTTCGTCACTGAATCCACCAGTGGAGGATGCGTCCATGTCTTGATCCTCGCTCATTTTGTCGTGGTCGTAGACATCACTGCCACTTGCCCAAGTAGTGCGTCCTCCGACGCTGCCTGTTGCCGAAGCACTGCCGACTGTGCTTCTCTCGCGCATAATCTGAGGTTGCCCGTTCGAATCAAAGTAGCCTTGTGGTGGGTGGGATGGCTGGCCAATGCCTGAGCCTGGAGTAAGGTTGCGGGGGGAATTGGCCATACGGTCGAGTCCAGCGAGACGAGAGATACGATCTGCGCGCTCGGCGTCCATGGGCTGATGGTGATTATGCTGGAGATGACCGCGGTGACCATCTTTGATTGCGACTGTTGATAGCTCGCTCATGGTGGTAGTGCCAGAGTTTGGAGTGCCTCTGTCGATTGTTAGTACTCTGGTTGAATAATGGTGGACGTTACTTGCGGGATATCGGGGGTCGCCGTCTCATCGACACGAGGAGGTGGCAGGTTGATGATCATTGGGTTCTCAGCGCCGGCAGACATGTTCACTTTGGAAGTAGGTAGAGTTGGGTAGGTATATTGAGCTCTGGATTGTTCCTTGACTATGTTTGTTGGTGGGGGTACTGATGGCTCTGGAAAGGAGTTGAGAGGGAAGATGGGATATGAAGTGCTCCAGTCAAGCAATCAGTCTTCTTCTGTATGTTTGTGTGTTTGTGTGTTTGTGTGTTTGTATGTTTGTAGAGCAGCTGTAAGGCTCGCAGTTGGGCTGGAACCGCAGATGCAGATGCAGGGTACACACTGAGTGCATCTCCTATGACGCATGGTGTTTCTCCTGATAATCGCCCATGAGTCGCGGCTTCCATCAAGATCTATCGATATCGATACTTCTCGCCAGGGCCAAAAAAGGTCAACACCATGGATGCAAATATATAATTCATCAATTGTGCAATACATCCAATGCATAAGGCAGATTTACTGCTTCGCTATCCCGCCACCCCCCATGTCTTGTGAACGACCTGGGATACGAAGCGGCCTCCTCTGCTGGACCTGCTCAGCCTCAGCCACACCGGCGAGTGAATCACTTCAGTCCTGCAGGCTTCATATCTCACGACCATGCTTCCCTCCCCCTCCATCTACCCAACCTTTCACTTATAACCCTCTTTAACCATGCCAGTTTGGTCTTGACAGCCTTTCAGCGGGCGTCTCCGCTCCAGATATCATGTTTTGCTTTTATATGGTTATCTTCCTTCTCTCACTACACTCCTTGATTGCCCTTGCACTTCCAGCCTCGTCTGATTCTGCTATTTCATCTGTGTCCCGAACATCGATACATCTCACGCCGGCCGAAGAGAGCTATCTTAGATCCGCATTTGCAGATGCATCCATCATAGAGAGACTTGCCCTGCCAACATCTTCCACTCTGCAGACAATCTCTTCGACAATTGCACCAGCCTCGTCTAGCACAGCACCAGCCGATTCAACCGCTGCAGTTAGTGTACCAACCGAATGTCTTTCTGGTGGCCCAAATGTGCGCAAGATCAAGTTTGTGAGCGTATCCGCCGATACGCCTCCACCGCTCTATGCCATCACAACCCAGTGGAAAGTTCACTATCTAACACAAATTCGACAAGCTTTGGAAGGTGCCGGCTTCCGTATCATCGAACCAGGCGACGTCCTGTACAATCGCACCATCGGCTGCGATTGGGCCAGTCATGGGACTTATTCGGCAATATCCGTCAGAAGAGGGAAGCTGGATTTTATAGGGACAGATTTACATCCCCTCGGAGTGAAGGACGATCTTGAAAGAATTAAAAATATTCTCCTATCGACTTATCCCTTCACAGAGATTACGCTCATCCTCACATTTCTCGTGGGAATTCCCGTCTCCTTCTTTGGTCTTTGCTTTTGCATCGCCCATGATGACTCCGCCAAGTCAAGGAGGGCAAAACGACTGCAAACAAAAAGGGAGCTACGAACACGGGAGAAGCTAGAACTAAAGAGGAGGTCGAACGAGAAGACAGTGGTTGACTCTGAGAAACTTCATCTCTCTCCACCATTCATCGGTGATTCACCACTCTTGCAGCTACCTCCGGAGATTCATCTAGAGATAGTCTCCCACCTACTCTATCATGAGATGAAGACAGCAAGGTTGACATGCCGCTACCTACACAGCCTCATCCCCGCCGAGGATCTGGATATCATAAAGTGGAAAGATTATCTCATCAACCGAGAAACTGCTCGTAGACCGCGTCAGGAGATCCCATGCTTCCATTGCCTCCGGCTCAAACCACACGAGGAATTTCCGCTTCTGGAACAAAACCATCAGAAATACGAGCTGTCCTATCCTTCCTACCGAGGTCGTCTTCTCCCAGCATATTCTATCAACTTGGTGAGGAGATGCATCGAATGCGAGATCAAGTGTTCCCTCTCGACTGATGGCATGTTGCCTTTTATGAAGAGCCAGGACGAATACGTTTTCGTGTGCGGGGCTTGCGGAGAGCAGCCACCCAGTGAAGTCTTGCCCGTACATCACAAGATGAAATCAGGAGGCTGCTGGTGCGATCCTTGTTTTCAGAAGAACAAGGAGATAATAGATCATGTTTGGATGCGCCCTCTCCAAACTCTCATAGCTCTGACCTCATTCTCAATCTCCATGACAGGTTTGTAATACCCGTCATAACCTCCCACAATCATACTAACATCGATCAGGAACGGTACCAAATTATCTCGCCCCATGGGCCTGCCATGCAACTCTAGTACGCATCCATATCCTGTCCTCACAATATCTATATCGTTCTAATCTCATCATTAGTGCATCATAACAATGGGCTCCTGCCTAAACTCCTACATAATACGTGTCAGCGAAGACGCAGCCTCCGGCTACATCCACTTCGGCCTCAAACGCGAGATATGCGCTACACTCCTCTGGGCCGCTGTAACAGCGACATGGACATGGGAACTAGTCATGTTGGACTGGAGTTTACCGGGCGAAGGACGGATTTGTGCCGTCACCATCTTTTGTTACTTTGAATCGTAAGTCGCGCTTCTTTCTCTTGTGTCTGAGTCCGCGCTAATGATTCGGTGTAGGCTAACATTTTTGTGGAGCTGTGGGAGGGATTGGACGTTTATGAAGGCGTACAATGGGTATAGGAAGAGACTGAAAGAGTTGGATATTCCTAGTCCTTTGAGATAGAACCGAGGTTCGGTTCGGGTTGCATTAGCGAAGGAGTTGAGAGTGCTAGCACATGGTACAGATGATGCAGCTTAGCATATCCTATCCGAGCCAACAGCGAGGGCGATAGATTCCTGGCAATTCTTTCTAGGAATTTAGCTCCTATCCAAGAGGGGTTACAGTCTTTATATCAGTTTGCTCTTGTCTATTTCCTGGTCCTTGGCGCCAATGAACTTGCATATAGTCATTCTGATATGTGGAGTGCACTCCGAGGCCATCCGTGTAGTTCTCTTGGGGATTGTACCAAAACACACATGACATACGACACGTTGGAAACAGCACGCTCTTAGTTTTCGTTCCTTCATTGCAGTTCCGAAGATGCGACCAATCGCTCCATTTCACGCAGTCAACTCACAATTCACATTAACAATCAAGACACCATCAAAAGCCAAGCCAAGCCAAACGGAACCAGATTTGCAGCTACAATTGGTATATGCCAGTCCCACATTCTTCCAACCTCTGACCCCCCCATTCACTTTTTCCTCACCTCAATCGACTTGACCAACTCCCCACCCACTCTCGCAATCTCATTAACCACCCCCTCTTTATTCAACACCGCAAAAATCTCTCCCTCTTTCCCCTCCCCCTCCTTGACAAAAGGAACACTCGACCACCCCACCTTCAATTTCCACCCCCTCCCCTCCGTCGTCTGCGGATTCCACAATCCCGCTATAACACCACCCCCAACCTCATCATAAAACAACACCAAAGCGGCACCAAAACACCTTTCCAAATCCGCAATAAAAAGGGCTATGGGGTTGAAACCGACGGATTCGGTATCCGTGGTTGTGGTGTGTTGAAGGTTTTTAAAAGTGCTGTTTGGGATTTTGGTGCTCTGTCCTGCTTTTGTGGCAAATTTAGGGTTGAGATGGATAATGACATCGTAGGCGTCTAGATTTGACGTGAAGAGATTTGACATTTCGAGGTTATAACCCGTGTCTTTGATGTGGGATACTGCTGCTTTGGCGAGAGCCGTCATTCGCGCCGCGACAACTTTGGCAGGGCTACTGTGATCCGTCCATGTCGTGCCATCTGTGTCAACATTCGAAGCCGCGAAGAGGACGACGCGGTTTAGTGCTGGGTCGATTTTACGCCATGCGTCAAAGCGTGTTGTTATCGTTGTGATGGTTTCGGGTTTCATGTTGCCTGTTGCGCTGAGATCTACTATCCATGGTTCTCGGCGCCAATCCCAGCGGGCGAGGAAAATCAGGGTGCGGAGAAGCCCGGTTGTTGCGCTTGAGGGTGCGGTCCAGGGATATGGGTTCGTGAATGTGCGTGCGGCGATGAGTTCAATGAGGGAGGGTGAGAAGTGTGTTGAGAGGAGGTGGGAGGCGAACCATTTCTTGAGTAGACGGATAGTCGGGGAGAGGACGGGGAAGCGTGTGCTCATTGTTTGCATTGCTTGAGTGTGGGCCGGTTGTCGGATGAAGGATTGTTTGTAGATTGCGAGCGCGGATGCCGTTTCTAATTTCTCTTGACTCGAAAGGGCCTTGTTCTGTAATTGTCGTTCGAGAAGCGTTGATTCACGGTCATGGTGGATGCGAAGGCGGAAGGCAGAGCCGTCAGGGTATATGATGTCGAGGAAAGATTGATTGAGATGTGGCAAGTCGCTGTCTTCGAGGCCGACGCGTGTGGTGATGCCTTCAACAGCAGCGTCCAGTAGCTCATCAAGCTTGAGTAGAAACGCAATTTTAGTTCTTTGGATCGCGTCGAGATCATCTGGCCATCGAGCAGAACCTTCGAATTGGATCACCACGTTCGCTGGCATGGACATGCGTGTACGACCGGGGACAAATGGTACCTCTATTGACCCATACGACAGTTGCGAGTCAGCAGCGAGGATATGTCGAATTTGAAGCGGTAGATCCTCCAAATCGCGAATGTCTCTCTCAAGCTTTTTGAAGGCCGACATGATGGGTTGGAATAAATTTGTGCCCGACATCTCCGTTTTCGATGCTACTGAAAGTAAGGGGTTGTCGCTCTCGCCCTTGTAAGTCATCTTCTGAACAATCTTGTCTCCAAAGTGCCGCTGGAGGAGGTAGGTCGTGATCTGTCTGAATATCGAGCCTGTACCGTCTTTCGGCGACCAGACCAAACTTTCCAAGATACTGCCATCCTTGAAACGTCGAAGCTCAGCCTTCTCTCCCCAGAATTTACGGAAAGAGGCCGCTGCCTTCTTGTCCTCCGCAGAAGGCCCATGATCGACCAGCTTTTGCGCATTGGAAGGGTCCAGCATGAAACCTATGGCGATAGTGGAACCCTTCGAATGGACGGATGCAGATGAAGCAACGTCCCAGGTATGATCCTCGGGAGAGTGTATGCAGATGGAGCTGACTCGATCGGACAATCCGCGCGAGAGTACGGAATATAAATCCCGACAGGTCTTTGACGCATTGTTGTCAGTGTCGCTTGAGCCCAGCTCGGCGGCATCCAAACTCGCTGGCAATTCCACAACAACGTCATACCTACACAATGGTTGATCGGTTCTCAGTATGAATGCAGCATCAAAGTGATCGAACGTCGAGTCGTTCAACATTGCAACAGTCGCCCTCGCTTCATATTGCAACAAACTGTACGACCACGGAGTCATTTTGAAGAGTATGTTGAGCGCTCGAGAACCATCGAAGACGATCGGTATCCCAGCATTTTTAGGCAGTGAGGCCGATTCTCCACCGATGAGATGCGGTGTTTTGAGCAAGTCTTTCCCGGCAAGATACTGCAAGGTTGCCTTGAAAATTTGATAACTGCTGTACCCAGAGGAAAATGCCGGAAGTCCCTTTGGTCCACCACCTTCGAGCAAAAGTGCTATCAAGATAGACCACTCAAAGTTCCCGAAGCCTCCACCTTGGGTTCGGCCGTTGAATCCACGCTGTTTGAGCCAGATTCGACCAAGTAAGCACGCATCGGTGTAAGCGTCGCAGCGACGGGAGACGTGGTTTTGCAGCTTCAAATATGAAGAGGCTAGACTATCTACGCGAACTGAAGCGTTGTAGAATGATGTGGGCTGTAGTGTTCCCGGTCCTTCCGCTTCGGTGCTTGCCTTGGGTCTGACACAATTCCTGGAGGGTAGAAGTTTTTCTTTTGGGAATAAGTCGTCCGGGATGGATGGCAGTATCACCATTCGGAAGTTCTTACATGGTAAGGTATGCTTAGGATGAGTTGTCTTGTTCATCTCTACGATGAGAATTGGGAGCAGAGCGTTGCCATGGAGGTTATCGAAGCTCAATTTGTACTTTTGCTCCTTGCTTGCTTTTATGCCAGCAGCCAGGCATGCAAGATAGAAGGCTCGCTTGTGGAAGTAGCGATGATTGAGGTAGTCCTTTTTCTCGAATAAATCCTAATCTCATTAGCGACTACGCCAGACGTACTCGTGAAGGAAATCCAACCTGGGGCATCATGACCATTAGATCGAGGATCAAGTCATCGCCTTGCTTAGCGCTAGTTTTTAGAGGATGACTTCCAACAACATTGAAATTGGCTGGTTTCGCGTACTCCAGTTTATAGTTGACGTCTTGTGGCAAGCGCATTGGCAACACCACCTTGTCCTTCTTCAAAAGAAAGCGTTCTGCCTCGCTAACCTGATATCTGTAAGCTCTCCTTCGCTCTCGAGTGTTTAGTTGCCATCAAACGTACAGATGTAGGTTTACGAGCTGGGATGTCCTCAATGATTGTCTTCAAGGTCCGTACAGCACTCTCGATTGAATCGTTCTTTCTTGTATGACCTGGCCTAACTTGGTCTAGAAGCTCATCGACCTGTAATTTGAACAAGTTCGACTTGAAGACCTCTCCATTATAGACTGTGCCATTGGATTCTCCTCGGATTTTGCGCGGCACGACTTTAGTCTTGGTTACTGTTGGTTTTACTGGCGCATTCTCTTCCTCGCTCGACTCCTCTTCAACATCTATCTCATCGTCTTCACGCTCTGCCCCATTGTCCTCGCCGTCCACGTCCATGTCCATGTCTTCGAGCTCCGTCTCTCCAGAATCCGAAGGTGGGTCGTGCGATTGGGCGTCGCCATTTGGTTGGTCGTGGTCGGAGAATGAATCGTTGTCGTCAGCTGACTCTTCCGAGCTGTGACTGAGTTTCCTTCTCTTAGTCGCTGGAGGGGCCATATTGTTTGGTTACCGTCGTTGGACAGTCGTTCCTTCGTCTTCAGAAACTTTGGCGAGATTTTTTAAGAAGATCCCTGTCTTTAGACCCTTATCGATAACGTTAGTGACCCTCGAACCTCCCGATTTCGCCATTCGCCATTCGCCATTCGCCATTCGCCATTCGCCACTTCACTTCATTTTTAGCTCACGTGCCCAGCAGTGCTACTATCTTTCAATTCGGCAGTTTGCACTTGACTCACAATCTCACTATCAACTATCTTGAGTGATTCCACTGCCCACTGCAAGAGAAAAGTATACAATCATGCCGGCCATGATCGAAAATGAAGTGGGAGAGACCATTCCGGCAATGACAGCTCATGTAAGTTTATAATTCTTCTTGCTTTCTCGTCTAACAAACATTCATAGGCCGTGAGCGTCTCTCTTCCAACCTGGCGTTCCAATGTAGGCTACGAGGAAGGTGAAGAATGGGTACTGAGCAAGATGAAAACGGGATATCCACGTTTCTTCATACATAAACAGATACAAGCATTTGCTTCAGCCATTGTGGACAAGTTTGGCTCAAAAGGAGAATCCGCAATACTCTTTCCTTCACACGCCGGTGCATTCCGCTGTGTAGAATTCTTCCAACGTCAAGTTCCTCAAACCAGCAATGTCCGTATCCTTGACCTTACACAAAACGTTGACAAGGAGACCACAGATATGAAGTTTGCCTCTCCGCAATTGTCGGCTGTACTTTACCCGTCAGATCTGTTCAGTGTCGCAAAGACATTCTGGCAACACTCAGGAGAGGGAGTGTCGAGTCGACGAGCAGAATACTGCCATGAACTTCTGAAAGAAGGCCTGCTTGTTGAGAAGAGTTCAGCCGACAATGCTCAGCGACTTTGCAAAGGACCACGGAGATATCGGAAAAGCTTGAGTAGAGATATATCGACTCAACCCTCCCCACTCGAGGGCAAGGACAGCACTTCATTCATTGAGGAGCGGTTTGGAAGGAATCTTGAACTCAAGTTCGCTGCTCAGGCGAAGTCTGCCGTAAAGAGACGGATAGCTGGATCGCTGACAGCTGATATTGGTCTTGAAGATGCTCTTGCTTTGAAAAATGAGGAGATTGGGGCCAGGCATATGGCAGAATTCTCCGAGGATGATGTCTATTTATATCCTTGTGGCATGAATGCCATCTTCAACACCCATCGCTCGCTGATGGCCGCCAGAGGTCCATTGAAGAGCGTCATGTATGGGTAAGTGTGATATGTCTATTCCTTACGATCGAACGTATTTGCTAATCTGTGAAGGTTTCCATATATTGACACCTTGAAAATCCTCGAGAAATTCGGACCTGGCTGCATCTTCTATGGCCATGGTTCTGCGGAAGATCTGGATGACCTCGAGTCAAGGCTGTCCAGCGGCGAGAAACTCCTTGCTCTCTTTTGCGAATTCCCAGGTAATCCACTTCTGAAGTCGCCTGACCTTACTAGAATTCGAAATTTGGCGGACAAGTATGACTTCGCGGTCGTCATTGATGAAACCGTTGGCAACTTTCTCAACGTGAATGTGCTCCCGTACGCCGATGTTGTGGTTAGTAGCTTGACCAAAGTGTTTAGCGGAGACAGCAACGTGATGGGTGGAAGGTATATTTGTCAAGCCCTTCCAGTACATGTAGGATCCACTAATAACCCCGAGCAGTGCAGTTTTAAACCCAAAGGGTCCTCGATATAATGAGCTCAAGAAAACCTGGTCGAATGAGTTTGAAGACAACTACTGGGCAGAAGATGCGATCTTCATGGAGCGCAACAGTCGCGACTTTGTCTCCCGCATCGATCGCATCAACAACAATGCGGAAGCAATCTGTGAGCTTTTACAGTCCCACCCACGAGGTATGACGGTCCCGACCCCTAGTGTTGGAAGATAAGATTGTGGCTGACTACTAGCTCATAAAGTCAAGCAAGTGTACTATCCCAAATACAGTCCGACTCGACCGTTCTACGATCAGTGCCGCACTTCGACTGGTAGATACGGTGGCCTGCTGTCTGCCACATTTTTTGGCCACGCAGATGCGGTAGCGTTTTTTGATAATCTCGCCACAGCTAAAGGTCCCAGCCTTGGGACGAATTTCACACTCAGGTTAGAACAAATACCCTTGACTTTAATCCAGTGGGACGAAAAACTCATCTTGATAGCTCTCCATACGTCATACTTGCCCATTACAACGAGTTGGATTGGGTAAGAAATACCGTTCCCGCAAGTATGAAGACACGAAGCTGATACTCTTCAGGCCGAATCCTTCGGGGTTGAGCGAGACCTGATCCGTTTTAGTGTTGGTCTAGAGGAGACCGATGAGCTGGTTGAGACCTTCAACCATGCACTTGCTGCAATACCAAGTTCGAAGGATTAAAGATTATTGTGCGGAAGATAACGTACCGATAACAACTTTCGTCGAAGCCCGCATGACACAGCCTGTCCTCCATGCGTTCTTCAATAGTCATGATCAGAGATGATCTTTGACTCCAAGCTCGCGTATCATGACACACTACCCTCCTGAGCAGGCAACTCACGATGTGCCGATCTTCAGGCAGATATGATTCAACCCCAATTGTCAACATTAGAAAGGAGCAACATAGACCGGGTATCCCTCTCGAAATTCTCAAGTTTTGAAATATACGTCAAAGCTGTTGATCGGTGTCCCGTAGTCTAGTCCGCGATCAGTCAAATTCCAAAAATAAGACTCAGAAATGAGGTTGATGGTCAAATCATAGATACCATTTATCGTTGAACAGACCCAAATTAGAGTAATGAAACAATGCTCGTCCTGCAAAAATGAGAGTTTCTCTGCCAGCTCATACGACAGTCATGGTACGTACGGCTGAATTGAAGGCAGTCGAGCCCGTATCTTGCTGCAACGTCCTGCCCATGTTGAAGCAGGCGCCGCGATCCTTTCAATGCTACCTCTGCAATATATACATGCATTTCTGATATAGGGAAATTGAGGAGTACAGGGTTTGGCCGTTGTTGCCTAGCCATACAAAGTGATCGCTGTGGCTGAGGCCGCATTTGATGGGGAGATCGAAGTTCAGTGGGTGGGTGCAAGCAAGCCTCCATGTGATGGGCTGAAATTAAGCGACATTTTGGAGGGTCCACCTTTTCGATTGGCACAACACCTTTCTCCTACTGCGCGACTCCATCTGACTGGCCTCCACACCTCCCACACTACAGTGAGCGTGCATCATCTCCAATCGTTGAAATGACAACGGAGGTATTCTCTTGCTGGAAGGTCTCTGAGCCACACCCTGTGGAGCAGCCAGACACCGTTGGCAACACGAACAACGCGATACAATACACGCACAGTCAACAACAATACGTCCGGACATCTGACGAGGACAAGGGATAATTGGGGGTCTTTGGGGCCTTTTCCAACATGGCACCCATTTCTCGGCGAACGCATCTCGGCAAATCCGCTAAAGCCATCTCTGGGCGTTATTCCAACGAGTACCGACTGCTCGGACTATCACTGTCATCACAGCGGATCCTGGAGACGGATGTTTGAAATTCCTTCCAAGTCGCTGATTCATGAGCACGATGTTTTTTCGAGCGTCACTCCTCTGCCGGATTTCTTTAAATAGACGCACTTTAAGGGCCCGGGGAGATCTGGACATTCACCAGGAATGCGGGCCATTCTCATCAATCTACGACTCCAGAATCGGTCAAGATTCTGGACCCCGTCACCGCAAGTCACCGACAGCGACAGTGCTTTGCATCCTCAATCTCGCAAATTGAAAAAACGCCCAAGCTTCCAATGGCGAAAATAGACCTGCATTAGGGAAATTAACGGCGCCTAATTAGCAACATTTTCGTCCGGAAGATCCCATCTGCCCTATCACACGGACCGATCGAAGGACATCTTTGGCAAATCTCGAGATGGAATGCACTGTGATACTACATCTGAGCTTC
Source organism: Venturiaceae sp. KMAF11 (assembly GCA_023078705.1). NCBI lineage: Eukaryota > Fungi > Ascomycota > Dothideomycetes > Venturiales > Venturiaceae > Venturiaceae sp. KMAF11. The sequence goes on from JALGOQ010000015.1 coordinate 667,147, forward strand.
GAAATGCTTTATTCCTATTTTTTTCCATCCGGTTGCTTCCCTGCCCCCAACCGTCAGTCTCGTTTGTGCGCCACCAACTCCTTGCGGGCCCTCCCTAGACGCATCGTCCATCTGCACAAGAAACGGTTTTTGGTGGTGATAGGTGGATAGTCCGTTCGTGACTCCGTAAGGCTGTACGATGTGCTCTGTCAATAGCGACCTTTTGTTCAAACTGGAAGACTGATATATTCAAACTGATGGCTCGTCTGTTGTTGATGTTTGACTGAGCATCAATGACGGTGCTTCCGTGCGTGATATCATATCATGGGCTAAATCTATCATGAAAATCGACCTCTGGGTAATAACTGCAATTAGCGTGTAGGGGGGCTAAAACAGGTAACTTTCCAGGGCATGATCGTAATAATAAAGCAACGGTCGGGGCGGCGCCGCGTTGCGGGATCGAGCGAGCGAAGGATGCGAACCCTGTCTACCAGCGAGCACATACAATGTCACTTGGATCTTGGGGCGCAGACCAATTCTGCTACATATTGTATGAGTGCACCGGCACGGCTGCCTTGGTATTTTGAGATTCAACCCAGCTACAAGACTTCCATATCACCTGCCCTCAACAGGATACGGTCGAAAAGTAAGTCTTCTATCTCCCCCTACTTCAAGCCTTATGCCGCCGGTCTACTTAAGCCTCGCCCCACGCCATGTCGACCCCTCCTCAAGCCAACAAGGACTTTAACTCACAATCGAACAGACTTAGAGCCTCTACCAGCATTGCTTCAACATCGCCAAACCTACTTCATCGCACACTTACTGGTCGCATTGGGCGTTCTCGTTCAGCATCTTCACTTTTATCAACTCGAAACCGACGAACCGCCAATTCGGAAACCGCGAGAGACCGCATCTGGCAATATAACCGCGCCGAACAAAACTCGGAAGCGCATCTGTCATTACCAGAATATATTGCACCACAATCATTGGCCGTGCTTCCACCCTTGACGGCGGCCTCAACCGAATCCAATCTTCCGTCTCTCGAAGCAGTCCCCCGATTCGAAGAGACAGCTGTCCTGGTCGGAGAGTCCAACAGCTTAGGGCAAATTGGACGTAGCCGAGAGGGAATAAGGTACGCTTCAGTGCGTCGGAAAACCCAGGAGTAGGTACTGATTTTCATTCTCTAGCTCGATGGAATTCATGATGCCACCTCAGTACCAGCCGCATGAACAATCATTTGGACACTTCCCTTCAAGCTACTCAACTTCAAGTAAGCAGCGGCTAGATATCGAAGGAAGAGCAAATTGCTAATGGAGACGGTACAGGTTATATAGATCAGTACTCAAGTGCAGGATCAGAACACGCAATGGCGCAAACATCATCGCAGCCTTCCGGTTACGCAACATCTTACGCGACTAGCCCACCTTTGAATGGGAGTCCTTTGGTCTCTCAGCGAGGTGGTTCGTCAGAGTACGATGCCAAACCAAGCTATCCATACTCCAGCGCAATTCGAAGTCCGTCCTACCACGGTGACACAAGCTCTCCGCAACCATCTTACTCTTACACAACAACTCAGGGACATCCATACGTACCAGCATACTCCGCGTAAGCTCCGTTTAGTCCTTTAGTATGATGATCGATTCTGACTCTCACAGGCCTTCGGAATACACGCACACACAGTATCCTCACGCTTACGGAGGACATTACACGTCAGCCTACCAACAGCCGCACACTCCTGGGGCTCTGGCACCTCTACAGCACTATGGTTATGATCATCTGGGGTCAGAACACGACGCCCAAGGTGTTCGAGTCGTTAACGACCGACCAAAGCCGCAATGCTTCGAGCACGGTTGCAACGGGCGGGAGTTTTCCACATTCAGTAATCTTCTACGACACCAGAGGGAAAAATCTGGGAAAGCGACCAAGTCAGACTGTCCAAAGTGCGGTGCATTGTTTACCAGAACAACTGCGCGTAATGGTATGTTCTATTCTATCCGACCATTGAAGCCTCAACTAACCTTTCCCTAAGGTCATATCGCACACGACAAATGCAAAAAAAGAGGAAGCGGTTCTTCACCTTCATAACTATTTCAAACCGCGAGTTCATGCATACGGCAACTTCCATTTGGGACGCAATAATTTGGCGACATTCTATACCCGCATCTATCCATTCGTCACAAAACCGCATGAACAGGCGCATGTACCTTGAATCATTGAATCAGCATATTTTTAGCGATTTGTTTTTTTGGCACATTTTGCGGCGCTCAAAGTTTCGACCTGATGATCTGAGCCTTCAATCTCACATTCAAGGACCTCCCTAGCATTTTTCAGTTATTTGATTTTCGTTCTTTGCCATTTTTTCGCGCACAGCGGCACAGCACGATTGAGCGACCGAACCCGACAGCTTGGAATACGCTATGGCTTTATGAGGATTGGGAGGGGGCTAGGACAAGCCATCTAGAGGTTCACGCGAGAACACGCGGAATAAACGGGAGATACGATTATGCGCTTATGCGATTATCATTGGGGCGTTAAATCGGAATATCCTGGGAAATATGTAGATTGATTTCTGGTCCTGTCTTTTTAGAAGGTGTGGAAGCATCAAATTCGAAATGGAATAACTTGCACCTGAACGAAACTCAGAATGGAAAGAGATGCATCAATGTGTGGGTGTTCGGAGTCCCCGATGGGCTCAACCATTACAATGGGAATTTTTAGTTCCCCTTCCAAGAATTGGTGGATGAAGTTGTTGGTGATGGGTGGTGCGGCAGCAGCAATAGGTTAGACTCTGAAGCTCGCCATCCAACACCACAGCCAATGCCCGAATGACATTTTTCGGATTCGAAGCCGGTGACGACTTTACATTGCGGTTCTCAGATTCGTTCGGACGATTTGAGTTGTGGCTTCCGCCTTTTTGCCGTGTCTGATGGAAATCCGAGAGGCTGCCAACCAGGAGAGACCTCGATATGCAGGCCAGCGCTTAACTACATAAAAGCCGCAGCGGGGGGTGCGGCATCGACGGAAAACGACGATCGCACAGTAGGTGAGAAATAAGTTATGCAGCCCCCTTTGATTGATAGGCATCGTGTAGGCTATATGGTTGTCTTGTGATTAGGCTTTTCTGCACCGCGACAATGGAGGTTGTTGGCATGCACGAAGGTATCGATTTTGATTCGTGAGAACTGGCAGAAACTAACGCAGCGCGTCTGGCCGAAGGACATCAAATGACTGGGGTTTCCTGCGGCAGGGATATCTATTGCGCTTCTTGTGCGTGGTGCCCGAGCTTTTGTCACGATTTTTGGCGGTTGTTTTCACCTGCACTACCTGTGTCTCTTTTTCCGCCACAGGCTTGACCGATGCGCTTGTCTTTTTGTGCGTTTGACACATGGCCAGGGTTGTTCGTTGAGGCTGGATGGCCCCGGCTCTGCCTTATGCTGAGACTTGGTCGTATGTCGTATTCACCATCACGATTGATAGCGAGACATTTATCGAAGTCACTCAGCCACGGGATGCTGCCGACCATCCCAGCCCATGTTGAAGAACCTGGATGAAAATCGCTTAGGCAGCGATTTCTTTTCTGCCCAAAAAGAATCCTTGTGATTCCTTTCTGAGGATGAAATATTGATGCCTAACAGGGAAGTACTTCTGATTACTGAAAGGGGAAGGTCGCATCACTGATCTGACTTTTCATCTCAGCCTTCCAGTCATAATGTAAAGACTCGACTGATTCGAGCTGCGCCTTGCGATAGCTATTGGGAACGGAAAAAAGCTCTAATCGTGATGGATGCCTCCAAGATGGTGTTGAGACCTGGGCAAGTTTAGACAGTGTTTCTCGATATTTTAAGATGTTGACAGAGAAAAGAGGAAATGCTGTTAAATCTCATCTCGTCAGCTCCACGGGTCTCGACTGCCAGTGAGGTTATTTCCCAACCTCAGATCACCACGTGACCTAAGCAGGGGAGCTAGAAATATTAAGCTGAGTGTATTCAACTTGGTCCATGTTCTGAGACACAGTGTTTACTATGATCAAAACGCCTGGAAGCTCTGTTATCCACTTTCTGTGCATCCCATCAGTAAAGCCATAATTTTCTACTACCGAAAGACCTTTTTGGAAGAATTTGATCATGTACACGACAATAGGCAAGACATTCTCGAACTGAACTGTGACTGGATAATTCAGTTACACGGCATATTTATATCCGCTATAGGAAGACATAGTCTCACAAAGTGACAAAGATTTCGGTATTTTTTCACGTGACGATCATAAGCTTCGATGACTCCTTCTTTCACGAGTACTCCCTCAAACTACCTCTTCCCGTCTCCATTCATCAGATTTACAACACGATATCGCGAGGGGCCAAATAATAACCATACCGAGATATCGCTAGCTGAGAAAATGCCTTCCTGGTAGCCATAGAAGCTATCACAAGCTCCCATCTTTGAACCGCAATTCTGCTAGAATCTGAGATACAGACACCACTCAGTCATAGTGTCAAACCAACAAGACAGTCATACCACGAAGCGAATTTGGACACCGTCACGATGCTTTTAATATCTGAATCTTTACGAATACAACATATACAATCCTCTTGGTCTATAACCAGCCGAATACCCGAAATATCCTCAATACGGCGGCAGCACACATAGACAACCTTATCACAGAACTCCCAATACCAAAATCTGCGTGAAAAATGGCATCCATTTTCACTTTCCAGTCCGACCCCATTCGTGTGTCCTCTCCGTGGTCGACCCCGCGGACGACAACTCCCAAGCCGGTAGAGAACGATGCGGTCCTAATTGGAGGCCTTTCGTCTCAATGCGGCGCCAATAGAAACCTCGAAGTCGATAGATTGGAAGCCGAGCCCCAGGAAGGCCCAATCGAGTACAAACTTCACCTACTGCTTCGACCTCGAAGATCGTTCGTGGCAACGAGCACTGGCCTCCGAATATCGGGGTCTTACCGGTCGATAACACTTCCGCCAAAGCCTCGCAGCGTTTCTGAATCAGTCATTCCAGATTCTCCATCCCTACTAGCAATTTCAAGCCAGCCAAGACAACATCGATTAGAACAATTGACTACGCAGCTACTCTGGCGATTGCAGCAGTCCTGCCCGCACCACTCTGCGTCATACCATAAACAAGCCACCCCCTCCTTTCCCGATGCCACTAACCTTGGCGTACCCGTCGAAGTCGGTCTGCCGATGCCTGGCCTCGAAGAGAGTAAAGGAGCTTTGTACGAAATTGGAGTTGCAGATGATGGTACTTTCGTAGGGCTAGCGAAAGACGAAATGGATGAGAGCATTTCAACTCTCAGTGCAATGGCTGCTAGCTTAGGCTGTGTGGTAGAAGTACTGAGAATGGTGACTGTGGGGGATTGTGAGTGGTTCGAGCAATTGTCTGGCGAGGAACCAGAAGCTCTCCGCAAAGATAAACTCTGGGTGTCAGAGGTTTATGTCAAGCCAAATACAGGTGTCGATCGATCCAGCTCACGTGATGGTGATCAGCCTCTGAGCAACGGGGACACTGGTAGTCACATGGAAATTGTTCAAGTCTTGGATTCGGATGCAAGTGCGGGTGTCTCCAAACAACTGAAAGTCTCGTTGACTGGAACAACGACATCCGGAAAATCCAGTCTGCTTGGAAGTTTGACCACAGCGACACTCGATAATGGTCGTGGGAAAAGCAGACTGAATCTGCTGCGGCATCGTCACGAGATCGCATCCGGAATGACTAGCTCAGTTACTCAGGAGCTTCTGGGCTATTCGGACAACGCTCACACAGCTACTCGGGACGAAGCAGTTGATGTGATCAATTATGCGTCCGGAAACGTCTCTTCTTGGGTTGACATTCATGCTTCGTGCCAATCGGGACGACTTGTCCTGCTCTCTGACTCTGCTGGACATCCACGCTATCGTAGAACCACGGTGCGAGGCTTGGTGGGATGGGCCCCAGACTGGACTTTACTCTGCATTCCAGCAGACAATTCCGAGGACACTTCGGGCATGACTGGAAGCACACCACCTCCCGAGGAGGTGCTCGGAATTGGCTCTGCAGACGTCGATTTGTCGCAAGCACATCTGGACTTGTGTTTGAAACTCAATCTGCCACTTGTTGTAGTCATTACCAAACTTGATTTGGCTTCCAAGTTGGGTTTACGGAATTGTTTGGCTCAAATATTGTCCACTCTCAAAGCTGCTGGACGGAAGCCAGTTATCTTACCAAATTTGCCAACAGCAAGCGGGAACTTGACGGGAATTTCACAAATTGTCCTTGCTTCATGCAAGAAAGCAGTGTCAGATCTGCACCAAAATCCGCTCCAAATTGTCCCAATAGTGTTGACGAGCGCGGTGAACGGCACAGGGGTGTCTACATTGCATGGTACGTTTGTAGCAGCATGGTTCATATGATTGAGAACACGTTTTGCTAATTGCTCACCCAGCCTTACTATATCAGCTGCCAATCCCGCAGGTTCCACGAGAAAAGCACAATGATCACGAACAGCAAGCCACGACTCTTTTCCACATCGAAGACACATACAATGCGAGAAGCAATGCCGACTCCACCGACATCCATCCTGTAGTCAGCGGTCATGTTCGTTATGGACAGCTTAGTCTCGGCGACGAGCTTTTAGTTGGTCCGTATGCGACTGATGTGGATGACAAAGATGTTGATGTGCCTTCCGTGAATCGACCGCAGATTCCCACGTCCAGATCATTCCCAGGCGCTCTGGGCGTGGCTAAAGTCCTGCCCCTAACCGCTCTTGGGCAAGAATGGCGGAAAGTAAGAATTACTAGTCTACGAAACCTACGTCTTCCTGTTCAAACTCTGTTCACTGGACAGGTGGGAACAATAGGTATCCAAGCTTTGTCTACTCCGATAACCACGCCCGCGTTGGTAAGGTTGAGAAAGGGTATGGTGCTAGCTAGTGGAAGTCCACAAGCCAAGAAGGGTTTCATTGCTGAGTTTGCGCGGAGCGACGTTGATGTCCTGTCCATTGGTATGGGCGTGGTTGTGTATCTGGCGAGTGTGCGAGCCTCAGCAAAAGTTCTTGCTGGAACGGTCCCGGACGACGATCGCGACACTTATCAGTCCGAAAGCGAATCCGATGACGATGGATTTGGTTTCTCCCTAGACGACGTGGTTATTTCCCAGCAGTCGGCCAAGACCAAAGACAGTCCACGCTTGCTGGTGACGTTCCAATTCATCACATCGAGGGAGTATGTAGAGGATGGTTCGCAGGTGCTGATCATGCCCGGAGGAGGACCAGGGCTGTATGGACACGAAAGAGGAGAAAAGGGTGTTGCTGGGCTGGGTGGATTTGTAGGGAAAGTGGTTAGATCGTACTGATTGTATTCTTTAATTTTCTGGATTATCATAGGCACAAATAGAATATTCTCCGCATGTAGTTGAATTAAGTGCGACGAGGAAGCGCATTTTGCGCTTCCTAGTCGCAGCTATACTTTTTGGTCGGTGTCAGGAAGCGCAGGCGGTGACTTCTCTACGCGCGCTCCAACTCGACCAACCTCCATCACAAACAAACAACAAAATGCAATCCGCAGCTCCGTTATCGCCCTCACCCAGGCAGTCCCTGTCCATACGAAGTCCAATATCATCATCTCGCACTTCTCTTGACCAGAGCAATCCTGCCCGGCCAACAAATACACGCCGAAATCGCGCCGCACTTCGCGATTATTACAACCTCAAACCCTCAGCTGTAGCCGAGGATGCCCCAGAATCTGTGGCGTCGCCTTCCCACGATCGTCAAAACCATGACCGTAGCATACTTGATGAGGTAGATAGAGAGGGGTTCGAGGCCGTTGCCTTTGTCAGGAGCATACTGGAGCGGGAGGGGTTAGAGGGCGTGTTGAAAGTGGAGAATGGGCTTGTTGGAGAGATCCGAGGACTGGATGGGGAGAGGAAAGCATTGGTCTACGACAATTACTCGAAATTGATCAGGGCAACGGAGACCATTCGAAGGGTAAGGCCGTTCAGTGCACGTCTTGGTAGTATCAGGGCAATGCTGACATTTCCATCACAGATGCGAACAAATATGGACCCATTGACGCCCACTACATCGACATTGGCCCCTGCTATATCACACATTGCTGAAACAGCGACGACGCTATCGAGAGAGCTCGAGCTGAATTTACCTGCTCCCAAAAATCCCGAGGCTGAGAAGAAGAGGAGACAGCGGGAGACCGTACGATGGGTACTCGATACCCCGCGTCGTTTGCAGGAATTGATCGCGGAAGACAAAGTGGAGGAAGCAATGTCGGATTGGGATATTGTGCGAGGGGTACTGGGCAAGTGGAAGGGTGTTCAAGGGACAGAGACAGTGCAAAAAGCTTGTCTGGAAGTGCTCCGACAGGTTGAAGATTGAATATCCTTGCTCAGGTACATGATATTCCTAAGTTTTCGGAGATGGGGTCCCTCTTGAGCAAGGAGCTTATCACGCTAATCATATGAAAAGACCAAGCCAAAGAAAACTGAACAGAGGTGGCGACATCTTCGAAACGCCCAGGCCTTGAAACCCCTCCCTCGATGGCGATCAAGTGCTTCGGATTCTGGCGAATTATTGCCAACTATCGCTGGGATCCTTGAAAGCCTTGACTTCGATAACTCAACCGGAACTTGGCTGGTCGGATCCGACATTTCTTCCGCCTGCAGATTTGACGGTCCAGTCTCGTACCATTCTTACCACTGGTCTTCGAAGTCCATGTGGGCAGAACCAGAGGTGGATATTTCTGGCCAGATTGACCAGATCGCTTCAACCCTGGGCCTCCCGTGGCATGGATCAATCATGAAGCATTTCTGCAAGCAAAATCCTGCTGCAAGTCCAACGGCCCTGCAGCGGCACGGAAACGATCGTGTTGCTCCAAGGATCGCATTGTCTTCAGCCAACACATTGAGGATAGAGACATCGGCGTCCCAATCTCGGTCAATTTCTATCAACCCCGCTATCACAGTCCGTACTTTCAAATTGAAGATATCTCAGACCTTTATCAGTCCGAATTGGTCTGTGGAGTGTCCTTTTGGCCGGAAGGATGCACATATTGGCAAGGATAGAAAGATACCGAGATGGATTTGCACTCAAAGTCCTCAGGAGGCCCACTATTCACTATGCGGCACACGGCAGCAACTTTATTCACGCACGTCTAGACATTCAAAGTTTGCGCAATTCGGATCCGCAATGTAAAATCGCGTCTGTCCGATTCGTGAATCCCGCGTCTCAGCTGTCAAAATTTACGATCGAGGTCACTCGAATGGTTCGGTTTCTTCAACTGCTTTGTGCGTCTACTTGGTTCATTTGGTTCGCGTATGCCTCGCTTCATGCCCAATTTGGTAATAGCTAGGGAAACCCAATGCAATGACTGCATGATTATAACAATACCAATGTTTTCTATGGAATAAGACACCTTAATACAGGCCTTGCAGGCCTCGGCAGAAACTGAGCTGCAAATCCTTTCAACAAGCACCTGCGCGATTCATTCAACAACAAGTTCGTTTAAGTTCTTGTCGTTCTGATTGGCTGATACCATAAAATCCAACTCTCACTAATTCCCGGCGAAGTGGAATGAATGATAATGGCTACGAAACGTCTCAGTCCACCCACTCAGCCCTCTGCTCAGCCCGCCGATGCACCATGCAAGCCATTCGATCAGAATCTCAAGCCGCCAATCGAATCGACGCCTCCGAACTGCCAAAAACGCCAATTATGCAGTGTCGACTGCATGCATATGAAACACGTGCCAGCCAATTATGACACTTATCAGTTAAGCGCCCTTAATTAACTGACATACTTCCCAAAGGAGAAACTGCTAATTTGTGGCTTTTGAGCACATTTTGCGGCATTCCTGCCGCCAAATTCCCCGACAAATCAAACACGATGAAGAAAAATTGGTGCTAATCTCCCCCCTTGCGGAATCCCTGTTAGAAATCTCGTTTAGACGGTACGTGCACATCTCAAATACTCTAGACCGGATCCGGCTTCGCCTGAAGGAGATCTCCACATCACCGAATCCTCATTCATGCACAGCAAGCTTGACAAACACGCCATGAACGTTGACTTGACTCGAAAAACCGGAGAATTCCTTTACGATTGGATGGAGTACGGGCTTAAGGAGGGGGGGTTTCGTGTCCTTTCAGCGGAAGGATTCGTTCCGAATAGCTTAATCGGCCTTCGACGATATGAAAGGTATGGGAATTTTTGAGATGCATAAAATCAACGGGTTCTTATTCGGCGCAGGCGGAGTTGTTGTTGGTTGTGTTGGTAAATTTGCCTCGCCATTGAAGAACGAATCTGCCTTCCGGGATCACACATCTTCATGGGTACCGACGTTATCATGTTGTGACCATAACAAACCGGGTACGCACAAGGAACTGACACTGGCAGTATAATTCCAAATTCACCGATGATTGTCACTCCTATATTGTTACCAACATGCTGATGGATAGCTGCAGAGTGGCTGTCGAGTCCAGACCGTACTTAAATTGGATTATGCAGTGGAGCATTGGCTGCAGCATCGTCATTCTATCGGTGAACAATGACTGCCCAAAATTCTTCGGGATACTAGATTTCATCATGTCCACAACCACCTACATGGGTATCCTAACCTCCACAGTCATCATGCCCTGCGTCTATAGACGCGCTCATTTTCAAGATGGATCATCTTATTCAATTCGAGGAGATTTAGAATTCTCATCATGGCAAATATTGACTCGTCTAGCACTGGCTATCGACTTTGGATGTATGCGGAGCGTGTTGTACAGAGGGTGTTGTTAAGTACAACATATCCGAACAAAAAGCTAGGGCGGTAAATTCCTAGCAATCTCAAAAGATTATCTTTCTGGGAACTTGAATACTATCGAAGAGGATAAAAGGTATTTGAATCGATTATTGAACCTTGGTTCCTCGCCGTTGATACTCAAAAACTCGTATGCTTTCGCTGGTTCTATATGGAGTACTTTTTAAAACCTCTCAGAGCCGGATATTTTTCCAAATACAAGCCAGAGTTATCCTAGCAATGCGGATTATGGAAACATCAGGATTTCAACTTCACTCCATTAAAAGGAGTACAATCAATTAATCGTCATACCTGATCTAGCATTATCCCAACTCTTCATCTTCATCATCAAGTGGTTTCCCTTTTTGTTGTTGTTCCACTGCCAAAGGAGCCCTTGCTTCCTGCTTCCACCACAAATCGGCCAAGAACTCATCACTACTCGCCTCCTCAATCCCCTTATCCTCCCTTACTTTCAAAAATCTAGGAAACCTCATACTCAACCCACGATCCTCACTCACAAGCCCAATCGCGGCAGTATACGTCGGACTCAGAGTAATGTCGGCGAAGGCCATCTCCCATACCTCCTGCGGCTCGAACCACACGTCTGGAGAACCACTGTACTCGACGTAGGAGGGGCGCGAGATTACATTTGAGCCGGTATCTGGATCATATTTTGCGCGGTTGGCGGTATAAAAGGCGTCTGTGAAACCCGAGATACACTTTGTCACCGCAACGAGGGTGCCTGTTGCTGGGTTGCGGACTGCGAGGAGGATAGGTGACCACCATTTGGATTTACGTCCTGAGCCGTGCCAGCCGGCGACGGGGATGAGATCGAGTGTGTCAGCGGAGGCGTTGTAATCCTTTTTCACTTTCAACCAAGAGTCTAGTCGTTTGTCTGGTTCGTAGGTTGAGAGAAGCGCCTTGCGACGTCCGCCTTTGTCTTTTTCTGCGCTGTCGCCGTCCTTTGGAGCTTTGGACTTGCCGCCTTTCTTCGCCTTTTGCGGTGTTAGTGGTGGTCTTGGGGCTGTGAGAGTACTGTCATCTTGTGGTTCGGCTTGGTTGTCTAAGATTTTGACCATGATCCCCTCGCACTTGATGTCTGTTGCGCCCTTAAAGAACTCCAATACAGCTTCAGAGTCGGCGGACGTTGCGTCGAGGTTCTTAACCCAGGTAAAGTGATGTGGTATTTCGATGAACAAGCTCCGCAACAGATTCCTCCTTTCTCTGAACGGTCTATTCAGCAGCTCTTCCCCATTCAGATACATCAAGTCGAATGCGAATATACAGACGTCGATCTTGACGCTGTGGACAACTACATCCTTTCTTGCTCTATTTGAAAGAGTTTGGAAAGTCTTGAGATCGCCGTTCTCTTTGTCAATTGCAACAACTTCGCCCTCCATGATGAAGCTGCTCACACCTTCTCCACGGATCTTTGGCACCAATGCAACCAAGTCTGGGTACTTGTCTGTCATCAATTCCAGATGTCGCGAAAAGATTGTGACCTTGCCGGCTTCGTCGCAATGGACTTGCGCCCGCTGGCCATCGTATTTGTACTCGCAGCTGAAATCTCTTCCCTGGAGTTTCGTGAGCATCTCACCAAGGTCGCGCGTGATGCTTCCCAACATCGGTCTTAGCGGTATGTGCAACGCTAATCCGCATCGCAGGAGTAGCTCATCGCACACTCCAATTTCGAGTAAGGTCGGAACGAGGTCGTTGTAGTTGGGTCTTCGTGCGAAGCATGCCTTCACAATCTCTTCCGCTTTGTGATACACCTCAGCCAGTTCCTCCTTCTTCAATGATGTCAGCTCGTTTTGCGATTTGATTGGGAATGTCGCCCCCGCCGGTCGTGAAAGTAGAAATGCCCTCCCGAGCGCAATTAGCATTGTAGTTTTGACAGCACCAATTCGCAAATGCTGAACTAGCGTTCGTACGATGTATCGACTTTCTTCTGCACCTCTGGAGTCCTGAATCAGGCGATCCACGATTCTTTGCTTGGCTTCTTGACTGCCCTTTCCCTTGCTATTCGCAATTTTGACCAACGAATCAAAGACGCTTCTGATGGTCAAAGGCGTTGGCTTTCGTAGTGTAAATGACTGCTTTTTCTTCGCTTCGAACGCAACGTCACCAGCGTCGCCGTGCTTGCTATAGAGGCTCTTCAATCCGGTACTATCTAGGCCACAGACCTTTTTGAGAGCTTTAGATATGGCAGAACCGCCTAGTCCAAGCTCGAGATCGATGTAGGGAGGGGAGATGGAGTTTGTTGCAAGCCATACCTTGTATTGTTAGCGAAGGAGATTATTACAAAGGACTAGAATACACGTACTGCTGGTAGCAATGAATCTGGATCGCCTTCAATGATGCATCGCAACAGATTTACTAACGTGTCGACGATTTTTATCCGGCTAGTTGTGCCATTGACCAGAACAAAACATCTTGTAAGCAGGGCGTATGATGCATGACCTCCCTCTGTTGCCCAATGTTTCTGCAAGTCTGGTATGTATTTCGTTGGATCGAATGTGAGGGGGCTCTCGTCGAAAAGTATATTTGCTGTGACTGTATCCTCATCTGCCGCTGTTGATTGAAGCGAAAGCGTCCCTTTGGTCTTATCTGAAGTGCCTGAAATCTTGCCGAAGAATGAGGTTGAGGCAACCTGCTTAGGTTCTCCATCTTCCTCCTTCACTTCAACTTTCGTGACGTCCTCTTCTCTCTCTTCTTCCTTTTCAGGGATATCTGGTCTTCTCCCGTTCGCTTGAGCATTTGCTGCCTGGTCTTCCTGGTCCCATTGCTCCTGTAATTTCCTCGCCAACTCCTCATCAGACAAAACATTGGTACTCGGGCCCTCCGCATATAAATCATCTTCTTGCTCCTCCTCCTCTGTCTCTATCCCCAACGCAGGAGCCTCAGCCTTTGAAGACGCGTCTTCATCCCCAGTTTTCACCCGTTGCGCAAGCGGTTTTGCCTTTGCTGCATCCTTCTGTTTAGCGAAGAAGTAGTCTAAGCCCCGTACGGGCTGGCTTGATGTCTTGTAGTTGTTGGTCTTGCGCTTCTTCGCTGGGCTACTCATGTCTGCGAAGCATGCTTGGAGTTCACATTCATTTGGATATCGAAGTCATCGTCATCGAAGAGCTTTGATCGCCCCTTGGTCTACGCTCTGGAGGCGGAGATTCACGTTCACAACACCAAGTCTCGTGGGAACTACTATTGTGACTCTGATTCTGCATTAATAATCAATTTTTTTTCGCTTCTATTTTCATTCTCTTTTATCCGGCTTGACTCAAAACATATTTCAATCGTTTCTATTCCTCCTTCGTTGAGAAATTGCCTTTGAAACAAGTCCGCCTTACACACCATTCGGGAATAACACCGCGTCCACTCATCACAATCACAATGGCATCCTCAAACGTTCAAGATTTGCTCTCCTCGGTGTCTCTCGATTATCCAAAATATGAAGAGCTATACAAATATTTCCACGCAACCCCCGAGCTCTCCAATTGCGAAAGGGAGACAGCAGCGAGATTGGCCGAAGAAGTCTCCAAATTCGGTGTCTTTGAGATCCACAAAGACATTGGCGGCCACGGTCTCGCAGCAGTTTTCAAAAATGGAGAAGGAAACAAGATCTTGCTCCGTGCCGATTTCGACGCCCTTCCTGTGGAAGAACAGACTGGCTTACCATATGCGAGTACAAAGAAAATGAAGGATGTGAATGGGAATGAGAAGAACGTTATGCATGCTTGTGGACATGATATGCACATCACTTGTCTGTTGGCAGCCACCCAGATTCTTGTCAATCTCAAGGATTCTTGGAGCGGGACATTGATCCTTTGTTTCCAGCCTGAGGAAGAGCGTGGGACGGGAGCTCAGGCCATGGTTGATGGTGGCTTGTACCAGAAGGTTCCCATACCTGACTTCGTTTTGGGTCAGCATGTTACAAATCTGCCATCTGGCAAGGTTGGATCTAAAGTGGGCACGATCATGGCTGCAGCAGACTCCTACAAGATCACTTTGTTCGGACGTGGAGGCCACGGCAGCATGCCACACATGACGATTGATCCAGTGTTGATGGCCTCAAATCTCATTCAACGCCTACAGACAGTGGTCTCTCGAGAGACAGATCCTAGCGACATGGCAGTGTTGACGGTAGGCTCTCTTCATATCGGCCACGCAGAGAATATCATCTCAGATCGTGCGGAGATTGGTCTCGATATACGCAACGTCTCGACGCAAACGAGAGGCAAAATGATCGCCTCAATCAAAAGAATGATACACGCCGAATTCATAGCCAGCGGAGCATCAAAAGAACCAACCATTGAGCAAACGAGAACATTTCCTCGAACAGACAACGACGAGGACATGGCGCCTAAACTAGCAGAAGCATTCGCGACGCACTTCGGTCAGCAGTTTGATGCTGATACAGCACGTGTCAACGCTTCCGAAGATGTTTCGATCTTGGCCACTAGCCAGGGGAAACCATATCTCTTCTGGTTCTTTGGCGGGACCGATCCTGAAGCCCATGCGAAGGCGGAGAAGGAAGGGAAGTTATATGAAGACATTCCTGGCAACCACTCTCCATTCTTTGCGCCGGTTATACAACCAACTTTGAAGACGGGCGTCGAGGCCATGTGTGTTGCAGCGTTGACATTTTTGAAGAAATGAGGGATTTAGCAGGAGGGAACGTCCAACTAGGATTCTAAGATCTTTGATCGATCTCGACTCCTTGTGCTTTTATCAGTGATTTCTCAATTCCTGGGGGAATTATTTCAAATGTTGCCAGAAATTTATCACCCTCGCCAATGAATGATAAACTGAACGGCGCCCTCTCTACTCGATATCGAGGTCCAACATTTAAAGCTCTCTCAATTGACAAGCGCCATCGCCGACCATCCACCATCACAAGAGCACGATGATTATCTCATCTTTAATATTCAATTACTTTCATATTCATCCTACAGCCTGATTGCGAGTTTTTAAGCATCAGATGCTTCCTTCATCACCAGCCCGTCAACAACCACTCGGCCACCTTCATCACGGAAGCATCTTGCCTCCTTGACCGCATAATTCTCCTTCACATACCTCAATGCCTTCACTTCTCCTCCATGCCTCGCTCTAAACCTTTGAACAAAATCCTGAACGCCACTGTTTCCAGCAAGCAACGCATGCCCAAGCATTCCAACCGGCTCTTCAGTAAGAATAGAATGATGTTTCTCCGCATACCAGAACAGGAAAGTATTGCACACCAATGCCAAAAATAGGACGCCTGCAATACCATACGCGACAGGTGTCACAACGAAGAGGCGCGTTGCGGCAGTAGAAATGGTGCCTGACAATGATTGTGCCGTTGGGTTGGGTGTGAAAAGCAAGGTGTTAGCCAGCGCGGCATAAAAAGTCGTGAACATACTCTCCACTGCTGGTAGGAGGACGGAGGATGCAAACGGAGCTGACGCGTTCTGTTTTAGCGCGTAAGAATAGGCGTAAAATCCGAAAGCGTCGCTGCGGAAAGTGCTCGACGAATCGAAGATATTGTAAGTATTCAGATTTACTTCGAGGGTTTGATACAAGAATGGGCGAATAGTGGTACTGTTCTCAACGGCGAATGAAGAGAATTGCGGTGCTGAGTTGGGTTGGAGAAACATAGTGAGTAGTCCAGTCGTTCGCCAGTATGACGGAATGCAGGAGATGACGGTGAAAGGATCCATGTGGGTCGATGTAGATGCCGAATATTGGCCCATGAAGACGCCGACTCGATTATACTCCGAGCCTGAACAGGCCGAATACCAACTCTCGGCATATTTGGGAGTGATGGGGAGAATCACGAATTGCTGGTCTGTGACTGCGCATTCACGGTCGTTGAAGTGAAGCGTAAGGCTGGACCCGTCGAGAGTCGCACTATATCCAGGAGTTGAATTGGTTATTTGCTGACAATCGAGATATGCAGAGTATGCTTCGGCATGGAAAGTTAGATTGCCCTCTTCCTGATATATAGTTTCCAGAGGCACAAAAGCGTACTCGGAAGTCATATAGGCAGGTGGTGTGCTCCCATAGATCCGAATAGCACTCGCAAGATCGAAAGCAGGTTGCCAATTGACCGTCGCAGTCAGAGCTCTGTCGTTGAAAGCAAGATTGCTGGAAAGCTCAGTCGTTGAATTGGCAGCTGAAGGTGCCGTGATGAACAAGTGGGCAGTGAGTGGAACAACTGCAATGGAGATAACCAGACTGAGCAGCATAGCACAACCAAGAAGGATATGTCCATTGCGGTATGCTACCAACCAGCTGTAGAATGGAGGGTAAGAGCGATAGTCCAACATGATGGTGAGCTTCGCATTTGCAGCTTTTTCCTTTGATCGAGCGAGCTCTACAAAAGGTTGCCTATCGCTGCTGCCGCTGACCACAGTGTCCCACATGATCCGATATAGGACCATAACAAGAGATGGCAGTGTGGTCCAGAGTAAGCCGTAACGCCAGATTGCCGAAAGCGAGAAGTGCGAGACCGAAGACGTAGGGATATGTGGTACAGAGGCGATTCCGTTCCTGGTTGCCGAGATACGTTCGAACACAACAATCGCAGCAATTATTAAAATCTCCACGGTGATCAGGATGCTCATCCACCACCATCTGATCTTCCAAGCCCGCCATTCATTGTCTCTTGGCGCTGTTGCTGATGGTATTATCATATTTTTCTTGCCTTCCGGTTGACCATGTTGATTCTGCACCTCGTACCATCCTCTGCTTTCTTGCGATGCCATTGTAAAAGGTTGTTCGAAAACCGGGGGATTGAATTTCCTGCTTAATGAAACACGTGTATTGAAAGAATGACGAAGCAAAAGGTTGTGAAATCCCAATCGTACCGTCGGAAATCTCGTATTCTTGACGAGATGCTTGCTTGCCACGGCTTGAAAATCCCGCTCTCCTCCACACCTTTCCTGCACCATGCCAATATTTTTGCTTCTTAATTTGGATTGACGGTGGTGGTGGCTCCTGCCACCTGAGCATGCCGGAACCACATTGTCGGAAACTATCTGCGGGGTGCATTCTGGTGAAAAACTTGTAGCCACTCCGAGGCTGAGATTTCAGCCTCTTTTCTGTTGTGGCCAAAATCAAGCACACTTGGCGAATGCTTGCTGATCCGTCCCGCGACGCTTGCAACCTTTCGGCTTCTGTTTTCTTCCTACCAAAGAACTGTAATTGGTTTGTTGTTGCATGTGCCTTGCTCTGGGGTGTCCAGGCTTATTTTGTAGACTAGTCGCAGGGTCTTCAAATCATGGTGCCTGGCCACCAGCGAGAACATTTAAACATCCTCATTATGCGATTTGGTTGTGAGACCTGTTGTTTCTTCATTCCCATCTCAGCTACGATGTCAATCATGCCATTCCTTTCAATCTTGTTACTTTTCCCTGTCTCAATTGCCGCACAAACTACATCGGCGACTTGCAATATAGACCCATCTGTTACAACGTTAGACCCAAACTGCTGCGTGAAAGACAGCGGCATAACTGCCTTCCCCAACTGCAATTACGCCGACGACACAGTGAGCAAATGTGACTCACCAGCCATCCAGTCCGGCGCGGAAGCCATATCCTGCTTCTGCAACCAAGCTCTTCTCAATGCCATCTACGGGTACAGTTTACCCTTCACCCAATTCGAAAAGGCAAAAACTCACGCTTGAGAAACAGATGCGAAAGCGAGCAACGCCTTTGCTTCGGAAACGCAGAGGAAGACGGCCAAATGCAATCCGAAATCAGTTTGTGGCACAGTGCCTGTGACGGCCGTATTAGCTTCACACCTACTACTCCACCAATATCGTCCATAACGGCACCTTACAGTCAAGCATATTGTAAATCTATTGGAAATGAGTGTGAAAGCGCTTCACTGCATGGTCAAGAGTGTTTCCATTCCTCTACCGATGTCTCGCAATTCTCTTCTTGCCTCTGCCAGCCAACTATTCTGGCTAATGAGTATTCGTGCGAGGTGATTGGCAATATTAGTTGTTTGCAGCTGCCGGCTACGGTGTCGAATATGGCGGCGTATACACTATGCGGTAGCACTTTTCTGGAAGTCGCTTCGAGTATTAATGCTTCTGCTAATTCCAATGTAAGTTATGCAAATTTTGGTCTCGCTTTGCCAGACATGAGATACTTACTTTGCAATAGGCTCCTGGATCATCTCCAGCCTCGACAACGGCATCTTCGAGTGGCACAACCACCACCTCCGTCTCTTCATTTACTCCCACGAAGCCCTCTATTCCTTCGAGTACCTCGTCTTCCACCACTTCGACGACTTCTGCAGCGTCGGCATCGAGTTTCGATTATATGATAGGACTAGTTTTCTTCAGTCTCTTCGTGCTAGGCACAGTAATATCATTTTAGTACGGGGCGAACGGCGAGATCGTAACAAGACGACATTTAATGCTAATATACGCTTATTGACCTCGAATAAAATGACAAAGGTTGCGAGAGAAGCTTGATCAAAAACTACAATGTCAGATTAGCACAAACAACAAAAAAAAGTATCCTTACATGCGCTTTTCTCATAATGTACTTTGAAGCCGCCCAATCATGTTCTCTTTTAGATTGCATAAATGATGAGATACGGTTTTGAGGAGCGTTCTCTTATTTTATAAAGCAGTTCTAAAGTTTCTGGCGATTTTACAAATAATATTGCCAGAATGTCATCGATATCGATCTCGAATTGAGAATGTTATATTTGAATTAGTCGTTCAAACAGGGGAATAGAATTAACAGCCCAGCTGTGCCTTCACAAACCTATTTCACATCCCCACCCATCACTTTCCCCAAATTCCCCCACCACCTCCCAAACCTCTCGAACCTCTCCCTTTCCAACTCATCAATCCACCTCTTCTCCACCCACTCAACATCATCTTTCATCCCTTTACAGACATGACTCAACGTATTCGCCCAATTAACAATAAACTTTTCCTGGTTCACCTCTGCATCTGACCAGAAAACGGGATCCCAGGAGAGACAGGGCGTGGCTGTTTGGTAAAGGATCTGTTGGCGGAGTTCGAGGGGGAGGGTGAGGAAAGTTGACTGGGCACGGATTGCCTCGCTGAGGATGTCTGAATTGGTTGTTGGGTGTGCCATGATGACTGTTTGGTTCGAAGTAAGATTAGGGCGAGGGCTTTTGGGTATCGTGATTGCCGGTGGTCCGTTGAAGACGAGTAAATGGAACTGTAGATGTGGTCTTGCTGAAGTAAGGATCTCAAAGTCTAGGACCGATTAGATCATGGTGAGAAAAAGGTGATGATATACTTACTTGAAATGGTAGAAGTTTATCGCAATGGACGATTGAAGCAGGCTGTTTGCAGGATATTGCTGTATCGTAGAGTTTCTACTGCAATGTATATATCAGCCTGAATGAAGTGGCTGCTACTGAATAACATAAAATGGCATGTTTAGTAATCAGGCCAAATCAGGAATATATAATCACAACATCTACCCCTCCCTCAGCCATCATGGTGCAGCCCTCAAAATAGCCTCATCGGGATGTTAGTCTAATCCCAGTAATCAAAGTATCAAGAAGATATGATTGGCCAATTGCTGATCACGTATGCCATCAGGGTGTATGATGATTGTCCAGGTCAACCTTGATTTTGTATGCCATCCATGTACTCATTGTATCTTGATGTTCTGCAGCTGCTCTTTTACATCTTCGCCTTCAACTCCTCCTGCAAAGCCTTCAATGTATCCATACCCGGTTTCTGCATCGGCCATCCAATGCCCAATCCCTCCTCTTTATTCGGTTTCGGAATCATATGGAAGTGGACCTAGAATAATCCGTTAGCCATATCCTTCTCCTTATTCCACACCATGCCATCATCTCCGTACTCTCCCGATAGCAGGTAGGTTCTGGAGACGGGAAACCCACATGATCAACCTCCTGATGCGCAGCCCTCCCATTGTTCTGCAAAACATTAAAATCCTCACACCCAGCCGCAATCGCAATCTTCTTCGTAACCTGCAGAATCTCTGCCAATTGATCGTCAGGTATATCCGTTAACTTGGCGCCGTGGTGCTTGGGTATTATGAGCTGTTGCTTCCATTAGTCCGGGTCCTTCAATTGCAGATTGTAGCAGATGGAAGGTTATATGAGAGGAAAAGGAGGGTTGGTGTGAGGGAGACGAACAGAGTGTCCACGGCTGAGGGGTTGGATATCGAGGAACGCGAGGGTTTTGTCAGACTCGAAGAGCTTCATTGAGGGGATCTCGCCTGCGGAGGAGTCAATTAGTTGATTGTTTTGTGAGCAAAGGGGGGAGAGTACCCTTTATAATTTTGCAGAAGATACATGAGGCGGCCATGGTGAATCTGTCGTTATATTTGTTTTGTTGTTTGAAAATGGTGGAGAGAGATGATGGAGTGACGGAGTTTCGAAGCTCTCCTCTCTTCCCTCTCCCCTCTCCCCGCAATCTCACCCTCTATCTCGAATGGACCCTGTATTATCCGTTGGGAGCTTACAGAACTTATCTTTCACTTTCACTTTCAATATTGATTGTTAAAAGCATCATCTCAGGTTCATAATATTCGTCATCTATGTTCGTGTCTCTGGCTAAGCAATGAGCGCTGTCTTCATCATAGAACAACTCCAGAATATGCAATCCGAAAACATCACCATCAGATCTGTAGAACGGATGATGAGCATATCACTTCTTCTTTCCGCCCTTGCCGCCCTTTGTGCCTTTTCCACCAGTACCCAGAGCAGCCTCACGCAGTCTTCTCTCACGCTCAGTCGTCTCATTCTTCTCAGCAGCTTGTTCCGCCTTCTCCTCCACCTCAGCCTTCTTACGTGCCGCCTCTTGCTCACGCTTCTCCTTGATAAGCTTCAGCCTAGCCAAATCGGCTTTGGCCTCGTCTGTCTTGCCTTCAGCGTGTAATTTTTGGTATCGCTCACGAGACTGCTGAGCCTGCAGAGCCTCACGCTCCCGCCTGGAAAGCGTAGAAAGATCAGCCGGAATAGCCTTCTTCTTGCCATCCTTCACTTCATCCGGGTTGACAGGTGTACGAGGGTTTGCAGCTTGGGTGCGGGCTTTTGCGGTATGGTTGGGGTTGGCAGGGGTGTCCGAGTCGTCGCTGTCTTCCTCTTCGGAGTCTGTGGGTAGATCTCCAGGAGCGGCGACCTTTGTCTTCTGTCGAGCAATAGCTGCCTCTTTGCGTGCCTTTGCAGCAGCACGACGCTCCTCACGCGTCATCTCTCCCGCTTTTGGAGCATCCTCTTCGCTGTCATCGTCGTCGGAGTCTTCTTCTGAGCTGTCCTCCTCTTCACTCGAGTCGTCGTCGTCGTCTTGACCTCCTTTGCGGGGCTATTGTGTACATAAGTATACGTTGAAGTGGTAAAATAAATAGGAATACCTACAGCCCACATATTCTCAACCTCGCCATCTGCATTCAAGGGCTGGAGGTTACGACTGAATTTCTTGCCGCCTGCATCGATGATTAGCCAATATACAGACTTCTGGTGTGAGATTCGAACTGACCACCTCGCTTAGGCTTCTGGTATTTGCCAGCACGACCTCTGGTGCTTGAAGACATATTGATTTGGTATTGTTGGTGATTGTTGTGTGTTTGGTGGATTTGTGTGCGAGAAACCGAGGATGGATTCGATTTGGGAAAGCTCCTTGCTTCGTAGTTGGGCTGTGCGAGGACAGGGTTTATATATGTACTGGATATATATGTACTGGTGACTCACTCGCTCAAACTGATCGAAGTTCTAATTGCTCGTTGCCAAAGCGACTCCTTGCTATGTGTTGTCGCTCCGTATTGCGGGGCAGTGGTGGGGTTATATTTGGTGGCTTGAATGTCACGAGAGCGAGGTAGGTATCAAATACATTCCTCATTATTGGATCAGTTGCATATCTTTTATTTGGATCTTGAATTGTTCCTGCTCACTCTGATCTCCTGGGAGATACATATGAGCTCTGAAATATCTGGGAGACAATCTGGATAGATCCATGGTACCCTAAACAAAAATAGCTCAAAAGCGGAATCTAGAGACATCCCTGGCTGGCTGTGGGTCACCATCTGAACATCTCTCAAATCGCTGTATCTTTATTTATTCTTTCCTCTCGAGAAGAGCTCTTCTTAGTTAAACCATCTAAAGGTATCATGGTATGATGGCTCGAAAGTAATGCCAATTCCATACCTGTTCCATTGGCAGAAAAGAGAAATCAGAAAAGAAAGAGCTTTTCCACCTCGCTCAAGTAATTCCAACCTCAAATCGCCTCTCAAGAGCCTCGAAGCTCAGGTCAAATTCATCTCGAGGAACCAAAAAACCTTTCTCCTTTCCCAACTCAGATCTACCGAACTTCTCTCATATCGCCATATTCCTGACCCTCTTCGCAAAGCCCCCCGGATTGCCCTTGCACTTCTCCACCACCTCTTGATAAATCGCACCAAGATCCTGCACAATCTCAATAGCCGTAGCCCGCTTCGAGACATCAAAGTGCAAGCACCGCTGCATATAATGGTTGAGCAGCTTCGAGTAACACCCTCCCCACTTCTTCTCCATATCCGCCTTCGAAAACTCAGTCCTCGACACGTTCTTGAACGACCCCACCCTCTCAGTCGGCCTCGAAGAGATCTTGTTAACCTTGCGAGGAAGAGAGGCCCGCCACTCTGCTCCTTGCTGGCTCTCATCGCCCTTTGTTGCATCGCATGGTGGTTCTCCCAGGGCGAGGAAGTGGATCACTGCTCCCAAGGCCCAAATGTCTTGAGCTGGGCCTGCTAGATTCGGGGCCTGGCATTGCTCAGGTGGTTGCCAGTATTCGCTGCCGCCTGTCTTTGCTTCTTGAAATTGGAGCTTGGTGACTTTGGCGCTCATGCCGAAGTCGCAGAGTTGAATGTCGGGGTATGGATCGACGGCCGTGATGGAAGCTGATGCTGCATTTGTGACTGTGGCTTGTGATGTACTGATGAGTAGTGAGATTAGGATGTCACATTGGTTGTTGAAATCATCGCTAAATTCCTGTCGACGGCACGGTCGGCTCATTAAATTCATGCCCGCCAGACGAATCACGAAACCATACTATATAGCTTTCAGACAAGAGCCATTCGACACGATATTGATATCGATAGATTCCTAGATATCTAAAGAGGAATTTCGCCAGGAATCCACCGATGTCAATATCGTGTAGGACGTGTCAAGTTGATTTCAGTATTTTGAGGGTGGGCATGAATTGGTGAACCAGCTGTGAAGGGAATTCAATGATGTTGAGAGAGTCCCGTAACATACCTTGACGTCCGCAGAATGTTACACGGCTTCAAATCCCGGTGAACGAACGAGTATTTCCTCTCATAAGGGTTGTCTGGATCATACCCGCCGGTTCCATAGCCCCAATGGAGAAATGCGAGCGCTTCGGCGATCTGGACGAAGTATTTCCAAATGAGCATCTCTGGAACTGATCTCGTCTGCCTCAGGTACTCGTTCTTGCAATGTGTGAGCGTATTGCCGTCACAGAAGTCCAGAAGCATGGTCCATTCCTTGCTGCCGTCGACAAGTGTCAAGGTTCCAGGGAAGTTGTTGAATGGACCGTCGATCAGACCGACGACATAAAGATAGCTTTCAGAACGCTCTTCAGAGTTACTATAAAGCATAGGTTAGCATGGCTTGATCACAGGATACCATGAGCGGAGAGACGAGAGCACTCAATTGAACCCCTAGCAATGACTGAGAAATAGACTGTTCAGATAGCGCGCTCTCAATCTCATATCAATATCGATAAAATTCTGGAAATTAAAAAGAGAATCTCGCCAGAAATTCATTGACTTTGATATCGATTTGAGTATGTTATATCAGAGTTAGTCGGTTGTTTAGGGGAACAGTACGGTTGAGTGTGTGCGAATAACGTGCCCTTAGAAGAGCGTCAGAGTGATGACATACCCATTTGAAGCAGACGCGTGAATCTGCTTAAGGATCCGAGCCTCTCGAATACAGTACTTCTCCTTTTTAAAGAACTTCGCAACCCTGTACTCCCCACCCGTACGAACCAGAACAGCACGTGCTTGACCGCCAGTTCCTAATGTCCGCACAGTCTCGACGAGGGCATACTTGTCTGGGACCTCGTAATACGGATCTGGCTTACTCGCAGTGGTTGACGTAGATTCTGGGATCCGTGACTTCTCAGGAGTCGGGTTCTGGAGACCTTTGATTACTGGTGCTTTCGCGCCTGGTACAGTTTTCCGGTATTTGATTGGTGGGACCTGTTGGTCATCGATCTGGAAGGGACGTTTGGACATTGTAGATCGCTCTGAACGGAAATTAGCGAAGAACAATCTGAAGGATGGTATGGATTGCGGCTCTCGAGTTGTATGAAAATCACGATGAAAGGCACGAAGTCTCTGGCAAGATATCTTTGCAAGTTGCCAAAAACTTGTGTTCTTTGATCGGTTTGCTTGTGAGTGTGTTGAAGATTCCGCAGGTCAGCAAGGAAATTCCCAAGGATGTGTCTCACAGGAGCCCATAATGGGCGGCGCACTTAATTCATCAATTCATGGCTCCTACCAGCCAAGTCGCAAGAATAGATCGCTTTATGATTGTAGCTGCTTGACTCGATATCAGTATGGATGAATTTCTGGCGATTCTTCTTTGAATTGCCATAAATTTATCGATATCGATTTTGGACTGGGCATGTTGTGTTTGATTTGGTATATCGAAGAGGGACATGAATTGAAGAACAAACTGTGGCAGTATAGCCCCGGGCAGCCAATCGTGAAGTTTTACTGTGGGAAATTTATGACATACCTTTGAACTCTCAAATTTGGAGGGTTGATGGTGGTACTACCATGAATGTTAGCGAGTTCGACGTATTAGACCTCCAAGCTCTGTCTCGATGACCCGATACTCCCAGGCAGCCAGGAATGGAGAACTTACTGGTTTGATTCCAGTATGCTCAAATAGCCTTTGATCTCGAAGTTCCTGGTGGTGCAAAGTCCCGGTACGAGGGCGGAGTTATGGTAGAAGCGATGAGTGGTGGAGAGGGAGAGAGAGAGAGAGAGCAGAGTTAGAATGAAAAAAATCGAGAGAATTTTGTTAGCGAAAGGAAGAGTTTTTGGTGTTTGACCCGACAATAGCTAAGCACATGAATAGCAAGAAAAGTGGGTCCACTGTCTAGTGAAGTGAAGTCCTAAAATGCTGATGTGACAGACCTGGTGTTGTACGTAGTCCGGATTGACACTACATCCGCTTTTCAGCGCATATGGTAGGGTAACCTATTTTTCCATGAGTCTTGGGTTCAGGCAACAATGTGGGCAAAGCGATGTTGAAACTCACACTGATAATGGTATTGAGACAGCCCAGTCGTTCGTGCTGGGTAACAACAAATGAAGCTGTGAAGATTGCGCAACAAAGTACAGGAGCTGAACTTTGGTATTCTTAGTCCCTGCCAAACCCGCACCTAACTTCAAATTGGACAAAGGCTCGCCGGGAACTCTTCCTAAAATCATGCACTTGATCAACTCACTCAAATAAATACGATGAGAAATTCGGGCGTAGCTATTCACTCCTTGCGTGCCAACTCCTCCACATGCGAAAACAGTGGCGTCCTTGTAAATCTGAGTGCATCCTGCTGGTTGTTCAAGTGGCAAAGAAAGAGTACATTGTTTGGCGGTACCAAGGAAAGATGCGCCGGAATGTAACTGTCCTTTAAGGTTTGCAAGATCTGCGAACAGAGGTCTCAATGAGGGCTCCACGTCAGCAAACCGATGGGGAAGAACTTTTTGAATCGCCATAGTTTGCCAAAAGAAATATCCAGCCATTGCAATCACTTCCTCGTCATGTTGATGTCTTGACTCAGGACATCACCCAAGCTCCTCACCTTCACAGCTGGTTCAACCAGGTCATGCCCGCCCCTGAGAAGCTAAAATCCACAGAACACGCGCAACTTCAAACCGATATTGATAAATTTCTTGGGATTTGAAAATAAATTTCACCAGGAATTTATCAGGATGGATTTGAAGTTAAGATAGTTACTGTGAAAGCCGGCTTCGTGATTTTCTTAGGTCTGGGCATGAATTGATGAGCCGACTGTGCCTTCGCTTTGGTGCCCCGGGCGGAGTTCACTCCAAATTCAACTCACCCATCGCAAGACATTAGACCTATCATTCGATAGATGGTCAGTAGGCCAAGATTTAATCATGATGCGATCACGACAAAATTCTGGAAAGTTTTAGCGGAGCGAAGTGAGAAGTCGTGTCTATGGTCGTTGGCAATAACATACCGAAAATGCACGAGGGATAGCCAAGGCTGAGAAGGAAGCGGCTATAGAGAAACTACCTACGCGACAAACCCATTACATGCTCCCTATCCTAGGTCTACGAAAACACATCAGGATAGGGTATTCCTCGTCAACCCTGTTTCTTGATTAAAGTCTCAAATGCGACAGCAATAGCCCCCGCACCACTATCATTGTGTGATTCCTTCTCCAGCTCCACTTTCGCAAACTTGATCACCTTCTCAAAAAAACTGCGCATCTCCCTCTCTAGCTCAACGGCACTGGGTCTGAGCAAAGGATCGCGGGCGAACATCCGCTCCATGTAGCTATTCAGCGTGTTACTGTACGCGGGAACCCAAGGCTTCTTCCCTATTCCCTGGCGCCTAATCATGAACCAATTCGACCACGCTTTGAGTGGTTCAAATTTATGGGTATGTGCTTCCTAAAATATTGTTTAACAAGATCCACGCCATGAGAATCGGGGTGTTTGTGAGTTTTCAGGTTCTCACTGCGAGGATCTACAGGTGCCTCGCGGTGAACAAGCCAGTGCAGTACGGCTCCCGCGGACCAGATATCGGCAGCTGGCGATGTAACGAAAGGTATCTCAGGTGGTTGCCAGTCAAGGGTTCCTGGATGTTCTGCATTGGGGACGTTCGGATCATAGTAAGCGCAGAGGCCAAAATCGGCGAGTTTGTAATTATGAAGTCCGCCTGGCAGGGAGCAAGACAATACATTCTCGGGTTTGATATCGCGGTGGATGATTGGTCTCCATCCGTCGACAAATCGTTCATTAATACGTCCATTATGTAGAAAGGCAAGTGCGGCGAGAAGAGACGTTATTACATCCCAAAGCATGAATTCTGAAATGGCTTGCTCCTTCAGATCCATGTCTTTGGCAACCTTAGACAAATCGCCTTCATCGCAATACCCAAGCATCATCCAAAGATTTTCTGAAGGGGTGTCAGTTTCCACAAAGCCAAAAAAGTGAACAATGTTCTCGTGTGAGAAATATTTCAAGTCGTTCAATACTAGGATTTCTCGTGGGATCTGGCCTTTTAGTTTTCGGATCGTCTTCACAACAACAAGTGGAGCACAATTTGCGGCCGATGATGTGGCGGACTTCGTGCGCTTCCATAGGTGCGCTTCTCCTTCTCCACCTGTGCCCAAATGCCTCTCGTTCTTGTAGTCCTTGAGGAATTGTATCGCGTTGATCGTGCAGGGCAGCATGTTGATAGGATATTGTGGCTGTGAGAATCGCTCAATGAGGAAATGCAAGATCGATATTTTGCGATAGGTTTGTTCTTCTTCGAATGAAATATGGTGGAAAGTCTTCAACACAGTGACCAGAAAGTGTTTAGCTATCACACAGAAAAACAGTGCTGCATGATCACGATCACGATCGTAAAGGTGACAAGAACAGTGTCGATGTTCGAAAGTAGTGTGATATGCTTTTGAACGGTGTTCTCAGTCGCAGCCAAATAGCTCATTCTGATCTATCCAGTCAGTGTGTGCCTTCCATCTAGGGTATGAGATGACGGATCCGGGTTTCCAGACAAGTCCAACCCCCGTCTATGTCTGGCAGTTGAATCGGTTCATGGTCGTTCGCCAGTGCTCTTGCCTCCATCTTGTTGTGGGAGGTTGGTCTCTGCTTTTAACAGCCCTTGGAAGACCGGAGAGTTCGAACCATGACAACCATACTCCGTTCTCGTACAGCATTCTGTGCTAAATGCCACAATGCTCATCCTCGCCATATGCGCAGTATTTGCAAGTTTTCCCAACCACCCTGCTTTCCACTAGACCCAACCATCTCCGCGTTCCATGACCCAGACCACTGTTGTATCCGCTCTTTGACTTCGTTAGGCTTGTTCTGAGCGCATAACAAGACATACGCCACGCCTCGATCTTGATGTAGGACATCTGGAAGCTGTTCGAATAGACGATTTGTGGTCTCCATGCCGTCTTTTCCTCCAGCATAAGACAGCGCAAGCAGATGTGAATCGCGTTCGAAAGCCTTGGATGGCACAATCACCTTCTCGTTGTACGCCTCATGCTCGGCCAGATCGGGCAATTGTTCGGTGGGTACGTAAGGAGGATTGAATATGAGGACATCAACGGAGTTGGGTCGTATTGGGGCTGTAAGATCAGTAATGATGGTGTCTGATAATGTGCCAGCTGTCTTGCCAGCATCTTTGGCTGCACTTTCTATCGTGGTCTTCGCAGCACGGCAAGCAAAGCTGTTGAGATCAGTTCCGAGGGTCAATACATCTCGACGGCCGAAAATTGTCTGAGACCATGCAGTGACAAAGGCTAGTACAACTCCAGACCCAATGCCTACCTCGACAACGAGCGGTGAAGGCTGTTTCAAATCGAATCTCTTGGTGAGAAAAGCAGTCTCAGACGCGCTGGAGAGGGTGTCTAAGAGCAGGAATGAGTCCTCTGCCGGCTCATAGACATGATCGAAGTTGACATGCGAAGTGGAGGGCGTTGGCAGCATGGATTGATATTTTTTGGAGGTTGTTGTTGTCGTGATAGCCGAGGGTTCCTGAAATCTTTTCCAACCTCATCGTCATAGATTGGACCCATATAATAAGAACATCTCTATTCAACAATCAATCCAATTGACATTCAGAAAGCACACATTCAACTTCAAAATCATGAGAGTATTTAGTAGACGATTGGCAACCACCAGTGCTGGCCCAGGACGACACGTCCCGCTGGCGTTACTCCCACCAATCCCGTTGTATCGACGACTGTTACGAGCTCAGAGGAAGCTTCCAGGAGAACTGAGAGTGCTCGGCGATCAGTACATCAAGTCAGAATTCAGGGCTCATCGTGATGTAGAGAATCCACTGCATATCGTAGGCACAATTCCGTTCCTTCACGAGCATGGATACTAACGGCATTTCCAGGTGGGATTTCTTACGCAATGGCAGCTATTCGCCCAAAAGATTGAAGGAGCAGATTGGAACGAGGATGCCATAGATCAGGCTACATTTGACAAAATGAGTGGTGAGTAATGACACGGCATGGTTAAACAAGGCCGAAGACTGATGCTTTCATTGTAGATGACCAGAAAGTTCAGCTTTACGAGCTCATGACAGCCATTCGGAAGAAGGATCTTGAGGAGAATGATCCCGAATATACGCCAGAGAAATGATTTCACCATGGAGCGCACAACAATGCCTTGAAGAGCCGAATGCCAACGCCAATATATAGTCTGAGTCTTTCTCACAGCCACACCATCTACCAAAAGAGAAAGCCTATCGAGGACCCAACCAAAGCCCTAGGACACGTCCTTGCTTGCTCGATACTCAATCGGCTCTTCACCAGACATCTCCAGTGCTCAGCCTCCCCTGATTTGACACACTCAAAATCAGTGAGTATAGCTGGCATTTGTCCAAGGCCCATCTAACAAAACAGCAATGTGCGAGTGCATCAACTACGAATCAGAATGCGGACACCGTTGGCTCTCACTCATCGCCAGATGTGCCCCAACCCGTAACCTCCTCACCTGTCCCATGTTCGCCAAAGGCGCCCTCACCGGCTGTCCCACCATCCCACCATTCCCTCATGCCCGAGCTCCGTGCAACAATTGCCCTCGGTGCCACTGGTGCGGTGATTACGATCACAGGTACGTTAGGATCATAACGAAGGAGAAAAATGGCATCAAGTTTGGTCTTGGACCGGGAAAAGAACATCCTGGCTTGGAGAGCACTACTTGCTGTGTCATGATGTAAGAGGGGATTGAAAGGCTTGTTAGTGTGAAGTATGGCGTTGGTAGGTATCTGGGTTGTTCTTAGGAATGTTTGTGGTTGGGTGGTGGCGATTACAGAAGACGCTGTGCAGAGGTAGTGTACCGAATTCAAATCATTACACAGTTGATTGATTCCTGGCGGCCGTCTTATGACACTGTCTGAAAACATGCAACGGCCATTCAGCAGTAATTGGTCCCTATCTTATTGACGATTTCACAATCAAAGTCACTCGGAGCAGCTTCAAAAGATAACAGTTTGCCCTTTGACTAGGCTCTGTAACATTCAACAACTCATACGCGACATTGGTTACACAGTGCAGCTAAGTCCATTTCAGCCGCGTCAACCCCGTGTTGACGAAGTACGAAATTATCCTTCTCACCCAAACATCACTCGCGACTTCCTTCAGATGCAACTCTTCAGATTGAGACCTTCTCTCTGAACAGATACCGCTCTGTTATCTCAACCCACATCGCGCACACTTCACAACATCCGCTTCCACAGCGCACAACACACAACACACAAAATGGACCTCGACGCTATGCAGAACCTGGGCATGGGGAGGATGGACCCTAGAGCGCGTCTCAACACCATGGACCTTTTTGATAACGAGAAGATCGCGGCCCTTGACGCGGAGCGCGCTGCATGGACAGCTCGCGACGTGGAAGAGGAGCATATGTGGCCAGGACGTGTATTCTATAACAAGCAGCACTATACCGAGCTCAAGAAGCTCATCATCAACAGAAACACTCCTGTGTTTTCTGAAGGCCCGCTCCCTACCAGATATGAAGATTGGCCATGCAGAGAGGACCTCATCGACGCTCTCATGGCCCAGGACAAAGACATGCGATTTAGATTCATGGATTTACCCGCAGAACTACGAAACAGCATCTGCTCCTATCTTCTCATCGACCCTGGACAGAAGGTTGACACCGTCGAGAAACCTCGTGTCAGCTGCTACCCAAACATCCTCGCAGTCAATAAAGAAATGAACAAGGCGGCGAGGAACATGTTATACGCCAATAACCACATCTCCCTCTATCTAAATTTCAAGGCTCCCAGCAGAGCCGGCGTCCCGCAAGACCAATTCCAAATCGACTGCGTTGACCACTGGGAAAGCAGGAATTCTGCAGACGTCGTTCTCCACAAACCCATCATCACCAAAGTTCGCAACGTCAACATCCACATCGTTATAGAATACAAGGGCGCTCTTGAGGACCGAGCGACTGAAATCAAGCAGATCCTCTCGGAATTGAAAAATTACATGGCTGCACACACTGGCAGAGAGCAAGTCCTTCGCATCACATTCAACCTGATTTGGGAACGCCAATTCTGGGATTCCGATGCTACAGACTACAAGGCAAAGGCCGAAAACAAGACATTCATCGCTCACGAAGCCGTCGAGATCATGAAACCATTTACCGAGTTCGTGGAAGCCAAGCGATACGCTCATCTACTTGCATGCGAGAAGACCAAGGTTGAGTTCATGGTGGCGGATGATATCGATGGCATAGTGGTATCGAGGTTGACGTCTATGCAAGAGTATACCGAGGCCGAGATAGCGAAAGAGCTCAAGAAGCATGAAATTCTTCTTGAAACGGCGAACAAGAAGGAGGAGCGCCAGGTCATGGGACTAGTCACTGAGAAGATCATTAAGAAGGCCTACCGCGAGGATCGCTGGGGTATGGAGGACGATGATGAGGACCACGCCTATACTCTCAGCCCCAAGAAGACGGTCCTTGACCCCAATATCCTAGACGACGATGACATGGGCAAGGACGACAACAGTGTCACCTTCGATTACGATGATGGCGGTGAGCTGCAGGCGGACGATGATGAATCCCTTTTCGACTCTGACGATCTGGACGATGGAGAATACAACCTTGCCGACCTCATCAAGGAAGCCAAGCCTGACACTCGCATCGAGTTTCATCCCGATATCATGGAGGATCGCGAGACGAAGGAGTGGGTCAACAATGGTGGGTTCAGGAGTGAGGTCAATCGGCTACGAGATGCGCGCATAGCAAGATTCGCAACGAAGTAAGAGCTTGGATCAAAGCAAGACGAGCCGGCAGTCTCGAGGGCGGCATCAAACGGACAGAGAAGCTTTTGGTCATCTAGACAGCAGGACGGTGATCATGGCAGTCGGAAGGAAGACATGGTTGCACATTATTGACATGCTGGTACCGGTATGATTTTGACATGGGCTACGATTATCTGGATGGCATTGATATGGTATCGTACATATGCTCAGAGTACATAAACTGATGTATCATAATCAATCTCGCACAGGACGATGAATCCATGGTCAGAGACGAGGGAAAAATTCTTGGAGCAAAAGAAATTCGAATTGTTAGTACCGATTTCACATTTGACGACTCGTTTCACTTTTGTACTCCTTGTTGTCGACAATGATGCCTCCAATCTTAAAAGGCATCTTACAAGTCAATTCTCTCATCAAATCGACCAAAAGTCAAAATTATATGCCACCATTGAAGCCCATAGCCGGTGCTCCACTGTTCCTGATTCGCGCCACCGCTCAAGTCAGGAGGATCGCGCTCATCCACGACCCTAGTGAGATATCCCTTAGGTTGGGAATTCCCTATTCCTTTCCCGCCATGTTGGCACTTCTTTGGCCAAAGAAGAACTCTATTCAGTCTGGGCTGAAGCCTTGATACTTGGCAGCTCCGAGTCAGGAAAGCAGAGGCGTGGGTGATGATTGCATGACATTTCGTCGTGTCGTCGGCATAGAAAGGCGGCCAGCGAGGTCCTGGAGAAAATATGCATGTAGATTCGGCGCACCCTACACACATGAATTCAAACCATTGCTTTTTCGTACTCGAAACGACCAAGGTATTCTCTTTCAAGATCGTCAATACTATCCCTATCCATTTTCTTCAACCCACGCTCCCACCACGCCCTTCGGTATTTCCGCTGGTCGAATCACCTCGGGACATGCAGGTCCATCAACATTCCATATAGCAATCTCTTGTGGCGGGTCGAACACAGGCCCGCTGTTGTCGAAATCCAGGTCGATGCGTGAAATGGCTTGGTTGTTGGCTTGTTGCATTGGAGGAGTGCCCTGACCATTGCTGTTTGTAGCTATGATGTGATTTCTCGCCAAAGACTCATGGTGTTGTCCAAAGTTGTCAAGACGGTTCAGCACTAGCAGCTCGAACCTAACTTTGATGGCCGACGTGAGGGAGAGAATCATCAGTCGTGGGAGGAAGAACTGCATATAAAGTAATATCGTGAGTACTACATCCGTTCCAAAAATGACCATTTGAGCACCGACGAGTAAGTAGAATGTCGTCTTGACCTCTCGTTTTGACAATTGATCCCGGAACAGTTTCCAGTAGATGTAAGTATAGAGACTCGACAGACCGAATTCCTGGGCGCAGAAATAGAACTCTAGTTTTGAGATGGTCTTGTAAAGCTTAGCACCCACAGTGCCAGGGAAGAATTCGGCAACTATGACCGGGGTGTGGAACAAGAGGCCGTTTCCCAGTATGATCGCGAGGAGAAAGCGCAGGACTCGTCGGTCGTACACAACCAAATGTAGCCGAGAGTATAAGATCATGGAGAAACCAGTTACCATCGCCACCCATCCAAACGATTGCAGCACTTGCACGCCATCACTTCTCTTCGACGTGAAAAGAGCAATATCAAAGGAAATGGTGAGGAATATGACGCCCCAACAAGAGACCAGTAAGGACCTTTTTTAGAGTTAAATAAAGAGATTGTGGATAGCAAATATGGCTTACCAAAAATACACGGTTGTCCACCGTTTGAATGTCGTAAACAACTGCAGATGAGTCTCTAGAGCCGTCGAAATGGCAACCGCGTGGAACTATTGAGTATTTGAGCGAGTTTGTTTATACCAGTAGGTCAGGTGGGATCATACTGCAGCAACGAGGCAGTATACTGTCGAGTTCCACGGTAGTAAGCACTCGTGGGCGTTTGGAGTTAAAGTGAGCGCGGCTTGCGACCAGTCGTAGAACTTCAGAGGAACAAATCGACAGTCAGAGTTGGCCATCTGGTATTGTGAACCACGGTAGGGTCGTCAATTGAGTAGCCCCCTGCTGTCGTTGGACACCGCGAGATTGGCCTTCAAATAGCTTTGTTGTAACTCAAGATCGATACGAAAGAAATTCCCGGTGGTTAAAATAGATTGAACTGCCGAGTTGTATCCATATCGATCCCAAGTTAAGAATGACGAACTGTTTCAGTATCTTGTCGAAGAGCAAAGAATCAACGAATTGACTGCACAATGGGGGATGCGGACACAGAAGTGGCCCTACGGAAAGCATAAGGAGAATACTAACAATAACGTAAAGAAATATGAAGGGTCTGCACCAGAAATACTTTGATCGAAATCATAATCTAGACTGACCTATAGATTGGCGAGTTGGGAGCGGAGGCGGGCTGGTATAAATAATAAATAAGAGCGGATGTGTGGTGACGACAATGTATTTTTCTCGGGATGAAGAGCGAAGAGTGATGAAAATAAGAGTGTTCCCGAACATTGCACCAGTGCTGTTGTTGATATAGTACAGACGACCAGAACAATAGTGTACTCTCAAACCTTGCATCGGAGGCGATTGAAAAGCGCGCCGTAGATAGATTCCCGGCGATTTTGATCAAGACATTGCAAAGAAGCTCAGCGCGAGAAAGCGCAGTTTAAGTGCAGCAAGATTGTAATCCACAACCCAAGACATCTCTTCCCATCACTCAACTCCTCCACTCCTCCCTTCATTCCATCACCCCTCCACCTCCTGCACCCTCCTCCCCCTATCCTCAACCAACCCCCTCAAACCCGTAATTACCTCCACCCCCAACCACTTCACGCCTCCATCTCCCCTCTCAGCAGCCCACTCCGCCCACTTGAAAAGCACCCTCAAGTTCCAAAGCAAATCTCTGTTTATACTTCCCCTCGCGGCCCTAACAAGCGTCAGCTTATCATCAACAACACTACCCACCCCCTCAAACCACGTCCCACTCTTATCATCAGCCGGCAACACGAGCCCGATATCCGAAAGCTCAAAAGCGGTATCCCTGAAGAGTGGTAATTTAAAAATGGAAGCAAAGGTTTTTCGCACGCCGATGAGGGCTGTTGATTGTGCGTCGTTCAACGAAATAAGGGTAGTAGAAAAGACGCCGCTGTGTCCTTGACCAATTGGTCTCCTTCGAACGTGGAGGGTCTGATTATTCTTGAAACCTTCAAAATGATTTTTGTTGTTTGCGAAATCGAGCACGATGGGCCAATATTCTTTGCCACTTGTTTCAATCTGGAGAACATGGTCGAGCTCTGGAAGGAGACACGGCGCAGTGAGAGCTTGCGAACTGCCATCGCGTAGACGGACGGTGAGAGGCACGCGGATGGCTCGATTGGTATCAACGTCTCTGGTAACGATGCAGCGGGATTCTGTCGCCAAGACCCAGAAATGACGAAGGGGCTGTAGATGTGCTTTATTATCTGTGACGTCCATTGGGAAGAGAGGGTAGAAAGCGCAAATGAGAGACGCGATAGCAAGGTTCGATGTGCCGAATGTGAAGCTTCCTCCTCCGAGGAAAAGGGTGCCTAGAGCCATGTGTGCAGCTAGATGAGATCCATAGGGCGTGTCTGCGTTGGCACGACCGTGGAGTAACCTTAGACGCCTCATCACGTTGAGATCACCAGTCCCTGCCATGACTGTTGCACAAGAGAGGGCAACGAGATCTTGGCAATTGCGGACTGTGTTGCGAGTGAGTTTGGCATCATACCTCAAAGCAGGCAGCTTGCAAAGTCTGATGAAAGCATCGAGGTACTTGACTAAAAAGTCTCTGACTTTGACATTGCCACTTCCAGCATACCTCAAACTGATGCTCCAGAGCAGACCGGCGAGGATGTTAAAGAATGCCATGTGTTGGGACCGTAGTGCTTTTATGTCGCGAAGGAGGTAGTCTTTAGCATACTCTGAAGGAAGATTGCTGATAATAAAATGATGGTCTGCTTTGATGTCGTTCCAGAGGATCAAGTGCTTGGCGAGAGTTCGTAGGAGGAGGATATCCGGTCGAATGTAGTCGAATTGGGGAAGAGTGTCAGGGACGTCCACTTTCCGAGCAACCGCCTTGTTGCCAGTCTTCATGAAAATGAGTGCAATGGCAATCGTGGCACCAGCGGTGGCACGATCCAGAAGGTGAACCAAATCTACCGGACGAGACCCAACAGCAATGGCCAGTAATCTCTCAACAATCCTCATATCTTGTGTACCCTTGAGTGTATTGCCTTGCCCCAGATTGATAAGTCCGAGCGCGAATCCACCAGCGAGTCGGTAGCTCTCATCACGCAATGTATCGGGTCCACCAGTCGAGTCATCGACTTCCGTGGTCTCGATTTCTGAGAGCATAATCTCGCTCATCCGGCGATGCTGCGTGTTGTAGTATACCAACCCGATTCCCATCAGACCGGCTGTTTGGGTCAAAGATGATAAATTAAGCTCTGCAGCTCCTGGAGGAAGCAGCCTGGTGACATGGACAGACAGGAGTCGCGTCACCAGTGTGTCCATAGTCCCTAAATTTGACGCTGCAAGGCCAAGCAGAAGACCGATAGAAGTCATGGTGTGCTTGGGCGTGAGGTACTTGAAGCAAAGGAATTTGGCAACGTTCTTAAGATGCCCGTTCAGACCCAATGCTAGCAGCAATCCTGCATGGCGGACGTTCAGATCCGGCGGTTTGTTGAAAATGATCCAGGATGTGTCGATGCCTTTCGCGTGACGTGAGATGCCCAATCCGGCGGCAACACCAGCGTGGAACCAAGCCCAGCCGTACTTTTCTTCTGTAAATGATGAACGATCGGCTGAGACCGTATGACCCGAGGGCTTCATGACACAGACTGTGCTGTAACCATGAATCATATACTTCTCGGTCGGAAATGGCTTTCTGCTATCGAAATGTGCCATACCTTGTCCTGGTGCTAGAGCAAATGTTCTGACCATGACCCATTGCACCACCTCTTTTTGGGCATCCAAGAGCTGGGCCTCAGACCATGATGGGTCGGGGATACATTCTGCTACAGCGACTCTCAAAGGCTCAATAATTCGAAGGGCTTCGAGGAATCGGCGGTCTTCATGGAAGATCAACCTCGAGATCGACATGCGATCAGTTTCTGGATGGGTCGGCACGTCCATTTGTCCTTCAGCTGCGTGACAAATAGTATGCACATCGCGTCGGACTTTGGACAAGACCGCCCGTAAGCGGATTAGTTGTAGCCCAGCTTTGGGATAAAGACGCGCTCGTAAACTCACTGAGTTTGCGCTCATGGTCTGTGGTCCGCCTGGGGGACCTTGAGCAAGCAGCATCAAGTCCTCACGGCCAACGAGTTCGAGTAGGTTGCTCGTCCAAGTTGTCGGAGGACTACCCTGACACTTCATTATGCTGTCATTGATGATACCAAAAACCGCTTCTGGGAGTGTCTCCAACATGTGCATTGAAATACCAGCTTCCGCGATCGCTTCGACCTGCTTGTCAGGTGGTAGGTCCAAGGCATGAAGAGTGACTAAATACTTTCTGATCGCTGTCGTCCTTGGGAAGAAGTATGCCGATGCTCGCTTCATATTTGAAGATAAAGGTTGCTGCAGCACCGCGTCAAGAGATGGAAATGGGGAATGGTAACTTGGTGATAATGCTTGCTCCAGCCACGCATATATTGATGGTGGCTCACGTGCGGACATTGCATGACTTGAGGAGGTAAAAGCACGAATGGTCACTATTTGTGTCAGCATGGGTAAAGTTGCTTTCCTACGATTAATCTCTTCGAAGGAGCACAGATTATACTTATACGCAATTGAAAGGAAGAACTTACTATCTTCAAACCCAAACTCGGCTGCGGCCTTAAGCTCGTACCCGTAGTATTGTCCCATTTTCCAGTCCCAACCTGGCCAACCCAACCAGCGACCAAGTTGTGCCAGAATGGGCGTCAAGTCGCCGTTGATGCTCGTATCTGAACTCACGGACATGATGTCCAACTTTCGCTCTTCCCTGAACAGATGAAGTGTGGTCAATAATATGGATACTGTCAACTGGACAATGTCCGGATTGGATCGCAGAGGTCTCAAAAGGTCCTGTCCTTTGGCCGACTTCACAAATTCTCGAGCGGTCAAGATGTGCACATTGGTTGCGGTTCGTGATCTTGGAAATGGCTTAGCCGTTGGATGAGTCTCTATCGCCCAAGCCCATGCTGGTGAGCTCCAAGTTTTAGAGCCATTCCATCCCTTTTCGATATCCATCATCTGAGAAAACGCATCTCCTGGAGGCATGGGGTGAGACTTTGATGGACTCATTTTGTGTGCTGATGTAGGAGCCTCCGACTTTCGCCTCTTGCCAGCGCCTTCGTCGAGTGAAAGTGTCATGATGAAGATGGCCTCGACCAAAGCACTCCACTCTCTTTGTTCTCCTTCTTGAGAAGTCCGATGCTGTATCCACCATAATGATAAGAGCAGATCGCCAGTCCAAGCTGGGAGAACATAGAGACAGATTTCGAAAATCTTGGAAACGAAGTCGTTACGTGACCCAAGCTGGATCTGCACGCGATGGAGCTGGTCATCAACGTCTCGAAGAGTTGTGGTCCCATCTAGGCTAGGGTGAAGGAGCTGTAACATGCGTCGAGGGGAGAGTACCGTTCTTTGCTTCCCAGCTGAGCTTGGTGTAGATACGGGCCCCGTAGCCATGACAAATGGATTGAAAAGCCTCAGCCGATCTAGCAATATCTCGAACGACGTTTCCGGTGCCCATGGTGCATATAGTCTCAAACGACTATCGCCGGACTTTTCTTCCAGACACAACACTCGTGAGATCTTATCATCGGTAAGTTTGACGACGTCCAAATGGCCAGTCAGCCGAGTGACCTTTCTGCATATTGCGATAGGCACACGGCCATCCGCTTCTGCCACGTGAACTGGGTTCTGTCGAGGTCGAATAGAGTACTCAACTTGAACATGATCTTTGGTGTCTCGATTCATGATGTGCAGAAAGAAGCGTTGGCCTTGATAGTGGCCTTCCATTGCCGTCCTGGGGGAAGCAACTGTGAAGACTCTGATAGTGGAGAGCTATGTTGTTAGTACACAAAGGATCGGGCCAGGAAGAGAAGCTTACAGCAGTTTGTGCGACTGATCCAAAGGAGTATCTCAGCGGAATAGATTCTGACATGGGAATCTCTGCAAGCTTGGATATGAACACCTCCTTCCTCAAACCGCCAAAAGGTTGTTGAAAATCGAATGCATCCAGCTCTGCATGACTCCAAAATATGTCGTCAAGATCACCAAGGTCATCGTTAATATTTGAGTTGTCCCCATCCATACTTAATCCCATGGCTGAGCTTTCGTCCAGGCTCAAGCGTGAGAAAGCCCCAGGGGTGGAAGAGCGAAGTTTGCGGTGAGCACCTAAACCCAGACTGTTCCGATCGTGAGGTCCACCCAAAGACACTCCTCGTCGTCCAGAAGGCCCCAAAGACGTGCGAGAATTCGTGCGATGTGACGCAATTTCTTGAAATGCAGATCGATCGAAACTCGTGGAAATATCGGCACGAGAGAGCATACCACTCACACGTCTTGATTCTTTGGCCGGCTGCCGCGTCTCGAAGTCAGGATCCAGTTGCGAAGCCATGAGGTCCTCGGCGTTCGCTTCTGAGTGTGCACTGCTTTGGCTGGCATTCAGATGAGGAACCTTCTTCGTGCGTTTCGTTGGACCTAAAGACTCACGCAGCTTGTCACCTCCACGCACAGCTGGAGTGGTTGCTCCAGTTGTCACAAACGAGCTGCGTCGGCGGGCTTTGGCGGTCGATGTTGCTTTCCTGCCCTTGAACAGAGATGACAGAGGCTTGGAGTCTGCATACAATGCCTGCCAAATCGAGTATACTCGACGACTTTGATTTGCGGTTACAACTAGAGTCAAGGGGACTTGATGACTACTCTCGTCGACCACCTCCGTGGTTGGAGAAACGTAGAGTATCTCTTCATCCTTGTCCAGGCTCTCTAGATCCTGTGAGGATGCAACAACTGGAAGAGAGGTTTTCTGTGGCAATTCTGGCGGAGTGTGAACAACGAGACCAAATTCCGACAACGGATTAGTGAGACAAAAATGGCGAGGCAATGAATCGGCGGCTGGTGTCTTTGATCGTTTGAGCAAGTCAAAATCAAGCTGTGCAGGCTGCTCAGAGCCCTTGGAGCTTGATCTGAATGACTGATTCTGCTGAGAATGACGTGCAGCGAAAGGCGAGAAGAAGGAATTCTGTGGTGGAGGTGGTGGAAGCGGAGTCGCGGGTACAACCTCAGTAGGAAGTTTTCTTTGAATGATCAATCCTCGGGGCGCTGGAAAGGCCCTTTCGACCTCAAAGTGCAAATTGATAACATGGGACGCTCCAGAGAGAAAATAAATTCGGGCTTGGTGTTTGAGAAAAATGACCAGTGCCCTCGAGAGCCCATTTTTTGAGGATCCTGGAGAGGAAGTGTTTGATAGGCGTTGTCGTTTTGCAGCATTGGGAGAGGCGTCGTATTGATTCGACTTGTAATAGACATGAGCAGTATCATCATCGGATGGGAACCAAGTGAGAATGGCTTGCTGTACTTTCTCCTTTTCGACATCAAAGCTGAACGCTTTGCGGACCAGACCACCTCTCGACCAAACAACGCATTGCTCGGTGGTTAGTACTTCTTCTTGACCATCTGATTCATTATATGTCTCCCACGTGTATGAATCCTCATGAGGTTCCTTTGGCAAAAACCCTTCAGCGATGAGATATGGGAGTCCCGCCGGCGTATGAAGGCCAAGAGAGCGAACAGCGGCCATCTCGTGATGTGTTCGACATGGAGGATCTTCGGGCGGACTTTTGGGACGATAAGGTGGTGAGAGACTGTATGAGGATCAATAAGACATGTCTTTCACAACGACAGAACCGATATCACCGTCTCATGTTGATGTGTTGATGGATGGCAAGAGTCGAAATTGGAGATGTTGACGCGTTTAAGCGTGACTTCGCGATGTTTGTCGATAACCTTTTCTTCTGTCGCGTTGAAATCGAGGCATTTGGTGTATTTGAAGTGAGGAATCAATCACTGCAGACTGCTACTCAAGTAGTGCTTTTTGCATTGCTCCTTCCTATTGACTTCCTAGAGTTGCCCGTCTCTCGACATCCACGCCAAAGATCAGCGACGCTACACACAATGGCCCTTGAGGGCGGACTCTACACCTCTCGTAGAGGCGGCATCAGCCAGGCAACGTATTTCTCAAAGACTCTTGCTCTTGTGATTGCACCACTGACTTCTCCCAGCCTCGACCTCCCACATCGCGTCTACACGTCCCAAGTCTACCCAACCAAAGCCCCGAATGGCTCCACCGTCATCGTCACAGGTCACTCCAATGGCATCACTGTCATATGGCGAGGTGGAAGGCAGTTCAAAGATCAATATGGATTGAGATTCAGGAATCAAGACTCCGGCTCCGACGAATTCGAGTCCGAGGAAGAAGACACACGCTTCTCAACGGCCTTTCAGCAGAACATCGTGCACCGCCAGGACATACCACTCAGCGTTCGAGTCACGAACCTCTCCCTGTGCTCGCTACCTCCTACCCGCGACGCGCCTCTCATAATCATTGCTGCAGTCTGCTCGGACAGAACGGTGCGTATCCTTAAAATACCACTGTCAGGTGCGTCGAGCAAGAATGAGTGGGAGTCAGGCGGCATTCCAACGGCGACTATTCCCTCACGAGGAGAGCCTCTCTCTGTCAGCTTGACATGGACAGCAAAAGAAGACCAAGAGGTAGAGGAGACAGACAATAGAACCGCCAACTTCGATCTACTTGTCGCACTCTGCAGCGATGGAGCATTTGGAAAATTGACCGTCACTCGCGTACCTGCCGAATTCAAGTCGAACTACTTCACACCATTCCACAGCCAAACTCTGAGAAGTCTAGCTCAAAAGGTTTCCTTCTGTCCGTCCACATATCCGTCACCTTCTCATGCCGAGATTATGGTCTGCTATCCAAGCGGATCAGTCTCTGTGTTCGATCCCTTCACCATGCCGAAGACAGGCCTTACCTCGGGCTGGGATATACCTGGAGCATGGCTCGTCACTCTTAATACAGCATTTATATCACCTCCCAAGGTCGACCTGAGCTCACCTTCATGGTTTGCACACCAACAGATCTTGGATGCGGAATGGACAGCAGGCGGACGAAGCATCATTGCACTTCTATCCAATGGCCAATGGGGCATCTGGGATCGATGCGCCCCAGCTGGACACTCTGCATCCTCGACGAGTTGCGACAAATCCTTCGTCTTGACAGGCTATCTCACGTCCACCAAATCAGCGACATCTCAGAATCCCGTTACGTTTGGTTTCAAGAAAGCTCGTGGTAGCAGGTCATCTCTGGCGCCCATGACACCCAAAACTCGCGGTGCCAAATCGGAATTCCTTTTCCATGGCAGCAGACCCGAGGAATTATTGGCAG
The DNA here is from genome assembly GCA_023078705.1 of Venturiaceae sp. KMAF11. Classification (NCBI taxonomy): domain Eukaryota; kingdom Fungi; phylum Ascomycota; class Dothideomycetes; order Venturiales; family Venturiaceae; species Venturiaceae sp. KMAF11. Next base: position 710,361 of record JALGOQ010000015.1, read on the forward strand.
TTTCACCGCAAGGCGGTCTCTGCGTTACACCTCATCCTTCCGAAGCAGGAAACTCAACAGACGAGTATGTTACGCTTTGGTATGACGAGATCATCTGCAGTATTCCTTCTTTCAAAGCATTCCGCGCACAAAAGACAGGATCTCTCTTCGGCCCTGGACTCGAAAAAATGGTCGGCTTCCAATCTTACCATCAGAGTGTGATTTGCGTCGCAGCCATTCCTGCATCTAACGAGAATACGAAGTCGAGGTTGAAATTGAAATTGTCTTTCCAGTTGGCACACAAACACTTTGATCTTCTCGTTACAACAGAAACACGTCTTCATTTCCTTGTCAATGAACCGAGTAGAGTTGATATTGCCAATGCGACGGAAGAGAAGTTGCATGAGTCTCTTAACGAGGATCGTACGTTGTTAGCGCATGGAGCACTTGATCTTGGTGGTGTGGATAGAATTTTAGATAGCATGTCTAACTCTCTGATTTTGGGAAGAGAGAAGGAGAGGAGGGAGGACTCGGTTGTGGTTATTGCTAGTCCGATTAAGAAGTTGGGATGGGGTGAGAATGAAGTCAGGGAGTTTGGGAAGGGAGAGATATTGAAGACACCCTGAGTACGAGCTGTTTCAGCATGGAGAGTCTAAGGAGAATGAGATATCCACATTCGGAGTTCATGGTGGTGGAACTCTACGTCGGCAGAAGAAACATATTACAACGCCCATCTTTTATTTTGAGTATGGATAGCATGGCATGGCATGGAATAGGCGCCTTATACCCTTTGTTGAGTTTGCTGTACAATAGGAAGGAGGAATGAGATGTACACTATCCCGATTCGGATTGACCCATCCTGCTAGCTAGAGTATGATTTCATGAACTGACCGTGCTATGAAAATTGAAACTACGAAAACAACAATAGCAGAAGAATCTGCTCAGAGCATTCAACTTTTCATCCCTTCATAACCTCATCCCTCCTCCCATGACCTCCCACCTTCACCATCCTACACAAACCCTTGACCTTGCCTCACACTCAAAAGAATTTCCCTTTAATAGCCCCCATAACCATATTCTTTTTCTGCTTATTGACAAATTTTCCCACATCATCAGCCCAACTACTACTGTTCTGCTCCAATTTATTCACGTTATCATTTACCAAACCCAATTTCTCCGTTCGCTCATTGAGTTGTCGTTGCATGTACTCCCAGTAGCCTTCTTGTGCGCCGCCTGCTGCTCCAGAGGCGCCGGGACGGGCGGCTTGTTTTGCGGCGGCTTCATCCGAACGGGCTTGAGCCAGCATGCGTTTTGAGGGGGGGCGGTCGGGGCCGCCGACTGAGGAGGTTAGTAGGGGATTGGAGGGGATGGAAGAGTACATGTAGGGGATGGAGAAGGAAATGAATGGGTGACTTACTGAGGAGATCCATGTCTGAGGGTGTGACGTATTGGGTTCCTGATACCCATTGGAAATTTGAGATTGTGGGACGGGCTGGAATGAGGAGTTCAGGGTTGAAAAGAGTGTCTTTTGAGCGGTTTCTATGACTAGGTTAGCATCACGCGATTTCTAGGAAAGATCATGGACATACACAACGAGACCTGTTCCCCACACGTTTAAGAGCGCAGCTTCGGAAGGTCCAGTCCAACCAAAGATATCTCCGGAGGCTGTTATGACTGCTTCGCCTAGTCTTCCACGATCGAGAATGTCGGAGACCTTCGCTGACCCGATTTCTCGCAGTGCAGGAATTGAGAAAGCGCGGGCAGTTCCATCTGCAAAGAGGGCTACAAGAGCATAGGCCCGGTCTTCAAAACGGGTGACTGAAGCAGAGAGACAGGCAAACTCATCCCAGTTTTTGTGTGCACCTTTGCTTGATGCTGGTTTGAAAATGCGAGCACCACCTTCCGTTACAGCCAGGAGGACTCCATTGACTTTGAGACCCGTGCGGAGGTTTGCGACAGCTTGTTGTGATGCGTACGCTGGATACCCAGTATCAGCGCTAAGAGGAGCAATACGGATGACACGATCATCCATAGCCACAACTCCTGCGAAATGTACCCCATGGCGTCCACCAGCTTCAGGTAGAATTTTGAAGGTAGCAACATGTCCAAGGTTGGTGCCAACGTGGAGGAGAATGCTCGAGTAGCTATCTCCATCAACCATCATCACGCTAAACTCCATCACTGTTGGCCAGATGACCTTCTGCTGTGCTTCTTTCCCGGATCGACGGATACTGCCTCGCTTTTCTGATTTGACAAATTCTTGGATGTTGCCATTGTAGATGATAGCTGGTCCACGAAGGTCAATCACGGCGACATTTCCCCCTTCGAATCCTGCTGCTACAAAACCGACGTCGCTGACTTTGAGCGCCGTGCAAGGCCCATTCTGAGAATCGAGCATAGTGAATGGGAGGAGACCATCTTGTAGCGAAGGGTCTGTTCTTGCAGCGATATTTGTAAGACCATTTGGAGTATTGGCTCCAGCATCAGCAGGAGGCTTTCCCGCAGTTCTGTTATGGCCCCATCTGAATATAGCAACTTCACCAGTCCTCGTACCAGCCGCAAGTTCTCCACTGGCGCCTGCGAAGCTCATTTTCGTGATATCGATATCCTCAAGACGTCCAAGCGCTTGTCCAACATCGACCTGCAGCAGGTATTCGTTCTCGATCTCATCTCCATGACCAGCATCCCAAAGCCTGATCGTGCCGTCGGCATGAGCGGTCTGAACGACATTTCTGTCTTCGAATCGTTTCTTGGGGCGAGCAGCTTCTGCGCCACCTTGCAAGATCAAAGGGCCACGAGAGCGGTTTTCGGTCATCCCTAACCATTTTGTTCGCTCTATGGGTGCCAAATTGATCCCTGTGATGAAAGGATGTACAAAGGTGAGGGAGATATGCAGCATATTAGTAGGTGTAATTGGATATCCACTTGGGAAACTCATGGAGACGACCTCTCCTGATGACAGAACAGCCATGACAGCTATTGGATCCTGAGCCCCTGCAAAATGCGGCGACGCTTTGGGAATAAGACAAAAGTCAACCACTTCGGCATTTGGTGGCGTTGGAAGGATCCGCTGACGTTTGGGATTCTCAAAGTATTGTGAGAGGACTTGCCACGATGAAGTAGCGTAAACAGGAGTGCGGCCTAGTTCGAAAAAAGTGAGTCCTTTTGTGGGGGATGTGGTTGGTTGGCCACCAGCAATGAGGATGGAAGTATCGTCTGGGTCTTGATTTGCACACCAGGAGATTCTGAAGTACGGTTCCTTCATCGAAAATTTGTCTTGTCCCGGATTGTAGGCAGCGGCTCCGGGCTTGTTTATGTTCGTCTCCTGAAGAGTTCTCGCCATGACTATCCTGCCATCTTTTGGGTCCCAGAACACAAGACTGGAATCGTCGTGGGCTGTGAGAATGAAGGTTCCAGTAGGATGCCAAATAGCATGCGTGAGTCTTGGATGTCGGATTACATTCATTTGGGATGGATCTGAATCACCGCCCGGTGCGCCTCGTGGTACTTCATACTGGAAAAAGCTCAGGGGTCTGTTCTGCTTAAAAGAGTATATGACTGCTCCTTCAGCATAACCTATAAGCAGACTACCAATGTCTCTAGGATGGAGAGCAAGTGATAAGATTGGCGTTACGCGAGCTTTCGGATTCTTCTCAGACCAAAAACTGGGAAGCTTGAAAGGAGCCATGCCTTCTCGGTCCAAATCGTAAGCAAGGACATCGCCTGAACATGTCAGTCACTCTCTTCGCCCACAAAAAAGGCAACCAATTCTCACCAGTTTGCATGCCTAACAGAATGTAGTCCAAGGTCGGGTCGCTGCATATTGAAATCACACTTCCAGGAGGTGAGTAACTGGATATTATCCGTTTGGTTTCCAAAGAGAAAATAGAGAGATCGTTCCGTGAATCGAAACATATCAGCTTATCAGAGCAGAACTGTAGTATTCTAACCGAAGCCTTTCTTTGGAGTGACAGAACAGCATTGACCCTTTTCTGTCCGAAGATGTAGATTTGCCCAACCCCGAATTTAGTATCGTTTGTCCCAACGGCAAGGAGGCTTTGAATCGGATCATAGGCTATGACCGACGTTTGAGAATTGATCCCATATCGATTTATCTAGGTATGGATTAGAACATGCCTTCAGAAACAATCTAGCCGCATACATCGTCGATCGCGAAAAGTTCCGGTACGAGCCCAGCAGAAAAATCATTCGAAATGCCAGCTTGCTTTCCACGTAGAAGGTGTGCCATTTTGATGGTGTATCAGAGGCATTCCCTCTCAGGATCTTGAATGAACTTTGATGATTACTCGTGTTTCGTGTTCATTTGTTGTCGTCGCCCTTCGGTTTCATATTGTGGCTGTGTCTAGCCCCGTGATATTAGAAAACGACGACGACTCAGTATAATCCCAAGTATTCAACTCTAAAGACTTCCAGAATATTGATCGCTATGAGAGCCGCGAATTTTGAGTAACTTTGAAGAGCTCGAACTTTCCACGTGACATAATCTGATCTGTCAAACATACTGTTCTTGCAACCCTTCGCCTTTCTTCATCCCAGCCTGGACCCCATTTCATCAGCCTTGTCCATTCACCGTCAAGATTTCGGTCACCTTCCTTCAACAGCTGATGGTCTCCGATTCTCGGAAGCAAGAATGCTCAGCCGACGTCCGGCCATTGCTTTCGTCAAGACGCATCCTCCTGAACTTTGACCCTGTACATATTAGATCTCACGTAGGATCGGCTCGGTCTTTAGTCGCCAATCCTTCCAGAGAGCCTTGACTGTTATGCAACCGATGAATGTGGACCAAAATTGGTGGCTGCCAATGATGCTATTTCAAAACACTGCTGGAATGTAACTTCAAAGGAGAACGATCCTGGAGTTCCAAACTTATAACATCCCTCTACACGATGTGCATCCTGCCGCCACTGCAACAAGATCGAATTTTTTTTCATAGCCAACATCTCCAGGCCAGACCTATCTTGGTAGGGCGGCCGACTCAGCAAAGTCTTAGGTTTGAATATCCTGTCCAACACGAACGAATGAACAAAGCCTTGGAGAAATTTTGAACAAAGAAAGCAAACTCCAGGGCAGATTGAGGAATGGCTATTTGCGTCCCATTTCAGTGTTAGATTTGGCGCGCACATTTCGACCTTGAATTTATACCACTGGACAATCATGAGCGCCCATAGTCCCGCTTTCAGACAGATTGGTGGGTTCTACAATCCATGTTCCCTTGTCATATACCGTCCCTTTGCCCGACCTGAAACCATCGCCACCTTGTGCACATTCAAAGCGTAGTGCAACACCATTCACCAACTTTCAGATCCTCTGGAATGGATACATTCTATGACTCGACGTCGCTGATAGAGTATTCTGAGAACACCCAACGACAGTAGTAAAGGCTAGCCCACAAAGTGCGTTCTCTTTAAACTTCTTATTCTCGACCTTCATGTATGACACGCAGAATGGTCATGTTACAATACTTAATATCTTGCTGGTTGGCCGCGAGATTTGTTTCAGGTATGATTTCATCTTACACTTCTAGTGTAGCAACATGTTAACTTAACTCCAGCTACTTGTTCCGCCAGCACACCACTGATCATCAGAAGCGCAGCTGATGCATCCTCATTATCAACCTGTACTTCCTATACAGGAGATATTGCCGTGCCTACCGCAGCAACAGGAACCATCAATCTTCCCAAAATCGAAAGCATCAAAGGCAATCTCATAGTTGGTGATGCCTCCTCCATCACGGGACTACGAGCCGATTCTCTTTCTCGCATAGATGGGCAATTCATGGTGACAAATCTGAGTATCCTGAGGACGCTCACGTTCCCCAAGCTCTCTCAAGTCACAGACCTAGTCCTTGACGAATTGCCCAATCTTTCCCAGCTGGGCATCGACATACAGAACGCTACAAATATCTTCATTGGACGAAATAGACTTCTACAGAACATGACGCTTCATTTGCAAACGACCCAGCAAAATCTTACCATAGCAAGTAATGGGAATAGCCTCCAAAGCATCTCCTTGCCAGACTTGACGGTCATCGGAGGATCTCTCAAAATAGCATGCAACACGAGGCTTGCTACCCTCTCTTTCCCTTCACTTAGCAATATCGGAGGCGTCATGGATATTCAAGGCAACACCCCTCTACATAAGCTGGAATGGCCAGTGTTGCACGAACTCGTAGGTGGCGCTATGGTGAAAGAAGACATTCCCACGTAAGTCGATCAATCATCGAGATCGCTATCGAACCCTCATTTAGTCGCGGAGCAAATTCGGTGCAGTACCAAGACTAGAAGCTAATGTCTACCAGCGGAAGCGTGAGTGCACCGGTATTAGATCAATCAGGCGGTCCGCGCATGGTGGATGATAGCACCACATCATGCGATTCTTTCCTTCACTACAATATCGAAAGCAGTGTATCCTTGGACTCCATTGCAGCAAGCTCCTCATCGACGTCTGAATCAACCAATACCAGTAGCCCTCACGGTCTGAGCACTGGAACTACAGTCGGAATAGCATTGAGTATTGGGCTAGGACTTGCTGTAGTAGTTGCTTTCTGCCGATCCTCAAGAGGTAGGCGCTCGAGAGGAAGCAACGCAATCGAGCAAGAAGGAGACGAAGAGAAAGAAGCATACACGATGGAAAAGCATGAAGAATCTGAGGAAGACAAACCAATTTATGTCGCAAGCAAAGACCACAAGAGCGCAAACTTTCTCCCGGTTGAACTTCCTACGGAGAGCTCATCTTCCAGGCCTCAATTTGATGCAACAGAACCATCTGGGACGAGAACATTCAGAGACGCGTTTAAGCCAGAAGAATGGGAAATAGAGACAAGGCGTGAAAGAGTGCTAGAACAAGACCTTAGCGCCGAGAAGAGCATACCAGCCTTGAGGCAGGGAAATGAGTTGGAGCGAAATGAAAGGGTGGATAGCGCTAGATCTTCAAATACCCACCACACAAGACATAGTCTGATTCCGCCTCCGCCAAAAGTACCCGCATGGGCGAAGCAAATGTGTACGACAACACCACCTCCAAAGCTTCAACTGAATACCAGGAGTATCGCAACTGTGAGTTCACAACCGCCCAAGCTTTCACTACACTTGTGTTGTTCGTCAGCTGGGAGTTCCAGAGAGTCCCTCACAGAAGATCTTGATTGCGCGGTTGCGGAGAGCTCACAATTGCAACGACTTCGTCCAGCGATTGTGCAGGTTAGAACGCCTAGTCCGAGACAATCACAATTCTGTGCTTCGGCCGAGGAGGATCCGAGACTGAGAGGGTTGATAGAGGGGAACGCAAATGGAAAGTAAAAGTTGTGATCTTCTCGTTTGAGATTTTGGTATAGAATGGGAGTTGTGGGGAAATTGTCGACTCGATGACCAGAATGAGATTTGTTTCCTGGATAAAGGTTCGTGACCTATTCGATGTTATTATTGCAGCGATATCCTTTTAATCTTTTTTGGTTTGTCCTCATCTCGTTGATATCAAGTCGTCCTGATGTATGAGTAATGTTTTCATACTTCTTTGGCATCTTTGCTTGCGTCCCAAGAACGTGTCTAGGCTGTGAAAAAGGCCGAAGGCGCGGACGGCATGGTATTCTAGATTTAGTATTCAATCGATTTTTTTTTTGTTTTTGCATTAATAGTGAATCCGGCTCTCACAATGCCCATACTATCAGTGGGAGGAGAAAGTGGCCGAAAACGTCCACCTTATACAACGTTGAGTGAGAGGGCGATAAATTCCTGATGATGATGGTTCAAAAGACATTGCCAGAAATTTATCTCCCTTTCATTTAGTGACCTTATATTAGGTCATTTGGGCCACTTTTTCCCTCCTACTAATAGCCCATACAAAATCAAGATCAACAGTCGCACATGCTTACTACACAACTATCCCCTTCATCTGCTGACGCCCGCAGTGCAGATCTAAACCGTGAAGATCAAAAGTCAGCACCTTCCACTTTCATAAGCGCCACCAATTCGGAACAACCTTATCCACGACCTCAAACAATCTCCACCTCCTCAAATTTCCTTCAAAGTACCCCCACATTCAAAATGTCCACCTCCCCGACGGTACCAATTATCGATTTTGCGCCTTTCCTTAACGGCGATAAGACCGAGAGAGCGAGGGTGGCGCAGGAATTGGATGAGGCGTTCAGGAATGTTGGGTTTGTGTATTTGAGGAATCATGGGGTTGTGATAGAGAGGGTAGAGGAGTGTTTTGGATGGGCAAGTTATTTCTCATATGCGATTAGTTTGGAAACTTTATCTTGGGCTTGATGTTTTAGTTTATTCTGCTTACCTTCACGTCATTTCGGTGAGGTTGTATCTTAACATTTGGCCATTTCGAATCCTATGATACAGAAGCTAACTTGTTGAAAGAGCAAGAAATTCTTCAATCTTCCTGAGGAAGTAAAGTTGTTAGCTCCACATCCACCTGGAGGCTCACATCATCGAGGCTACAGCGGAGTAGGCGTAGAAAAGGTATCTCAAAATGTTTTTGATGAAGATGATATCAAGGCCTTGAGATCAATACCCGATTTCAAGGAGAGCTTCGAAAGTGGAAATATCAACGATGAGATGCAACCCAACATCTGGTTGCCGGAGGAAAAACTGAACGGTTTCAAAGAGTACGTTGTTGGCAATTTCTCCTAAAGTAAGTTGAGTAATGATGTTAATGTGAAATAGCTTCATTGAGTCATTCTTCCTAGACTGCTCCTCCCTAGTCCACCAAATCCTCCGAGCAATGGCAATATCCCTCTCCCTCCCCTCAGAAGACCAACTCAGCAAAACCCACGCTCAATCCTTATTCCAGCTGAGACTCCTCCACTATCCACCAATCCCCGCTCCAATTCTTCGAAGTGGCGAAAAAGCAAGAATAGGTGCCCATTCAGATTTTGGAACCCTGACACTCCTCTTCCAAGACTCGATTGGTGGTCTTGAAGTTGAAGATTCCTCTTCACCTGGGACGTTTCGACCTGCGACTCCTGTTCCTGGAACGGTGCTGGTGAATATAGGGGATCTGATGGAAAGGTGGAGTAATGGGCGATGGAGGAGTACGGTGCACAGGGTCGTTGCGCCGCAGATTGACGGGGTTAGATCAGGAGAGTCGGAAGAGGAAATTTTCAAGGCCAGATATAGTATCCCGTTCTTTGCAACTGCAAATCCGGATACTGTTATTGAGGCGTTGCCCGGGTGTTGGGATGATGAGAAGCCGAGGAAGTTTGAAAAGACGACGGCCTGGGAGTATGTGCAAATGAGGATGGCGGCGAGTTATTGAACATCGGTGGTATCAGTTCTCGTTTGGTGCTTCGTTCCCTGACAATGACATGGACAGCCTTCGGTCTGCGGCCTCGACAGCTCCATCGCTGAGCCTGGCTGTTATCTATCCCTCGAAAATACCATTCTTTGGTTGACGTGACACTGCAATGTGGCATTGTTTTGAAGGATATTGTTGCCGAGACGATTGTACACCGATCTGTGGTGGCACAATGATCTATTGTGATATTGTAAAGCCACCGTGACGTTCAACAAGCACAGTGCATATTTAAAATCAAGGGTATGACGTATTTCAGAAACTGGCATTGTGTCTTAGAGCCTAACAAACATAGAAGAGTAGTGAGGAACAAATACTACAGATACTACATACACTCTAAAGATGATGTGAAGTCGTCGAAGACTGGCCAAGCTAGTCGGAAGCTATTCCCGCCATGCCGCAAGTAAATTACCCTTGTATTTCAGACACTTCGGTTTTGGTTTTTACGAGTGCTTGATATTGAAAAATCTGGCATTCAAGGTTGTTGAAGTCGGACCGGTTGTACTGGTTGCGTTGATACCATTTGTACCGGTCAAGGCATTAAGCGGTATAGCACCGCTCGCAATAGCAGCCTCGACGATACCACCTATCACAGTCGCCGTTATACCTCCAAGGAAGCCATTGTTTGGTAAGAATGGAATAGCAGCGAATCCACCAGGGATCGTACTAAGAAAGGCCTTCGCAGCATCATTGCTCATCGTCGCTATGTACCCAGCGAGTGTGCCAGCTACCAAGGCCGGCGTTGTTTTTCCTCCGATAAGGGTCAGGGTATTGTTGCGAAGTATTGCTGACACCTGTACGACGGTTCCGGCCCACCATGTTGCCAAGTCATTATCTTCGGTAGTGTCCCTCGTTCGTTTCCCTGTTTCATAGCAAGCAGAAATGGAATTGAAGTACCATCGGTGCGCTGCAACATCAACCACAGTAAACTGTTCGTTGCCTTTGGAACTTGATACTTCGTCAAGTTGAAGAACTTCGGTATGCTCGACCGACTTTTTGTTTTTTGAGCTAATATAGATTTCGGGGGTATAATGGGCGTAACCCATAAAAGAGAATGGCAACCGAGGAACTGGGTCGTTATAGTGAGTAACCCGGAGGTTCTGACCGAGATCTTTCTTCGTCCTTTGTATGTAGTCCGCCAAAAGCTGATTGCCGACTCGTGGTGCGCCAAAAGAGTACTGTTCAGTCGTTAGCTACAGACTTGGTGTTGAATATATGTTTTTTACCAGATCAACGGGGAACCCATTTGATCGAAGGTCAGCAGCAGCGATTGTGGAGATAGCACCCCCAAGTGAATGTCCAGTTAAGATGATTTTACTCTTCGGAAACTTCTTCTGTGCGCCGGTGATCGCTTCTAGGACTTTTGACCGTGTTTCTTGCCATGACCGCCAAAAACCAGAATGCGCTTTGCAGCCGCTGCAAACATCACTCGTATTCGTCAAGCCTAGTTCGAGATCGGTTTTGATTTGCCTAGTAGTCTCGGTGCCCTGGAAAGCAATCACAATGAGATTATTCGTCCCATCTGTTGCCACAAAGCCAGTGACATCCGTGGATGGAGCACTATGATTGATCAGTCATTGCCAATCAAAGCCTTGGCCATACTAACTCTTTGATTGCCAGTAGAATGCTGGTTGTGGCGTTTTCTACGCGTGGGCAATTATTGGCCTTCGAACAAGTCAACTTTGCAGCTGTTTTCGAGGCGATGGTGTTTCTTGGACAGTATGATGCGGCCGCGTAATTTTCAATTAGTTCGATGGTTTCGAACAAGGCTTTCGGTATTGTTAATACTAATTTATAGTTAGCCATAGGGATTTCAATGAGTTTGGGACACTTGCGAGGTTCCGTCACCGCCTGAGGTCGAGTCCAAGATGGGCGAATGAAACAAAGGAGACCGACAAGTACAACCGAGACCATAACTACAATGATTGAATCACAAAGTTCGGGTTTTCTTTATTTTTCTTGGTAGAGATCAGGGTTCACTAGAGTACTTATTCATTAGTCGCAGAGTAAGATGAATCGAGGTGATAAATCTGATTAGTTTATTAGGGCGCCCATGCTCTGTGGTTTGTCCTTGCTGAAGATGCTCGTTCAGGACAGGCATTACCTGCTTGAAGTTGGCCCTGGTAGATGGCGGCCTAGGAGGAGCGGTTCTAACAACTCTACTTTTGCATCTTACAAGTTGAGGCTCACTTCCAGATGGAGCGATTTGCGTACTGAGGTCTTCATGGAACAAAAAATAGCCCTCTTACAAAGTACTTCTTATTCTCTTTGTCTTTTAAATGTAGGTTGTTTTGTGATTCGTATACAACTAGATTGAGAAGGCCCTGGAATGGAATTGATGAAATATATTACTCGTTGAAATAGCCTTTTAATTCTGAGCAGCGACAAGCGATGATAAGCTTTTCGAGCGCTCGTAAGTTACGAGATGGCCTATGCTCAAAAAATGCGGCGCTCGGGAGTATAATAGCTTGTCCAAGCGCCTAATATTAGGACTCTATCTTGTCTGAATCGCCATCTCTCCTTCGTAACTTACGAGGCCAGAATCACTTCCAATAAGATCATGTTTCATCCTTCGTGAAACAGTTACTAGCATATTTTTCTTCAAAATGTCTCTATTATAGTCCGCAAACCTTAATTACTTCCATGCATGAAGAACAGAGACTAATCAACGATGTCAAATCTTGCTTCTCCTCATTTAAGTGCTGGCCTCGTACCTTTTCGTACCTGACATCTCATTCTCGCTATCTCGCTACAGCTAAAGAGTGGGTAAAATCCAGACCGAGTAAATTACGAAGCCCGGGAAGAGAATTTAAGGGAAGTGACTGGGCACTTCGCGTAGACATAAACACAAAACCTAATCAGTATACAGCGTTCCACGGCGCAAAAGCAAGGAAAGACATAAATGACCAGAAAGTGTCCCGTCTCTCATTCTCTCAAAACTCGTCTTAAGATATCAAAAGACCTGCAAACTTCGATTCACATAGTCTTTTGATCTCTTAAAATGAGAGGACTTTCTCTAATTCTTCTTGCAGCGGGTGCTGCCACGGCACCAGCTCCTCCCAAAACCGAGTCTCCCAGAGCTAATCCCAAGGCAAAGACGTACGAAGAGCTTGCTCCAGTAGTCCAGCCTGCGGAAATCATTAACCAAAAGCCCCTTATCAAGTCCAATGCCAAGCGTCAATTGGTTCGCTATGGGCCTTTCGATCTTCCTGGTTTGAAGGTAGGTCTTGCACTCGAGAGAAGAACTCGGTCTAATCAGACATAGCCAACACCTCCAGGAGCCATGGAACACGGGCATGGTGGAGGAGGAATTATGAGTGGTAATCCTATCTCTGGCATGAATATATGGCCTCTCCTTCGAGGCGATCTTATTGGCGGTATCGCGGACATGCTAAATGGAGCCATGGATCCTGAAGGAGTTCAAGTGTCAAAGACACTCCAAGAGGGTATATGCAAGAACTGCAGTATTCTATCGTCCAAAATTGATGCCAGATTCGAGAACGGCACGAGAGCTGATTTGACAAGTGGGGTTTATCTCCATCATATCATCGCCGTCAACGGTGGAACAGAGCAGACCAAGAAAAACGATCTCTTCCATCCCTGGGTCGACTTTTGCTCGGGGGGCGGAGGAAGCATGATGAACTTTGGTATGGGTGCTATGTCGAGCCTTAATAGGCTGTTTGGAAGCAAAAAACCAGATATTTTCGCTTTCGGTGCTGTCGATGAATTCAGGTGAGAACAGATAGTACCTCGACTCTAAACGCAGCCAATTGGAGGTATTTAGACAATGGTTCACGACCCCCGATGGATCAATGAACAGCGGGTTCTACCGTGGCCCTAACGACCTAATGTTCATGCAAGCTGAGCTGATCAACTACCGGCCTGAAGCTCAGAAAGTCTACTTGCAATTTGACGTTGAATACGTGCCTGGAAAGTCTCGGAGAAACGCCGCGACAATGTTCACAAGCGCTACTGGTATGTCCTTGTGCCGGCATAATAGCAACTTATCTAACATGGGTTGCAGACTGTGACAAGGGCATCGCCTTCATGGGGAAAGGCCAAGGCGACCAATCCAGTGGAGAGCTCAATGTTAATGCTGATGGCTTGGTGCTTTCTGCAAGTAAGTCTGCTCTGCATATATCCAACCAAAGACACGGTTACTGACAAGCGACCTGTAGGAGGACATATGCACGTAAGTTTGCTTCCTATTTCTAATTGGATAGGCGTTTGTTAGTACTAATTGTGCTCTAGGATGGGGGTGAGTCTATGACAGTTTATTTGAATGGCAAGTCCGTCTGCGCTTCAAATGCAGAGTACGGAACATCGTTTGAGATACCCAGTGGAGCTCCAGCTGCTCCGGGCGCCGCAAAAGGTGGTGGTATGGCGAGTATGGCCGATATGGCTGGGCATGGACGTGCTACGGCTCCACCAGAGAACTCAACTAAACCCAGTAAAGTCTTCACGACCATTAGCAGAATGTCGGATTGCCTTACTACATATCCTGTAAAGCAAGGGAACAAGATCAAACTGGTAGCTCATTACGATCTAGAGGCCCATCCCTTGTAAGTTCCTTTGTATTCACACTTTGAAGAACGTCTATTAATTCGTTTGATAGAAGAGAATCTGGCGGAGAGGCTCAGATGCAGATGGGACTTGTAGCCTTCACCTGGATACCAACTTAGTTAAGCTAGATAGTGAAAGAAAAAGTAAATCCTGTCACAAATCGAGAGTGATACGAATGAACGGTAATTTCTCCACGAAGATTGAATTGGTTTCAAATGAGGATAATGAGCAAAGATGGTTTCCTTATTCTCGACTACAGCCTTCATCTTTATGTTAAGGTGTGCTGGGAACCAAAATTCATGCTGAGGAAGCTTGGGGCATACGTCTTTAGCGATGTCAATGATTTCAAAGATCGATAATACTTTACCAAACAGCTCCATATTTTTTATCGCATGAACTGTAAGGTCATTAAGTCTATATAACCTTATAATATAATAGACTAGGGTACCCCTTCTATATTCTATCTTGCTATCGGCAGGGCCTAAGATACCTCGCAGCTTCAGAGTCTGATAGCTACCCGTGTATATTGGAAATTGACTGGCGTAGAATTGGGGAACGGTGTAGTCTACGCAAGTTCGACCGATGGAAAAAGTGAAGGCTGGCTCTGTGTACTAAACTCTAGCCAACGATAATTTTTTTTACCAAGTTTCGGGCCGATTATCCTCTTCGTTAGGAACGTCATCGAGGGTGGTTTCTGGTATTTTCGCTTGAGAAGGGGCGAGTTTGCTATTATTGGACCATATGTTCGTATTAAGCTAAAAAGGGTTGGTTCGAAAAGCCGAACTGAAAGAAGGAGAGCCTTCATACGATAGTACAAATCGTCGTCAGATCTTTGGGAAGGCTGTGGCGGTGAGCTTAAAATGAGACGACTGATCAGCACGTCACTCTGATCAGAGCACCTTCAAAAAAGAAGGCTATCCGCTGAAAAAAGGAGGATGGCCGCTCAGAAAGGAGGATGGCCACTAAGCAAACACGGCAGGCTCTGGAAGTTTGATATATATAACCCTTTCAAAAGAGCTTGCGTCCTTCGTCCCTTCTTCTCTCCTGCAGAAGTTCAAGAATCGACCTTTGACCGCCCCTTTGCGCATATACTAAGGGCATCACCCCTAAAATATCCGTGCTATGCGGGTCCACTCTTTCGTCTCCAAGTAGAGATCGAACTCTATCCTCATAAACCATGTGGATGGCAGCATATAATGGAGTTTGGTAACTATTGTTTTTATTTAAATCCTCGCTGGACTCATCAAGTAAGAGTTCGACAACTACTGTTTATTTAATTGAGATAGCAACTATTAGATGTATGTTTCCGTCGGGATTCCGGTGATGTGGGTGTAGGATTGAGTGGGATAGAAGCGATCGGACCATTTCTATACGAACGTGATGAATGGCGTAAGAGAAAGGCTCGTCATTGCGTGACTTGCATTTGACTGGATTAATTTGGCTCGCGATTTTGCTTTGCATTGTCTGAAACTGTTCCTTTGTGTACTTGGATCTTATGCAAGATATGACAGGCTTTGCCGCCTCCCAATCTTCCCTTCCTAAGGGTAGACGTACTATATCGATGTGCCCTTGTTGTATCGCCCAGTGCCGTGGGGCTTACCCTTCAAAGTAGCTGTTATCAACATCTACATCTGACAGTATTAAGGATAAGACTGTAGTTCGGTAAAGTACCATATTTGGCAGCCCATCCATCCTAGAGATCGAGATGCAAATTGATTGTAAAGGCAGTCTTGCGTAACAGCATATAGAATCTTGCACATCAGAGCAAGAGTCGAAAGCGTTGTATAATCTTCCAAAAAGGTACTGATTCGCATCAGGATCTCAAGACGAAGTTCGGTTAACAGCATATTGAAAGCGGAGGGCTCGGGATGCGAAGGTTTGAAGATCCGATCGGGACGACTTTTGGAACCATAACGAATTTGTAACGGATGGAAAACCTATAGCTGTTGCGAGCTTTCCGATTTGGTGTACGAGAAGTCTACCAAATGTACCAGCTCAGGACGGAGAATGTCAGAAAGAATGAGGAGCAGTTTGGTGAAATGTGTATATATTAAGGACGGAGCTGTCGATGGGGAGTTTTTTCCGATCCAGTACTGCTTGGGATTCTTTAGTGTAGGCGAGTTGAAACGTAGTTGCTCGTGTGTCAGAAATTTCCAGGCTCTGGGCTCTATCGTTTATGCAGGCTCTGTATTCCATGGGTCTGAAGTCAACGAAATGGTAATTCCTAGCTCTTGCTTCGGGCCCTCAAAGACCTCTCCAAGCATAAAGTTCAAGAGAACGGCATGCTGCATCAAGCCCAAAGTCTGATCGTGTTCTAGATCGTTTCAATCGAGAGATGAGCGGCATCAGGATGGTTGATCGTTTGGCCGCCAAGAAGATTCATACAAGATTGGTTGCGAACACTGCAGTCAAGGCAAAAATACGATCCTTGAGAATGAGGTCGGATGGAGGTAGGAGAGGCTGCGGAATCTAGAAGGATAGAGGATAGGCGATACAAGCGTCACGGGCCCACCGACATTAGCAAATGCCATCAGAAATAGGTATTGCCGAGTTAGAAGCGGTTTCGACGCGAGATGATCGACAGTACTAGAAATAGGCGCTGTGGAGCTTCGGCTGTAGAACATCGAACAATTCTTCTAGAATGAGTCTGAGAATACGAAAAAGTTATGGGAGCAAAATTGTAGGAGATCATACCGAATAGTTGTCGCAGACGGCCGTAAAGTTGGTCGGCAAAGTAGCCATCATCAAAAGGATTGCCATTGGATTCTTTAAAAGCAGGTATGAGAGAGTTTGCGAACCAGGATGTACCGATTCTATTCCAGTACCACGTACCCTGATCTTGGGGATTAGCTGCCGTAGCTCGGTTTGCGCATTCTCCCGTTCATTGATTACGCTGCAGCTCGGTCCGGGTACGTACTATGGTGCAAGCCTCCATGTTCGGAAGATGGCAATCGAGGCAGAAAAGAAGCAACGACAGAGCTGGTAGGCACGAGGCAGCTTGATGAAGGGAGAGAAATCATTTGTTAAAGAAATGCCAATGTCTGACACTTCAATTGATGAGGTGACTAAAAACTTGGTAGAGATCCCACGCAATTGGCAATGTACGCCTTGCCGGGTTAGGCGGGCATGGACATGGCCACAAAAGGATTTGCAAAGTTCCTGGATTTGGGATTGCTAGTGTTCTAGGAACCAGGTCGAGCTCGTGTGACGATAAAGTGAGGTGCATGGGCATCTGGGGCGCTGATTGGTCTCATCTGCACAGATAAGTGTAGGATGCTTCCTGAGCTAGGTTGAAGATACTGCCCCTGTACATCCCCGGCGCGGAGCCTCGTTGTCGTAGAGTAGGAGGAGCAGCTGGAAAGCATTCCCATACGAATTCGAGATGCAAACTCGACAGAGCTTGTGAGTGCTTGAGAAGCGCCAAAAGCATCTTGAGTGTATCAAGAATCTTTGACATGATCTGGGCAGATATTGGCAGATAGTGGCAGGCCGTGGCCGATGTGGACTGCATCCCCAGGTGGATGTCGAATTATGTCGCAGGGATAGCGACGGACGCTAGAATCACTTCGGAAAATGTGAAAATCGTAGGAACGTGGTGATGTCCTGTCTTTTCATTGGTGCATTCGGGCCTTTTTCTCACAGTCTCCTCAAAAGCGCCTCGTCCCTTGGCATGCAGGTAGAAAATATCAAAACGAACTTCGGGGTCCATTATTGTGGAGTCACGTAGCGTCGGTGGGTTGGACCATCCAGACAACAGGAAGGACGCGAAAAGCAATCTCTCATACAGAGAAAGCCTTCTGCGTGCGGCAAAAGAGGGTTGAACCGGGACGCGTGCTCAGATTGTGGCTTTGCAATTGGCTCCTTGCGCACTTGTTTGGAACCGAAGCCATACCTGCTTGGCCGACGAGGCTGATCCACTGCTGCACACATTGACGCCTGGTCCCTTTGCCTTGCTCTCATTCCAGACGCGTGGGGACGCCCCCAAATTCCCTGCTGCCGGGTTCACTACATTTAGGACGCGAACTCCCCAGCTCCATCGCCCTTTTCTTCTGCACCCACCGTCGATCAGTCACTCTCTTTATTGTCGTGGTATTTCTTTGGGGCATCTTTCATCATGCCTACCTATACTGCTGGTGGTAACGCTGCGTTCCACAACTTCCACAACGACTATGTATGTCCCCTAATCGACATCAACATCGTGTAAAAACACTAATCTTCAACAAAGGCTCACGTCGAGGATCCAAATGAGCGCAGAAGACTTGCTCTTGCCGAAATCGACAAAGCTCCGTTCGGCTGGTACCATGTTCGCGCCATTGTTGTGGCCGGTATTGGTTTCTTCACCGATGCCTACGATTTGTTCGCTGTCGGTCTTATCACGAACATGTTGGGAATAGTATACTGGCACAACGCCAAGTCGAAGCCCGGAAACATTCCTACATCTGCCGATACCTCGATTAAGGTTGCTACGTCCGCTGGGTAGGTCTTGAATCCATATTACCCCATTAGGCAATCGCTTATGAACATTCCAGTACCGTTGTTGGTCAAGTTGGATTTGGTATCCTTGCCGATATTGTTGGTCGTAAACGCATGTACGGACTCGAACTCATTCTCATAATATTTGCAACTGTCGCCCAGAGCTTGACTGCTGCCGGGCCTGGCCTTTCTATTGTTGGAACAATCGTCTTCTGTAAGACCAGCCCATTCCTCCAAAGGCTTGAAAAATATACTAATTACAATACCAGGGCGTGTGCTGATGGGTATCGGTATCGGTGGTGATTACCCGTTATCTTCCATCATTACATCTGAGTAAGTCTTGTACTCGTTTCTTAAATTGGCAGCTTCTAATTTCGACCAGATTCGCTACTACCAAGTGGAGAGGTGCCATGATGGGATCTGTCTTCGCCATGCAGGGTATCGGTCAATTTGCTGCTGGTATCATGGCTCTTATTGTCACAGCTGGTTTCAAGGACTCCCTCGTGACCGCCAAGACCGTTGCTAAGTGTGATGGTGTCTGTGGTTTGGCGGTAGACAAGATGTGGCGTATCATCATCGGATTCGGTGCCGTTCCCGGCTGCATCGCCCTCTACTACCGCCTCACCATCCCCGAGACACCCCGTTACACTTTTGATGTTGCCCGCGATATCGTCAAGGGTGGATCCGATGCCAAAGCCTACCTTGCTGGTAACGCTCAAGGTGTCCCAGACGAGGTCGAACGCGTCAAGGTCATGCAAGAGGATGCCGAACAACTTGAGATTCCTCAGGCTTCCTGGAAAGACTTCATGAACCACTATGGAAAATGGAAGAACGCCAAGGTCCTCATCGGTACAGCTGGTTCATGGTTTTTTCTCGACGTGGCCTTCTACGGTGTTTCATTGAATAACTCTGTCATCTTGAAGCAAATCGGTTACGCTGGAGGATCCAACGTCTACCATATCTTGTACAACACCGCTGTCGGTAACTTGATCATCGTCTGCGCCGGTGCCATCCCCGGATACTGGGTTACCGTGGCTCTCGTTGATACCGTCGGTCGCAAGCCCATTCAGATCGGTGGCTTCATCATCCTCACTATCATCTTCTGCATCATGGGTTTCGCCTACAACAAGCTCAGCGGTGGTGCCCTCCTCGGTCTCTACGTCATCGCTCAATTCTTCTTCAACTTCGGACCCAATTCGACCACTTTCATCGTTCCTGGCGAGTGCTTCCCAACACGTTACAGATCGTCCTCCCACGGTATCTCCGCTGCATCTGGAAAGGTTGGTGCCATCCTCGCACAGGCTCTGATTGGTCCTCTCCGCACTCGTGGCGCACCACCAGGTGCGAGCACTTCACCATGGTTGAATCACGTTCTCCAGATCTTCGCGCTCTTCATGTTCTGCGGAATCTTCACCTCATTGTTGATCCCAGAGACCAAGCGCAAGACACTCGAGCAGTTGGCTGGTGAGGTCGAGGGTACCCCAGAGTACGATCCAGACAACATGACCGCCACACGCAAAAATGGCTCCGCCGACTCTCCAGTTGAGATGGCCGATGCTATCTCGCCTGAAAAGCAGGTTTAAAACCGTGTTTGCCGCTGTTGGATACTTTGTTTCTTATTATACCTGTCTGTTTACGTGGGATGTAGTGGATGATATCCGGAGCTTTGATCACTCTCTATCGCGATGATACTCAATTTGCATATACACTATCTTCTAATCAATATATCAATATTTACGTATCATGAAATTTGTCTGGTTCTTTGCCTGGTCTGATAGGAGAATTAGTTTTAATTTTGTAGTTAAGACGTGAAGGAAATTCAATGAGTATTGTCAGGAGCGCTTTATGTCGCGACTCCGGCGCGATGCTTAAGCTGACGGCTGGTTCACCAATTCAGTTCCTGCCGCGAGAATGCTAAACTCAATATAGCACGCCCAACTCGACATCGATATAGATGAGTTCCTGGCAATATAAATTTCAAACCCGCCCGAAAAATGAACACTGCTTTTCGAGATCCAGAGTGCGCTATCTGAACAACCTATGCCTCAGTCGTTACTTAGGAATGGAACATAACCCACGGATCCATTGTCGGTTCGTCTTATCATTAAATTCCCTTTGTCATGGCCATGACTTCATCCAGCCCTCGATGCGGTCGGAATTAAGTGTCTAAACCCCTCACGGATCAGTAACCATAGTACTCTTGATGAACGGCGTCCTTAATGGAGGGAATCCGGCTTCACTGATGTTCTCGCTGACACGCGAATTGTTGCACAGGTTTTGAAATGCCCACTTGAACGGCTTCGTATGGGATCATAGACAGTTCACACCAGCAGGAGATAATTGACTAGCTGGGCTCTTCCGTCTCGAAGGCTATCTGCGTATCCGAGCCCATAACTGTACGGCTACGGCTAATAGCTTATCATCATTTTGTTTGTCCTGTCACCTGGGCCTGTTCTCTTGATACGCGTTATGGCTTTTCATGCATTATCTCAACTCCGCTCTGTCCCTGCTCCTGCTCCTGCTCCTTCATTGAACATTGTCCTCCCTTGTTCCTTTGTTATGGGCTGTGAGGGGTCCTGGGAGAGCGAAGAGGTACAGGAAGACGAGGATGAGCTGGGCGCGAGCTGGGCGCGAGCTGGAGAGATGCATTATCGGGGATGCGTGAGTGAGGGTTCTTAGTAGATACGTGCAAAGAAGTATTCATAGCTGAGAGTATTTGTTTTGTGGTCTCCGAGATCGGGTGTGGCTGTGCTTGATCTCGCGCCTCGCGCCTTGATAATCCAGCTGCATTTCGATCTCACCTTGTTCATTGTTCATCGACCCAGCCCGATACTATAAAGTCCGTGCTATCGTCGAGATGCAGTCGTTCATCCTTCTCTCTTCTCGTTTGAGAAACCATCATCATGGACTTCGACGCAATGATGGACCTTTCTGGCCCTTTGATGGACCATGATGCGTTTGATTCTTTCATTAATGCGAACGCGACCTTGGACTATTCCTTCGAGTTTCCGTCTTTAGAACTTGATGTCCCCGCAGGTAGTGATCAGCCCTATCCAGGAACTCAACCTTGCCTGGGTCTAAATCAAGATGACCCTCGATGTTGGGATCAGCTAGACCTCGGGGAATCACTGGACATTCCGGAGACCACGTCAGGTAACGCGCTCACTCCTGATCTATTGGTTCTCCTTGGCAACGAAAATATCAGCCTGCCTGTCTCCAATGACCATGAGGGTTTGAGCTTAGTCAACGGCAGGTCTACCAACTTATCGACTGTCTCTCCATCCGCGTTGATTGAAAATGCGGACTCGGAGTCGACCGAAAGCACGCCGGATGAGAACAAAAATCCTTCCCGAAAGAACGATTGCCCTTCAAATCCTCGCTTTATCATCCATGAGAAAGCCAAAGACCTCCTTCAAATCTCATTTGCTCGATCGTCATATCCGGATAAGGGCGAGCAAGAAGCACTGGCTGAAAGGACGAAACTATCGGTCAATCAAATCAAGACTTGGTTCAATAACACTCGATCCCGTATGCTTTCGAAGGGTGAGACTACATCCATTTCTTAGTTTGTACTCGCTGACTTTGCGAAGAACGCGCGGATAGCAAAAGGCAAAAGCGTGCTGCCAAACAGGTCCTTGCACGAGATGGCTTTGAAGGCGGTGATCCCCAACGCTCAGCTAATGCTGACTGTCCAAATGATTCTTTCGCCATGGAAAGATTCATGGATAGCCCTCTGGAAGAGTATCCCGTGTCATGGACTTCAATAGCAACTGCTGCCACAGAAGGCTTCTATGGGCTCATCCACTTCTCGATCGATCGGCGATCACCGCCGAGCTCTACCCACTCGGAATCAGGGTCTGCTGCAAGTGACAATTCTGGTGGTAGCGTCACATCGAACGCCAGCGCTGCGTCAGTTTCCAGCCGAGCGTCTCGCAAAGGTCGAAAAGTGTTTTTGGACACTCACAACGCGTCGAAGAACCTCGCTCAACAGTCAAGCAAGCCACATCGATTCTTTTGTACTTTTTGCCCAAAGGGTTTTGTTGGTCGGCACGAGTGGAACCGCCACGAAGAGTCCGTACATTTGCCTCGCACATTGTGGATCTGTAACTTTGATCGCACTGGTCATATTGTTTCCGACAACCGACCTGAACCACCATCGGACGCTCCCATTGAGCTTGCCTCGATTCCTGGGCCTGAGCCCGAATACTCCAATACTGCTCAAAACGATGACCAAACTGTGACCTGTAGCCACTGTTTCATGCAAACTACTCCGATGGACCGTCACAGACATGGGTTTGATTTTTCCTTAAACGGTGTCGCGCGGCCACCCCCTCTCATGGAAGGTGTTCCCAAAAACAATGGTCGACTCAAAAAGACCAAGATTAAGGCCAAGTCTATGGCTATACCCACCACCATGAATCCTCCCGCACTAATGGACTGCACTGAACGCCCTCAGCGCGAACGCACCTTTCATAGACGAGACCATCTGGTGCAGCATATTCGAATATGCCACAAAGCTAGTGCCAGCCCTGAAGACGTTGAGCGGTGTAGAGTGTCTGCAGATCCTCTGGAAAACACCCATCTAGCCTTACGGTGCGGCTTTTGCGGCCATCGCTCTGAGACCTGGGAGGACCGTTGCAATCATTTGTCGAAGCACTTTTTAGGTAGTGCCGTGGATATGTCAGAGTGGTGGCCGCAGAGGCGTGACAACATATCTAGCCTCGAAGCTTTGACTGTGTAAGACTGCGCCCTTCCAGAAATTGTTTCCTATCCTCGAGAATGTTAACATTTATTCAAGTGAGACCGGCACATCGGTCGACGCTGCCGGGAAGAATAATTCGAATGGAGACGCTAATTGTCAGCCTGACCTTGTCTGGTCTTGCAGCTTCCTCACAGGGCCGAAATCTGCCGTCTCCAGGGGAAACTTTGTCTCATTTTGCCATTACTGCCATCAGTCTTGGAATTTCCCATCCAAGACAACACCTACCCAAGATGTGGAGCATCTGGTTGAATGCCATCGGTACCGTTTGTGTGAGCAGGACGTTTTCCACTGTCGGAATCTTTTCGTACAACATCTCATTGATCATCACCAAGCCCAGGATTTTGGGTTGTTCAGATTCAGGAGACTTCTTGTTTTGATGGCACGCCGTGCTAGCAATGGAGAGGTCAACGATGAGACCGTGGGTGCACGGAGACTCCGGAAGTTTTCCTTGGTAAAGGTGCCTGACAGGTTGTATTAAAATGTTCACGAATGGTGGTGCTCTGGGTGGTTACTAAGGATTATTCAAAATATAATGGGCGAACCTCGATTGGTTCTTTCATCCTTCGGATCATTAGTGGGTTTGGTACAAGAGGTCTACGCACATTTCCCATCGGCCTTGGTCTCCATAACAGCTCCTGAAATTCAGATCTCAGTTATTCTACTTGAAATTCGTGTGGGCTGATCTGGTTGATGTCTTCTTCCCTTTTTGGGCTTGATCACTAGCAGTAGCTCTGGTAGACTGAGCTTGCCATCAATTACACTATCACCTTGTCATGGAAACATCAGAACGGCGATGTTCACTTACCAAAGAGATTGTTCGAGTATGCGCGAGTCACGCCTATCTCGTTGGCCGTCACTGTAGTTACCCTGTTCTCGCTTCTGACCTCTGGGATAACAGATGAGAATAACACTCGGACTAGCCGATAGTCACGTTCTCACTTTTTTTTATTGTGGTCAGAGTTACATCAAACACTGTAACAGCAAATAGCACGCCTCGTTTCCCTTACTCAAATCAAACATATTAACTAATCCTTTACCAAACCCCAAACATCATCTTTTATCCTCAAAGTCGCTCGTCTGGGTATATAGCTGGCCTGACTATCCTCCCTCAAGTGCTTTAGCTATATAGAGTCTAGTTCATTCGACAGTATATGTAAAGTTGCAGTGAGTCTCTCATCCTGTATAGAGCAGCGTGATGAATCTGACTCCTGCAAAGTATACGGCACTCCGGGACTGCAGCAGACAACTTCCTTGCTGTGCTCCAAGAGCGGTCATACTCGGTACTAGCATCGTATGTTCGGCCCAATTTTTCGTAAGTTCAAGTGACGACCCAGACGTCTTCTCTCGCTCGATCACCTTGTACCAACACCGGCAAATGAATGCCAGCTGCTTCCTCTATATCACTCCCATCATCTCTTCCACACTCCAGTCGCCCATCAACCTTCTAACCATCAAGACCAGTTTCGACTTTTAAATTCACGCGATTCGATACTCTAGCGTGTCAAAATGGTTTCCCTAAAGAGAGAACTTGCCGCCCTCAACAACGGCATCACCGCTTCGCCAAGAAAGCGACGGCGAATCAATTATGCTGAAGCACTTGTGGACAACTATGTGGAGATGCCCACTCCAATTTCTGCTGACAGCCGCCATGAAAGCCAGTTGGTATCATGACGGAGTATTCTTCTTCCTCATCTCTATCCTCAATCCCTTCCGACTTCGAGGAGAATGGTCCTAGTGAGGACTCACAGCGAGCTGCAGAGACGAATGGAGAGGTTCGTTCTCTCATGGTCAAACTCAGCATTACTCCTCCGGCTCTAGCGAAACTTCTGACGAGACTAGTAAATCCCAATCTAGTGCCTTCTAGTTTCGAGAAAAACCAGGACTCTATGCGAACTGCACAAATGAGTGACAACACTTTTTCTCTTATCGTCAAGCTTAGCATTTCTTCTTCAACTTTGTCGAAGCTTCTGACGAGGCTTCAAACCCCCGAACTTGAGCCTAACGCTACTGCTAGACCCTTTGATACAAGCAACAACGATGTTGCGCCCGTGCTTCTTCAGCATCTCACTCCCACGTGGAGCGGCAATCAACATCCCAACACCCAAGACAGCCCCAAAATGCTGAAAGAACTCGAAGGCATCTCGCGTGCCATGATGAATCCTGCCCTCGGATCACGGAAGCCACCGCCTGAAGGCCAACCTGAGATGTGGGCAGAAAGTCGTTCGGATCTATGCGAGAGCCTTCCTTTTTACCGAGCTTACATAGGAGCGTGTTACTATCTTGATGGGCTTATATGCGCCTCCATGTTCGATGCTGGCGCGGGTTCTCGCGACTTCATGGGCAGTAACGTCATCCTAGCTCATGCTGGAGGTGGATTGACTGCTGGTGGCGACGACGGCGGCGAAGAGGGCGGCGGCGAAGAGGGCGGCGGCGACGACGAGGATGTTCAAGATGACGAAGACGTGGTCACTCCAGTGAAAAAGCCTCGTGGCTGGTCCAGAAACATGACAAGAAAGAAGGAACAGTTGGAGGAAAAACAACAAAGTTGTTTGCGAAAAAACATTAGCATGGGTCATCCGGTTGCCTTGCTCACTGGAATCAAGAATCCAATGGCACGGTTTGAGGTCCCGCATAAGTACTGTGTGCTGGGCTGGTTCATGATCACAGACATTTGGTACGAGAAAGTCAATGGTTTGGGCGAGTTCAGATACCGTTTTGAGAAATTGACAGAGAGTCCCAGCTGGTCGACGCCAACAGGCTTGGATGAGCCAGTGCGGCTCGGACAGCTCGGGCCCCCGATTCGAAAGACGTGCAACACCTGCGGAAAGTCATGCGATCAGGTCTACCTCAATGGATGGATGTGTACCAACAAGGACTGTGCGGCTTGGTGGAAACTCGAACATGGAACAGAGTCTACTGAAAATTCTCTGGTGATTGATCGGCGTTTCGTCAAGAAGAAGACCATCTTTCCTCCAATATCTCCTCCTTTCAAGACAAAGCCCGACCCATGGGTTCTCGGGGAAGGCCAAGGGTTTGACGCGGGAATTGTATGGCAAGCTACAAGGGGTATAGTCTGCCCAGACTGCGGAAGATGTGGCATTCGGGAAGAATGGAGTAGCTGGACATGCCAAAACGAGAAATGTGGAAAGACGCATCAATTACCACGCAGTCATGTTGAACCTCGTCAGGTTCTAGACTACTGGCACCCCGTCGATGAGGGAGTCGTCAGCTTTCGCCAGGACCAGTATGACGGTTGCGAACTCGAGCAAACAATCCAAGGAAATTGGCGACTTCATCACTACCGAGTACCAGGAACGGACTGCTCAATTGTCCACATGTTTGCCAGCAAAACTATTCAAGAAGAGTCTGGTGGACCGAACGACATGTTTACCGAGCTTCAAAAGGTTGACATCGGTTTGAAGCGTCGTCGGATTGATGGTGATGGCGGAAGAACAAATCACTTTACCAAGAATTTCGGCATGCCTTATTCCTTCATCACAGCCGTCGTGGACTCCGAGAGCTTCAATACCGCACCTCAAGCAGTTCGAGACGCACGTTCAAGGATGAATTGGGCAGCTCGCATGCTCTTTGGCGAGGACAAGCACGAGCCCTTCAACGAATGCATGGTCCTGGGCTACTTCAAGTAAAACAAAATCAAGTACCACGATGACGGTGAAACCGGTCTCGGACCTACGATCTCAACTCTCAGCTTAGGTTACAGCGCCAGCATGTCCGTCCGCATTAAACGAAAGCACTTTCAAGGCAGCACCAAAGGAAGTCACTTCGTCAATCGCGAACCCATGCCTGGCAGCAACAAAGGTGATGAACGTCTTGCTGCCTGGCAAGAACTAGAGAAACTCAATCCGAAGGAACGTAAAGCCCGTATCAAGGCTTTGGCCAAGGAGCTGGGGCTCAAGGCAAGCGGTGATGCACCGGTTGTCCTTAAGATGACGATCAACCATGGTGATATTGTTATCATGCATGGACGTTTGCTGCAGGAAGTTTATGAGCATCAGGTCGAACCGACAGGAAAACTGAGATTTGCGTTGACTTGTCCGAATATTGAGTTGGATAGCTTAAAGCCTGAGAATAAGCCGGACTACGAAGTAAAGGACGAGGAGGTGCATTACGATGGTCTCGCGTTGTCGCCGCCGAAGATGCGGGAATGAGGGACTGGTTGATTTTGGATGACATTTGGATGGTTGGTGAGTTTTTGAAAAACACTTACATAGATGCTTCATTTATTCCTTGGTCGTAATAGCACCAAATCTAGAGCAATCGTTTCACTTCAACAACTGCAAGTATCAAACCTTGTGTCTCAAGCAAATAAGACCACGTCGACCTGTACTGATAGGCTGAATAAGCTGTAAATATTGAAAGATGTTTTCAATCCCTAGTTTTCAAGTTCATATCCCTCAGTGCCTTCGTCGTTTCTGTTTATCTCGAGATTGGACACATCAACCCCCTCCATCGCTCTAACATTTAGTGGCTGGAGTTGCATATTCTTGTGGTATAATTCCAGCACCTTTTCCTTCCTCTCTGGAGGCAGCTTATCGAACATACTAATTGGAGGTCCGTAAATGTTGCTGAATATATGGACCCCACAGGTCTTGCAAAATACTCGTCCGCTAAACTGACGGCCTGAAAGGTACTCAAATCCGTATTCCCTCCCATGGATTTCGACTTGATCTTTGGTTGGGTATACACCGATATATCCAATCTGTAAGAATTAAGCGTGGATGACTTTTGAGAAGAAGGTGAGGCTAGAAATTCACTTCTAGAGAGAAGACGTACCCTGACACACGAGCTACAGTTGTCTTCCTTGATCTCTTGGCCCTGTATAGGAACTAATAAATCGGCCTGAATTTGGCCACAGTAACAAGCAAAGACGCGTTGCGTTGGGCTACCAGAGAGCGTCGCATTGCCTGGCTCAATAGTTCCGTCGTCTTCCGTCTCTACTGTCTTGATAGCTTGCCTATCAAGGATCAGTATCTGCAATCTCCCGTCAAGAAAGAAAATAAGGGTATACTCGATTTGAAAAGGGTTGAAGTATGGTTCACGTATTGCTCGAGCATTTATCATAAATTGACCTGTTAGCGGACCAGTGATGTGCTCGCCGGATATTTGTGTGCCACAGAAATTGCAGAACTAAGGCATAAGTAGGTACTTCTCTGAACTGAGCTAGTGCAGCATACCTTGTCTCGCAGTGTAACAGACTGATACTCGGTCAGGTTTCCATCATCTCGCACCACCTGAAAGGAGTTCGCAGGAGGAATGAGCCAGAGAGGACCTTTCTTCTTACAGAGGCTGCATGTACAGGAGATGGCGCTTTTGATATCGGGGATAGAAAGGTCGAAGCGGTAACGACCACAGTGGCAATTCCCATGGTAAGTTAGCAGCTGCACCGCTTCCATACCTGTGTATCGAGTAACTCGTCTGGTTCGGATGATACAGACGAGGCAAAAATCAAGGCTGCAAGAACGATGGTTTGATTTCTAAGAAAACATCGCTCCGCTCTGCCGGCTACACCCTTGCAGGCGGCTACCTCTTTTTGAAATCTTCGTATACATCTAATCAAAGTCCAAATGAAAGAAAGCCTGTTCAAAATGAAGTGTACACGTGACTAATTTCCACTCCAATACCAAGACTTGCCATTTTCAAAGAGACAGATATAGGAAAATGTATATTCTTGTCTGGTATCTCTGCTTCCTCATTCATAATTGCCCTCAATGAGTTGTGGGAATTTTTGTTTTTGGTCCAATAATGTCACGATCACCAAGAACAAATCTCCGAATGTATCATGCCACTTCACTCCTTTGTCCCCTGAACAGAACTTCATCCCAGGAGAACTGAAGTCATCAGGTCCATCACAACAATTGCGATGGACGAGAACAGGACATCATCATCCTCTGCAGTCCGCAACCGCCAGTCTCTGAGCATCTCCATCTAGAATGCTTGATCCGTGGAACTCTCTGCAAAGTCAATACCCCTGACTGTCACTTCAATGCCTCGATTTCCACATTTCTTCCGTGTGCCTTCCAAACTTCAAAGAAAGGCCCGGCGATCACGAATTATAACAATGCTCATTCTTCTCGGTGTCATTTGTGTCTTCATCACCCCCCTTTACTGGATCTACAAACCTCCCAACTTTCTCATCAGCTACTTTCAACGACGATGGCCAGATGTTCTATTTCGAGTCTCCACTACTTCAAAAACCATCGCACTCACTATTGACGATGGGCCTTCGGAGTACACAGATGAGATCATGGAAGTTCTCAAAGAGAACGGCGCAAAAGCGACCTTCTTTGTCATCGGGTCTCAGGTTGCTGGTCGTGAAGATACGCTGAAGCGCCTCATTCTGAACGGAAACGAGCTCGGAAACCACGCGATGCATGATGAACCTTCACGCTCTTTGAGCGACTCTACACTGACCTCCGAGATGAAAACTGTCGATGACATGATACACAAAGCTTACTCGGCGGCTTCGACTTCTCCACCACCCAAGTATTTCCGTCCAGGCTCCGGTTTCTTCAGTGAGAGGATGCGCAAAATCGTGTCGACTTTGGAGTATCGAATTGTTCTTGGGGGCATATACCCACACGACCCTCAGATACCTTACAGGGATGTAAATGCTCGGCATATTCTGAGTATGCTCAAGTCTGGTGGAATCATCATCTGCCATGATCGGAGGAGTTGGACGGTGCCGATGCTGAAAAAGGTTCTGCCGGAAATGAAGCGACGAGGGTATCGAGTTGTCACTGTGACAGAGCTCTTGAAAGAGGAACGCACATGAGCGGCGAAGAATATGTGTTACACGAGCAAAAGAAATCCAAAAATATGCAACCATCAGCCCTAGAAGGCTAGACATCGTATAGCAGGATTCATCACATGCACTGGTGCAACGGCAGCTGCTGTACGTTCGACAATGCGTATTCTAAGAAGGAAATCATATGCGATTGTGAGATCTTACTTGCCGCTCTTCGATGGGCGAATAAGCCCGGATTGTGAGCTCAGAATCAGCGCATGGTTGTTCGAGTGTTGAATTGTGGGATTTTTCACGTTCTGGGGTTAATATCAGCGGCATGGGCTCAAGATCTCTAGCCAGTCTTCGTGTTGGGTTACAGGAAACGCTGCAGGCATCAATTCCAGTTGCTTGTTCGACAGACGATTGATAGGGTTCTCAGCAGTCTTTCTCCTAAATTCTCGCGAATTGTACACGCGACTTGGTGCGCCCATCAGCGCTGACACATCCACAACGAGCAGGGCGGGATATTGTGGCTGAACGCCATGCATAAAGTCGCGGCTTACTTTGAGCAACCCCAGCCTTTGGATGGCGGGGGAGAACTCTCGAAATTCGAAGCACAATCTTTGGACGACCATGATCACTTAAGAGGGTTGGTTTTCTATGGGAGTAATGTGTATCTATGACGCGGTCGTAGGTATTTTTGCGCGTCTGGACTTTTGAAGGGCCGATGTATTTGAGGCTGGAACTCAAAATGCCTGTGTTTGCCTCAGCTCTTTTGAATTAACGGGACAGCCGAGGTGCTAGGCCCAACTCTCTCTAGTTCGATGCAATGACCGGGGCCCCGTGACACGGTAGCACCCAGTACGGGTTTGGTCCTTTGATCTAGAGTCCATCTGGAATCCGCTAGATCCACGCTTGGAACGTTTTTCCCTCTGGGATTTTGGGCAAACCAATCGACGCTCTCAGCTCACGATAACGCGATCTTTAGGACGATAACGCGATTGAGCTTCGAGGGAAAAAGTTGAAGAAGCAAATCCGGGCTGAGGTTCTCATCGCCTTTTGCCTTTCTCGTGCATATAAACGTGCATGGTCCCAGGTCCTTTTGGTTGATCAGATCGCTAGTTCCGACTACCAGGACTTCAGAATATCGGATTTCAAGATGTCTGCCCCCTACCTCCAAGATGAGAAGAAAGAGCCTATTCCGGCTTATGTCGAGGGCAGTGATTCCGAAGGAGAGGTCAAATCCTTTTCTGCCTTGATTGAAGAGGGTGAGCTTGAGTTTTTGGATCATTTCAAAAACATCCACTAACAATATATTGTAGATCACAGCCATGATATCAAACTCAGGACGATGTCCTGGCAGAAGGCTGCTTGGCTCCTCGCTGGTGATCAGGTCTGCTTGGCCATTATGGCTCAAACGTGGTCGCTCAGCGTATTGGGCTGGGTACCAGGAATCATCACCATGGTCGGCGCCGGCATTCTCTTCTACATCACGTCTCTCACTATGCACAAATTCATCATGAAGAACCCTCAAATCCGGGATATCTGCGACTTCGGATACTATGCTTTCGGAAAGAGCAAGATCGCCTATGAGTTCACTGGCTTCATGTTGCTCACTAACAACATCATGTTGATTGGATTCCATGTCCTTACTGGTGCGAAAGTACTCAATACTCTCTCGGATCATTCGCTCTGCACTGTCGTCTTCAGTGTTATTGTTACCTTAATAGGAATTGTCATGTCTCTACCAAGAACATTGAAGCATGTCTCCTTCATGTCCATGTTCTCTGCGACATGCATGGGCATCGCTATTCTCCTGTTCCTAGTCTTTGCCGGCATTGAGGATGCTCCAGGCTATGGATACAACGGCTCCTACCCAACCGACGGTCCAGTCAGGACCTACGCCTTCCCACTCCCAGGCACAACTTGGGTTGCCTGCATGAATGCCGTGCTTAATATTACATTCCTATGGGTTCCCCAGGCAAGAAGTTACCCTCACACTGCGTCTATTCTTGTACTAATGTTTCTCAGATTCTTTTCCCAACCTTCATCTCCGAAATGGAGAAGCCCCAGGACTTCCCCAAGGCTCTGGCCGTTCTCGCAGCCATCTCAACCTTCCTATTCATCGTCCCCCCAGCGATTGGATTCCGCTACCTAGGTCAATACTCCACCGCCCCAGCCTTTGGTAGTCTCGGCGTGGTCGCCTACAAAAAAGCATCCTTCGCCTTCGTCATCGTACCAACCCTCGTAATCGGTGTCATCTACGCCAATGTCAGCGCCAAATTCGTCTACTTCCGTATCATGGGTAACAGCAGACACGGCCACAGCAACACCATCATCGGATGGGGCGTTTGGGCCGCAGTCATGGCTGTCATCTGGATCATCGCCTTCATCTTCGCCGAAGTCATTCCTTCAATGGGTGATTTCCTCTCTCTGCTCGGTGCAGCCTTCGACTCCTTCTTCGGCTTCATTTACTTTGCTGTTGCTTATTATCAGCTTTACAAGGGCGAGTTGTTCAAGGGTCCGGTTAGGATGATTTTGACTGTTATTCATGTGTTTGTTATGTTCGTTGGGTTGTTTTTGCTGGGGCCGGGGCTTTATGCTGCTGTTATG
The DNA here is from genome assembly GCA_023078705.1 of Venturiaceae sp. KMAF11. Taxonomy (NCBI): domain Eukaryota; kingdom Fungi; phylum Ascomycota; class Dothideomycetes; order Venturiales; family Venturiaceae; species Venturiaceae sp. KMAF11. The sequence goes on from JALGOQ010000015.1 coordinate 742,817, forward strand.
GCTATCATTGCTGATTATGCAGGCGGGACTAAGCCAGCTTTTAGCTGCTCTAATGTCTCTATTTGAGGGAGGTGCTTGGGGATTTCCGCGTTGCCTTACGATACTCCACATAGTACACTGGATAACATAGAAATGAATGTCCGTTTATTTTCATGGAAAGAACTCAATTGCATCCAGCGATGGTAGTGAAGATGCTGCTTCCTGTGTTTTTTTTCTATTCATCGTGACTGATGAATAGATTGATATAGAAAAAGTATAATTCACTGAAGTTTCCCATCAAATGCAAATAACGCCGTCAACGCAAGTCTATTATGTCTCAATGTGGGAAAAAGGTGCAATCAAGTCGACGTAAAATGCTAGCCCAAAGTCGCCACCCCTCACTCATTATACATCTTTCCCAAAGCCGTCAAACTCCCATCATCATTACACAAGGATTCAGGTCCAGCCCAAAAATACGAATATCGCTCAACATCATCATTTTGATCCAACCACTCCATGGCCTCCTTTAAAAAGTCCGCATTCTGCTGGTCCGTCCCTTGATTTAAACCAAATTCCGTAATCCAAACTTTCCTAGGCTTCACAAGTTCCGTAAAATTCTTCACGTAATTAACGAAATAGTCGAATGACGCCAAGGGGTCAGTATAGAAATGCATTGGTGCGATGTCGATTTGACAGTCGCTGCAAGATTCCAAGAACTTTTTGGCCCAGGGGATTCCGGTGGGTCCGTTGGTGACGGCTGGCATGCCTAGCTTGATGCCTGTTTTGTAGTAGGGAGACATCAAGTCTTTGTAGCCTTGGGCTGCGGCAGTGATGTTGAGGATACAAGATGCACCTGCGCCTTCTTTGCAGTAATCAGGCTCATTGTATGCCAATAGCGCGTCGGCACCGAGATGATGAATTGCTGTAGTCGCCGCCACATGCCATACTGATGTCAGTTCGTCTGCTAGACTCCAGAGTAGGGGCAAGAACTTCAGAGAAGGATTCATCATGCCAACTGAGATATTGTTGGGAGCATATGGTTGGGAATTCCAGTTGTACTGCCAGGTGACTGGAGAATTTGGACCACCAAATTTTCTGGTATATTTTGCGTCGTTGTATGCAAGCCCGCGCTTCCCATGGACTGGCTTTCTTCCAGCAGGGGAACCTACGGGAGGTGCCGGGCTTTGTGAGGACACGGAGATTGGAGTTGCAGTTGGAGAAACGAAGATAGTTGTGGTTTGGGTTACATCCACGGTTACAGTCGAGACAATGGTTGGTCGAGTAGCGTTCGATCCGATGGGAACGTTGGTATCTGAGTAGATATAGTACGGCGCGGAAGAATTTGTCCATCTCTTAGTGATGTATGAAGTAACGAACGTAGTGCTGGTAACTATTCTCTCGGTGGTGGACGTGGAGACATCGCGCTTTTCTTGGCCGGCCACGAGAAAGCAAGGTAATGCTAGAGCGAGAAAAATAGCTGGAACCATGACGAAATAGTGGTTGGAGTATGATCCAGGCAAGGAAACATGGAGACATATTTATATAGGAATCTTAGAGTAGCTGGATAAGGCATATGAAAAGTCATACAATAAGTTTTAAGAAACTACAAGTGTGCTGTGATCATGCTCTTTCAAGCACATCACAAAACATGACAGCGAAATTCATTGTTAACATTGTTGCAAATGGGAACTTACCTATAGGAAAACTCATTTCGAAACAAACAAAAAGACAACCAAGGGGCCAATGAAGAATTGTTATGAATTACAAATTGTGGTTTAAACTTCCTTCACACACACAAACTAACCCTCGGGTAGGCTTCAGCAGGTCGCTACCGCACGCCTGGCGCGGTGTCATATGATATTGTATAACTTTTGCTGACCATCTTCAAGGCCATCTCAGTTCTCTTTGATTCCCGTGATCGTGAAATTGGCAGGTGGCGCGACGAACTGGTTGAAAGTGATGTTGCCATAGCCAGTGAAGTTGTGCAGGGCACCAGGTCTAATTCTTGATCAGCTCCAGCAAACCGAATGCTAATGGCCAAGACTCACGATCCAGAGGAAATGTCTGTGTACGCAAACGCAACAGCAATCTGGTTGATAGGACCGTAATTAGGGTCGTTCCGTGGCACAAACTTGGCGCTGACGCCTCGATTGCCAAGTCCATTGTCGTTCACTCCGCACGGTTTGAAGTATGTTTGGTTTGTCCTGTCCTCGTCGCCGGAGCAGTAGGCAGAGACTGCCGGAGCAGCACCATTCGCCGGTACCGTGATATTGAAGTCGTAGAAACAACCTCTTCGTGCACAGCCTGCATCCCAATTGACGACGCTCCAAGTCCAGGATGAATTTCCGGACACTGCAACTGCCCCTGAAGCGGACATTGCAAGAACTAGTGATGCCAGGAGTGGGCTAAACATTATGATTGTTGTGTAGATGAATGCCGAGGCTCTCTTAGAACAGTTGAAAAGAGCGTGGGCTGGGAAAAAGACGAGTAATTTCAAGTTTGTCGGAAAGAGATAGCGATGGAAGTTTGAAGAGAGATGAAGTCAAAAAGGTAACATATTCTATTTCCGCCAGCTCCGCAACGATAAAGTAAAACGTCCAACCTGGATAATGGTCCCACAGACTATACGGGGTAATTAAAAATGCACGACCCAAGAATGGCCAAGAGACAACGAAATCTCGCGGACATACTTCCGTCATAAAAATAGTTGTAAAAGAGGAAAGAAGAGGATGTCCAAGATGGGTTTCGTTGCGCTTTGCCCGATTTCAAAAGTCGTTGAAGCGCGATCTCAAGTATGAAAAAGGAGTTCGTTCTGTGACATGATCTTGCCAGTAGCGGATATGGATATAGGAAGCAAGGCCTTCGTCTGAGTTCTTGGGATGTATCTTGAGCTTCAGTTGTGGATTTGGGAGAGGTTGAAAAAAGATCGCTCAAAAATCTACAACCGTCACAACGCATGAATCCAAACCATGCTGAACATAGAAGAAGCAATAATCATGATTGAATATCATGCCTGAGGCATTTTCAACCTGTCAGCAGTTTCAATACCTCGGCAAATTCTCAGACCCTCTCAGATCTTTTCCAAGACCTGCAGGATCCACTGTTGCATAGAGCCATAAAGCAATTACTGCAAAGGTTGTTCCATCAATTGGTTGGATGGCCGAGTTGGTGTAAGCTTTCATTCCCATCCATAAATACTGCTCCCAGCTAATGAAACATAGTATGGCGCCGTACGTACTCCCACACAATACTTTCGAATGTGCAAAGCATTTCTAACCCAGGAACAGAGGTTAAGGTCATACCTTCAACCCTAAAGTTGTCTGTAACAAGTCAATTTCCTGGTCTCGAAAGAGGCGTGGGTTCGAGTCCCACTCCAATCATCACTTTTTGCCCTTCTGTAAATACCCCGAAGTGGTGGTCAGGTGTGAATTTCTTTTTGTCAGATCTAAGATTTTTTCCTGTCCCAACCCAAATTCGCACTGCACTTCTTTATTTCCTGTCCTTTCTCTTGATCCAGCTTCGATCTCGGCATGCGTGAATATTTTGCGTTGTGTGGTGGGACAAAACGGGGACGCTACCATCCAGCGTCCCAACTCTTTGGCCATCCCCATTCGTTCTTTCAATTAGCGAGAGAATGAACCAACGTGCACAGAAAACATCCCCAAGATCCTGGACCATTTGAGCGTCGCATCTTTGGAATTTCCGGATCGAGTATTACTGAAAATATATGACGCTAAGACCTCACGTGATGCTTATGATCTGGGTCTAATGGATGCACAAACTGCCCGTACAGAACATCATCGGACGCGTACTCAATTGACGAACGGTATCAATAGTCTTCAGAGATTTTTTCACCAAGGCGATAGCACAAAGGACTCAACAAAACGGCAAAAAGAAATGATTGGAATGGGACTCAAGAAAGAATAGAAAGCCAAACTGGCAAGAACTACATGCAGTAAATACGTGGACACAGGTTTGACAGCACCAGAAGAAGTGCAAAAGGAGGAAGGTGACTTGGAAAGGGAAGGGAGATTTGTTGCATCGTAATGGGACAGGGACCCGAGGAAAATCTATGCAGCACAATCCGCCCCTGGGACTACAACAATCGCGTATCGCAAACGCGTCGATAACCACGGAACAGAAAGTTGCAAAGTACCATGCCCGAAATCAACATGAATCGTCCGCGCCCGAGCAGAACATGATCAAAAGTATTGTGTGGGAGAACGTACGACGCCTACGCGGCGGAACCTCCAAGAAGTAGCAAGACTCATAACGAGAAGCAACGGCTAGGCGGTCTTGCACCAACGGACAAAAGAAAAAGGGCCATCAGAGAAATTACGCCTTCTAGGATAATGACAGCTTTACAAGGACACCGTACAAAGTGATGGGACAAATTGAAGACGTGAATGGGGGTGAATGGCATACATGAAGAATGTTGCTAAAGCCATAGCACGAAAGTGCTAGATTTTTGCGCACATGGAATCCTGCAATCTCAAGACCTCAAGGCGGATCGGCTTTCGAGGATAACTAGGTAGGGAATGGGAGACCTAGCAATCCTCAGTGACCTCGAGCAACACATCGTCAACAGAAAATTTCTTCAGCAAAGACGAACGAATTGATTTTCTGATTAAAGCAGAAAAGTCAATGACAATATCAACCTTGTGCGCAGTAGTTGCATCATTGCTTGTTCTAATAGCTTTCTCACCAGAATCCCCGATCCTCGAATCAGCCTCCATCAGGGCCTCTATGATCCTGAAGGTTCTGGGATCTGTCACCTCAAACCTTCCTTTCAACCCGAACAACTTCTTACTACCAACTTCTTTCGCCAACGGCATTCCAGCAACCACCCATGCCCTCGCAATCAACTACACACGATCTCAATCAATTTCCCTGTCTCCCACCCGATCACAAATACTTTTGGTAGTCTTAGGCGACACTTAATTCCTCGCTGGTTGGATCTGACAAAGGTTACCTGCACAAAACCAGAACATGACATACAGAGCGAAGTGAGCCGTAGGAATTGCCGATACTTCGCCTTTGGGAGTTAGACTCGGAGTAGACTTCACAAATTTCAAAGTTTCTGGCAACATTTTTACCAAAATCGCCAGGAATTCTGCCTCTTTTATACAGCTACATTGGCCTCACAAGTGTCTGAATATGCTCGAAATTCCCAAGCGTCCTTTTCGTCCATATCCTCAATCTTGTCGAAAGTTCTAATTAGCTGGGGTAGTCACCTCTCGCATCGTTTTGGTGCCAGAGGCGCAAACAATATATATCTTAAGATCACCCTTGAAGCAACCTTCGCTCGACAAGAACCATTCCCGAAAGTAGCACTTCCGTGTCGTTTTCACTATGGGTGTCGGCAATAGCGTAAAAATTGTTTTCTCTCTTCGCTATGGATACCTATATTCGCCACGCATACCTTGAGGCCATGCATGATATCAAAAGATTGCAAGAAATTGAGCGTATGAGAACGAGTAGAAGGCCAAGAGAAAGGCCGCTAAAGGCCCGGAGCCACCGAAAAAGAGGAGGAAGCACCACGAGGGGGTCGCGAAGAAGGAGGTCTGAGCTACGAGAGGCATAGTAATAACCTTGTCTCGTTTCACATTTCGAGCAGAAAAAGGAGAAGCCCAAGAAAGGCTGTCGCAGACGCAGGTTTCTCAATCTCGGTCGCTTCCTTCGCGGCATCATCTTCGAGGCTGCAGGCTGGATCACTCTTGTTGATTTAATTTTGAACTTGCCCTTCTTTTGTGGAGTGAACCATGTCCACGGCCTACGTCGACCTAGTTGAGGATCCTCAGCATCACAAGAGTGAATTGAAGTAAGCCTCTGTGTCTCATAATGGTAAAGGTCGTGGGTAGCTAAGACTTTTGATGGAGGAAAAACTACATCGCCCACTATACCGTACTGCAGGATGAAAGGAATCCTCGCACCCAACACCTGCGGGCGTTTCTACGAGCGCAATGGTCCTCCAATACACGCGACGAAATTAACCACGTCAAGAAGCTATGCATAATTAGAAAAACATTGGCGTTAAGCGGGCTTGGCCTTTACCAGAAGAAAGCAGAGAAGAAAGCTCGACCTTTTGCCGGTCTGTACTTCTGGAATACCAAATCTGAATACGAGGGCTTGAATGGGCAATCGTCGCTTATGCAGTGTTTCCATCTCGTGGGTGGCGATGCAAGTTTGGATCCAGAGATAGTTGGCTTGAAACGCAACCAAAAGGAGAGCGAGCGCAAAAAGCGAGCAGTTGACTTCATGGAGGAAGAAGAACTGGCAGAGCACAAGCCAAAGGTAAGAGCCTGGAACAAATCAAAATATGACGTATTCAAGGAACAATATTGTGAGGAAAAGGTAAGTGTGAATACCTTCCAGAAGGATTTCGCAGCAATGAAGCATGACGGCCGAAGCGAATAAGAAATAGAGACACGAAAAGAAGACCCCAGCAGGAAATGAAGAGAAGTGTAGCTGCTAAACAAGTTGAACGAAAGAAGATGCGCAACATCAACAAATGCTGCTTCTGGAAGATCAAGACTCAGTACAAGAGGTTAAATGGGCAATCTCCGCTAATGCTGCGCTTTCGCTTTGAGGTGCAATAAGAGTGGGCGGCACAACTACTAGAGAAGTTGAAATAGGAGGAAGGGCTTGTTGGATTGGAGCATGGGATATTGGCGTCTGTTGACTTAAGACTTTGGAAGCCCGGATTTTGAGAATTTGGTCAAAAAGAGGGTGAGTTTGAATAGCTTGAGGTGGAAAATGATGCGTTGGTGAGGTAAGTAATCAAATTAATTCAATCAGTGACCCGTCTATACGCCTGTAGCAGCCAAACGGTATAGAAAGCCCAACCATTCTATCATACCACAACCCGAATAATCTACAAAACAGCCTTTGGCATGAACTTCATAGCCTGCCTTACTCCCAAATCAGCCAACACCTCTTCAGCACCACCAAGAATAGCATCGAACTTGTAAGTGCGATTGAACATCTCAATAACCTTGCCCATTCCCGTTTGCGTAAGTCCACGACCCTAGTCAATATTAGCACAGCGCTCGATCGGAACACAAGTGATAGACTTACTCCGAAGATGTTCACAGCATCATCGGCGATTTCGTGAGCTGACCGCGTAGCAAAGGACTTGAGAAGACCCAATGGTCCTCCTAGCAACTTGGATTGTTGCTTGTACGTGAGGTTGTTCATCTGATAGGCGAGGGATTCCAACCAAGCCTGGTTTGCTTCGACGTGGGAGATCATTTTGGCGAGCCTGAATAATACTATTAGCACAACTCAACCAAACCTGGAGAAAAGCAGAACTTACTTCTGACGAATAGCTGGCTGGTCAATCAGTCGCTTGCCAAACAGTATACGTTGGTTCGACCATTTGAGGCATTCCTCAACGATGGTTCGTTGCTTTCTGATGGTACCGCAGCACATACCAAAACGCTCATGGTTGAAATTCGACATGATGACAACGAAGCCCTTGTCTTCCTCGCCCATCAAGTGATCGACGGGTACCTTGACGTTGTTGTACTCGACGAAAGCAGTGCCTGCGGTGGAGCTGTAGGAGGTCTTGATGGGGGAAACCTCCAGTCCTTCGCTCTTGGGCACTAGGATAACGCTGAACCCCTTCTTCGTACGGCATGCAGTGACAAAGTAATCTGCAAACATTCCGTTTGTAATCCACTTCTTTGTTCCGTTTATCACCCAGAATTTTCCATCAGGAGTCTTCTCTGCAGGACGTATTAGCACCACAGATCCAACTCATCCCCGAAAGCGCACTTACCAGCAGTCGTCCTAATACCGGCAACATCACTCCCAGCAAACGCCTCACTAATAGCCAAACAAATCTTCTTCCTCCCACTCAAACACTCCTCATTAATGTGTTTCTTCAACTCCTGGTTATGAAGCCACTCCTGTACCGCCGTAAGCGAAATAACCAACCCAGCCAGATTTCCATCCTGGAAACCCCGAGCATTAGTCCGGCTCATCTCCTGCGCCAAAACCAAATCATGGAAATAATCAAATTCCTCTCCCTTCACGACACCGCCCAACAACGTCCTGCCGTGGAGATGCTTGCCAGGACCCAATCGCATAGCGATGATGTTCTCCTTTGCCATTCGGTCAACAAGGTCTTGGGAGACGTATTGGCCATCTGCCTCTCGGGCTTGAGCTTCGGGTGTAATATAAGTATCCGTGAATATGCGCATAGCCTTTTGCAAAGCTCTGTGGCTATCATTGTAGTATGGGCTCTTGAACTCTGGTCTCAACCATAAAGGCTCAGCGTATGGCACCTGGCTCAAATCACCATGTTTCATGTGTATAATCTCCGGTTTCTCGCCCTCGATGGTTCCAATGGCAAGGTCGGCATATTTTTGGAGGACTTCGTCTCGGTGGAGGTTGTAGAATGCTGTTCAAATATTGGTTAGAGAGATATCCCAGTTGGGTGTTTCAGTACTTACCGGCAGTGGCATCAGTTCCAGCAACCTGTCTGAGCACAACTTCTCCTCCTGGATGCGCATCCACAAACTCAGATAGATCATAGACTGTATGGTCAATGATACACCACAGATCCTCGGTGGTATTGTGTTTAGCCACTTCGGCTCTCGAAAACGTCTTGGAAGCCATTGCGAAAGCTAGAATCACTGTATGATGAGGAGAGAAAGAGAAACGGAGACACGCGCAAAGAGATAAACGGGTAACTCAGGACAGGTAGCAAAAAAGCTTTGATATTGAATTTCGAGAGTAAATAAGATATCTACATGATTAATTGGCTTCTTGTCCGGCTCACGCTCGGTATCGCACTTTGGATGAGGGGAGCTGGCAGCAGAGCCTCGGCCGCGGCGAATGAGGAAAGGGGAATTGTTAAGGGCGTCTTGAGCTCCGTTCAGTTGCGTGACTTTGATGGGAAAGGTGCCTTCTTCTTGGATGAAATGAAAAAACAGTGTTTTAACCTTCCTCCCATCATTGCTGGTGTTAGTTGACGGTTTGTTATATCATGGCTGTTAGTGGTCACGTTTTGTTCCCCGATCCCCATCGTCAATCGGCACTGCTGACGCCGAGAGATTGGTTGAGATCTTGAATTAAAATAGAGCGTGCAGAATAGCATGGGCCTCAAGAGAGTTGTACTAACCCTAGCCTCTCATTCACAACTATCGGTGGTTGGCGGGGAGAGAGCGACATCAATGGGAAAGTTGACTCTTCTGCATGTCACTTATTGGACTGGCTCAGATTCAAACCTCATCGCTTCATTTTCAAGAGAGTTGTGCTTGGTCAACATCGTTATTTTGAACTCATCTTCACACCCATTTCTATTGCAACTTCTCCCCTGATTCACATAGTACATGATAGTTACAGATCTCGATTCGCCAGTGAAATCCTGAGCCCCGATTAAGCCTGTCTTTTAAACCCCTTGGACGCCGTGCTGACACTGCAAGTCTAACTCGATTAACCATTCACTATTTGCATCGCTTTTCAATAATGTTGGGTCCATTTTCATCGTACTCCTTCTTTGAGATCCACATCTGTGATAGTTAGCATTACTGCGGTTCGGGAAAGTACCATATATCATGCTCACCTGGTGGAATGTTCCCAAACTTCCCAGTATACTGCCACCAATCCAGCTTGCATACTTCCTCTCAACCACCTGGCCGGAAGCTTGCACTCGCACTCGTGGGCCAGGATAGATCAAATTGACCTCATTGTCAATGCGTCGTACCAGACCTTGAACTAACGAGCTTGCACCGCAAACGACAATGTTGTTGAGAAGGTTTGGTCGAATCTCGGAATCGACAGAATTGATGGCAGAGCGGACGAGGTGTGGAATCGTGTGTTCTGGCTTGGGCTTGGGGTTCTCGGAATCCACCAGCGCTGCATTCTCGTCGAACAGACCCTCAACAGGGAAGAATCTCTCGGCACCAAAGACCTGATTCCATCCATCTGGCATCTCAAATGGTCGGTTTGGAAACGACTTGGCCCTCTCTTCATTCACGCCATTCTTTAGGCGTCCATTCTGATCCCACACCTGCACCACCGACTCTTTAAACTCAGTCAAGACACGCTCCTCTTCCCATTGACGGAACGAACTGGTAGGAGGCTTCTCGAATTGTCTGTAGGTAGCTTGGGACGGCTGTCCAGCTTCGACGGTGATCTTCGATTGCACCATATAATGAGGCACGAGAGGAACCAAAGGTTGTTGTGAGGCGAACATTATCCGAATCTGGCTTGACATCCAGTTGCCTCCGAGAGGTGATGATCGCACGCCCTTTTTGAGGATTAACCCTTCAATAACGGGTGAGACTTGAATTCCTGATGCGCCGATGTCGATGACTAGTGCTGTAGCTTTTCCCGAAGCAAATCTGAGGCATTGATTAGCGAATTTGGCCATCTCCCATTCCAGTAGCTCGCACCTACGCTGCCAGTACTCCGCTTCGTCCCAGCCAGAAGGCGGGGACACCCCAGTTCTCCATGGCATTCTCAATTGCCTTTTCTCTTGATTTGATCGATGTCTTGCCAGGTTCCGTCATAAGCAATGGACTGTCCGCCATTGGCTTCTCGTACTCATCCACTCCTTCCATCTCAACCTCGGCGTCTCCGTTCGCATCGTTGAGACCATTCTTCGCAGGATCGCTAGGTCGAGGGCCTGTCAAGCGTGATGTTATCGAGTATTCCCAGAGCTTTGTCGCCGTGTCCCAATCGTCCACCCAGTCGTCAGAGCCAATTCCAGCGAGAGGGTTGCGAATGTCGAGGTTGGATAAGGGCGTGTGTAGGTCGTTCTCGCCGAAGAGAAGCTTGTTTTCGCCGTTTTTCGAGAGGAAGCCGTAATATGTTGGAACCACAGACTTGGGTGTATCTTCACCAGCAAATCCGGCACGCGTCGTCGAGTAGCCAGGATCTAGAACGAGGGCTGATACCTCATCTGTGGGACACAATGGTAAGCTCAAATGCGACGCGATTGGAGCTCTTGGATGCGCGCATACCTCCGCCGTATTCTTGTGTTGGCGCTGTGAATTGATTAGGAATAGCCATGATGCGTGTGACTCTCGTGAAGTGAATGCGACAGTCGCCGGAGTGCTTGTAAAGGTGATTATGGAGAGGTCGGGATGGGCGCAAGGCTTGTTTCGAACATCGAAACCTAAAAGAGGAACAGAGTCTTGATGGGTGCCTTAGCGGGATTACGGTAATCAAGGGGAAGCCGTCGACAACTACAAATCTGGCAACTTCGATATAAAACAACGAAACTGAACAGTACCACCAGAAACTTCTATATTCAAGCCGCTCCTCCTTCCGCGCTCACTCCTTGCGCTCTGGGATGCTTTGAACAGATTCAACCACCATGACGTGGCGACACTCCTTCAGAAAGATCTATTGTCTCGACACGCTAGACACGCGCTTCAGCATACCTTCAAATCTTCCACCAAAGTATGCAAACACAGAGCTCCAAGAGACTCCTACGATAGCCAGTGCATCAGATCAACACGTCTCCAAAAGCAGACCGGATGGTGCCCCTACTCAGTCTCTCCCGGATGCGAAACCTGCTTTGTGGAACACATGGGAGTTCTACTCATACTACTTTGTGTTCATAACTTGTGTACCTTTGATGTTCAAAGCTGTCTACGATGTTTCTCAACGTATGCGTCCTTCTTTCTTCTCGTTTTCTTCAAATTTGGCTGATATCATGTGACAGCTAGCCATCCTTCATACCCAGCATACGAGCATCTACTCTCTCCTGGATGGATACCTGGCCGCAAAGTTGTACGTACATCATGAAGGGCCTTCACAGCAGTTACTAATCCATTCACAAGGACAACTCTGATGGCCAGTATGCTTCTGTCCGCGACAATCTGCCCTACCTGATTCTTGTTCTTATTCTCCATCCTCTCTGCCGCAAGGCCTACGACTCCTTCTGGAGAACTGCTACATACACCAGCGTTCGCCAGAATACTGGAGGGAGATCTGATGGACTCTCCCAAGGACTTCCAGCAAACGCTGCTGCGAGTGTGCGTCAAGAGCAGCGTCTCTCCTTCGATTTCTACTTTGCTCTGATTTTCATCGCTGCATTGCATGGGTTCTCAGCACTCAAAGTGCTACTTATTTTGTACATCAACTTCAAGCTGGTGAAGACTGTTTCACCACGGTACCTCACCGCAGTGACTTGGTTGTTCAACATCGCCATTTTGTTCGCCAACGAGTTTGGCCGAGGCTACTCATTCGCCAGTATTGCAATGTTCCTTTCACCTCCTTTGGGCGCTGAGAAAACGGACTCGACATGGGGACACTGGATGGACAGCCGCAGTGGTTTGATCTCAAGGTGGGAGGTCTTGTTCAACATCACTGTTCTGCGGCTGATCAGCTTCAATCTTGACTATGCATGGAGTCTCCAAAAGCGTGGTGGCAATGCAATTGAGGTTTGTGCTCACTTTGAGTTTGTCTACATATGTGGACAAAAGCTAACAGCCCAAAGAAGAAACAACTCGATCCAGCAAATCTGTCAGAGAACGATCGTGTCAGAACACCAGCCAGACCTGAAGACTATTCCCTCCGCAACTACATTGCTTATGCTTTGTACTCGCCTCTTTACCTAGCTGGCCCAATCATCACGTTCAACGATTACATTTCGCAATGCCGCTACAAAGCGCCGACTATTGCTACAGATCGTACCATCCGTTATGCAATTCGATTTGCCGTCGCTTTGTTTTGCATGGAGGTGATTGTACAGCACTACTTATACGCTGTTGCCATCTTCAAAGCTCAACCCGATTGGAAACTTTTCACACCCATGCAGCTCACTATGATGGGCTACTTCAATCTTCATATAATATGGCTCAAGCTCCTCATCCCATGGCGTTTTTTCCGTCTATGGTCTCTTGTTGATGGAATCGATCCTCCCGAGAACATGGTCCGTTGTATGAGTAATGCACCCTCAACGATCAAATTTTGGCGAGGATGGCATCGAAGTTACAATCGCTGGATTGTACGATACCTCTTCATTCCACTCGGCGGTAGCGTTTCCAGCGGCTGGAGAGGAACCCTGCGATCCATTGTCAACTACTTGGTCATCTTCACCTTTGTCGCTCTCTGGCACGATATCAACCTCCGACTTTTGATGTGGGGCTGGCTCATCGTCCTCTTCATCCTACCCGAGATCATTGGGAAGATGCTCTTCCCAGAGCGTAGATGGAAAGGACATTTGACTGCGCACAGGATCATCACTGGAGTGGGTTCTGTGGGAAACATCTTTATGATGAGTGTTGCCAATCTTGTTGGGTTTGCAATTGGATGGGATGGGTTAAAGGGGGTGCTTGCTGGCATTGCTGAGACGGTTGCGGGGAGGATCTTTGCGGTTATTGCTTGTGCGGCTGTTTTTACGGCTTTGCAAATTATGTTTGAGATTCGGGAAGAGGAGAAGAGAGATGGATATAAAATTAAGTGTTGATTGGGAGTGTAGCATGTTATGTATTGTATTATATGGGCTGAGGTTTTGCATTGTGTGGAGGCGACATGAAACTATGTTGGATATTCAATGTACTGGCAATGCTCGTTGAATTTCTGGCCAAATCTTGTTCGAAAATGCCAGCAATCCATCAACTTTGATCTCAAGTTGAGAATGGTATACGGACGTCGACCGCCGGTCGAAAGGCCACGAATTGTATGAAGAGATTTCCAAGATATCGTACACAGCGTTACATCACCGGCCGCATCCGTGGTGGAGTCATGGAGTAAAATTAAAAGAAATATTAGTTCGTTCCAGCCCCTGCGTTGTATTTCCGTTCCTGGTGCCTGGATACCATACCAGCCTGATTTTAGCAAGGGGTATTCAACTCCGGCGTGGTGACAGCGATGTCCTTGTGGAGCGTGTGAGACAACGAAGAGCGTGGACCATATACTATATAAGAAACTTGCAAGACTGGTGTTGCTGGCATTGGAGGCGGTATGAGATGTAACGTGGTAAGCTGTCATCGATACGTTGTGGCATTGTGGTGAGGAATTCGCTGCGGGAAGGCTGGGTACCTGCGTTTTGAAAAGGGGCGCTAAGCCACCCGCAGCCTTAGCGTGGTTGTCCCGCCAATGGAATACGTCAGAGAAAATGGAAGAGGTCGGTATTCAGCCTTTTGATTTTCGAATACAACCACCTCATTATTTTCGAATACTAGAGACAGATCAGCTGGGAATTGTGGCAAGGACATAGACATCTCAAGGAATAAGCTACCCTTCCTCCGATTCCTCCCTCACTCTTACACAAACCATCTCACAACATACATTTTTCTAACCCATCATCTAAACAGTGTCAACACTCCGAGCCGACAACAAACAACGCACCGTATCCATCCCAACTTCATTCTTTCTGAATAGAGAGGAAAGAGCGCAACACACACACTCGAGCATCGACATTACACATCTCAATCTCCTGGCCCTTCGGGAGCCGCTGGAGAATCGTTGAAGAAGAGAGCAGCAGTACTACACACACAAAATGGCAAACGCAAGGTTTGCCGTGGGCATGCAGAGTATGTCTGATACTCTGATTTGAAAGAGTCAAGCTAACAGAGAATTCCAGGATTAATACCGTGGCTTGGTTACCATCATGTTCTCATGCTACTAATAGCAATTGCGATAATATTACTATGTACGTCTGTCGCAAACCCCCTTCAATACACCAATACTAACAACCACAAGCACTTCTCCTCGCAGGATGTTCCTCAACCTCGCCACTCATACCTGGCATCTTCCTCATCTCCCTCTACTACACACCCTACAATCCCGTCTATTCGACATCACAGGCATCGCCGGCCACAGCGAGTGCAATCAAAAATATTGTTGGACGCGCAGTGCTGGAAGTGCGCGTCGGATACTTCGGTATCTGCACGACACCTGATGGATCAGGGTGGCTGTGCTCGAACAATGCCACTGCTCTCACAGGCCAGACGGCGCCAGACCAAGATCCTCTGAATTTGATCTGGGTAGCACAAACCTTCAAAGACGCAGTCGTATTCCCATACCTCTTGTGAGTACTTTTACACGCCTTCTTAACATCCAACATTACTAACACATCACCACAGAATCGTCGCAATCATCCTCGCCTTCGTTTGCTTCATTCTCCTCGCTACATTTCCAGGCTGGCACTACGAGCACGATGACCTGACCGGCTCAGACATCGACGTCAAACCCTTTCCCTCGCGACCAGTCTGCCAAGTCGCCCTCGCCCTCGTCTTTGTCTCCAGCATCTTCGTCCTCGTCTCGGTGCTATGGCAACACACAGCCTCGGTCGCCGCCTCAACAATAGCGCAAGACTTCGGAAACGGCAGCGTAAAATCAGGCGTCGGCACTGCAGCAATGGTTCTCGGCTGGTTCGGATTTTCGCTGCTCATAATAGTCACGATAGGATTATTGGTCATGCTTCTAAGTATGAGTGTCTTGGATAAGTTGACGGGAGATTAACAACCTCCTTTCAACTTCCCTTTTCATCTCATCTACCTGCATTTTCAGTTTCTTAGTAATTATAGCAAGCGAGAAGCATTCCGGGCGGCGTTTATCATTATTGTTTTTCTTCAGCAACTAGTTTGCTGATGTCTGGGCGAAAGGCATGGTGCGAATAGAGCAGATGGTGGAGAGTACAACGATTGTGCATCGCGAACTTGTCGACCCAGAATCATCCACTTCTTCAGGGCATCCAGCAATCACCGGTCACAAAGTTACCACCGAATCGCAAATTTCTTCTACTCGACCTCCAACCCCACGGCCATCTAGACGGCGAACTCGACGGCGCACTACACGACAACCACCAACTCGATCGTCAACACGAGCGAACCACGATGGACAGAGCCAAGCACCAAGTTCCCCACCTACACTCCCCGGATCTCCCGTTTCACAAGCAGACGCAAACTCTGTCGTCCAACCTCGCCGTCGCATGCCAGAACCTCCCCCACTGCCAACCGAGTCTTACCTTTCGCAAGCGGACGCAGATTCTGTCGTCACAGCCATTCGCGATCCAGGACCTTCTCAACAGTCAACATTAAGACAACAATTCCAGGCAGCGGGTAGTAGAATTCTCAGGAGGCAACCGACATTCGGCAGGTTATAGATTGGTTCTTGTTTGACATACCCCCTGTTTTTCTCTTATTTTCTCATTACTTTGCCTCGTCGTTCGATTAGAAGCGAGAGCGCGTTTATTGCTGGGTCTTATTGCATCTTTGGGCGTTTTTTGAACGGGTTGGATGGATGAATTGGCAGTGGATGATAGAAAAGATTGGCTCCCCTTGATTTGGGTGATGCAAGATGTTATGGATGCACGGATGGGATGACAACTGTACGTATATAGACTGAGACGCAAGACGAGACGAGCAAGATGAGAATGAGAATCAGAATCAATCAATCAATCAATTGACCATATACTATCATTGTGTTTGTGTATGTGTGTGCCTCAATTTTGTACTGGAACCTGTTCAGTATTTCTATTCATCATATGTAGGCTTAACTTGTTCTTTTCTCCATAGCTATGTCTCTAGCTTTTCCCATGCCATTATCCATATTTCCCTCCATAATGTCCGCCGTCCTTCCTCCCCGAAACCATCTCCATACTGCCTGGGCTACTTTACGCATGAGCACCAAGTAACCCAAGTAGCATTGGAAAAAGATATGATGCCAAAAAGACCAGGTGGAAGGATGAGAAGCACGGTGAACCGTAAAAGTGATTGATAAGCATGCTTATTTGGGGATAGGTCCACAATTTCCCAAGTAATCGCAGACACCAAGGACCAACCATCGACATGGTGCGTCCTTAGGGACTATGCAGATCTCTCCTGGTTGCTTACATGGACGGGTGACTGAGCTGCACCACACGGTGGGAGTGGGAGTGGCTGGCAAAGTGGTGTTGTTGACGCTATGGGTTGCGGTTGTTGTTGGACTTGGCATCAGTGTTGGTGGTGATGGTTTCATTTCGACGACCTCGCAGGTTCCTGGGAGGTCGCAGGCGCCGCGAAAGAGGATGGTGCAGTTGGCGGGAGTGTCTGCTACGCAATGCATGTCTCGACCTGGGCATTGCTTGGACTCTGTGCGGCAACGGATTCGTTCGCCTGTGGATTTGAAAGAGCAGCTTGATGAAGTCGAGCTTGGCTTGGATGGACCATCACGCTTGTACTATGTGGATTAGCATGGCAAGTTCAAATTCAACGTGGCAGTGATATATTGCTGGCAAAGACCATGGAGGTTTTCCCGTTGATGGAGTGGATTGCGCGAGGCTTTGAACGTACCTTGGTGGTTAGTGTGCGTACGACACTGTTGTGAGTGGCAGCTTTAGTCGATGAGGCCAAACCTGTGACGATGGAGCCAGTGGGGGCTACTGGTGCGGCCGTTGCCGAAGATGTAGCAGAAGGTGCAGAGACATCGAAGCTGGAACTACTACCGATTGCAGAGGTGGTCTGAGGTGGGCATTCCTAGAAGGATTATTGTTTTAGCGTCGCTCATTCAAGTACTAAGACAGACAATGGCAAATGAACAAAGTTCAGGGCCATGAGCGGATGCTTACTTGCAGCTGTGGCTGTATTCCTCCACATTCGTACCAGCATTCGAGGGCGTGAGCGTTCTGACAGTAGCAGCTCTGGATGTATGTTAGTCTAAATGATGAGCACAGCGGAGCACAAACATACCTGTGGCCAAATCTCTTCACAGAATGTCCAAGGGCGTTTCTCGAGACAACTCGCGACCAAGTTGGCGACGGACACGTCGTTCGGGCTTGCTGGGATTGCGTGAGTGAGGTTGACTGCAGTGAGAACAGCCGCTAGGATAATGAAGGACTTCATCTTGGCTTGTGAGCTGTGAGTTGTGGAATGCAGAGAGCGAATGAAGTGAATTGAAGAGTCGAAGTGAGATCGATCTCAGTGTAAGAATTTCTACCGGCTCGTTGGACTGGGCGTCGTTCTTTCCAGACGCAGTGTTCAGGAATTTGGTACCATCAACACCTTCTCCTACCTCATCTCAAGCAATACAATACCCACATCAGACTTTGCAGATATCATCAAAGAGCTGGATCTCGCGTAGATTGTACAACTAGGACGATGCAGTGCAACTCGGCCACAAGAGTAAACCACGCCTCCATTCATGCATCAATCGTCTTCAGGTACTGAGTCTGAAGTCCGAGTCGGTAGTGGAACTCCGTGTGAGCACAAACAATCATCAGGCAGAACGTCTGGGATCACTCCTCGAGGAGATTTCCGACCCTTCAACGCACCATTACCGATTCTAAACCGCCTGAGCAGAGTCAAATCAACTTAGGACTATACATCATAGAAAATACCTTCGAAAACAGGCCCCTGAAGTTCTCTTCACCACGATCTTGCCCAGCTAAAGGGTCTTACGGCTGGGCTTGTGGAACATTCCCGGTCTCTTGCCAACCACTGAGAAAAGAAGGGACAAAATCAAAGTGAACTCAACCAATGCTAATTTGGAAAACAGAAAATCCCCACCTGTTTGTGGTTATGCTCCAGCGCTTGATTATGGTTCATCGCTGCTCGAGCCATGGTGACGACGGACTACACAGATTAGGGCATGCTGAACTAAGCCTTGATATTCTCTTGGCTCTTATATTTCAACAAGTAGCGATATCCAAACATGCCCTGAATTATGACTACGAGCTCGTCGTGGAACATCGCATGGCCGTAGGCAAGTGTCCTCCAAGCTGCCCACAGGCATGACACGTTACACATTAATTTCGATCATCCAAGTTTCCAAGCCTCAGTTACGCACAAAACTGGGTTTCTTCGTCTCAAGGTCTCCGTCTTTTACTTCGCGTCGTTCGGACGATGCGATCTGGGAGGGCGGCTATGCTGGTAGGAGAGAGGTTCGCGACGATGGCCTATGGCTCGAGAGACGGTTCAAGAACATCACCCTATGCAGCGTAGTTTAGCGTGGGAACTCACGGGCGGCGAACGTCCTACACGAAGGTCCTTTTTGTTGCGAAGAGGTGAGGCATAGGATCGGGGACAGGGGAAAGTCGCCAAGCGTTGCTTGCATTCCATCCGTCACCGTGCATCTCCACTCCTGTCAAACCACGGAGAACCAAGGTTCATTCTTCCAGCACCACAGCATAGGCATCCACGATGGCACAAAGGAATGAGATGTTCATCCCCGCAAACGTTGGGACCTCACGATGTCCAGGTGGGGAGCGAAATTTTCAATTGGTTGCCGCAACCACTTGCCACGGCACGCACTCCGTCGCAGACCCATTCTTAAGAGAACCTTTGCTGTAGCTCCCGCCCAAGATCAACGCCAGCGCGTGATGGGCGGGTCCCATGGTTTGGCGCACGCGATAAATTTCAAACTGTCCCTCCTTGTATCTTGGGTGGCATTGTCTTTTTCGTGATTACCATCTCGATAACTCGATCCTCGACGCGCCATGGACAATATCGAACCCAAGAAGAAGAGCGAAACTTTCATTCTGCCAGGGAAGGAAGACGTATCGATGACCCATCATGATCGCGCTGTGTGAGTGCCCTGAACATCCGGACCCACCTTGGAGATTCTACTTCTTGTCTCTTCGAAAACACTGCTTGGTCTCTCTCGACATATTGTGAAAGACCGAGACCAAGACTGAGTCGCAAAGTTCTGGAACAATTTGGTGTATTAGTAGCTGAACATCTTGCTAACACGGACACGAAAATCAGTTGGGAAACGAGAGATACCTACGGTCCTCCTGGTACATCATTAAATTTTCTTTCAAGATGGATTATGCTAATCAGTGTAGGATTTCGAGGAATCTTTACAAATCAATATGTAGCATTATGTGCTGCATTTTCAGCGTTGGGCGGATTTCTCTTCGGCTACGAGTAAGTCCACCTCAACGAAATCAATACTCGCACATCAGCTAAAACTTATCAGTCAAGGAGTGGTATCAGTAATTCTCGTCATGGACCAGTTCCTAAACAGGTTTCCTCGGGTTTTGGAAACAGCATCCGGTGCCGGCTTCTGGAAAGGACTTCTCACAGCCATGATTGAGCTTGGTGCATTGATAGGTACTAAACGTTGACGCTAATCGGTAAGTAGTTGCTAACAGTCGTGTAGGTGCTTTGAACCAAGGATGGATTGCCGACAAAATATCACGAAAATACTCCATTGTGGTCGCCGTGGGCGTTTTCATTATTGGTTCCGCTCTGCAGACAGCTGCTGTTGACTATACTATGCTTGTCGTTGCTCGATTGATTGGTGGTGTAGGTATTGGCATGTAAGTTTATCAAACTATTAGACGACAAACACAGCAGTTGACCGATTCAGGCTTTCCATGGTAGTCCCGCTTTATATCTCAGAGATTTCACCTCCAGAAATGCGAGGTGCACTCTTGGTTCTGGAAGAATTTAGCATCGTCACTGGTATTGTCATTGCCTTCTGGATCACATACGGCACTCAATACATCTCCACAGAATGGGCATGGCGTCTGCCATTCCTACTACAAATAATTCCTGGGCTCATCCTTGGAATCGGAATCATATTCTTGCCTTTCTCCCCACGATGGCTGTCTTCCAAAGGAAGGGATCAAGAAGCTTTAGAAGCCCTCGCACATTTACGTGGCTTGCCAACAGATGACAAGCGCGTCCGCCAGGAATGGTTCGATATTCGTGCTGAAGTAGCTTTCCAACAAGAAGTAAGCAGAGAGCGACATCCGCATTTGCAAGACGGCACGAGAAAGTCGCGAGCCAAATTGGAGATTGTATCTTGGACTGATTGCTTCAAAAAAGGGTGCTGGAGACGTACTCATGTTGGGATGGGCCTTATGTTCTTTCAACAGTTTGTTGGTATCAACGCCCTCATCTACTACAGTCCTACGCTCTTTCAGACTATGGGACAGGGGCCTAGTATGCAACTCATCCTCTCTGGCGTCCTCAACATTGCTCAACTTGTTGGTGTCTCAACTTCTCTCTGGACGATGGATCGTTTTGGTCGACGACCCTTACTTCTCTGGGGTAGTGTAGCAATGTGTATCAGCCACGTCATCATTGCGGCATTGGTGGGACAATTCTCAGACAATTGGCCCGCGCATAGAGGACCGGGGTGGACTTCTGTTGCTTTCCTCTTTGTTTATATGGTTGGTATGTATTAGCTTGTTCCTTTGTACTGGCCCCTTTGCTAACACTACCCCAGCCTTTGGAGCAAGTTGGGGACCTGTACCATGGGCGATGCCTGCTGAAATATTTCCTTCTTCTCTTCGTGCAAAAGGCGTCGGTCTCTCAACAGCTTCAAATTGGCTGAACAACTTTATCATCGGACTTATTACTCCGCCTCTGGTACAGAACACAGGGTTTGGAGCCTATGTCTTCTTCGCGGTATTCTGCGGCTTCAGTTTGATCTGGACTTATTTCTTTGTGCCCGAGACGAATGGAAGGAGCTTGGAACAGATGGATCATGTGTTCAAAGATTATAGAGGTGAAGATGAGATGGCTAGAAGGGTCAGAATCGAAAAAGCGATTCTGGACGGAGAGAATCAACAATTTGGGCAAGAGGAGGTACTTGGAACTGTAGCTGGATCGTTGTAAGATAGGGCCGCAAGTGTGTGTACATAATTTTCAGATTCCAACTGACTTGAATGCCAGACAGCCTCACCTCTTCTCGTTCTGGTGGTTGCACAAGACGGAACTGCAACTAGATCTTCAACTGACCAATCCAGGTATAGATGGCAAAATTCTGTTAATTTCAACAAATAATTCTCCCAAACCTTGATCACATATCACAAGTTCTTGGCCTACCCCGCCTACATGGCGCTGTCCGAGGTTCCAAACAATCCCAAGCTGGAGTGATCAGTTGCGCGTTTCGGCAGTTACACACCGGGAAAGGTTTCGCCGCTAAACTTTTAAGCTATACATTTCGCATCGAATCCGCATCAAAAACCTAATAGGCGAACTGATAAGGTTAGAATTGATGAGGGGGTCCCACCGACATGGTTCGTTCCCTCATGATTCTGACTTGCTAACATTCTACAGATGTTCGAAAATAAAGTAAAATGTAGGTGTGCTTCACTCCTGGTTTTAGCAAAGATCCCGAGTGTGGTCGCGGAATCGAGCCTGTGGCGAACAACAATCTTTTTATATAATCACGATGCTTGCGCGCCGTGGTAGTATATAAGTTCTCCCTAGGGCTTTGGGTTTGGACCACTAGACCTTCCTAGCGTCCTATCGTCTCTGTTCTTCTCTCACTGTGCTGGACACGTTCGCTTCTTCACTTCAAGTCATTCATTTCTGAAGAAGAGTCATCATTATGAAGTTCTCCGGAAAAGCAGATCTAGATTTCGACGACGGAACCCAAGCCGATGTTTGTAAAGGTGTCTACATTCACCACATCCTTGGTACAAATAACGGCAAGACAATCGCTCCTTTCGTCTCCCAATGCGACACCACAGGCGACGTCAGCTCCATCCGCAGTCCAGCCATGGCCAAAGCCGGTTTCGTAGGCGTGAGCGATGACAACGGTAATGAGCCTCGTACGTATGGGACTGCTGATAGGAGTATTGAGGGTGGGTATTGGGTTAGCAAGGGTGATAGTTGTGGTGTTTAGGCCGATTTAGTCAATTTGAATAAGGAGCCTAAGCAGCGATATCTCACCTATAATTTTGGAGCATCTCCCAGGACACATTGGAACAGACAGCCAGCGCTCTTTGATTTCCGTTACTGGCTGCACGGCGAAGAAGATTGCGGCGCCAGCCACTGGACCTGCAAATACCACGAGTGGATACTTCCGATTCTTCCACGACGGATATCTCGTGAACTGCAAGGGTCATTTGCACGTTCACCTCTTCCCTTCTCATGCCATATATGGATAGTTGATGTGCTGACATTCATGCTATAGGACGGTGGTGTAGCAATGGATCTCAACATCAACGGTCAATACGTCTGCAGCTCTAACGCCATGTACGGCGGCGAGTCTGGAACCGCTCTCCAAGCCAATGGCAAGAAATAGGAAACCATCTCGGGCATGTCTTTGTGTCCTGGACCCATCAAGATCAAAGACGGAGACTACATGTCCCTCGTTTCTCGATATGATTTGAGTCAACATCCTTTGTAAGTGAATTCCTTCTTGGTGTGGTTAAAGTGATGCTGATTTTCAGGTAGGAGAGAGAATGGTGAGCATAAGATGGCTGAGGTTATGGGGATGTGGACTATGAATTTTATTCCTGCTGCTGCGCCCGCAAAGGCTGCTTGAACGTTTGGTTAGAATATTGTGTAGAATACTGTTTTGATAGATACCTGCAATACTATTAGGAGACACTGCAGCTATTTCACCAGTGTTGAGAACTTGGAATCAGATGGCGTGCCCAACTCGACATTGATGTTGATTAAGTCCTTGCAGTTTTTTCGTTTAATCGCCAGAAATCTTGCTACTCTACGATAAGATGGAGGATTTGCTACTAAAGAGCCTATTTCTCATTCTTTGCTCTTATACAGGGAACAGAATTGTGTGACAGCTGCACAAATAAAATGACAGTGGAATAGAAGTTGTAGCTCAATTGCATGATATTAAAGTTTACTGATTGTAAACATGCTCGTAGCACTGTGTTCCCTCTCCTTCACCGCTCTCTTCTCAGGTCCCTGTTTGTTGACATGGGTGTTTCCCTTCTTGCAATGACCTAACACCACTAATGCTCGGCGACGTGTCTGATGCCACTCCCTGCATTGCATTTCCATTATGCTGCTGAAGTATCGCTGAGCCAATGGCCATCTCAAACGATCTACGCTGCTTCTGCCCATTCATTTCTCATCCACCTTCTTTCGCTGCCAGCAGGCCGACGACTCGAACTCCCCACGACCCTTGGACCTTGTGTGCCCATTATCATTGTATTGATTTGTCGTGTGGTTTTGATTTCTCATCAAAGAAAGTCTTTGAGATCTTCAAAAGGCGTCTTCGGGGATGTTGTAGGATACGCTCGACCTTGGGGATGAGGGAGCTGAAGATGCTGGTGTGTTTGCTGAAGTGCTGCTTGTGCTATCGTACTCCATCATCTCCTCTTCCTCGTCATACTGGGCGATTTGCAGTATTTGGAGGCCCATGAGGTTGGGAATATAGACGTGTTGGGTTGGAGGAGACATTGTTGGTTTGGTGTCTTTGATTGTTGAACTAGTAGTTGTTCGAGGTGATGATGGACTGGCTGTGATGCTTTATCTTAAAGTATTATGATGCTTCTAAGGAGGATATTGGTGAATATTTGGTGAAGCTGTTGATAACGAGCATTCCCAACAACAGCGCACAAAGGCACTATATATCATTGCCATTGTTTCGGACTTTTACTAACGACGACATGTACGCCGACAGAGCTGGGGATGCAGGCGCGTTCTCGGGGCTGAGGATCGTCCCAAGCTCCGCTCTTTATCGCCGAATTGTAAAGCCCTGCCAATCACAGCAGTAGAGCAACCTCTTAGCTTCTAAATTATGCAGCGGAGGGATATTTGATCCGATTATGCTTGTGGAGGATGCCATGTTTAGACCCGGTAAACTCCATTGGGGAGTCATATTTCTTACTGAGAGTTGGGCGTGTTCTGTAATCATAATTCATAACACCATCCGGAGCAATCTTGACGGACGCTTGTTGTACCTTATCCACTCTATACTCCATCAATCTTTTTGCTGCGCCTAGTCCTTTCTCTCCTCTGGGAATGCTCTTCGTCTAAACTCTCCGTCCTCGCACAACATGGTGGAATGACGCGAGGGAACACGCGTGTGGAACCACATGATGGGGCGCTCACGTATGGTGAAGTGAAAATTTGATGGTTTGCCTTCGACTTGCAAAGTTCGATATCACCTGCAGGTACCCGACCCATTCGGCGCCGACGACGGTCTTACGTTTGACAGTTGTAACCGTTACCGCTTCGGAGACTTGATTAGACGGGTCGAGATTGTGGAACTCGTCGTACTCGAGCAACGTCAAGTTTGGGATATTACAAGGTCGAGTAATTGCCTGTCCGGAGGACTGCGGTTTGTAAGAGCATGATGTGATGGTAGTGTAGTGACCTCTCAAGACATTGTGCTCATTTCGGTATGTCATTCCCAAATCGAGATCGATATGGACAAATTTCTGGCATTGTTATTCTCGAACTCGCTAGAAGTTTAGAGATGCTTTCTAAAATTGAGAGAGCAGCTCTTCGAAAAGCCTACCTAGTCGACCATGTGGTCAGAAAGGGAACAGACTTGACAAACCAGCTGTGGTAAGAAGACTGATTACTTATTGAAAGAGCAGCCACTCGTCATCTGGGAGACATGAGATATGTCTCACTGGTCATTAAAGTAGTACCCCTTTCTGGCAGTCCTTCTCCCTCGACCTGGCTGGCTCGAAATCACAAATGCCAAATCTTTCCCTCGTTTCTTTGTTCGGACAGATGGTGGTGCTACAACGTTGGCGATGTCGTACTTCCTTCAACTCTTGTTCTGCCCTGATTAGCCCATCAAAGCATGGAAAACACTATTAGATTGTCTCACATACCTTCTTTATGAAGCTCATCATCGTTCACGTCAAGTATTTCACATACCCTCTTTCTATCTCCCTTATTTCATACGTGACCTCAACAACGTGATTACTGCAAGTCTTGCCTGATCTCCACATTCACATTGCACGTCGAGATCTTGGGTTCATCCCTCACTTCGTCTTTGACTTCTTCAGCATGGCAATGGCATCTACAGTTCTATTCGTATCTCAATTAGACCACTTTCGAAGGATATATGCGCTAAGCCTGTATTGTCTTCTTTGCTGTTGCCAAGGTTACAACGGCACTTCTCCCCAATCGCTTCGGCATTTCAACCGTTTGGTCTTCGTGGATGGCCTCAACGGCTGGATGAGGAAATACATCAACATTGCCAGCAAGAGAGCATCCGTCCGCAATACGAGGAGAAACAAGCTGTGCAAGCATACGGGGATACATTCAGCCAAAGCCATAGTGTACCAGGCTCATAGAATCTGCGGTTCCTATGCCATGTGTTTGGATTCCAGTGGAGTGTAACTAAGTGCTACTCACCTTCAACCGAAGTACCACAGCTTGTCATCTGAATGTAATATTTGGCTATATTCTTCACCAGTGCTACGTGAGGAGTCAATCTGTGCTCCTAGGTTCCCCAGACACTGCCATATTCGGTAACCCTTGCGTGTTGTTTACAGACGCAGCAGTAGCCACCGGCTTAGCTCATGGCCACGAGGTCGAGATCCAGGCCTTAGCAAAGCGACACTGGGCCACAGTGTATTTAAGGATTTTATCAACACTCCAGGTCTTCAGCAATCCATCTCACTTACTCCCTTTTCCCAGAAACTGGAATCCCTGATCTTGATATAACTCCTTCAACCTTTCTGCAATCTCTTACAATCTCCTGGTAATTCATCATCCGATGAAGCTACTCACCATCTTCATCCTTGTGGCAGAAGCTTTGACTGTCACTGCTTTCCCTCAATTCAAGCGAAGTGATTTCGATGCCTCCAAGCAATGCTTCAATCTGACTAACGGCGCAAATGCATTTGTCCCCCCTGGGCCAAATGATCTCCGTGGACCATGCCCGGGCCTCAATGCACTTGCCAACCAGTCAGTCTAGCCTTGCGAACAACTGCTCGTTTAATAACAGTAACAGCAACTTCATACCACACAATGGAGTTGCTACTTTCGACCAGATGCTCACGGCTCAGCAGACCGTCTTCGGCATCGGCGACGACATTCGTCATTTGCTAGCCGCGTATGGATTGGCATTAAGCGGCAGTGGCGACGTCAACAGCATGTCCATTGGAGGACGGCCAGGTGACCTCGCCCCGAGCAATGAGACACTCCTTCGCAAACCGACTGGCCTTGGTTCCGAGCATGTTTCGTTTGAGTCCGATGCTTCACCCACTCGTGAGGACTTATACATTCGGTAGACTATTCCTCTCAATGTCCTACCTACGCAACTGCTAACATCCAAACAGCGATTCTATCACCGATGTTCAGCAGCTCAATATTAACCATTTTGCTCAGCTCTACGAGAAGCAAGATAAGAATTGTCCAGGAAAAGCCAATTACGACCTAGACGTTCTCCGTCTCCAACGTGCCGAACGTTTGAACGACAGTGTCGCCAGGAACCCAGACTTCTTCTTATCTCCTTTCGGTGCCCTTGCCAACGGTGCTGCTCATGCCTTCATTTTCGAGCTAATGGCAAATCACACCGCAAAGACCCCTGACGGTATCATGGATCCCGTTGCTCTAGCCTCCTTCTTCGCCGTCGAGATCTGTGATGATCGTTGTGAAGACGGAGAAGCTGAAAATTGGCAGCACACCTGGCACGGCAACAGCAACAAAGGATCCAAATCCAAACGTCACCATCACTGCAAAGTGGGCCCTAGCCATGGCCTCCCAAAATGTCCCAAAAGCAGCACCGATTTCAAACAAGCCGGCAAGCACGGCCACAAATATAAATACGTGAGTCTATTCCATGCTCGTCCTTTTGAACACAGTACTGACAACCCACCCAGCAACCCGGCCACGAACGCATCCCAAATATCTGGTGCAAACGTCCCCGAGAATTAACACTCGACATCCTAAATACTCAACTAGTGAAGGACCTGCAAAAGCACCCCACAATCCTTTCTCACCTAAACGGCGGCAATCTCCACACCCCAAACACCTTCCACCAAGTCGACATCAGCGCCTATACCCAGGGTGTCTACCCATCCTACGATTTCCTGCTCGAGAAGAATAATTTCGCATGTCTTGGACTTTATCAAGCGGTGTTTGATGATAAGGTTTGGGCGGATGAGATGTATGTGAATTCTAGTAAGGCGGTGCAGTTGGTGAATGATCAAGTGCCGTTGTTTACTTATTTGGGTTGTCCGACGCCCAAGGGTCCTTTTGATGCGGTACTTTTTAATGAGTTTCCTGGATGGAATAGAAGTCGGAGTTGGAGAGAGTGGTTGAAGTGATTGGGGAGACTGGGAAGACTTGCAGAGGCTTCCAAGGGTGACAAGATTGATTATTCTGGGGGTCATTATTGATTTCAAGACTGATAATTGAGGGTTGATGAAAGGAACCGGGTGGTAAATTTATGTGGCTATCCTAACTGCATATTACCCTTGTCGATTTCTTCAAATATTTCTACAAAAGCATGAGAATCGTAGTCACGACCTTCAATCCTGGGTTTCTCAGAAGTCAAGGTCGGTTGCTTGGTGAGACCAGATCTCACTTAACATACTTTTTAATTTTCATCTTTGATGATCATTGATGATGGAAATAGCAATCGAATTTCCCCAGGTCGTGTTGATACCGCTCTAAAAGCAACATCAAGAAATCTAGTGGTCTAACGCTCGTCTATAGTCATAACCCAAGTCTACGTCGATAACGCCGTCCCATGAATGAAATCACTCTTTCCTCCTCCTCCTCCTCCTCCTCCTCACAAAACACCACTCGCTAACCGGCGTCCAAACTACATCCTCGTCATCAGGAGCGATCGGCTTCTCGAACAATGGAAGGCTGCACCTTTGATGAGGCTGAACAGAATTGTCTTCAAGCAACGACCCTTTTCTGTTGCGGAGAGGATTTCGTTCCGTCCACTCTTCTTGACCTATCATAGGCTTCCAGGTTATATCTCTAGCCTCAGAATTGCCTCCAGACCTATCTCCAGTCTCTGGACTTTTACTAACAAAAGCTTGTTAACAAAAGGTTTTTAAAATAGGCGTTAGTGGTGGATGGGTAGATCTCTACCTCCTTCCACCACCACCGCCACCTCGCATTCCCCGGCCACCACCACCACCACCACCTCCTCCTCCTTCTCTGCCGCCGCCTCCGCCGCCACGTCTCTGTTGACCCGAACCAGGTGCATTCGGGATGATGTTGAGCCCTCTAACAGCCTTTAGACCCATTTTGCCCACAATGTTTTTCTCCAATCCTGGAACCTCTGGCGCACCAAGTCCTTCGAGGACAAAGCGGTTGGCCTGTTGGACAAGCTCTTCGACGTTCCAAGCTGTGATCTTCTGGAAGGTCTTGTAGTATCCCAAGAATGCTTGATAGATCTTCTTTGGGCTCTCGTAGGACGTCAATTGCTGCTGAATGTCGGCTACGCTGACGTTGAGAGGAGTTGGATAATTCACAAGGTCGATTCCTTTAAGGAGGTTCACGAAGCGGCGCTCAGGCTCGGCCAAGATGAGGATACCTGAGCCTGAAGCATCAGCACGAGCTGTCCGACCTAGGCGATGGATATAGGATTCTCGGTCCATTGGCAGACCACATTGGAAGACGTGGGTGACGTTTGGAAAGTCCATGCCGCGAGCAATGACATCGGTTGCTATGCAGATGCCGCTGGTCGCCCGTCTGAATTCTTCAGTCACCTTTGTACGCTTGCTTTGTGTGATCCTGGCATGCAAAAGCGAGACGCTTGGAAGACCGTGTGTAGTGGATAAGATGTGACCGTAGAAGTCTACATGGGCAGCTGTGGGAGCGAAGACGATGGCTTTGAATTCTTTTGCTTTTGCAACTTCTGCTTGAACAGCTGCTACAAGCGCTGGAGCGAGATCGATCATAGTAGGGACGATAACGAGGAATTGAGGGACACGCTCGTGGGTGTTGGCTTCGCCTTTGGGGATGGTTGAGATGCTTTCGTAGTTGTCGTTGAGGATCAGCTTTGCTACCGAGCCAAGGGTATCTATGCGTGTTAGCTGAGCACTCTGCATTGCTGGAAATTGCACACATACCTGGAATTGTAGCGGAAAATAACATTGATTGACGTGGCACTCTGTCCTTTGGAGGCAAGGCGTATAAAATCTTCTTGATGTCTGGAAGAAAGCCCATGTCGAGCATCCTATCTGCTTCGTCCAAAACAAGAGAGGTCAAGTTGGACAGACGGAAGCGCATCTCCTCGTCCGAAAGATGATCCAATAGACGTCCTGGAGTAGCAACCAATATTTGACAGCCATTGTAGATAGCTCGGGCTTCCTTGTTTTTGTCAACACCACCGATGGCAGTGCATACAGTGAATCTAGGATATCGTTGTAGCAGCTTTTTGGCTTCAGTAGCAATCTGTAAAGCAAGTTCTCTGGTAGGACTAATAACAAGCAGGCCGATCTTGTTGCTTGCGCCTCCCTGACGAAGGATCCTCTCAACACTAGGAACCAGGAAGGCGACTGTTTTACCAGTTCCTGTCCGTGCTTGGGCGAGTACGTCCACACCATGCAGCAAGCGATCGATTGTCGCGGCTTGGACTGGTGTCATATGGTCAAACTTCATATCTTGTGTAATGGTATCGACGATAGTAGCATCGATCCGATCTCTTAGCGATTCGAAGCGAGGAAGAGTCGAGACTGCAGGAGTTGCGCCTTCAGTCATCTCGACTTCATTTGACTCTGTCTCCATTACGGTGTTGGTTTGAGCGTGAGGTGCAGCGCCATTGGCAGATGTGTGAGATCGCTGGCCGTCATTACGGTCAGGGAATGATCTCTTCTTGCCTCTGTTCGAGTTTCCCCGGTTGGAGTTACCTCTGTATGGAGGCATGTTGTACGGTTTTGTGATTGTTGATGTTGCGGTGAGTTGTTAGCAAGGGATCACTGGTAATAAATTATTCGCGAAGAGACTTTGCGAGAAACGCGATGTCTGCAAACGTCACAGCGTGTTTGTCACGTGAAGATAAAGAGTTAAACTTGAAATATCAATCATTTGCTCAAACATGTAATTTAACCATCTAAATGACTTTGAATGTGTTGTTTATGTGCTTGACCAGACAAGTGCTATGTTTGGGGACAGCAAGTGGGATCACGATAGATCGGATCTGAGTCGTGAAACGAGGCTACCTTTCGGGAACTGACTCTTCAACAATCTCAACACCAAAACTTGTCTGCTCGCGACGACTAGAGCACCAAGCTGTCACTTGAACGCAGTGACATGCTTGGCACGGCAAGGCATCTTCATTGAATCATCGCATGCTTGTATCCGGCATTTACCGACTTCAAAGGCAAAATTATTCAGTCGACAAGCCTTATCGCGGACAAGCGTGCTCTCTGCCGTCGGGGACAAGGCGCCTGTTGCGCAGTCATTGGGACTGGTTTTACCACTTTTGATGTTCCTAACTCTATGCTCGCCGGGATTAGCAATCCTCTACTTGCCGAAGGATGGTCTCTAAGTGGGACTGCAGCCGGATTTCTCAAGCTCAGCAAACTATTGCTATGAACTAGGCATCGAGTCATCCGAAAAACAACGGGAGATCTTCCGCAGGGTTTTGAGCGAAATTTCTTGATCCATTATATAGGCATGTAAACCTGTCTTGTCAAGGTGATGCTTTTCATTCGATATATCCTAAAGGACAACCAGCAACCTTCGTTTCGGTATTCCTCTCGACTTCAAGATGGATGACAAGAATACCCCATACGTGGACTCGAAGAGCACTGAGAGTGGCTCTGCAAGTCCTGCTCGAAGCATCCAAAATGTGACTTCAGAAGTTGATGCTGCGGTGGAAAAGAGAATCACAAGAAAGATCGACATGAGATTGGTTCCAATGTTATGCATGCTGTACCTTACAGCCTATCTCGACAGGACAAACATCGGAAACGCAAAGCTTTACGGTTTGGAGAAGGAATTAAAGATGCCCTCGAATGGCTACAATACAGCAATCTGGGTTTTCTATCTCACTTTTGTCATCATGGAAGTCCCCTCGAACCTTCTGATGGCGCATACCAAAATCCCGCCTCATTACTGGCTGGGAACTTCGATGTCGATTCTTGGAGTTATTACCATGTGCCAGGGGTTTGTGAAGACTCCTGGAGCACTGTACGCCTGCCGGACTCTTATGGGTATTTTTGAGGGCAGTCTGACACCTGCAGCCGCTCTGATGATGGTGAATGAACCAACTTTTGATCTTGATGCAACAGAACTGACATCGATAGGGATCTTACTACCGGAAGCACGAGTTTCCTGTTCGTTATGCATGCTTCACCACAAGCGCATTGATCGGCGGATCCTTCAGCAGTGTAAGTTCTTTCAGAGCAATCTAACATTCAAATCTGACTGTCACAGTTCCTAGCATATGCAATCAACTTCATGGATGGAACCGCAGGAATCAGTTCGTGGAGATGGATCTTTATTCTGGAAGGAATATTTAACATTTGTGTCGCACTCTGCACGTTCTTTATTCTCCCCAGGTTTCCAGCAGAATCCACCTTCCTCGAACCAGAAGAAAAGCAACACCTCCTCGACCGCCTAGCCATCGAGCGTGGCGATGAAGCAGAAAGCTTCAAAGGTCAACCATGGTTCAGCTTCATCTTTGACTGGCAGACTTGGTTGAATATTGTAATCTACTTCGGTGCAGATATGTCTGCAGCAGCTATATCTCAATTCTCACCCACCATCCTGAAGCAGATGGGTTTCACATCCAACGCCGCCAACCTCCGCAACATCCCTATTTGGCTCGTAGGCGCCCTCATCGCCATATCAGCTAACCTAGCAGCTGGCAAATGGGGCATCAGATTCCCTCTCATCATCGCAGGAGCCACCCTCTGCACCATAGGCTGGGCACTCCAACTCGCCCAAGTAAACCCAACAGGCGTCCGCTACTTCGCGCTCTACCTCATCGCCGTCGGATCATTCACCCAACTCCCCCTCTTGGTATCCTGGCTCTCGGCCAACACAATTGGGCGACCCCGTAAAGCCGTCGCTCACGCATTGCAAGTCGGTTTCGGTAATTCCGCGAATTTTGCAAGTGCGAATGTTTTTATTACGAAGGAGGCGCCGAAATACCATACTGGTTTTACGGCGGGATTGTGTATTACTGTTATTGGATTTGTGGCGGCTTGTGTTATGGAGGTTGTGCTTTGGAGGAAAAACAAAGCGGCGGATGAGCGGGAGATGAGGGGGGAGGTGGAGACGGAGATGGTGGGGAAGGGTGGGATGAGGTTTCGGTATACGCTTTGAACCTTGTTTAGGTGGAGCTTATTTTATACCTAGTAACAATGCTGCAGAGGTAAAATTGCGATAATGATCAAAGCGATGAGTTCATGTCCATATGGGGTTTCCATTGGTTATAGTCTAACGCATGCTGAAAATTTGGAAACCTGCGGCTTGGTTTTCTCAGCTAATTCGTACTTGAGTGGGCGCAAATTTGACATGCTCATCCAAGCCAGGGCTACACAGGACCCACACTTGGGCTCCTGTTGATTGGTTCCATGTTCAACAGCTTTTGTGTAAGACTATACGATACTATTTCCTCGCGTTCATGTTCCGAAGACGGAACGAACCTGCTTGCTTCGAAACTGGTATCAGAACCAAATCGATATGGACCCGGAACCTTCTCGTTCACCACTCGACTGGGATACTCTCGAGCAAACATTGATGTTGATGGGTCTGGACGGTTAGATATGGGAGCGGGATAGTCGTCTATCAGTGTATACTGCCGTCCGAAGACATGTTCAGGACTCCTTTCTGAGTTGCCAGACTTGGTTTGCGTGTCGCCGACTTTCCAGTGGAGATTGGAGTTGGTTCCCTGTTTGATGGTTGTTCTGCCATTACTGGGCATAGCCCATTGGTTGTCATCAAAGTTGAGGGTGAGGAAATCGAGCTGATATCCTGGAATCGTGGTCAATCAACGTGCTGATATTGTTGCGCGTTCGGCTGGGCACTCCTCTGGTACGGGCTTGAGTACATGGGCGAAAGACCAGCATCGGGCCGAGAACGCGAATGAGAAAACACTGAAGCTTTGGAATTCGCGCGCAGTATATCAAAGCCATCTTGCAAAGAATGATTTAGGCTGAGATTACTTGCGAGATCTTCTCCTTGTCCTCCTGTCATTGCTTTTCGCTTGCTACCTCCTCTTGCCGCTGTTTCTCTAGCTCAGCCCGCTTTTCCTCTTCCTCGCGTGCTTCGTCCAACTCCCTTTGCTTTTCCCAATCTGCTCTTCGCCGTGCGTTTAGCATTTCCCATTCCTGATCCTTCTCTGCCATCTTCCTAGCTAATATAGTATCGAGATCCTCTTCCTCGATATCGTCCGCTTCCGGCATACTCTCGTCACCTGACACGGTCTTCTTCTTGCCATGGCTGTCATGGCTTGTGGACTTCGCCAGTAAAGGAGTTTGTTCTCCAGGCGGAGCCTCAACGGCAACTTCTTCGACATCAACGTCTGTGTCAGTGCCTGAACCAGATTCTCCATCTTCTAGTCTGCTGGCCGCGATAATCTCATTGCGGAACGATGCTGGATGGACAGGGATATCACCTAGGCTAGAGTATGCCCGCGACCGCGATCGGCGATGTTGTCGTTTCTGACTGGGCGTTCGCTTGACTGTGGAAGAGCTTGAAATGGTTGGTGAGAACGAGACTTCTCCAGAGTTTCTGGAATAAACGTCTAACGCTTTCCTAGCGGCTTGCCTCGCAATATCTGGACGGTTGGGGTCCATATTCATTAGGAGGTATTCGTAGCTAGCGATCGCCTGGCTTATTTTTCTTTTCGATCTTTGAGCTGTTTTAATGCTGCGCAACCGTATTCGACGATAATGTGAAATTTGATCCTCCTCCTCCGTGGGACTTTCATCGCTCAGTTCGCAGGCTTTTCGTTTGCCTCGAGGAACAAAAGATGGCTGTCTTGGTTTAGGTGGAGCAGGAGCTACAATCTCTTCAATTCGCCGGTAGTGTGTTCTACACTTGGAGCTGAAAGTGTCAGTATTGCAGGTGGCGAATGTGTTTAGGTTCAGGAGAACTACCAATCAATGCCTTCGTCCGCGGCCAAATCTTCGACATGTCGGCACACTGGGCAACAAGCATCCATATCGGCCGTGTCATCAAAACAGGCGTCCATGTTGATTTGACAGCCAGGAAGGAAAAAGTGTTTGAAAGGCTTGTTTCTGTCTATCCCTTTCCGCCCGTGAGCATCCTCAAGCACATACTTTTTCTTCTCAACCACGCGAAGACCACGCTCTTTGAATTTGGCTCCTATGGCAACTTCAAATATCTCCCAGTTGTCGAAGAATGCGAGATCGAAGGTCGCCGAGAATCCGCAGGCGTCAAGGAAATAGAATGATGGTCGATCGATTTGTACAGGCAGGCTTTGTTGGATTTCGGACACCAACTGGTATGTATCTTGTATCTTGGTACCCATGATGTGGAAACCGTCCCAGGGTTTGGTTTCTTGCGCTGAGATCATCTTCTGAAGAGTTGGCACGAGATCTGTCAAGGTGGAGAGAATTTCCACATTGTCGGTGACACTTTTCCCGAATTCTGTAAGCAGTTCAGAGAGTAGAGCAGTATTTTCAGACACGGATTTTCCAATGTCTTCCGGTCGAGTGTCATACGATGAGAACTCTGTGCACCCTGATCTTGAGCCTGTGGTTGCAAGCTAATGCTGTTGCTGGAGAATGTCAGCGGGAAACACCCTGCACGTGGAGACGTGCTAATTACATTTGAAGAGTCACCAAGCCCAATCCAATCGAAGCGATATGGCCTTGGATTTGAGTGCGAAACTTTTGGACGTCCTCTTTCTTGAAAACCCATTGGCACTTTCGTAGAACATCGCGCCATCTATTTCCGGACCCTCCTGTAGCCAGAGAAGACTTGTACTTGGAGACATGTATTAAGAACCTCAATACCGTGCCTTGACATTGGACTGCCGCTTTGGTAACGTCGTCTTTCTGCGGCTGCAGTGCAAGGTCAACCTTGATATTTTTGACCTGAATCAAGGCGCATTCAAGTGATTCGAGTTCGCTGATGAGCTCGCAGTAGTCTCTCTTAGATCCTGTACTGTCTTTGAGTGCTTTTATGAGCTGTCCGATAAATTCAAGTCCTGAGATGAAGTCGCCGACCGAGACACCAAAGGGAACGATCATGTTGCCTACAGGCCCTCTGCGCGCTAGCCGATAGGCGTTATGCCTGTGGGATGGCGATATGTCAGGAAGTGTCAGGTCATTCGAGTCCAGACACAAAGGTTGACGTTGAAGTTGAGATTGAGGCTATGCATCTTGCCACGAGGAAACCTGCGCCTCATTTTCTCATGCACAGTCTCAGTGATTGGTGAGAACTATATGTTTCACCTGCTCGATGGTTGGTTCGTTCTGGATATATATTTTTGCGAAAACCTACGTCTGGCTCGCATCTTCATCGGTTTCCGACGGAGATATTGGAGTTGATGGGTTTGTGGGCAATGCTGTCGCCCAACACCAATACCATCCACGAAGTCCTTCATTTGCCGGGAGTCGGCGATGCTTTTGGCGAATTGAATGGCTTTTGTCTGATTTGGACAGTATGCACAATCCCGAAAAGATTTCACGAGTCAATTGCCAGGAACTAATTGCTCTTTTGTTGGAATCTAAAGCGACAAATTGAATTCATCCATCAGTTCGACGGTGGTTTCTTATATTTGGGTCTGAGCGATGAAGTACTCGAAGCAAGAGCTTAGCGGTGATTCTAGATCAGCAAAGGAAAATAGCCAGGGTGTTTGATTGTTGCAAATCGAGGTAACGGCAGGCGTTGACGTTAAAGTTGAATGAAAGTTCACGGTAGTAGGCCCGAAAATTCGGCACCCTCCCGTTCCACAGGGTTTCCTCTGCTAAAACCCGCCGTTTTGTCTAGGCGATGCCGCTACAGCGGAATAACATCTCCACCAGACCCTCAATTTTGCTAGTTGAAGCACCTGCATTAGGGAAGCCACGATAACGTATAGCGGGTATAGCAATCGTCGTCATCCACGCGTGCAAAAGCTCATTATTCCTAGCTCTAAATATTCACGCGCATTAAATCATAATCCGGGTGCAGAAGTGACTTGCAAGCTTGCTTCTTTCCATCAAATGTCGATCGATTCTGTATCTCCGTGCGAGAACGGAGCACAATAGTAGAAGCAAAAGGAAATCGCAATAAGGTCTTCCAACTGTTTTGAAAGCATGCGACCAGCGACATCTTGCTCTCGAGGCTGTGGTCCTCAACTACGTTCCAATTGTCAGTAACATTACCCCCTGGAGCATCTCCACGTTGTCATGATGAATAATTTTCCTCAATGCTCGTACGATGCGTGCATAAGGAGGAGCAGCTCCTGACGACGCGTGCAGAGATAAATTGCAACAACATTGTCTCAGACGGTGGCTCCGGGCGTCAAGATGGCAATGGTAGAAAGCAAGCCCATAAAACTCTCCTAATCAGGAAGGATCAAGAGAAATTGCACAAGATGATTTATGCATGCGTAATGAAACAAGCACAGCCTCTTGTGAAAAATCTTCGTTTCTCCTGCGACTCCGGGCAGCCACAGAGCGTGGGGAACGAGGATAACTTCTGCCCATGCTGAGACCACATGTGGCTGGCGTCCCAGCAGCAGAGGGCCTGCCACAGGGAGAATCGGGGAGTCCGACGTGTGCAGATTGCTGCATGAGATTGACCAATGATATGGAAAATCAAAGAAGGAAATATGGCAACCCGATTGGACGGCGACGTTTTCTGTACCCTTTCTTCCTTTTCAGGATCCACGTTTATCCCTAAACAGATTCGCTGGTTCACGTATCTCGCATGATTCGTTAAAAAAATGCTCGTCTATCGGGTGCTTCCTTTCTTCCTGATCGGAGACGCCAGGCTCGTTTATCGTGTGCACTTTGAGACTCTCCGAACATCCACAATTGCCAGAGCCTTGGATCTGTTGCGGGAGGGGCTTGCTGGTGACAGGTACATGGGACAGTTGCTTTGGCAAAAAAAACACGAAAAAGTCAAGAGTCTCATATCACTTTTTGCGGCCCATGGTGGAAAAGCTACGAGAGATATTGAAAAGTGTGTTTCTGAGTTGGAGCGCAGCCATCCTGGCACAACTGAGAGCAGTCTCGACCTTGTTGACCCTGGCAAAGCTCACAGCTGCCACGGCTACACTGCCCAATATCCCCGAATTAGAGTTATGATGTCAAATGCGGGGAGGTGGGAGCTTTGGTATTCTGCGAGGAATTTACTGCAGATGTCTTCTTTGCAGTTTTGCACTGCCTTCCATTACGCTTGCCATGTCCCAATGCGATAGGCCCCGCTTTGACGCCCGATGTGGCTCAACCCACTCGCCCATACCCATACCTCTCTACCACAGCACTAACACCAAACCTAAACATTCGACTACATATAATACGACTGCCGGCCTCTGAACATATCCCATCCGCATACAGCATCGTGTGCTCTCTCCTCCTCGGTGCCCTTCGATCCCTCACCTCCCTCACCTCAGCTCGACCGGACCCGACACCCTCCGCCGCAATGTCTTACTTTCCCGGACAGCAATATCACGGTGGTCAACAACCACCTCCACAGAACGGGTACGGATATCAACAGCCACCGCAAGTCTCCCTCGCCCTTCGACTCTGTATAGTTACAGATGCCAAGACCCACCACTAACGCGTCGTCCATACAGACCACAACAAGCCGGCTAT
The DNA here is from genome assembly GCA_023078705.1 of Venturiaceae sp. KMAF11. Lineage (NCBI taxonomy): Eukaryota > Fungi > Ascomycota > Dothideomycetes > Venturiales > Venturiaceae > Venturiaceae sp. KMAF11. The sequence goes on from JALGOQ010000015.1 coordinate 781,110, forward strand.
GGCTACCCACCACAAGGACAAGCTCCACCTCACGGATATGGCACCCCTCCTCCGGCGCCTCAATATGGCGGATACTCCCAAGTACGTTGTGTTGACTTGGGATGCTCTTCAGTTAGCACCGCGCTTACACAAGACAGGCACCTCCACAACCAAGCTACGGCGGCTATCAGCAGGTGCGTCTACATACGCCAAAAATCTACTCTCCACGGACACAGAATCTAACATCTCAAACAGACTCCTCCTCCAGGTCAATACGGTGCTCCCGCTGCTCCTCAGTACGGAAGTGGCCCTCCCACACCAGGTACCCATTATTATTATCCCTATCCAATTAACCCCAGGTCAAGTTCTTATAGTATTGTGTAGCCCACCCCAGCATTCAACAAAACGCTTACAACCAAGGAAATCATGCTGCCCCACCTCCACCTCCTACACAAGCACAGTCCTTTGGTCAGTTACATTTTTAAGTCACACATGTGCTAAAACTAATCTGAAAAAACAGGCACCGGAGCACCCGGTGGTTATACCTTCCAATATTCCGCATGCACGGGTCGTCGGAAAGCCCTACTCATCGGTATCAACTATTTTGGCCAGCGAGGACAGTTGAGAGGATGCATCAACGATGTGAAAAATATGTCGACCTACTTGAACCAGCATTTCGGATACAAGAGAGAGGACATGGTCCTTTTGACAGACGACCAGCAGAACCCAATGAGTCAGCCTACGAAAGCCAATATTCTGCGAGCCATGCATTGGCTGGTAAAAGACGCCCAGCCTAACGACTCGCTCTTTTTCCATTACTCCGGTATGCTTCCTGAACTCTCAAGATCGTCATCCAAAAGCTAACCGATTTACCAGGCCACGGTGGTCAGACGAAAGATCTAGATGGCGACGAAGACGATGGATACGATGAAGTCATTTACCCAGTCGATTTCAGGACAGCCGGACATATCGTCGACGATGATATGCACTTAATAATGTAACAATCAAATGTCCACTCCATCCAACCAACGCTAACCAATAAACAGGGTCAAGGGTCTTAAGGGTGGCGTTAGACTGACAGCCATTTTCGACTCTTGCCATTCCGGCTCCGCACTCGATCTCCCATACCTCTACTCCACACAAGGTCTCCTCAAGGAGCCGAATCTCGCAAAAGAAGCTGGACAAGGGCTGCTCGGCATCGTATCGAGCTATGCGCGCGGCGATCTTGGTGGCATGGCTTCAACGGCAATGGGTCTTTTCAAGAAGGCAGTCTCGGGCGACGAAGTTTACCAGAGAAATTTGAGAACGAAAACAAGTGCGGCAGATGTCATCATGTGGAGTGGCAGCAAAGACAGTCAGACATCGTATGTGCACTCCCTTCCCGCCATCCCAGAGATGGCGGGTTTATCACCTTTCCTAGCATCTGCTTCTCGTTTGGGTCCCGCTATTGCACCAGCTCCGCTATCTCAAGCGCAGCTTGCAACATTGCCCACACCCTTTCCTCAGTTCTCTTCACAACCTCACCCTCTTTCTGTTCTTTCAGACAGCAATGGCTATTGGCTGCCATTGTCGAATTCGCATTTTGCACTTCAGCATGCCACTGCGTTTTGATTTTGCTGCTAGATTACGACGGTTATGACTTTGATACCCACTTTCTTTATTATCATCAAAAGCTCTGGAAGCCAAGAGGCTTGCCTACTGTATATTAGATTGTTTTTTGCACTTGTTCAAGCCCTGAAGACTGGCTGGCTCTTCCAAAGAGCCGGAGCCGTCTTCAGGGCGACGGGTTACGTTAATTCGTCGCCCATCTACCTCACCTCACTATGCCAGCAATTTGGAAGAATACTCGCTAATATTTATGTTACAGGGCCGACGCATCGATTGGTGGCGAAGCGACTGGAGCCATGTCTTGGGCATTCATCTCAGCGCTCAAGAAGAACCCACAACAGTCTTACGTACAGCTACTCAACAGTATCCGTGAGGAGCTGGAGGGCAAGTACGACCAGAAACCACAACTCAGTTGCAGCCATCCGTTGAATGTCAATCTGCTCTATGTTATGTGAGCGGATCATGCAGGACACGCGACAAGCATGGATGAGGAACGGACGGCCTATATTTCGACGAGGGCAGGATACAATGATGAGGCGGGAACGATAACGGAATAGGATGGTAATACTAACTCGGTCGCTCTGTATATAAACCGACCGCGACTTGCGCGCTGAACGGCCGACACATTTAGGAGGATTAACTTTGGGGCTTTCATCTTGCTGGTACCTGCTTCCTGGTATGAGGTTTTTTTCACTTGGTTTGGGCATTCTGGATATGGACATGGGACAAAACAAAAGTCCGTCATGATTGTGAAAACTAGTCCTATTGGATAGTACCTTATTAAATATTACTTCGCTCACACAAGTACCCATTCAATGATGCCTGTGTCCTTCTTCGTTTGGTTTGGGTGAGAGATGGGTCGAAGCGAAAAGTAAGTAAACTTCCGTTGAATATAAAGTTGAGATGTTGCAACCAAGCCATCCATGCCTTTCTCCACTAACGCATTGCTATGTGTCTCTAACTCCGATTCAGGAACGAAATCAAAGATTCTCCATGTCACGTGCATGATATTTGCCCAAATCCTCACCACCAAAAAATTGTTATCAGTACTATCAACCAGACCACAAACTAATCCTAAAGAGCTTGGAAATCCGCCAACGATGGCAAAGAAGGACAAAAAAGCCAAGACGGCCGAAAAAAAAGTCCGCGTCGCGCAGAAGCAAGAAAAGAAAGCCGCACAAAAGGAAAAGAAAGTTTCCAAAAAACCAAAAGGAGGTGCTGACACGGATTCCGACGCCGACGATGTGGACCTCGACGCCGTACTCGCCGAATACGCAAAGCAGCAAGAACAGTTTCTGAAAGTTACGGAGACGGTTTGCGAACCACCCTCGCCACGGGCATCTGCCACGATTTTGGCGAACCCTTCGAATGAGAATGAAGTTTTTTTGTTTGGGGGCGAGTTTTTTGATGGGGCACTTGCGAGGTTCTATAATGATCTCTATGTTTATAATGTTGTGAGGGATGAGTGGAAGATGGTTACTAGTCCTAACAGTCCGTTACCTCGGAGTGGGCATGCGTGGTGTCGTGGTGGAAATGCGGGGGGTATCTACCTATTTGGAGGAGAGTTTTCTAGTCCGAAGCAGGGGACCTTTTATCACTACAATGATTTTTGGAGGTTTGAGCCTGGGAGTAGGGAGTGGAGTAGGCTGGAGGGGAAAAAGGGACCGCCTGCGAGGAGTGGACACAGGATGACGTTTTTTAAGAACTATATTGTTCTTTTTGGGGGTTTTCAGGATACGAGTCAGACTACGAAGTATCTGGCGGATTTGTGGATTTATGATACAAATACTTTTCAGTGGCATGAGCCGAAACTGCCTGCTGGGACTGCGAAGCCGGACGCCAGGTCGTCGTTTTCGCTGCTGCCCCATGAAGGCGGTGCGGTGATGTATGGTGGCTATTCGAGGGTGAAAGGGACGGCTGTTAGTGGAGGTGGAAAGCAAAAAGGAGGTGGAGCTTCTAGACAAGTTCTGAAGCCTGTTGTTCATCAGGATGCTTGGTATCTACGGATTCAATCTCCAGCTGCAGACGCACCAGCGAACACTCTACCAGTCGTACGCTGGGAGAAGAGGAAACGACCTGCCAATGCACCGAATCCTGCCAGAGCAGGTGCAACGATGTGCTCCCACAAAGGACGAGCGATTCAATTCGGTGGTGTCCACGATGTAGAAGAAAGCGAAGAAGGGATCGACTCCGAATTCTTCAACACCTTATATGCCTGGAATGTAGATCGAAACCGCTACTTCCCACTCACCCTCCGCCGCCCACGAACCGCAAACAAAAAACCCGCCAACGAACGAGGCCGCCGAGACAAAGGCAAAGCAGCAGAAGAAGAACTATTCGCCAACCTCCGCGCTTTAGAAGCACGAGACGGCAATCCCTCGGAGGCCACAGAGACACTATCAGAAGCCCCAACCGAAGTCGAAGAAGAAAAAGTACTCAAGCCAGTCATGTTCGAAATGCCCCATCCGCGCTTCAACGCACAATTGACAGTCCAAAACGATATCCTCTACATCTACGGCGGGACCTACGAAAAAGGCGATCGCGAATTTACTTTCGACGAACTATGGGCCATCGACCTCCTCAAACTCGACGGCGTCAAGGAGGTCTTCAAACGCGAACTTGCAGACTGGCACGCCGCAGACTCCGACGACGAAGAAGACGACGATGAAGATGAAGATGATTCAGAAGAAGAGGGCTCAGGCGACGAAGACGCAATGGAGGCCAGCACATCCTTCAGCACCGCCCCCACCGTCATCGAAGACCTCACCGAAGAAATAACAACCGTATCCGATGGTCTCCCCTACCCTCGTCCCTTCGAGTCACTGAAAGATTTCTACGCCCGCACATCTCTGCAATGGCAGGAGATTCTTCTGGAAGAGATGACCAGGAAAGTGGGCTTGTCGTTTTCGTTTGCGGGACAATCGGAGAAGGAGCAGAAGACCAAGGCGTTTCAGAGGGCCGAGGATAAGTGGTGGGATGTTCGAGAGGAGATTCGCGTTTTGGAGGATGAGCAGACGGAGGCGGGGATTGGGGACGTGGTTAGTTTGGCTGATAAGGCTGCGGCGGGTGGAGTTGGGAAGAGGAGATGATTTGATTTAGAGAAAAGGAGAGGGGGTATGAGTTATGTGTAATGGGTTACAGGAGTATACACGCGATGTGGGACCGAATCTACGAAATTGATGAACATGACGCAGATGATAGATCTGAATATGAGGTCTATGACATAGAACGAATGGAATGAAGAGTCCAAAGCGTGCTGACCGTGCTTGTACGGAGAGCTAGTCCATTATGTTTAACTGGAATGGAAAGCAGAGAAGGGACAGTTTGTATGTATCCTTGAAAGACTCACAGAGGAACGCTGTTGGCCGCGGACCAAGATGTTGAACAACAATTCAGCCGCGAGGGCATCTAATGCAGCGTAGCTAATAAACATTTCGGGCAGAAGATTGCCTAGACGTCGATAATCTCAAACGAATCCATTCATTGGTGGCAAGCACATCGATCTAGTAATCGTCCGTACGCCGAGCTAAATATAAATAACAAATAACCTCCCATCCCATCCAATCGATCTTTCTCTTCGCTTCAAATTAATACCTCTGGCTTTTGGAGAAATATTGCAGCTCTACAAACAAAAAGCATTTTGTGCCGCCCACCGCCCAAACCATGAAAAAGAAGAAGAAGAAGAAGGAGAAGAGTATAACATGGTAGCCGAAATCGTAATGCAAGTCGTAACGTCGTAGGAGTTGTGAGTTAAGTCGTGAATTAAGTTGTCGTTCAAGATCAGAGACTGGAAGAAGGAACTGGTTTCGAATTCGAAGGACCGGGTGTTGCAGCTCTGCGGGCAGCGTCTTCTTCGGCAGTGGGCTTACGGCCCCATACCACGAATCTGTGACAATGGAGTTAGATTTTGCATGGCTAGAGCAGGGAGTGATACGTACATCCGGTGATAGGCGTGTATGTCTCGATCTTTGATAGACTGCCTCACCTTCGCGATATATGCCTCGACTTCCATTGGACTCCAGCCCAGCACTTGTGTGAAATAGCGCATGCTGAAGCCATGCAGACCCTCGCATAGGTGTTGACCCCACCACTTCCCTAACAAATTGAGTCGTGGTTCCCGCGGCCAGCCATTTATCGGTATCTTGAAAATCTCCTGCTCCACGTCGACGAAACCGACTTCCTTGAACCATCTTCTCAGTTTATCCGCGATGCGTACAGGTCCAGGGGGATCTCCGGTCATTGCTGCCTCGTCTTGAAGAGCTGCCCATTCAGCGAGCAGGTAGTTTGTCGGCATTGTGCCGTCGTCGCAACCTGCTTTTGGCCATAGCTCTTGTGATTCCATCCATCCTCCTGGTTCGAGATTGTAATATGCCCGTTTTATCACTTCTTTAAAGTCTGGAGCTGTGCCGAGCATTATGCGGGTGTGGATGTAATCGAAGGGGCCGCCCCAGGAGTCTGTGAGGCAATTTGCTACCTCCCATCTGACATTGTCTGGAGCTTCGCATTGGATAGGAGATATGTCTGTTCCGGTGATCTGAAGGTTGTTAGTTAGTTTATACGATAGATCTGGATCATCTGTCGGGTGTACTTCTGTTCTCGGAAAGTCTTTGGCTGAGCAAGGAAGTTAGTACGCGTGGATCTCGGGTGGCGAGGGAGATGCCATACCCATTTCTCTACACCAGATGCCGGTGCCGCAACCCATGTCTAGTATCCTTTCCGGTCTCTTCAGAGGCGCCAGGTATAACTTCCCACGCATGAGAGCACTAATGATTATATGTTGGAGATTCAGCCGCTCGCATTCGGTCTGGTGTGCAATTATCAGCTAGTGCGAATATTGCAGAGTGATGTGGGTTCCGTATACATTATCATTTGGCAGCATATAGCCTAAGTCAAGCAGCGATTAGAACATGCTCGTATGATAGCCAATGCCTGTCTACTCACTGCCAGAGTGATCTCTGAGATACGTCCGTCCATTTTCTAAGACAAAGTCGAAAAGACTATCCCGTAGACTGAGAGTGCTAAATGGAGAGTTCAGTCAGTTATCGTGTCGATATCGATTACTGGCAGGGGCACAGGTGGGCCGTACTCGAAGTTCTCGGATGCTGGACGCGAATACGACTGTTCGCAGTCAGTTCTGCTTTCTAGCAAGGCAATAGCGATTGATTCACGTACTTCGTCTTGCAGAAGCAGTGAATCGTGATCTTGGGGTTCTTCTGGCTCCGACGCTTCGTATTCACGAAGATTAGGGAACTGCGAGGGTTCACTGTTGCTACTGGAAGCCATGCGGACGGATTCGGTGGTGGGTGGGCTTCCAATCTACAGTCAAACCAGATTATGGGGAAACTGGAAAACCGAGGGAATGGTTTGGGCCGTTATAATTACTTCTTATTGCTGACCCCGATTCGGGCCATAGCTTTGCTAGTGGCTTCAACGTGGATATCGAGCTCAACCCCTACCTCGTTGACACGTTCGTCTGCCTCTTCTTTTGTCAATTCACGCATATCTATGCTTCACCGACACGTTGGCAAAGGGCCCCGTCTCACCCGTCCATGCATTGCATCTCCACCCGATGTCGCCATTCGGCAACGGATTGCGGCCTCTATTGGACCGTCGAGCCGCGTCCACTCCGAAGAGATGGATCATGGGAGAACGCTGCAGGACTTGTCTGCTGGCAGAGACAACATGCTATGCCACGAATCAACTTGTGACCGGAAGAGTGGGCAAACAGCCGAAGACTCGATTCTGATGGTCGGTATGACAGCCGGTGGTTGTACAGCATATGCGCAGATGAGGATACGAATTGAAATGGGATTCGATTGGACTTCTGTTCACTACCCTGCATGGCGAACATCACGATTCAAACATCCGACGGAAAGAGCTGCAGGAAAACTCGTAAGCGAGCGATGAAAGAAAGCAGTGAGGCCTAATGATGCAAGAGCTAGGGAAAAGAACGCAGGAGAGAAGCATGGTACGGACGTTAAAAGAATAGTGCCATCTGCAGTAAGATCTGAAGAGAGGAATGGGAACAACCACCTGTCCACACAGAACAAAAAACATGCCGCAACCTCAACGCACCCAGATAAGGATTTTTCGAAACCCTCGGACTTGACTCCGGAAGCTCAACCAAAAGCTCGGGACAAGGCCACGCTTTTGCGATTCTTCAAGAATCCTTCCTGTCCAGCCTTAGCGTCTGATGAACGGCGACCTGCATGCGTGAAACGGAAAGGATGAAACTTTAGCTAGCAATCTGCAGTGACACCCCGCACCGCAGAATGTACCTTTTTACAAATTTTTCTGGCGTCACTAGGGAGCCATGCCATTCGTCTATTGCCGCTGAAGGATTCATGGATGCATGCATCACCACGCCAGTCGGATCCGAGTCCATGGCTTTGTTCTTCGGCGAGGTTGTTTGCTTGCTCGCCGTGACTTTGTGGCGTTAAAATGGACCAAGGTTGACATTCTGAGGTTGTGTTGTAGCATGGTTGTTGTGCCTCAAACTATGAATACCACGATTCCGTTCTTTTTCTTTGATATCATTTGGCATATACATCACAAAGAAGGCACCTTCTTTGTTGGAACTCACAAGTTCCTCGAACTATTACTGGCGTGTTTCGCGGTATAGTCATAAGCTGCAGGAAAATCCATCTTGATCGACGGGCTTGATATGGAGACCTCTGCTAAAGAAAAACGACACAGCAAGGAGTGAGGTCGACATCTTAACGCCTGTCCATTTGTGAGCCTTGGAGATGAACGCTTGAGGTTCCCAATTGTTGATTCTTTGAATCACTCCGCGGAATAAACAGGAATCGACCTCAGCCTAGTTCAACCAAGCTCACCTAGCTGGCGCACATTTCTTTGTCTTCTTTCATTTGATTTGATTTGTTCTCTTGTTTGCAGCGGCGGGAGCTAACATCCCAGCATGGCAGGGAAAACTGCAGAACCTCTCAAGCCTCAAATCTCCCTCAATTTTTCCAGTAAGGCAACAATTGTTTAAAAATCAATCTCTTGATCAATTAGTTATGATTATAATACACATTGCTTCATCATCTCATCAATCGTTCTATCGCCTTTCGCCCAAGCCATCAAAGCATAAGACTACTGCGAAATCATCTTCGCCCTCCCAGTACATCACCCTAGTGCTTGTCCATGCCCAAGGCGTGCTTGGTCTTGTCCATGATAGACTCGTGGGTTCCGCCGTGGACGTGCTCGTCCTTGGAGCGTCCGACCTTGTCGCCGAGGGACTGTCCAGTGGACTTTTGCGAATCTGGTCCGGCGCGGCTGCGAGTACATTAGATAAATGTTGCCTCAGGCTTGCATTGGACTAGGAAACTTACGCAATCTTGTCGCCGGTGTCGGTGAGACCTTCTGAGATCTTGGTGCCGGTTGACTTGGAGCTGTCAGGTGTCATTGACTCCTTAGCCTTGGTGGAGAAATCTTTGCGACCGAGATCAGACATGTTGATTTTGTTTTGGTGTTTGTTTTGGTTGTTGAGTGAAGTTTGTTTGGGGTATTGAAGAGCTTGTTGGTTAATGGAAAGAAGGCTTTACGGTCGAGATTCGAGGTTCTTTTATGTCCTCTCTCCCCATACATCTACGTCATTGATCACTGAACTCTACCAACGAGGACGTGGCCCTGTATCAGCCACGTTATCAGGTTGTTCGGATGCTTGTTCCTGCGTTGGACACAAACGATCTCGATTTGGGCGGTCACAAGGGGCTGTGACGAGGTTGGCGTGGAGGGAAACAGGATTTCTACGTCTCTTCGAGAAGATAGGCCAGATTAATGGAGTGATCTGGGTCCAGCTGATAGCCAACATGGGAATTTGAATGGCCATCCTGAAGAAACTGATGTCATGTTCCACTTTCTCCAAGGCTGAATGCGATGATGTACGCCAAGCATTTTCAGATTCCCATGTGCGACTTCGAGAAGAGGGAGATAGGTTTGTTCACATCAGCAAAACTCACGAATTGATTGTAGTTGTAGCACATTGAAACTGGTCTTGTGTAATGGAGACCCTTAAACAACAATGTCGTCAAAAAACTAGGGACCTAAGTGCAAGCGGTCCGCAATTAATTCTCCGAGCTAGGAAGCTCCGCTCACCAAAGCTCCTTTTTCACCAGGATCCACACCCTCACAGACAAACACAACGTCACTTCGTATAAAAATTATAGACGCACACACAATAAAACACCAGGCCTGATCAGGTTTCCCAACCAATCCGACATCCCGAGCTAATCAACCAATCACACCCCTCCCCTTCACCTCCTCAAAATGTCCCTCCAAAAATACAAACTCGTCTTCTTCGTTCCCCTCTCCCACCTCTCAGCCTGCAAATCCGCCATCTTCGCCGCAGGCGCAGGCCGCTACCCCGGTCCCGGCCAATACACAGAAGCCTGTTTCCAATCCCAAGGCACGGGTCAATTCCGCCCAGGCAAGAATGCGAATCCGAATATTGGGACGCCCGGGGAGTTGGAGAGTGTAGATGAGATGAGGGTTGAGACGATTTGTGTGGGGAGGGATGTGGTTGCCAAGGCTGTTGAGGCTCTGGTGACGTGAGTTTACTTTTGAGTTTGTGTGGTGTGGTCAAATGAAGTGCTGATTTTTGGGTAGGGCGCATCCTTATGAGGAGGTCGCTTATGAGGTTTATAAGATGGAGGACTTTTGAAGCGAAGATGGTTTATATTTGGGCGCTGATGCCGGTGGAAGGCATGTCATCCAGTATGATCAAGGAGTTCTGATGCTCTGACGATTGGGAACTGTAAGTCCTACAACTAGCAAGACCCTTGACAGGGAAAAAATGTGGTCAAAGTCATCCAACGAGTGAAAAGGTTTATATCATTTCCTCCCCCGCGTTAGGTTCGGAAAGTCGAGCTACACTATGTGAGCTCTGTCTCACAAAATGAACACAGATATCGGAGCCAAGATTTGCTAAAGCATGTTGATCAATCGTACATTAAGTGATACTACAATCCTGCTCTATGGTCCCCCATACCATTTCGATTTTCTCTCCTCTCCTTCATGTCCGAGCTTCCGAGGATATCAAGAATAAGAATAGACACAGCGCTGCTCGGACCAATTGTCAACGTTTATGCGCAGAGACCTGTGCAACCTTGGCCAGTACTAGAAATCTTGTCAGCATGATCGTTTACCGAGACTGTCTTGGATGTCACTCACCATTGAATCCTTGGATCAGGCACACAAAGCTGGTCAGGTCTGCACTGCTGATTCTGAAACCCACCACATTGTGCATTTGCATCAACGCACTTGTAACTCGGCCCACGCACATTGGCAAGCGTATCATGAGGATCAACAACACAAGCCGTATTCTGAGGGCAAGAAAAGTTGGAAGGGCATCGAGCAGGTCCCCTATTACTCTGACCTCCTCGATTCCCCTGTCCAGTCTGCCACCAAGGTGATTGCTGTTGTTGCGGTTGCTGAGTTCGTGGTGCTTGTGCAAGAGATGGTACGCAGAGACCGATACAGCTTCCTCCACCCCTGCTGTCGGAACAGGCATTGTCGAGCTTGCGACAGATTTTACCGTTGATGCAGCCTGGCAGACCTGAACCGCATGGTGGGTATTCGCTGTTCAGTCCTGTTGGGGAGCCGCTTTGTCCACCATTTGCTGCGCAGACCTGACACTGTGTAAGCGATACGGCCGAGTGGAGTATTGGCATCAATGACCACATACCGATAGACTGATTTTACATTGTTGATTTCGCGATGCCCAGCATGCTATCGAGGCTTGATTCTTGCACTCGCACTGTTCAATATTAGTAAGTGATCGCATCGTCGGTTGATTTTACTTGCCCATGAACCAGAACATGGTGGTGGTTGAAAGTTGCGCGCGCACTCGCAGTCTCTGACAGCCCCAGTTGCTGCACCAAGCGCGGCGGATCCAACACTTGCTGCTCCCAGACCAAGTGCACCAAGCGTTAGTCCGCCGATGGCAAGTGGGATGAGAGCCTGTAGCTGAGGCTCGGCATGTGCAACAGGCTCGGGGCTTGCATCTGGAGCGGAAAGAACCAGCGCAGGAAGAGCGAAAAGGAACAACTGTGCCTTCATTTTGCCACGGAGAAGAAGTGTAATTCTAGTAACAGGGAATGGATGCGGGGGAGATTTTCGAGAACCTGTCAAGCAATACTAAAGTGCCGTTCCAGCGTCCTCTCTTTAAGCCCCCTTCCTGGCCAGGTTCTATTGAATGATAGGAATTGAGTGTGCTTGTAAAAAATAATTCTCAGGTATATATTGTAGATCGAATTTCGTGTCAATCTCTCTAGATGTCAGTGTAGCAGCTGATTCGAATGGCTAGGATATTGATCGTGCGTGTACTCTACGTCCATCTGTAGGATAAGCTCGAAGCGTTGAAAGTAGCGAGTACTTACCAATTAAGACTTGACGTGCACTAATAAGCTAAGGCGTAACAGCCATGGGGTGTAGTGGTCAACGAACAGCCAGGTAACCTCAAGGAAAGGGGGGTGACTTGACGAACGTATTAGTATTGTGCTGGTATATCATAGGCTCGTTCATCAAAGTAAAGACAATGCGGGACAGAATTAATCAGGGCCCGATAATCTAACGTTGTTAGGATAGTTTCTCGATCCAATGGGGTATCGCAAATTTGACAGAGGCATTTGAAAAGGAGCTACCAGGCAATTTCCCCCGGATCACCAGAACCGAATTCGCAAGCGAGATGCTTGTAAGTTGTGGCCGTGAATCGTTTGAAGCACGGCTCCATATACGCTATCCTGATCGACCACAGGCTCGAAAACCTGATGCCCGGATTGAACACATTCGCGAAAGTGGAGGATGAAAGACATAATGAAGATGATGAGATCGGCGACAACGGTGGTCTTAAAAGCGCTCTACACTAGGGTTTTGGAGAGATATCTTTGATTTGGTGGCACCTGTGACAGTAACTTGAACGTGCTTTGTACCTGGTAGTACCCGCGGAGGGATGTATTGCGCCACGATGTCTCAAATATATCGGGTTCGGCCAAGATAGATCGAGGTGTCTACTTTCGTGTTGATCGCTCTCCATTTGAGACCATGAACCTGGCTCAATAACAGGAACAGTATCAATATAGAACACTCGTTCCCAATGTCCCTTCCACGTTATCTCGTTGGAAGGCCGCATCGTGGACTGGGCACATTGAGCAAATGCGGAGAAGGTATTGGGCATGGTGCCTATCACCAAAAGATCATCGTGAGTGTATATCCGCCCGAGGTGATGTTTGAGAGTTCTGGAGAGGGTTGGACACGGTCGAAGTTGGGCATTCAAGTCCAGCTCGCAATGCGATTAGCTTAAATGACACAGCTGCTCGGGCCTTGAAAATGCACGGCTTGCACGAGTTCCAGGGAACTTCGCTTCTCGCTATTGAAAAGCTTGAGATCCCTTGAGCAGTATCTACAAAGACATTGAATGGTTCTCCACAATGACTGAAAAAATCGTTGAGCCTGATAGGTTCGGAAAGTCCGAAAGTGGAGAGCATAGCATGATAACGATAATGATCGCCAGCAAGTACAGCAAGCGTCTAGTCATATATTTAGACTTCAGCAGTTAGTGTTGTCACTTTTTGGTCAATTAGATATTGAGCATAGTGCATTCGAATTAGCTGTTAAAATTACACCGTCACTGCTCCATGCGGCTCCAAACCGCGAATTCCACGCGAGTTCATGCGAACGGCAAAATTGGTGGCGCTGGCATCATTCGGTATCGACCAAAAATGTTGGTAGGTTTCTCAGTGAGCCACGCTCGAGGACGCACAATCCACATATCAATTAAGTTACATTATCTTCTAAGCTACTTACTGTTCAGCCAATACGGAGCTCTCACTCGATCCTGCGTATCACGGAAGTATGCTTCAACCTCATTCTTCCTCGGCCACCCGCCCCATTCGGGAACACTTTCAATCTCCTCCCTCACCAGCGCCTTCAATGTCTCATTGGCACCTTTGATCTCATGCTTCCACGCCACATTGAGCAACCGATGATCACGCCCGGGACTTTCAAGCAACGCCCCGATACCAATGATGGAACGCACAAGTCTTCGGTGTCCGTTCGCTTCATGATCCGCCACTCTTCTGATATCGTCCTTGGCACTGACCATCCATTTCACCAAGCTGTAAATGCCTTCAAAGTCGCCGTAGAGTGCAAGAGCGCGTGCGAAGGAGTGAAGGCCAGCTGGGTTGGGAATCGTTAGGTACTTTGCAAGTGGCATCGAGGCTGAAAGCGAATTGGAGGCCATCCCCCCAACGGTATCAGGGGGCTTATTCGCTGCTGCAGCATCGTCACTCTTTGCGCCAACCAGACCATTGAAGAGGGTACGAAGGTACTGCGGACAAGCTGTGAATTGATGATTCGCGACCGATGATAATCGCAAACCCTGTTTGTAGGACCGCACAATCCGCTCGCGTGCCACTGCGTCACTTGGGTCGTAAGTAAGGACTTCGACGGCAGGAGCAGCATTTTGTGCGATGTCGCATAAGCTTCGGAACGCGGCGGCGTTGATATCCAAGCCTGCGTCCTGCATGGAAGCAATGACATCTTGAGCAAGAACCAACGCTATGAGAGGGTGTGATTCATCTAGCTTCCAGGAAAAGTGTTTGCTAATGTTTTCCATGGTACCGTGGCGTGCAAGGGCGTTGATCAACTCTGTCCACAGCGGCCGATACGACGACCTGTAAGCTTTAGCCAGTAGGTACGCGTGGATGAATGCATGCCGGGTGTGAAACGACCAATGTTTGCCATTCCCAGGTACATCAATTGCTAAGAACCGGACGTTTGTGATTTGTTGTAAACATGATGTATCAGCGCGAGGAAACCTGCACAGGAGATGGACGAATGCGGTAATGGCTTGTGAAGTCAAACGAGGAAGGTTGTTGCGTAGAACAGGCTCTTGGGACCACAGATCTTCTGTGATTGTGGTCTCGGTTTGGGACTCATCAATCAATAGTGCTGGGATGTTGTCTTTGTTCGCAGCCCAGGCCTTGAGCCCAAATTCAAAGGTCGGGGCATGTCGCATCAGAAATTCGAGATGATGTGTCTCCGGCATGACTCCATCACTCATCATTTGATCAAACAAGGACTCGACCGAGGGAGGCTCGGAGGGGATATAGATGGCATCAGTAGGGTCTTCGGGGGCTGGAAATGTCTCTCGCCCATCGCCAGGCAGTGCTTTCTCGAAGTTATCTTCTCCACCGTGCAAATCGGCGGGATCAGGTTTTAGTCGCCCAGCAGAAGCGAGCCGTTCTTGGTCGTAAACAATCTTTTTGAACATTGCGTGATAAACTGCAGCGCTGAGATCTTTGACGGTTTCTTTGTACTTCAGAAAACATGCCCAGGCTTCGGGCAGAGTCCGGGTTGCAGTGACCATCGCTGCCCACATCTGGGCGTTTCCACTGTCCCTACCCAGAACAATCTCTCGAGTTTGGATCGTGGGACTACCGTCGATGTGAAAACCGGAGATGATCTTCATGGCGAAATCAATGTCTACCAATGGATAACCGTACTCTTGCATGTACTGAAGGGCCCGGCCAGCACGAGACTGGCCATATTCCCATCCTTTCAAGTCATCCAACCGCGTTTGACTTCGTCTGAATGGTGGCCAGGAAGGTGCTTTTAGTCTTGCCCAGTCTTTCTCCTGAGGAGTTTTCTTCAACCTCAACAAGACTGAAGTGAGTGCTCTGTGACCTAACCTGGTCACTGGAAGAGATAGGTGTAGCTGGGCCATTTTACGTATGAGATCAAACTGCGCCCTTTGTTGATGGGTGGCCGAATGCATCCGGTTCAATGATGTTGGCAATGACAACAGATGCAAAGCAACATTGCATTGCTTTGTGAAAAGTGTTCTTTGATCCGAGGTGAGTCTTGTGCCAGAGTCTCGCGACGGGAGATAATGGCAAGTGATAATCGAGGTTATGGCCACTACCGCAGAGGGCCATACCATGCGAGCATGTCGCAAAAGCCGAATGAATAGGAGGAAGATGGCAGAGCCATCAATTGGTCCAGGTTTGCGATCTTTCCGATCTCCTAGCTTCTCTGAGCAAATTCGGCGCCGGTATTCAAGGTAGTCCAAAGTGTACTGCAACAGCGTTCGAAGAGCATCGGCTCCAATATACTGCCTCCGGAGTGAGAAACTGAGGACAAAGAGTGGAATTCGCGAGGTAGCTTCGAGAACGGTGCCGTGAAAATTGGTAGCGTGCGTAGCAAGGGCTCGGGCAGCACGAGAGGAGTCTTCTTCTGAGAAGATGGAGGCCCAAAGAAGCACATCGTGGGCTGTGAAGCCTTCTTGCGAGAGACGGTCGTTTTCCTCTGGCGATAATGGTGGTATGAATCGATCGATCTCATTTCTGGGCTCGAGGATTGATGGCTCCAGAAGACCGATGATGCCGAATCCTTCCTGCTCATCCACACTGGGTGCGCGTGTTTCTGGCCGCCAACGTATGAACTTGGCGGTGATGGACTGCAGTGACACGGTGGAGTCATGGTTTACTTCTGCTTCTAGAGTATTGTCGCTGCTTGTGGACGCAATCTCCCATGAATGCTTCGATCGTGTTGTCTGGTCAAATCTGCCATCAGGGAGAGTTTTTTCTAGCAAGTCACCCTTGCCAGTAGATTGCAATGCGTGGATGAGATGGACTGAAGGACTTGGCCGTTCTCGCTTCTCAATGTCGTCTCGGTCGGTTTTAAAATAGCCTTTGTCGTACCGGCTCAGATTTTCATATTCTGTCCCGCTCAAAGGCTTTAGCAACAGTGTCTTTACCACTTCTGGTTCTGATGTATCCCTCTTCTCATGATTGTTTCCGCTCTCCCTTGGCAAGGCTTTTGTTGCTCTCCACAGAACGGTACGAATCTTGGATGGAGGACGAGAGGTCGAGGGAGCATGCAGTCTCAATTTGACATCATAGAGATCGCCCTTGATGGGAGCGGCATTCTGTGCGGAGAGGAAGGTCTTTCGAGGAGAGGAGAAATTCTGGAAGTCGGATTAGCATTTGTTAAACAATGCTTTGCACGATTCGTACTCGTGGACATGTTCGGCCAATTGAGCCAGCATAGCTATTCAATGGGCGAGCAAAGCCATGCATGCATCAAGTTGTGCGCGACCTGCTTCTAGTATTGAAGGAAAGTGGACGGGTGAAGAAAATGGGAGGACGCGGTCAAGTTACTGAGCTCAACACAGTCTGCCATCTTCAGGTCACGTGAAAATACTCGATTGAACTTGAACGTCGTACAGATTCGATTCCAAGCAGAATTTCATTGAAGGCAATATTTTCTCACTCGTATTCGATGCTTGATCGCTCATAGAGCGCCGTGTTTGAATGGTGGAGCTTAGATTGAACGTTTACTATCGCCATCGCCTCTCTAACCGGACATTCTTGTATTTACAGTACATGCATTGTCTCTTAGCAGAAGACCCCCCCCCCCCCCCAATCTCAAGCAGAAGCCTTCTCAACTTGCTTCTTAACGTATTCCCTCAACGAAACCGGTTTCCTCAACCCAGCCTTAGCCACAAGTGCGATAGACTTGTCCAAAGCATCCGCAGGTTCGCCAGCATAATAACCAGGATCCACGACGAGCTGAAAGTTACCGGTCAGCTCATCCGCGGCGGGAGCTGGCAGAAAGCCGTGAAATTGCTCAAAAGTGATCTGCTTCACTACGACGGGCTTGCCTGTAATTTCGGTCACAATTGATGCGACTTCATTTGGAGTCACGTAGCCTGCAGCAGCTAGAACGCGTTGATTGAGAGTCTCGTCCTTCAGAAGAAGAGAAGCAGCAACGAAGAGACCCATGTCGGAGGCGGGGTCGAAAAGCGGGATTTCGGTCGAATCCGGTGTGAATGGAGTTGCCCACATGAAGCCTTCGTCTGTCTTCTGCATAGCCGTGCCCCAAATGTAAGACATGAAAAGGCCGGGCATCACGAAGGTTGCTGGCAAGTCGATGGATCGGACATACTCTTCGATCTTGGCTTTGCTGTCGAAATGGTGAACACTGGTGAGTTTGCCATGCGTTTCTGTTTGGAGTCAGATGTGCTGTTCATAGCTGTCATGGAACTTCTCATACCTTTAGAAACGTTGGGAAGCGAAGACCAAAAGAATCTCTCCACGCCAGCTGCTTTACTGGCATCCGCCATGACCTTGCCCTGCTCAATTTCGATCTCCGCAGACATCTTCTCCCAGTAGTTGGTCACTGCGAAGACGACGCTTGAGCCTTTGATAGCGGCGATGATTGACTCCTTGTCATTCATGTCGGCCTGGTTGATATTAGTCAGTAATGCTTTTGACGAAATAAGAATCCAGGACGAAGACTTACAGCAACCACTTCTGCGCCCTTTGCCTTTAAAGCCAAAGCGGCGGGTTTAGTAACATCACGAGTGATGGCTCTTATTTTGTATGTCTTCGAAAGCTCCGCATGCTCAAGGATATTCTTGACAACACTTCCACCCTGGTTGCCAGTGGCACCAAAAACAGTGAAAATCTTAGACATATTGAGTATGGAAAAGCGTCTGGCACTTGGTAAGAAAGCTATGATGAACTGGTGTCCCAAAAATTGTATGGATTGAAGTTGTAGAAGAACTGGTAGGATGATGTCGATGCTGAATGGGAACGATAGACAACAACAACATCGTGAAGTCTATATACTCCTCCCATTTCTGGTTTCGGCTCAAGCATCGTCGAGCGCGAGCGAAGGCTGGTAAGCACTTTGTCAGGTATTGGTTAGCGGCTCGCAGCTGGCCCATCAGAATGCAACTTGCGCGAGAGCGATGTACAGTCAGCGAATTGAAGCTTCTTGGGAGGTGGGGCGCGAAGCTGACAAGGCAGTTGGTGGACCTCGGGCTTCAGTCGACCCCTGAGTCCGAAACTAGGTCATCACATTTTCAACCACCAGAAGTTTTGAAATTTCCGTAGCTTTCGGTGGAGAATGACCGAAGTCTTTCGTTCTCTTTCCAACGATAGAAATTTCTCCATTCTTCGACACCTACCTTACTAGGGCGGTCGATATAGAAGGATGAAGTCGCTAATTGACTTTCGGCCGTAGATGCCCGAAGGTAGGGTTATACATAAGCGACTACCAAGTCTTATTATACGCCAGCGCATACCCCTTACGGTCTGGAGAGTAAACTTCTAAACTACTCCACCCAACATCAGAAATCATGCCTTCTTGGCAAGAAATCGGCCTTCAGAAACGCACTCTCCGGGATAGCCTCATCCCAGAAGCCTGGAGGATCGAGAAGAAAGATTACCCCTCAGGCTCCAGCGTCCTCCACGTTCCTGAAACATGTGGAATTCTCTCTGTGGAAGAACTTGAGATAACGTCTAAATACGATGCCGTTGATATCGTGGGTTTGATCAAGGATGGAACTTACAGTGCTGAGGCTGTAACAACTGCTTTCTGCAAGCGTGCTGCTATTGCTCAACAGTTGGTACGTAAGATAGGGCGTCCGGCTTTTGCTGTTGCAGGAAATTCTTGGACTTCCTTCTCCGTACCTTCGAGCCCAAGTATACAATGTTTGTCCAGATTGTCAAAAAGGACGCTGAAACTTCGTCATGTTGTTCTGGAAAGTTGGATGTAGAATTTGCTCAACACTGACAAGTCTTAGGTCAACTGCCTCACAGAGATATTCTTCGTCGAAGCTATCGACCGAGCAAAAAAGCTCGATGAAGCGCACAAAGCAGATCCTGACACGCCTCTCCGCCCACTTCATGGATTGCCCATCTCCCTCAAGGATTCATTCAAAATTCCCGGAATCGACTCAACGATCGGCTACATCAGCCTTGTCAACAAACCAGCTGAAAAGGCCGCTCCTCTGGTGCAAATTCTGCTCGATCTGGGAGCAGTTCTCTACTGCAAGACGAACATCCCACAGAGTAGGAATTAACTAACCGTTTTTCTTACCCGCTTTACTAATCCCGGACAGCCATGATGACGGCCGACTCGGACAACAATGTCTTTGGCCGAACTCTGAACCCTAACAACACGTCATTGACTGCAGGCGGCTCGACTGGTGGCGAGGGAGCTTTGATAGCCCTGCGAGGTAGTATCCTAGGAGTCGGAACTGATATTGGTGGTAGCGTTCGTATCCCGTCAATGTCCAATGGCATCTACGGCATAAAGCCCACTAGCACGGTCTTCCCTTACAGTGGACAACAATCCCCAGGTGCTCCGGGAAGTGCAGCTTTTTCAGCAAGTGCTGGGCCCATGGCGACATCCATGCGAGCGTGTCGCTTCCTGCTACAGACGGTGGTCGGGGCTGAGCCATGGAAATTTGATTTTGGTTGTGATAAGCTACCTTGGGCTGGCATTGGTCCAGAGATTGGTGGCTCAAAGCTGCGCGTGGGTTATGTTGAGGACGATGGTAACTTTACCGTCTGGCCACCCATGGCAAGAGCCCTGAAAAGTAGTGTTGAGAAACTGGAAGCAGCCGGCGTGACGGTCGTCCCAATATCTCTTCCAATAGTAAAAGAGATCACCGAAAACAGCATCTCTTATTTTCTTCTCGACGGCGGCAAGGTAAACCCACCAGAACCCGAGAGCCAATTCAAGCATATACTAACAAAGAAAACCCAGCATACCAGCTCCATTTTTGCCTCCACGGGTGAACCGCCCATCGCTTCCGTCGCAGGTTTCGGCGCCCCAAGTGGTGTCCACACCAGCCTCGAAAATCTTATGAAGTTCAATGTACTTCGCACCGAACATCGCCAGCTTTACAACAATTTCTGGAGAGAGACCAATCTCGATTGTATCATCTTAGCACCAGCTCCGCATCCAGCAGCTAAGCTCGATCAGTGGAAGAACATCAATTATCTGGTTCCGTGGAACTATCTCGATTATCCAGCTTCCATCATCCCTGTCGGAAGAGTGGAGGCAGGCGATGTGCCTGGGAAGGCTAAGTATGGTGCTGAGGATGAAGCATTGTATGCGGCTTGTAGGTTGATGTCGTCGTGAGGACTGGGGATCCATGCTAATGAAGACAGATACGGGTCCGGAGGATTGGAAGAATGCTCCAATTTCGATACAAGTAGTCGGCCGACGACAGCATGATGAAGAGCTTTCCAATGTCGCCAGCTACATTGATTCGATCTTGAATGGGAATTGAATCGTGGAAATGAAATAAGTCTGTTTAGCAAGATTACTGAATAGAGATAGCATTTTCAAGGCATTTACTTGCAGAACGAATCTTAGTCCCCAAATCAGATCCTCCATTAACCTGGGCATTAATATTCGATGAGACAAAAGATCACGCACTTCCAGCCCCAATCCTGTCATGTCTCTCATGCGGGTAAACACGGCCCAAGAACAATACCAATGGAAGCATCGCGATCTCTCTTTAAAGCCGAAAAGTCTTTTCAAGCTTACGTCATGGGATACCTTGCATTTGGCTGTGAAGGGTATATAAACATTCCTTCCGAGCTCTTCAAATAATTTCAATAGACATGAGAGAACCAAACATCAGGTCATGGAGGCGCTCGGGCCTTCGATGCTCTCTGCGTGCGCAACACTGAGCTACCTGGAAGGTAGATTAGCAGATCGCCTGTCCTGCATTCCACGGAGACCAAGGGTAGCATCGGCAAAAAATCTCGAGAGAAATGCAATGATGATCGTCAACATGAACAAAGAAAATAAGTGGTGATTGTCGTCATCATCACTCATCCTCCTTGCCTCCTAGTTGAACAGGGAACTGTCGAAGAGTATGCGCAATTGACTACTACGATAGAACCCGTCTTCAATGGTTGATATGAACTTGAGGGTGCAGCAGAACCAAAACCATGTGAAGGCGATTTTCGCATTCTTTGAATGACTTCGCCAAAGTCACGAAGATCTGCCTTTTTAGCCTCTATCCCAAACTCAAGAGCAACCGAGCCCGGTTTGTCTCTGCTATATTTCTGTCAGCGTCTCAACTTCGGAAGTGGGAAGACTTGCTGCATTCTTCCTCGGTTGGTAAGCCTGAGTTATGATGCAGTCTACTAGACCAAGACTGTATATTTATTCTCGAATTCCTAAGATTGAGTCTACTGCAGCCAGCGGTAACCAATCCAGACTATGGCATCACACGTCTCAGTACATCATTTTCTAGTAACCTCGTGCTAACAGAGCAAATCCGCTCAATCGAACTTCCATCAGTATAGTAACAGAGAAAAAGTGCAGCTGAGCAAGAATAAGGATGATCAACAGCAACTAGAAGCTGATGAAGCTCATCATCATCTTGGTTCCCAATCTACAAGAGCTGGACATAAGAGAACATTGACGATGTATCGAAGAGTGAAACAGGAAATACGGCCTCGATCAGATCTATGGATATCATTCTTAACGTACGGACAGGCCAGCCTTCCACCAAGCCTCCAATTCATGTTCTGAATGACCATTAGCAAATTCACTTATAATCGCCCTTTATACCATGTCCTCTCGCATCCAAAAGACTCTCCATCCCGAAAGGGGCGTTGGAGATGTGCTGCTTTTAAGGATTTTTTTAAAAATTCTCACTGGGTGAGGAGGAATCAAATTTTCGAGCAAAGTGGGGTTCCCATACTTTAATGAGATGAGAAGACGTAGAGGACGAGTAGTGGCAGGTAATCTGTATTGTTGACACGAACCTTTACAACGGTAAGGCTAATAGAAACACTTATGTTCAATCACTACACAATCATATCAGCATCCTCCATAATAAATTCCTGTTCCAACTCCCAACCAAACTCACCAAAGGCACCCAAACCATAGACTCATTTCCAAACCCTAACCTGCATACAACCATCATACCTTGCCTTCCCAGACCACCCACGCCCCCTATTCGACGACCAAATACTCGCATAAAAATTATCTTGCCTCAAAACCCTCCCATCCCTAACCCATTCCGAATCACCATCATCAAGCACATACCCCGCCTCATTCATCCAAAACTCTCCATTCCTCATACCAGTCCCGCCGGCTTTCAAAGCTCTCATGATGCTTTGCCAGATTTGTTCTGGATCCGATGACGAGGGTGGTCTGAAGCAAAGATGAAGATATTTGAGTTTGCGAAGGAAAGGAAGAGTCATCAGAAGCGCTTCGAGCGATTTTTCTTCTTGCCGATCAGGATCAAACCACAATTTCAACACTGAGAGATGTTGAAGCTTAGGAAGGGTGTCGAGGATAGCATTGATCGTCCCTTCATCACCCAAACGTGAGGCCTCGAGGTGCAAAGACATGACCGAGTTCCCATGTCGTTGCACCAAAGCAGTCATCATCTCCGGGACAACAAGGCGACCAGTCGTTATGTCGTCCTTCAACTGGATATCTCTCAACGGAGGCATCTGGCTTAAGATAAATGGTGTAAAGGCCGATGAACAGTTCTTGTCCCGCACCCGGAGCACTTTCAGACTCGGTAAACTGTGCATTATGGAAATGAAGTGTGCAGCGTTGAAAAAGATCGGCGTCGTGATAGCGACGAATTTGAGATTTGACAGGCCGTAAAGAAAGTTGAGGTTCTCGCTCGGAACCAAGAAAGCAAGCCGTTCCAGACTCGGACACACCTTGCAAGTGCTGGCCATGATCTGGGAAACCTCCTCGACGCTCATTACAAATGAGCGTAATGCATACGGACTGCTGATGTGTAAGGTCCGTAAGCCGGAGAGGCTCGAAAAGGCCTTTTGGATTCGCAAGTCGTTATAGATGTCGTCACAATCTGGTAGTCTCTTCGTTCTACCAGTTTGTATGCCGATATGTCGCATTCGTGGTAGCATATTCGAGTTGACCGCATTTCCTCGGCTGACCCATGCGTCCAAAGCCTCAAAGTTCTGGAAGAACCGATCAACTTCGAAAATCTTCTCGAATTGCTCATGGCGAAGCTGCCGTGAGCAGAGTAAGAGATTGAAATGGTCAAATAAGTGGTCATTGTTAAGAAGGGAAGGATCTTCGTCAGGCGGATGTGCACGTTCGAACACAAAGTCGCATATTCTATTTCTCAATTCTCCGGGAATTGTCATAAGCGAGGGTGGTGTATGCACTCTCTTTCTTGGCCAGTAAGTATATGAGACGACAATTCCTTGTGCCTGGATCAGCATGATTCTAGCGTAATGCTATGCAGAGGTTAATACTCAAAGTACGGACCAAGATCGCAGAGAAGTCGCACAAATAGGTGCTTGATCTGGAATAAGCACCTTTCATATTACAATCCGAAGGAAGAGCGGAATCCATAATGACCGGCAGTGAATAGAATCACGATAAGAAGAGAGGGGTTAAAAAGTCATAAAGGGAGATTAAAATAATGAAGAAAACAGCACATGAAAGTAGGCAGGTAGGGTACATTACCACCTAGGAATAGATCTTCGACCATACAGGGCTCGATCTAAGACATTGCGGAAGATCAGTCACATTCCAGCCACAAGCAGGTCGACAAATAGCAATCTGAGCTGCCGCCCTTCATGTCCATTCGGTTTGCTTGCAGGACAGCCATGTACAGCCTCGCAAGCCGGCTCGAATCGCTCTCCCTTACTATAGCACAAGATTGCGTAGATTGTCGTAACCTGATTCCGAACCATTGGAATTAGAATCCGATGCTCTCTCGCATTCATCCTGCGGTACCACGATCCAAAAGGAGGGATCGGGACGAGATCCACTGGGCTGGGAATAGGTAAGACGTGGAGTAGCCATGCGGCGA
The DNA here is from genome assembly GCA_023078705.1 of Venturiaceae sp. KMAF11. Lineage (NCBI taxonomy): Eukaryota > Fungi > Ascomycota > Dothideomycetes > Venturiales > Venturiaceae > Venturiaceae sp. KMAF11. The sequence continues at coordinate 805,327 of JALGOQ010000015.1, forward strand.
AGATAGATGCAAGGGATTCCGGTTGTCGATGCTGTTGATGTTGGAAGGGATGGGCGATGATGCCGAAGAACGTCCATGTGGTGGATTGGCTAATAAGCCGATCTCGGCATGAAGCAAGGGGCATCGGATTCGCTTGCTTATATTCTTTGTGATCTATCAAACTAAGAAATTTGGGCCGCCATAATAGGTTTCAGTTCGTTCCAAGATCAATAGTAGCCTCACATGTCCTTACATCGGCACAAATGTAAAAATTAATCAGTACAATGTAAGATGACCAGGGAAGGAGCTGGACGAAGAATGAAGACAGCGCAGGATCAATTGCCTCAGCAGGCAAAAACAATAACTACTAAACGAGCGGGCGAATGAATGGCATTAAAGGTGGGAAGTGAAGCAGCAAGGAGTGCGGGGATTTGATAGCTCTGTGTAACTGAAGCGCAGTCTCACCGCCGAGGTGGATTCTGTACTCTCATGAACACCAAGCGTAAAGTTGAAAATCTATTGTATACCAATATCCGCAAAGCTACCCTAACCATCCATGAATGCTAAACGCTTCACCTGCTGATATGCCTTCCAAAAAGAAATTCGCCCAAAGATTCTCTCGCCATAACATCAGTGCTCCCATACTGCTCTGGGTATCAAAGCAATAGGATTAAGCCGAGCAAGGTGCTTCTCAAAAGCTACCTGAGGACCAGGAGACACCATCCTCGGTACCACACGATCTAATGGTTCTATCTTTTCCATATGTACGATCTCGTCAACTATCTTGCCTGTTTCACGTCAACATCTTGTTCTCATTAATGGGCCATGACTTCAGGGTTCGCTGCTGTAGCGTGACCCTCACCCATCTCCATGTCCTCATCTGCGCCTTCCTCAGTACCCTCTTCCGCACCTTCCTCGTCGTCCTCTTCGTCGCTGCCACTGCTCTCAGCTTCTAGATCCTCGCTGCCAGCATCGGAAGCGGCATCGTCGTCGTCCTTGGCTGCGGCATCGACCTCCATATCAGCATCGCCCATTTCGATCTCCTCGCCATTGGGTACAGTAGCTTTGGCATCTCCGAAGCCCTCTGTTGTAACTCCTTCAGCGTCGACCTCCTCCTCCTCCTCTTCTTCGGCGCCGTAGAGTTCACCGTCGTCGGGTTGGGCATCGGCTTCTGGTTGGTCTGGTGGGAATTCTGGTGGAGCGGTTGCCTCAGAGTCCCTATTATGTGGTTAGGCTTGAAAGAAATAATAGAACAAGCGTGAGACATACCACTTGATAGCGAATCGAGTAACTCTGGGCTTCTCTGCCAGAATGTTGCGACGAATCTTCTCGATGACGGGCTTGCTTGGAGGACTCTCGGCCATAGCCTCATCCGTGTATTCGTTGTTGACGTAGTATCCCACACGCACAAACTCGCGTCCATCGTAGCTGCAAGTCAACAAAATGACAGTGACTCCAATGACTTCAGAGCTGGGAATGTTGGCAGTGTTTGGTGGATCGGCTTCGAAGACGAATTTGTTCGTTCCTGGAGGAATGGGACCGACGAGGAGGGAATCGAGTTCTTGGTCATGTTCGGAACTAGATAGAGAGATGTGTTAGCTTGCTTTGCTTCTGATGGTTCGAGACTGCGGACATGACTTCCGGTATTTTCACTTATGTGAAGTCTCCAGGAAAGCTCGAGAGTAGCGGGGCATACGCCGACCACGTTGCTATCCTACAACGTGGGCGCACTGCGAGCCAAATCACCAAGTCTCCAAGAGCGTAGGCAGACCCAGTGTGAGCGAGGTGTCAACCAACGTTCAAGTAGACTCGGCGATAGAAAGCCAGAGCTTCTCCCACCAATAATCACAAAAGGAAAGACTTGAGAAAGGTGGACAACAGACTAAAAACATACCTCTGAGCACTCCCAACATAAGTCAACTTCCACTCCAAATCCCTACTCAAATTCTCCAAACTCTCAAACGTAATCTCAAACTGATAAGCCGCGTTGAACGGCGCAGGGTTATTCAAAACCTTGACATCCAGAAGCGTAACGACAGACATTTTGTCTTCTGTGCTGTGCTCCTCTCAATTTCTAGTCGTGTTTCGGTAATGTGTGTGTTGGTGTTTTGGGGAAGAGTAGTGTAGTGATGAGAGTAGTATTCTACACAATCAGAAGTGGCTGTGATGAGTGTTTAAAGGAAGTTGTTTAGCTGTACGTGTTGTTTAGATGATTGATTGTTGACAAAAAGCTCGCACCCTCTGGCCGCCGGTAGGAAGTCCTCAAACAAATAGTGGCTTGATTGGCAGGCAAGCACCCTTGACTCTTTGACTCTCGAGAAAGGGAAAGTAAGTAGTGTCCAAGCGTGGAGAAGTCGCGTTACGCGTCTTAAAGGTGTCACGGGATCTATGCTAATATAATACTCCCATTCTCATCCTCAATGCTCAATTCTATTTTCCGCCATCCACTGGCTTTTATGACTCTAGTACAGCCTCCAATGCCAGCTGTGCTACCGACGTATGACGACAAAAAGTCTCATCTAACTATCCGTCCAAATCATCCCAGCCATTCTTCATCTATGCAATCGAACACAATGCCTTCGCCATGCCATCATACATAGCAGCTTTATATTCCATGCCATAACCATCCCGTTCTGCCCAGTAAATGACCACAAACTCCAAATAATGAGCCGACAATCAATATCGTCATGTGGTCTATGCTCCAACAAATCCCAAAGCGTCAAGCTCTTTTCGAATGCCCTCCTCAGTGTCAATCTTCCTGATTTGAGTATCCTCGAGCTTCTCTCCCGCTGCTTGTCTCATCTTCAACTCGTCGATCGCACGCATCTTCTTGTGAAGACTGCGGATCTTCTTCTCATGAGGATTGCCACCTCCTGGGCTCGTAACGGTCAAATCGGGGGCAGGTGCCAAAGGAGCTGCTGCCTTAGCAGTATTGATTTGCATCGGCGCTTGCGCCGGTGGAGGTGTCTGGCGCTGATGCGGCTGTGGCTGGTTGCGAATATCCTGCGAAGAATTTCTAACATCGCCAGACATTCCTGGTCGTGCTCCATTGTTGTAGCCATTGTTGTAATTGTTCGCATTGGAGTCGTTTCGGTTCCTCCTCTCTCCACGATGCGGCGAACGTCCTTGATTTTGATTGTGCGTGTCGAAACCGCTGCGGGTGCGTTGGTGGTGGCCCTGAACTTGACCTTGGGCACGTCGTTCTGGGCTTCGGCTCATTCCTCGTGGACCTTTGGGAACATTATCGAGACCATCAATCTCCAACTTCTCCTGCTTCTCAGCCGCCTCTTTCGCCTTCTTAGCTTCTCGCTTCTTCTTATTCTTGAGGGCGGCTTTGGACAGATTCTCATCCGCACCTTCGCCAGTTCCCGCAAGACTCACTCCGCCTCCTGGAGCAGCTCCTGGGACCAACACTGGTGCATCAGCTGCAAGTTCTGCGCCTGGGACTTGACGTCTCTGTCGACCAAATCCGTTCGCGCCGCCAGCAGTCGTTCCACCAGTGCCATTGCCCGCAGTGAATGCGGCTCCACCTTCATCCTCTCTCTTGAAAGCCAATGGTGTGCTTGTTCCTCGGGCTCCAGGTGGCCTATACGCTCCCACTGGCTTGGTTGGTGCTTTTATGCGTGCCAAATAGGCCATAGCGCTAGGGTGCGGTACTGGGACCGGATTCAATGTATCCGCTGGTGGTGGGTGAGTGATCGCAGTTTGTGGCCTCCAGACAACGTGATAGAGCTCCGTCATATCCTCGTTGTACATCAAACCTCCGCCAACATGCCATATCCTCACTCCGTTGTCCACGCGCAATCTCGGAGAAATGGTTGCTGTGAGAATGTGACTTCCGTCAGGGCTCCATTCGCATACGGATGCGTTGCTGCCTTCGATCGTGCAAACTTTGGTGTAATTCTTGCTCAAATCGTAGATATCCATCTGACCCGCCAAGTTACCAAATCCAGCGATCAAAACGAAGCGACCGTGTGGTGAGAAAAGAATCGTATTTCGAGGTCCAAGAGGGAATGTATGAGTTGGCTGGGCTCGCGCGTTGAAAATGGTCGTCTTCGCGGGCATATATCCATATACAACTCCAAACTCTTTCCCATTCGGTGACCAGGCAACATCGTGGACAGGACCTTCTTTGTCTACGCGTAGTTGTTAGCATTTCGAGTTCCATTTTGTTTGTGCCAAATCTTACCCAATTGAATTCTGGAATCAAAACCGCCGTTCGCACTAAGAATATGCATGGTCGTCTCGCCATAATAACTCTTGTTGGACTTATCCACGTCGGTCTGTGCAAGTACAATCAAGCTCGAACCTGGGTTGTTCCACTTGAATGTGACCTTGTCTCCCTTGAAGAAAGTCTTTTGCGAAACAGGGTTTCCTGAAAATTCAGGAACTGCATATACTTTGACGGCTGCTGGCATGCCCTGGGAATTTATTAGTCTACCTCCCAGAAAGATGATGGATCCAGCAGACTTACCTTTCGCTCCGGCACAAAGATAGCAACTGAATGCTTCTCACCAGGCGACACGGCGAAATCAGTAACGCCCTCAGCGATCAACTTATTCCACACGGTCTTCAGATCTCCGCTTTCGTAAAACTGCACTTGGTTCGTAACCACACGAGCACAGTACTTCTCGTCTTCGGTGTACTGCAAGTTCCAGCCTGTTTGCGAGCGCTGGACAAATTGTCCCACCACGGCCCGCTCGCCTGCTTCACCGGCATTGTCGTCGAGAGTCCGCCAGACCTTGAGGTTCTTCGTGGCATCACCGTTCTCGTCTTTCATGGGTCGTTGCCATGTGATAATATATGTTCCCAAGGGTGAGAAACCAAGCTCGTAGACATTCTCGGCGGGTAGAGTGGTTACAACGTAGCCGACAGACGCATCGACGACTGAGACGCTATAATTTTGTTAGAAGCAATCTCACCCATAATTATTGAGTATACATACCGTTCAGGTGAAGCCCAGGCAAAAAACTTGCCATCAGGAGAGTATGTGCAGCAGCGGAAATGCCCTTCAGGTCTGCATAATTCTTGGTTAGCTTCGGCGCCGTGATAGTTTAGGAGCACTGTAACGTACGGCGTAAATCCAGCCAAGGTCTCGTATACGGGGGCAGCATTGAATACACCGATACCCTTCAAGGTGCGGTATGCCAACTGGGTAGGCTCAGCCATGACTAGCGAAAGTCACAGAGAGGATGCCTTGATATTGCTCTGCTTTGATCTGTTTGGTTGTCTTTCTCGAGAAAGAGGAGGAGTGGAATTTGTTTCTTTGTTCGTCGCGAAAGGTATGTCTGGTATGTATGCGATGCGATGATGTGGTGCGACTGGAGACCAGCTTTGTTGTTGGTCGACCGGGCACTGGAGAGTGTTGTAGAACTTGAAGTATTTTATGGGAGATCGAGAAAATTGTGGCAGAGCAGTATAGGACCTTGTCTTGTCTGTTGGCGGTGAAGCTCGCTTTATCAGGCTCACTCAATCACACAAAGGCGGGTGCGAATATTTAAATCAAAGAAAGAGACGTGGAAAGTCACCGCTTTTGTCGCCAAGTGTTCGGGCCTCGTGGAAGCGAGCCACAATCGCTTCGACATCACATCGAACATCCAACGACGACACGAACAAAAGACACTATTTCGTCAATTGCGTGCCTTTCTTGAATTCGGCAACTATTACCAAAGCGCACAGGACAATCAGTTCCATCTTCTAGCCTTCATTCCAAAAACTCGGGCCTCATTAGGAACAGGGAGCTTGTCACAACGAGAATGTAGATCCTCAAAACATCCGTCTAGTCCTGTTGTCCCGCCATTCACGCTCTGCTGTCTTAGACACTGCCTCCGAGGCAGGTGGTAGCAGTGCAGCTGGACAAGAATATATCATGTGAATAACTCTATCCTAGTTTGTATGAAGCTGGAATCATAGTAGAAGTCTCATCACCACCCGGAAGTGATGATGCTCACCATCCACCTCCTCATTCAGCCAAGATCAGAAAGCTTCATGGTTTCTGACGTAAAATGTTCAGTGCCCGGACTTTCGTCCAACGCTAGACATTCGCAATAGCAGGACATCCTCGTTGGGCAGAGTGACTTTGACTCGCGCTGTACTTGAAAGTTTGTTTCTGTCTAGGACCTCGTTTATATTCACCCTCCACGTTGACAATCCGAGCGGCATGCAACGGTGTGCGAGGAACGCGTCTCAGGAGCAGTAATCTGCTTTCATTCATTCTTCTTGTCTATGCATATCCAGGGTATCAATTCGTAAAGTCATCCTTTTCATTCCCGATGCCCAATTCTAAAAACGCCATCGCAATGCCCCCAAATCATCAATAATTGCTCCCTTCACTTTTTCTTCCCCTTGCCCTTCCCCTTGACGGCAGTAGGAGCTGCTGCATGTTTTGGATTATCTTTCAAATGTGAGTACAATTTATTCTTGGAAGGGAATTCCGCTGCGCAATTTACGCATTGAAACTCAGCTGAAGAAGTGGACTCGGGTTCTTTAGATGCTTTCTTCAAGCGCTTGAGAGCAGCTTTGCCTAGCTTTTTTTCTGGGAGAGGTGGTTCGGCTGTATCAAGATTTTTTGGTAATTCGATATTGGTTGAGGATGATGTGAGGCGGTCTGCGACTTTCTCTCGAGTGGCGTAGTCGTCGTCTTGGTCGGAATCTGATTCGGAGGCGTTGGATCTGTCGATTGGTGTTTGTGAGAGGATTGCAGAGTCTGCATCTTCGCCCTCGACCTCTGATGTCTGGCTCTCGTCATCAAGATCTAGATCTTCCACTTCGGATGCTAAATCCGCCTCCCCTTCAGCCAATGTATCGTCAGAGTTATTGTCCTCATCTTCGTCGTCCATTGGTGTAATGTGATCACTATTGATGACATCTTTGTCCAATCCCAATTTAGCGTTATCCTTGCGCATCTGCCACTTCAAGGTCTGTATAGACTTTTGATGCTTCTTGCTCTTCTCGTGTGCCTCCCATTGTTTCTCGCTCTTAAATGTCTTCCGACAAGCCACACATTCATACTCCTCCACCTCTTCCTCTTCTTCGCTTAGCTCCTCCTCTTCCTCCTCATGCTCGATCTTAGTCCATTCTGGTACTGCCTCTGTCATCTTTGCTGCATTCGCCGCTCGTGCCCTAGCCGCCTGTGCAGCCGATGCCTTGGCCAGTGCTTCGTTTCTATCCCAGTCCGTCTGAAGATTAGGCGTATATCGTGGATCTCTTTTTCGCACGAAGTGTATCAAATTCCTAATCGCATCATTGAACTCCCTGATACCCTGCTCCCTGAAAGATTTATTTTCCTTCTCCATCATTCTCCTCACCCTCCGATCCGGCGCCTCCTGGTACCGGTATCTGTCTTTCCAGGCAAATGTCTTCTTTGTCTGGAATCCAGCCCAAGCTGCGTAGAATTTCTTGACCACATCTTCATAGTCGTCGTCTTTGTGCCCAAATGAAGGATAATCCGGAACATCTGTGTTTTCCCACTCGGCAGAAACCTCCTCTTCCTTTGCCAATTTCTCGAATACCTCCCGCAGGAAACCGTAGAAGCCATTGGGACTGTCAGAGAAATCGACCCTCCCGTTGAATTTGCCCATCATGGCGGTAATCTCGTCCGCGGTCGTGACTTTGACATCATGTTCATAGTGCGTTTCGGTATCTCCGCCTTCTGCACCGCGCAGGATGGCAGATTCATGGGAGTCGTACCATGCACGCTCTTGAGGGTCGGAGAGGACTTCGTAAGCCGCTTGTATCTCGGAGAACTTTTTCGTTGCTTCTTCTTCTGCTCCATAGTTGCGATCAGGATGAAGGTCAAGGGCGCGCAGGCGGTAGGCTTTCTTGATTCTGTAAAATTGTTAAGCAGTAAGCATTAAGCAGTCTCTATGTCGACGTACTCAGTGTCTGTAGCTTGTCGTTCGACGCCTAGAAGCTCATAGTAGCTCGTCTTCACATCGGCATCAGACGCCCTGCCGGTGGTATTCTTGCTCTGGTTTGGACCCATTTTGCCTTCTTGCAAAGGGGTCTTCAGAATTTGTCTTACATGTATATGAATGCAAGGAATATATCGAATTTGTGTTATGAGTAATAGCTTGGTGTCGCCCTCGCAACACGATTGGCCGAAGAAAGCAAGTGTTTTATAGCGCCGTCGCCGTCTTCGCCTCGATCTGGCTGCGCCCGCACCCACGGCTTGACCTTTCACGAGTTTTCAAACCGGTCGCGTGCGCAATTCCTTTAAAAGGAACGTAACGCCCTCGTCATGTTTGAAAATGTTGCTTTTGACATGCTGTCGAGACATCATCCTCCATGAACACTTCGTGTCGCCACTCAGACTACCTTACAGACAATCTCCTAGAGGCCGCCTAGTCTCGAACGACATTTCTCTAGCTTCTTCACGTTACAGAACCATTGGATACCAGCTACTCGGGGTCATCAGAATAGCTGGAGTACAATAATGAGCGAGATATCCCAAATCAATCTTCTCGAAACGACTTTGCCACGCTGCACGGAAATCCAAGATGAAGTTTGCGCATGAGTATAAAGATTACCTCGAACACAGCGGCTTTCCTGCCGAATGGGTGAATTCTGCTCTCTCATATGGCCAGTTGAAGAAATGTATCAAGAAGGTGAAGCGAGAGCTTGCTTCTATTGGACTGGACCCTGCGACACTTCAGCTGCTTCTGGACTCGGATGAGAAGAGGCGAGCGTCACTTGCGAGGAAGGAAGATGCAAGTACAGATGAAGAGGAAGAGGAAAAGCCTTTGCGCTATGAGTTCAGGGACAGAACGAGTCGGAGAGGAACGATGGAAGAGGGCACTTCGACTCCACGACAAGCATATGTTCGACCTATGCTATTATTTCTCGTGGACGAACAAACTGGAGAGCCATTCGATGCACGATTAGCACCGGAGACCAAGAACTATATCCACGAGCTGGCGTTGAATGCCCGCTTAACAAATGTGCAAATCGGAGATACAGAACGCACCTCAAGACGATCATCAGATTCTGGAACACCAGACCAAGATGGATCAAGAAGACCCTCACGCGCCCACAGATTGATCGAAGTACCACTCACAACCGACACGGAATTCTTTGACCAACTTCAAAACGAACTGTCAAGCATCGCCAAACTCCAGAATTCTGAAAAGGAGAAGCTGCATTCCGACATCACCACAGTCGGCCAATCCCTAGCCAAGGCCACAGATCCCCGAGACAGCAAAGGAAGGCAAGATCTCGCACACTGGAGGAAACTATTTGAACTCTACGTCGATTCCCGCGTCTTCTTTGCCACAAACGAGCGAGACCATGGCCTTCAAAATTTCGCGTCCGCTCAAAAACGATATGTGCTCTTCGCCGAAAAAGCCCAAAAACTCGGTCTTCTTGCAAAATTCAAGAAAACTGAAAGTGCCACCGCCCTACAATCATTCCTAGCCATCAACACACGTCTCCTCCAAAACATTCGCTTCATAGAAATAAACCAAACAGCAATGACCAAAATCTTAAAAAGTAGGCACTCTCCCACAAACAAAATCCTCATCAAATAACAAACCTAAAATACCACAGAATTCGACAAACGAACATCCCTCTCCATAAAATCAACATTTCCCTCCCACCTCCCTCCCACGCTCCTAACATCCGACATAGCAAAATCCCTCTCAGCCCAAGTATCAACCGAAATCCTCTCCGTCGTTCCCTCACTAGACGACTATCTTTGCCCCATTTGTTCGGAACTGGCGTGGCGGCCTGTGAGATTGAGGTGTCAGCACATCTATTGTATCCGGTGCTTGATTAGGTTGCAGAGACAGGGGGAGGGGAGGTGTCCACTTTGTAGAGAGGATGGGGCGGTTATGATGGCTGATAGTCGTGAGTTTTACCCGTCTCTTCTTTTCTTTTTTTTCGGGCTTTTTGAGGGCGTTGCTAATCGTGGATAGGTTATATCGACCCGAATCTGATAGCTTTCCTGAAAAGATATTTCCCGGATGAGGTGAAGGCGAAGCAGAAACTCAATGAGCGCATGGCATTGGTGGATGAGTTTGGACAGGAGTATGTTGATGCGAAATGTAATGTCATGTAGGAGAGTTTTCTTTGCAATTTTCATCGTCGTGCTTGATTGCATTTGCCAGGATGAATATTGGGCGGCATCAAGGTGGCTTTTTGATACACATAGGTTGTTCGGCCTGCCAAATCGGCACGTTTGATGTTATGGCTTGTGGTAATTGATAATCTATACTTCATATATGCTTCTTCTCCTTTTCCCCTGTCTCTTTTAAGGATTCTGTTGTTTGTGGTGTTCGGCTGGAAAAAGCGTAAAAATGCGCCAGGGTCAGTTTCCAAGCTTGCAATTCATGCTCGCAGTCGTTTTCGTCACGAATTGTCGATTGACTGATGGTCTAATGTCGCTCTTGTTCTACATGGTGGATTATACATAAAAATACATCTCTAAAGGCTAAACCGATTCCGTTCATGGTCTACATGACATTAGCATCAACACAACTCCTTCAATTGGAGAAGAAAGTGACTTACCGACTCAACAACATCCCCAAAACCATCCCCTCCCTCCTCCCTTTCATCCACCTCTCCAACACATCCTTCAAATAATCCTCCTTCCTCCCCAAAATATCGATCCCCCTCTCCTCACACGCCAAAAGCACCTCCTCTTTATTAAGTCCCTTAACTCCACCATCCCTAACAAGCAACGCATCATCCTTCTCCAAATACTCTAGATGCTTCCTCACTCTATACTTCAAAATGCCCGACCCAGGCATAAAGCCCTTTGTAAAATCCCATAATCTAGAATGTAATCCCAAACTCCGCGAAATATGCATCAACTGTCCCTTCTCTAGATCCTCGATTGACCGTACGGTCTCGCCACCGTTTTTGCGCTGGAGTTTCATGTTGGGTATGTATCCGTCTAGTTCTCCCCTGAAAGATTTCCGTCTCGTTTCTTCCAATACGCGGCGCGTTTTTTCGACTTGTCGTGGTATGCGGCAGGTGTATGGGACAATCGGTGTGAAGAATATGACGATGAGGGGGAGCCATTCTCCTACTATTGCGAATAGTAATGCGAAGATTGGGACGCGGTTCATATCATGTTGTGACCTTCTCAAGAATTGTAACTCTGCTCTTGTGAGCACGTATTTCGCGAATACGTACTTTTGTGTTTTGGCGTCGGGCCCTGGAGGTAATTGCGGCGTTTGCGTGGAATTGAGTCGATGTTTCAATCCTTTTGCTGTTTTGTAATTGTACCAGATGTTTTTGATGCCCGTTTTGTAGAAGCCTAGGTAGACCTTTCCTGCTTGAAGTGCATAACTCAAAGTACCCTGATCCTTCCCTCGACTCGGTACATCGAGAGCCGCGGGGAGGGTGGTTGAGGACGCATTGACTCGATCGCCCTTCACGGCGACCTTGGAAGTAGTAGAGGAGAGGCGGGTTTGCTGGCGATCGGGTCTTCCAGCTTTCAGTGCCTGACTAGCTGTAGTTAGGCCCTTCTTGGGGATGGGACGATCGAGGGATTGGTGTTGCGCGTAGTTCTCGTTCAAGGTCTTGGTTTCTTGAATTGCAAAGGCAAATCTGGCAAATCTGCTTTGGAGGCGGGAGTGTTGGTAATTGTAGGTTTGGAGGGAGTAGGAGCATCTCGAGGCAGAGAGGAGGATCTGGGAGCGGATTGGGGGTGGAAGGAGGAAGGTTCTTAGGCCTTTGGCAGCTTCGGCGCTGCAGGATCTGAATATCATGGCATTGGTATATGAGATGCTGAAGGGAGGTGGAAGAATAATATTTCTGGGATGTAAGACAGTCGTGGCGTCATCGGTGGCTTGAAAGATCAGGGACCTTGATTCAAACTCCACAATCTCTTGCTCGTCAACATAAAAACCATTGAGAATTGATGCCTTTCTTATGCATGAGAAAAGGGGAGCTTCACTAATGATTTCTTCTTTATGGTACAGATGTGCTCGCGATATACTATTCTGGAAACTGACCTCCGATATATCTAGCATTCTCCAGGAACCAGCGTCGTCAATATTCCCAGACAATCCAGAATCGCAGCAGCTATTCATCGTGTGAGAGATTGTCGCGAGCCAAAAGAGTGTACCGATTCAGATGTCATAGAAATCCGACCCCAATTCTTGTCTCAAGAGAAGTACTATGAATGGCTATCCCAGCCTCACAAGGAACCAATAGCACAAATGAAAACTTCTCGAGCGCCTCCAACTACTCCATATACTTCTTCAGCTTCAACAACGCCTTTCCAGGAGCGCCAAAATTTTCTCCTGCCATCATATCACAATCTCTCACAACCTCCCTAGCCACACTGTCCAGCGCTTCATACTTCGCCTTCAACTCTTTAAGCTCATCATCCCCACCCATCGATGCCTGTCTAGACATACTCTTCTCGTACTGTTTTTTCTCGGTCTTGGATTGGCGAAGCAAGGTAGAGAGTTGGATATTCAGGTTTTGAACTTTCAATCTCTCCGCGGCTTTGTCGGCGGTGAGTTGCTGGATTTGTGCTTTTAAGGCCGAGACCTCTTCTTCATTGGGCTCAAGATTGGAGAGTCGTGTTTGGAGTTTCTTGATCTTGGATTGAGCATCGGAGAGTTTGGTTCCTAAGCCTTCATTCTCCTTCTCAAGGCTTTCGATTAGACCGTCTTTCTCCTTGATAGCCTGCTCCGCTTTGTCGGCTTTGGATGCCAATTGCTTGGTCCAGTTTGAGACAAGTGGAGCAATGTCCTTGTCAGGTGAATCTGGATCTTGAAGCATGTTGGCTAGTTTGTTTGCTATCTCTGATGAAGGACCTGTGATTGTGAAAGTTAGAGAATGGTAATTTAAACGGACACATTCAAGTTGACAGCATACCTTTGCTTCTCCCGGAAACTGTAAGTCTCTTGACACTCACGTCCCGCACCGATTGCCGCCTAGTCGACGTAGACTTCGGGCGTTGCTGTCGCTTCTTAGGCTCCAGTGTCCTCGGTTTCTTTCTCTTGGGCAGTGGTGACACTGATCCTGAGCTTGCAGGAATATCAGGAGTTGCTGGCGCTACAGGGTTTGGAGTTCTGCGCGGTTTCTTGTAGGACTCTTGCAGGTCCTCCAGGGTGTACGGACTAAGGTATCTAGTCGATTTCTTAGAGCGGTCTCCGATGGGTGCGTTGGAAATGACTCGACCTCGTAAGGAGCGTTTGATTCCTAGCAGAAAAGTCCGGTGGTCATTGAAGATTCGGTCTTTCTTTGAGGGTTTTGGTGTTGCAGATGACTTGTTCGGCAGAATGGTCCGCTCAACCGGGCTGAGCTCTTTTTTCAAGGCATCCAACACCCGCCTACTAGGGTTAGGTTGAGAGCCGGCTAGTTCTTCAGACGCTCGTGCTTCGACGGCTTCTTCTTCTTCGCCTTCTGAAGGTTCTGGAGCCTTGGCTGGTGTTTTCTTGCTCGTTGTTGCTGGTGGTGGAAGTGACTTAGGTTGCGTCAACGTGGGGGCGGAGTTTCGCCTTTGCTCGTCCTGGGAGGCGGTGTTGTTCTGTATTGGAAGTGAAGTTGCTTGAACTGCACGAGGCTTCACGGGTGGCTCAACTGGCTTTCGCGTGGGTAGAGTTGGCGGCGGAGGAGGCGTCTGTTCGTCGGAATCATACCCAAGAACTTGACGTCCTCGGTTTTTGTTCCTTACATGGGAATAGATTGAGAACATGGTTCTCGTGAAGTAGATAGCGTGGTGTCGTTGGTTGATGGAGAGTGGAGATCGGACTTCGAATGATCTGGTGATTGGCGAAGATGATTAAATATGCAGTGTTATTGACGAAGTGGTTCTGCTGCCTGTTTTAGGTCTGAGACAGATCGGTGCTCAGGTCCGAGGGTACGATGAAGTGCTATTAGATCTGAAAAGACTGGCAGCATGTATACCAGACGATGATGCTCTCATAAATCGAAAGTAACCCGGTAGACTCAGGCTTAGGAAGTGACCCGGCAATCCATCTCAATTGCTTGCCCGAGTTTGTTTGTATTAATAGCTGAACTTGTCATCGGGAGACATTAACAAACCGTCACTGGTCAAAGGTCGCGGCTGGTTGATGCTTGCTTGTTAAACTAGTGATCATTTTCACCCAACAGCCATACTCCCAGTTCGAACGTGTGCTCTCCCAGAGAGATGCTGTAGATTCTCCTAAAACCGCCAAGAATTTGGTTAGATGGTCAAATGAGAGGTTCTCAGATACAATCCCGTCAGTCATTTCTAGAATTGCAATCTCTCGTTCTGTTGTATACTGTGAATTTCCAGCTCTTATGCCAGCTAAGATTCCTAGATTTCTCTAGAGAGAACCATAACAACTTATAAATTCAAATCCAATCGAGCCGATCTTCCGTTTTGGTAAGCACTGTAGAAAAGTTTCCCGGAGTCTGAGTTTTATTCTGTAGCAAGAAATCTGGTTCCTTCACACCGAACATGGCGATGTAGGAGTACGATCTGGGGGATCTCTCCTGCGAGTACAATTCCAGGGGAAGAGATATTCCACCGCAATTTCAAACAAAACAAATCAATGACTGAGCTAGTCAAGTGTGAGATTAATCTTGGGTTTTCCTCGTTCTCATTGTTATTGTTAGATGATGTAGAGAGAAGTAGCAACAAAGTAGGTCTGGTCATCTCAATCTGTTCGTCCAATTTCTCGATATCTTGCGGCTCCTGGATTCGATGAAGGTACTTCGGAACATGCAAGGATTTGAGGGAGAGAAGAGAAAACGGTCGAAACGCGTGAGATGCTCTTGTTGTTGCTTCTAGTCTAAAGAGGAGTAGAGGTCGTCGGAACAAATCATCCGCCACTCGAAATAGCGCTACGATCTGCTACGGTCTTTACCCGATCCGATAACACCTCATCTAGCCCTGTCTCTTACTCCACTTCCACCCTCCAAGCACGCAATACGTTGATCACATCACGATCTGATAGGATCGCGTTATTCGCAGAGTCCTCGTCATAATCTAATTTACGCGGAGTAAAAAGGTACGAAAAATCCTCTCCTCCAAAAGTCTTAAACCCACAACCTTTTGCTATTACTACTAATACATAATGGTTCCAGGGATTATAAACGAACTTGCACCCCGCAATATCTTTCCAGATGGTATACGTACCTCTGGCCAACATCCCCCTCTCTACGATGCGTTGAAACCATACTCCGAATTCCCCAAGGAGATTTCAGGCCCAACAGTCTGGAAGAAGGAAGACTACGTCAACAAACCAGAACAATGGGTCCATCGCTTCACAGCCTCGGAGATCCAAGAATTGAGCGATGCAGCAGATCAATTCATTGAGCATGGAATACCTCTAACCGGAATCTCGAAGGCAAACCACCTCTTCCCCCAACAGCCATGCAGAAACTCTAACGGTAAACTAGGCAAACTTCCCCCTTCAAACCCTCTCAAAGGTCCTCACCGAACTCCGTGAAGATCTCCTAAACGGAAAAGGCTTTATCCTCTTCAAAGACTTCCCAGCCTCATCATGGGAGCCTCTCAAAAACAGCGTCGCATATATGGGTCTAGGAACCTACCTAGGTTACTTCGTATCTCAGAATGGACGCGGGCACGTCCTCGGCCACGTCAAAGATGTAGGTGACGACGCAACCCAGATCGACAAAGTGCGAATCTACCGCACAACCGCCCGACAATTCTTCCACGCCGACGACTCCGATATCGTAGGCCTACTGTGCTTGCATCGCGCGGAGGAAGGTGGAGAGAGCGATTTGGTCAGTGTACACAGTGTATGGAACCAATTGCAGAGAGAACATCCAGATGTTGCCAAAACCCTCACAGAACCAATTTGGTACTTCGACCGTAAGGGGGAGACTTCCAAGGGACAGGAAGAGTGGATCAAGACCAGTATTTTCTACATTGAGAACGGTGGTCAAAATCGCGTATACTGCAAATGGGATCCTTACTACGTTAAATCTTTGACTCGATTCTCGGACAAAGGTGTTATTCCGGCACTGAGCAAGGAGCAATGGCATGCTTTGGAGACGTTGGAGAAAGTTTGCAATGATTTGGCTTTGCATATGATCTTGGAGGTGGGCGATATTCAATTTCTGAGCAATGCGCATATTTTGCATGCCAGGACTGCTTATAAAGGTATGTTAGCATGGCTAGAATTAAGGAAGAGAGAACTACTAACAGATCTAGACCACTCTCCACCAACACCAAGACGACATCTCTTGAGACTTTGGCTCAGCACGCCAGAAGATGAAGGTGGATGGGCATTGCCAATGCCAGATAGCAAGGAGAAGAAACGTGGGGGTATTCAAGTTAACGACACTCCACCAAGGGCAACTTTGGATGCCGAGTAGCCTTTAAAATAAGGGAGGCGAAAGAAAAAAATCCAAGAGTTGAAGGCAGCTGATGCCAGCATCACATCCATCGTACATAGCTGCGAAACATACTGTTGCCTGTGTCAAGAGAATTTCGGCATTTCCATGTACCAAGCGTGGAGAATGAATCCCCAGTGCTTGGCAATCCGGACCCTTCAGTGTTATAGAAGAGAAGTCGAATCCGCTGTTCGGAGTTAGTAGTTCAAAAAGTTCTGGAGGTCAGTTTTGCAGCAGTTCGAAATAGTATCGGCCAAAGTATATTTGTAAACATTACTTGCGCCTATTCAGTAACCTGGGATATTGACTGTCATTCCCTCTTGGGCCAGCTTGGATAATGCTTTGCCAGTTTCTTCGCACCCCTAATCCCCATTCCACCAAACGCCGTAACGTGAAAGCCAATTTTTCGCCAGGTACTGATGGATCCGCCGCGTTCTTCGGTTGGTAGAATGATTGGTCGCGTTTTCGTGGTCGTTCGTCTGCTCACCTAGCTATTTGATAGAGTTCAAGATCCAGTGTTCCGGTATTTTCAACATTGTGTGCGCGCTTAGAAACCCCTTCCTCCACCACGACCACGTCCTCCGCCTCTTGGACCACCGCGCCCACGTCCACCACCTCTGCCTCCACGTGGTCCACCTCGTCCACCACGGTCGGTACTGCCTGCAACTTCCTTTCTGGCCTTGTTCTTTGGCTTTGGTGTGTCGTCGATGAGGAGGGTGTCTAATGGTAGGGAGTCTGGGAGAATGTAGTATCTAATCGTCGAACCACGAACGTTGATCGTATCGAGACTGATTGGTTCGCGTCCCTTCGCGGTCATCTTGACAGTCCGGAGCGCTGTGTTCATTTGCGGCGAGACTGAGGCAATTGTGCCGTTGATGATGGTGCCTAGTAGCGATGTTAGTGTTTCTGTCGCATTGTCCAGGTCTGGCAACCCAGCGAGCAGCGCATGATGGGACAGGTATCGTACCATTTTTGAGTTCAATTGTGACGGTTTCGTTCGCACATTTCGTGAGAAACCTACATTACCATAGCCGTCAGCCAGTGTCCGTCGTTGCGACGAGCCTTGAGAGGGAGAGCTCAGCATGGGCTTTCGCGACGTTTGGAGGGATAAGAGCTTACCTGACGAGCTTCATTTCGGTGAAATATGTCGAGGGAAGTGGGGAAGACGAGTTTTAGGTTGAGTATCTTGGAGTTGGTCGTGTGTAGTGCTGTTTTGTTGTCGGAGGCTCAATTTTCGAGGTTCAGTTCACAGCTTCAGCAGTTTGGTGAGGGGCCTCAGGCGCCTTTGGTGCCTGAAATTCTACTTTCGAGCCAGAGAGATTCCATCCAGCATCAAAACATCAATGATTTGTCAATCCGATTGGGTTTTATCTAACTTCTCAGCTGTGAAAACTCTTATAGAGTCTTCAAGCTTGACCTCATTTCATGTTCCTCAAAACAGTAACCTGTACAATCACAATCAAGAAAGGATAACACGGGGCACATTTGGTGTTCGTTGTTCAATCCACAGATTTCATTACAGTTTTAACTATCGTAAATGGGTATCATTGTAAGGAGCTCCATCCACATCTAGTTGGAGACCTTGTCTGGGACCTTCTTTCCGGTTGCCTTCTCGAACAAGCCACGAGCACCATCAGTCTATCAATCGGTTAGCCTCATCATAGCTGACAAAGGAAACTTTGTAATTCACAATCTTCTCGTTCATGTTGCGATCTGACTTCATGCCGAATTTCTTCTCACCAGCATCGAGAGCTATCCGCATGAATTAGTTTGGACATCATCGCTTCGTTAACAAGTGGCCTACCTTTGTCAACGTAGTCCTCCTTCTGGCCGGCAGCGCCGGCGTTGGTGTTGGATGCTCCTCCGAGGTTGTTCATATTGGCTGATTTGGGTTGGGTGAGGTGGTATTTGTGTGAAGAGATGGTATTTGATGGATTGGATGTCCGAATATGCAAAGGCAGAAAGGTTTCTTATATGCACAAGGCTATCCACAAGCATCAGGGTCCAAAGCTTGCTTGTTGGTACGGAAGTGTTTCCTCGAAGATTTGCCAAGAGCAATGACGTATAGGCACGTCACTTCAGCTTCATCGATCCAGTCTGGACCTGCACACGACGCACGATCAACGAATAAGCGGACCTTTTAACTCGATTGTTTGCGATTGCACATGCGGATGTGGCTTGAAAGTTGGTTGTCGTGCTGGGATGCTTATCATTGCGTTGTTTCGGTGCGATCTTACCCGGGCAGAAGGCTGAGGCTGGAGCGAAGGCGACCATATGCGGAGTTCCCGACTTTATGCAATGAAATTTTGAAGTCTAAATTACAGGACTTCGACGGCATTCACGGCGTAATATGGCAGGGTCTCCTTCAGCTTCCATCACTTCGACTAATTCTTAGAGTAGTTCTTGATTTAGCTAGGCCTTTATAAGTATTCGAAACTAAACTGATGGATTCGTATCTTCGTTTCAGGACTACATATTGATGGCTAACATCACGGCACCCAAACTTTACTTCAAGCAGTTATGCCCGATCGTCAATTTCTCACCATCCAACCTGTATGAAGTCAGTGGAGCGACGTACGTGGGGAAACGACAGACGTTACGCGTCAATTGCATCATGAAGACCTGTCTAAGCTGGTATCTAAAACTGAAATATGAGAAAAGGAAACCTACAAAGCAGCCTTCCTGTTCAAAATCCATGTATCTTTCTCTACATCATGATGCACTTTCCCTTCCCCAGCCAACTTCTCCAAAATTTGCATAACACCTCTAGCAGCCGGAAGATGGAGGTTCTCAGGGATGTCCTGATAAATAATCTTTACCAGCTCTATCACTGTTAGACCTGTTCCCTCATCACTACGTCCTAGCACTTCAATAACTTCCTTCTCCCTCATAGCACGATGATTGATGTACTCCCGAATCTTGGCTTTGCAGTCTTCTATTGGAGCGCCGTGGCCTGGATACCCCTTCCCCCCTACTTGCAGAAACATCTTTTCTAGGCTGTCGATGTAGGTGGGTAGATCTTCGAATACGGCTGTCCCGTGACCGAGAACATTATCACCGGTGAACATGGCGTCTTCCTCCTCGAGAACCAAGGCCATATGATCTTGTGTATGGCCTGGAGAGTGGAACGCTCTCAACGTTGCACCCTGGACCTTGAACTTCTGACCATCGGTGATGTTGGTTTGACCTGTTCCGGGTGTGTTCTTGTAGACCGTTGGAGCTGGGGAGAAATTAAGGACGTCTTTCACACCACCGACATGATCAGGGTGCCAGTGAGTTAGAATCACTGCTTCTAGCGTAGCGTTTTCTGAAGAGAGAGTTTCTTTCAGTTTGGAGACCCAGGCTGGTTTCCCTTCGCCTGTATCGATTAAGATGCGCTTAGGTCCGGATCCGACGAGGTAGGTATTCGTGCCTTGAATACTTAGAACTTATTGAAATCTTCTGAAATAGCAAAAAATCTACCTTGTAATGTGAACTATTCCAATGTCAGTAAATATAGAATGAGTTACTGAAAAGAGGAGGCACCATACCTTGCCCGGATTCCCACCTAAAACACGAATCACCCTTGGACTCAGCTTCTCAACAGCAGGCAATTCGACCCGTGGCACCGACATGGTAAGAAAAGATCGACGAGACAGGACCTTAGAGGTTTTGGTAGATAAGATCCTGTTCATGTCTCCATCGTTGTTCTTGTACTCCCTGCGAGGATGACAATTCACCTCGGCTCTCCGAAATGATGCAAGACGCCGTTTTAAACCTTCTTCAACCACTAGCGCCCGTAATTTATCCCTAGCAAAGACTCACCACCAAATTCTTGAGCATTAACAAGAATATCAAACCCATCAAAATGTCAGATTCGGACTCGGAACCGTAAGTTCTCACTCTTCAATAGAGTCATCGATTCTAACTAGACTAAAGAGAGCTCTCCTCAGCAGCCCTAGACGCCTTAAAACAATTCTACACCGAAAAAGAAACCCGTCAAAAAGCCTTCGAAGATCTCAAAGCCGTCGCCGAAGATGACTTCGATTCGGAAAAGAAACTGAAATACCCACTCTCCATGGAAGCATTCACCGAAGATTGGAACGCATCGCAATTCTGGTATACAGACGCCACCGCGACACTGCTTGCCAAACAACTCCTTGAAAATTGCACTGCAGAGACGAGGATTTGTGTTTTGAGCGCACCGAGCGTGTTTCTCCAGCTCAAGAATTTGCTGAATGGGGATGAGTGGAAGGGAGAAAAGCCGGCGCAGATTACTTTGTTGGAGTTTGATACGAGATTTGGCGTCTTTTCTGAGTTCCAGGTTTATGATTTCAAGTTTCCTACCAAGTTGCCTGCGGAAATGAAGGGGACATTCGATACGATTATTATTGATCCGCCCTTTCTGAGTGAGGATTGTCAAACGAAGACGGCTCTGACGGTGCGGTGGCTTGCGAAGTCTTGGGAATCTGCGAATGAAGAGAAGGGACTGAGACTGATTGCTTGCACGGGAGAGAGAATGGAGGTCTTGATTCATAAGTTATATGCCAAAGTGGGGGCGAAGACGACGGACTTTGTTGTTGAACATGCGAAGGGGTTGAGCAATGAGTTTAGGTGTTATGCTAACTTTGAGAACGGGGAGTGGAAGTTGTTGGATGGGACCCAGGGTTCTGAATAGATATCACGAGGTTATCATGGAGACAGGTTGGAATGACAACAAGAGCAAAGTGGACAGAGAAGTTACATTGAATTTCTGAGAATTTCGACACTGAGAAGAGGTATCACGAAGCAATAAGGATGATTGATGAGAATTAAAAGCAGCAATATACCCAAGACTTGAACGTACGTAGATTCTCTATTTTCACTACCTTCGAGATGCAGTGTTGGAGCAGACGCATGAATCTATAGCCTGGACTCGACAGCACATCGAGTGACATCGTCAAGAAATGTGGACGATGTGTTATAGGATAGGACAAAGATTCAGCACTAAGTAACGTGACACAGGTGATCAAGATGAGTATGTCTATCAACCCTAGTAAGATTGCATCTATTGTTCGGCTTACCTTGGGATTCTAGAAACGTCTATGCTAACATCCCCCTGGGCTCACTTTCAGCTATTTACTAAAATTAGGTCATAGTGTTGAGCAATTCCAGCGACGTAACCCATCGGTTACGCATAGCATTCGCAGCGAGATACAGTAAAGTATGCAACACGCCCAGAGATCTACGGTAGGGCACTCGTGGAATAAAAACACAGTTCGGCTGTGTTCTAAACCCCATTACCAACACGGTAGTGGGTTTAGTTTTTGTCTTTTGGGGTTGTTCGATCCTGTCTTGGTGTTCAGGTTTTTTTGTGGCTATTATCAAGCCATGGCAATCCCTATCAGCTCACAGCACGCAACAAACACGGGATTTGATCTACCACTCAGTGAGATGATAAGCGTGGCTTGCCATGACAGTGCCATTTGCGATTCAATATTCCATCTCTTTTACCTTTGCCATCCATTCCTTTTTGGGTGTTATGGCTAGGAGCCAAGGTAAATGTGGCTAGGAGCTATGAAGGTGTTCTAGCACCCCATGTTTGAACTGGTAGAATAATACATCTAAAGATTCCGAAAAGCATAATTTATCCAGTTCATGTCTCTGGAGGTTTTAGGTGTTGTCTTTTCGATATCACAATACCGTCTCACATAGACATGTTCAATGATAGAACACTAGAATACTCGAAGGCACCCGCTAAAGTCAAGTCAAGGCTGAAATAATGACCCGGAAACTATGACCCTTGGATATCAATGCTTTCGTTCTGGCCCTTCCACTACTCTCCCAGCAACTCAGATCAAAGGTCACCCAGAAGCGGTCATACTCTTCTGTCATAAACATCAATTGATTACCCAGACAACGGTAAACAAGTATCATAAGAGCCTACGAAATCGGAGTACAAGAGCAGACTCTCTACGCCCGCTCTGATTAAAGTCAAGAGAGGTACACGCAATATCAATGCCACCACACAGGAGACCACGTCTAATACCCTTAGAACCCGAAGCACGGAAGAGGTTGCAAGAAGTAACATCAGCAACAGCCAAGGCAATTCAAATGCGGAACCAGAGACGCGCAGACCTTGCCAAAGAAGCCAAAATTCATCGAAATACAATCTTCGCCGAACAAGAAGAAGAACGTAAACACCGCGCTGGTGAAGAACTCTCTCGCCGGCGAAATTTGAGTCACCAACAACACCTCTCACCACTCAATCCGAATCGTCAACAGATGCATTCCACAACCCAACTCCCATCGAATCTTGACGGTGCTACCTGGCCCCATCAGAACATGACCGAAGAATTTTCAAACGCGGGCACCTCATCATCACAAGAGGGAAACTCAAGCTCCCTCTTCATCCCAATGGCTTCAACTTCCAATTCTCTGCCTCAAATCGCACCAATAGCCCCAATGCAACCATCCCCCCGCGTCACAAACCGCCATCTCAACACTCCTCATGGAGATACTTCCCAATCACCCCCAAAGATACAAACATGTATTCCGACCCGCGAACAATCAATCACACAATCCCGCGCCCACGAAGCCCAAATGTCTCAATCCCTCAAGCGAAAGCGCGATTCCACCGACATCTCAAACATAATCCGCACCCTCGAACGCGTCGATCAACAACACAACCTCGACCTCGCAGAAAAAGAAAGCCAAATCATGCGTCTCAAACTCCAACTCTCTGACATGCAAAATGTGGATTTGGGAAATGAGCAACCCTCCGGTGAGACAATGGCACAACAAGCCGCATCTATGAGATCTGAAATCTCTGGTCTGAAGAAGGCGAAGATGGAGGCTGAGTATAAGATTGCGGAGTTGTGTGATCAGTTACAGGCTAAAGAGGATGAGGCGAATGCATTTGACGATTGGACGCAGGAAAAGGCAGAGTTGAAGCAGAAGGACTTGAATATGCAAGAGCAGCTTCATTCCGCCCAAACACAAGTCCATCGCTTCATGGATGCCTTCGAGCGCGAGGCCGAGCTGCGTAAAGAGGTCAAGGGAAAACTTGATACGCAAGAGAAATTTAATGCAAAGTTATCCAAGGATTTGAAGAAGAAGAATGAGGAATTGAGGGCGGAGATGGGGAGTGGTAGTAGGGAGAAGTATGCTCGGTTGTCTGGGGCTGTCAAGGGACTGTTTGCTCATAAGCAGATGGATGCGATGAGTGGTGAGGCTTTTGGGGATGTGGGAAAGGCTTTGAAGCGTGTAAAGGATTTGGTCAAAGAAGACGAGCAGGCGAATGGTGATGGGAATGGAAAGTAAGGTGGTTGAGGTTGAGATAGTGAGTTGCCAGGTAGAGGGTTGTGGAATCTTGAACTAATTACTGTGACAGGTGCTAGGGAACTTCATATGTCTAAATGGGTTTGAGTACTGTAATTCATTGAGAGAGGTTGAAGGATCCTGGCAGGATGGGTTGGAAGTTTTTGCGGAGCTGGGATTTTCGGCTGTTTTGTTTAAAATAGGACGATGTATCTGTTTCTGTGAGGAAAGAAATCCCGAGGTCAACTTGTTTTATTTGTAGGCGTTTTGTGTGGATAGTGAAGGGGTTCAAAAATAGTGACTTTTTTCGTTGTATTAAAATTTCCTGACATTAACATTTGTGAAAGGAAAATTGCTTGGGAGTTTTGAGTGTGTCAAAATAAAAATCAAGCTATTGCTGCTTCTCTTATTTCGACGTACGTCCCATGTATGAAAAACCAATGCTGTAATTACTACCGGAGATATTAGTAGACTTGAACAATAATCTAATCATCACTACTCTTGGTAAAGCGATCCACTTTGTAGATATCTTTAATCTACAATATAAAACTCCTAGAGATATCATTATACTCATATAATTATTGAATAATAACTGCTTAGATTTATTAATCCAAGTCCTACATGTCTTGGGCCCACGATAGGGAACGTATTAGAGGTATTAGTATACTCAAATAAGAATCAAACAATTACTCCTCTTTACAAATTGTTTCATGTTATTCATATCTAAAACTATAATGCAAACTTGACCTGAAGAATAAAGAAATTAATATTGTAGTAGAACGATTGCGGCTCTTCATAAATTGTTCTACGTATTGCACATTTTCGATCATGGGCTGAGCACCGGCGGACTGATATCAAACTGTCTAATAATTTATGAAGTAAATACTGCTCATCATAAGTCAATCCATGCCTAGTCCATCACAAACCGTAATTTAAATAGTACTAGAATAGCAAGATATTCTCACTTTGCATTCAATCAATCATTCCCTTTCCCGAATCGCTCAATGCCTAGCATATCTTCAATTACAATCTGGACGCTATAGAAACCGTAGCAATTCGCTAGCTACCTAGTCATGTCCAATCGGCTTGCCATATTTCTATGATTCAAAAGTAAGTAATTGTGCAGTTGTAGTGATGCAGGAAGAACTTACAGCCCAGACAACAGGAGCCGATGCCGCAATGATTGGGGCAGCTGGACCAGCTCTTGGATCATCACCAACAAAGTTTCCTGGGAAACCAATTTCGAAGTTCTGGACGCTCTCAAGGTACTCAATCTGTTTATCGGTCAAGTGGATGGAAAGAGCCTCGATGTTGGACTTCAAATGCTCAATCTTACGTCCGCCGATGATTGGGAAGACGTTGGGAGTTTTCTGGTTTTTGTTAGTATTTATCCATTCAAATTGTTTTCGGCAATGCAAGAGGATCACCAACCTGCATGACATAGGCCAAAGCAATGGACTGGAGAGACTCAATACCATGCTCATCAGCCACCTTCTCCAAAGCCTCAGAAACCTTCGCTTCCTGATCAGTCTGCTCACCACCTATCATAGTTCGGATACCCTCGCCAGCCTTCTTCCTCTCTTCAAGTTGCTTCTTGCTCTGGAAGCGTCCGCCTCCTAGGACGTCCCATGGGCAGAGAGCCATGCCGAAGTGACGCGCCATTGGAATGATGTCGCGCTCAAAGTCACGCATCATGATGTTCCAGCGTCCCTGGTAAACAGAGAAGGGGGTCTTTCCGTGCGATACAGCGTAGGTATTCGCAGCAGACACGATCCAAGCTGGCGTATCTGAGATACCAAGGTAAAGAACCTTGCCCTGTTCTACCAGCATGTGAAGGGAGTCCATGACTTCAGGAATGGAAGTAGACCAATCCCACCAATGGAGGTAGAGAAGGTCGATATAGTCGGTATCCAATTTGGCAAGTGAAGCTTTGACGGAGTGGAATAGCGACTTTCGAGAATTACCAGTGAAGTTGGCGGATTTTTGTTTGCTGATTTCGTAGGAGCGGTAATTTGTGGTGAATTTGGTGGCGATGAAGAGGTTGTCTCGAATTTTGCGTGCTTTCATCCATTCGCCAATCCATTTCTCGGATTCCTGTTGTATCGTGAGCCCTCAATTTCATTTCAATGAAGGTCGAGCAAGAAAATCAAATTTGCTCGAAAGGCAACAAACCTCATTCTGATAGTTATTTGCTGTGTCGATGAAATTGCCACCGGCATCATAGAATGCATCGAGCAACTTGAAAGAAGCCTCCTTGTCCATGGAACCCATGAACTCCTTCCAGGCCTCACCAATGCTCATGGCACCGAGACATAGCGGGGAGACACGGGCACCAGAAGTGCTAGAAAGAATTCTGTAACGACCAAGCTCAGTTGGTGGCTCAGGAGCGGGAGCAAATATATCAGTCATTGTAAAGGTTGAGTTGTTTGATCAATTGAAGAGCGCGAAGAAGAGGTAGAGAGTCAAATGTGATTGTAAATATGTTTGTAACTTCTTCTGCAGCGCAGCATGCGTCTACTTATACCTACATCATCACCGCTACCGCTACCTATCGTGAAGGGTGGCTCTGTGATTCGGTCGTGACGTCGACGTGTAGTAGCTTCGTTAGTGTCTGCTTAAACTCCTCCGCCGATATCTTCAACCGACACAGGGCTGTCCTTCCGTGGAGCCATGCGATTAGCAATTTAGGCTACTTTTACAAGGACCGGACGAAATCGTTGTTCAGTGGTGATTTGATCGAGGTTCGGGGTTTACGGTCGGAATTTGTGGAATGGACCGTGTGGTGGCTAAGACCCCTGAAAGAGACGCCGAAAGGCATCGGCATGACCCGAACGACTTCGGATTTCAATTTTTATCGTCTTAAAGATATGGTCGAATATCATCGGATATCACAGTGAACGGGATTTGGGTTCCACCGATGTCATTATGGGCGCCTCAGCACTATTCTGTTGAGGATTGAGTTGATACTAAGGCTGCAATTGAGTATCATGTTTCATTCGTAAAGAGTACCACTGTCCTGGTATTATACAGCGAAAGAGTCGAATTCCTAGTCCTTTTTCACACTCCAGACATCACCCTGGCTGACAACTTTTCCTTCCACCTCCATCCCCTCGAGTAAGCCCCTCACCTCCTCAGCACCAAATGCAAATCCACCAGGAACAACAATCTTCAACATCATGTCAATCCTTGCAACGGGCATATTTCCACCATTCGTTAGCATACCCAAAATGAAATTCTTATAAAGTTCCGAGTTCTCTTCCAAAATGTCCGCTTGCGACTTTACTGCCGAAACACCAGCCGCCCCAGAGGCGGCATTGAGCAGGGCTACTTGTTGTGCTGCCTGTGCGGCGGCCTCTGCGGATGTGGCGTCTCCAGTGCTCGTTGCGGTAGGCAATGTGTTGATGACAGTGTATGTATCCGGAGAGGTCTCTTGAATGACTTGTTTGCTGAGCCAGAATACAAGCGCGTTTCGAACGAGAGTTTCCTCCATTTCCAATTCCGTGCATAGTTGCTCAACTGACTTCGGCACCCCTTCAGATTCTTCATCCTGGCCGAAAGCATAGATAACACTGGCAGTCCATGTCGGGACAACTTCTTCGATCTTGCGATCAGGAAACTCAAGCTCCACAGTCACACGGCCAAGCGCTGGCAGCCAGTCCAGTTTTCGCATGTCTTTAATCGACTCGAAGACCTTCTCGTACTGCTCCTGTAGTGCTTTGATCGGGGCTGGAACTACGAAAGCATCATCTCGTAAGCTTGGCCAGAAAAAGCGAGAAAGGATTTGCGTGTTGAGTTTCATGCCTCGACGCATTGTTTCTTCCTCCACATATGCAGCGTCTCGGTGGATGGTTTTGTTCATTGCTTTTGATGTTTGGACATCACGTAGCATGACCTCACAAGCCTGGAGCTTGTCATCTCCTAGACGATGTTTGAAGAGCTCGAGAAGCCGCTCCTCCTTCTCGAAATGCGATTCCTCCTCGTTGCGTAGTAGGTGATCACCAAGAATGGTCTTCAATTCGTTGGTAAATTCTTCCTTGTCATATAAACTCAGCAAAGCAGTCGTAACATCTTGCGTTTTGGAAGCTTTGTACTCAGGACCAGCATCAATCGGATCGGGCGTCCAGGACATATTATCCCAATCCATGTCGTAGTCATGCTCGTCAAGGTCAGTAATGGGCTTGTTCATTTCTTTAGCTATTTCGATGGATATTTCACCACCAGGGTCAATCTGGTTTCCTGCATTGTCTTCCACGTCGAAGAGAAGACTCGATACGATGATGCGAGCCGTGTCTTCACGATCACGCAAGTAGCGTCTGATTGGCCGAGCGACACGATCGAGAAGTACACCTTTCGAATCCAGCTCGTTGAAGGCACGGATTATAGAGATGTAGATGTTCAGAATGTGTGTAGTTGTCGCTCCTGCATGGAGAAGCCGGCGGGCGACTTGTGCAGAGAAGTTGTTCGTAAGATAGAGCCGGGCTTCAGGGGTGGTGATATACTCTTTGATATCCAGAACTGCTCCGAGAGACACATCCCACTGCACGATGTAATCGAACAAATTCTCAATCCGAGCGCGACCAAGTCGCGCGATCGCCATTTGCAGATATTGTGGCACATCTGAGTCTGTAAGATTGGCAGGCTCAGGTGGCGTACCGCCCAAGCAAGCAACGACACTTCTGCAAAACGGTGAGAAGCCATGATTGATCCAGCGTCGTAACTTGTGGGTCACCGAAGACTGACGATCCCAGTCAACTTTCATCCAGTGGCTGACAATAAAATCGCCCATCAGCTTGTCCATCGCATGTGCAAAAGCCCGCTGAGCGAGACTGCCTCCTAGGCCGACTTCTTGTAGCGCTTTCAGAAGACCCATGAGCTCTTTTTCGGTCACCGTCAATCGTCCAAGTCGTTGAGATGAAGGGGATAGCGAGCCCGGTTGTTCTGGTTCCATGTGCAGCTGGAACATTTTGCATGCCGAACTGAACATGACATGGCTCATCGTGCTGGTTACTCTATCGATAGGTAGTGCGTGAACATATAACGCATGCAATTTTCGTTGGAATTTGGACAATATCCGTTCCATTTGATTCGTGGTCTGTTGTCTGCCAAATCCATCTTGGGCGACATGAAGCTTTTTCTCTAGTAAGACTGGGAGTATGCATTGTGCCAGAAAGAAGCAGTACACGGATTGAAGAACAGCCAGCCGTTGGGCAGTCTCCTTAAGAGCGTCAAACGCGCGGCTGCACAGTATTTCCTTGTCCGTTAAGCTGCTGTTCAGAATCTAATTATGGTGACTGCCATACCTGTGACCAAGCTTCTTGCATTGCAGGAGATATCTGCTCAAGGAAATGACCTCTAGCCTCCAGAGTATACCACTCGATCTGTCTCGATCAGCTTTTGATTGCTGATATGCAAGGTTGATTGTGTTCAAGATTGCTCACCAAGTTCCAATCCGCATCGGTCTCACCCTGGGGGCCATTTCCAGAAAGCAGGAACTCGATGGCCTCGTCAGCTTCTCTCGATTTTGTTCTCTGTGGTTTTCCATGCTTGAAGGCTGTCTTCAGCTCATCTCCGGTAAGATTGGTTAAGCTGAGAAATCTAGTAGCAGTGCTCCAGGCTATATTTCGCTTAACGTGTAGCTGTGCGGCAGACAACGATTGGGAGTGCCTGTGGCTGTTTGGGCTGGTAAGAGCACCAAAACTTGAACCCGCGCCGGTGAAGCCCAGATCAGGAGTGGCTACGGGAGTTGGTGTAGTGTGATCGAGAGCTGCTGCGGCCGGGAATACCGACGAGAATATGGCATTATCCATCAGCATGGCCATCGCAAATCACCAGCAGTCCACATCTGGACGTGTGTAGTTGTTTGCCAGGTTGTTCCGTCGCGACTTGATTCATTTGGATTCGTAAAACTGGAAGCAAACAAAGGGTTGGGTCACATGACACCAATCAAACACGAAAGAAAGCCAGACGGATTCAATGGACGGGAATGTAGAAACGGACGTTCATAAATCTCAATCGTGTCTCCATAGAGATTGCTGAGTGACTCGACTGAATTTCTATTCGCCAGACTGTTTCAGCAGGCAAGTCTCTTGATTGGGCCGAAGTTGTCTCGATGCCAAACCTCCTACCCAACCTCCCGTCCGCATTGAACATTCCAACTCCGCTGTCCAACAACGTCGAAAAGAGTCGCACCTAAGCCCACAGATATCGCCCTCTTGCATCGAGTCCAGACTGCGCAGACTTTGTCCTCTGCCTGGGATTCTTTGCTGAACGAAGGGCTTTTACATGGCCCTCCGTCCCTAGCAACGGCGTAGCCATG
This sequence comes from Venturiaceae sp. KMAF11, assembly GCA_023078705.1. Classification (NCBI taxonomy): domain Eukaryota; kingdom Fungi; phylum Ascomycota; class Dothideomycetes; order Venturiales; family Venturiaceae; species Venturiaceae sp. KMAF11. Next base: position 835,208 of record JALGOQ010000015.1, read on the forward strand.
GATCAAACCCACGATGCTGTCCAGGGCGAAGACGTCTCTCACCAAGATGTCGTAGACCAACTTGAACACTCCTCACCTCAATCCTTCTTGCGCCAGTCTCCCTCCGCCACCCACAACATGGACGCTCTTCAATCATCATCGTTGCTCTCACCAAACCAGCGGACTTGCCCGACTCTGTCCGAGAAGGCCGCACTCCTACGATCGCTCAAGGGAAAGGAGAAGGAATGGATTGCTGTGGCTGAAAAGAAGAGACCTTTGCAGCTTCTAGATATGCCCGTCGACATTCTCAAGGAGATCATTGAAAAGGTAAGGCCAGCCCCGAATTACCCATCATCTTCTGAAACTTACTTCTCACAGTTACCACATACCAACGATCTCACCTCACTGTCGTTATGTCACTCCATATTCCATGCGCTGACTATCCCACACATTTACTCTCGTTTCGACATTGTGTGGCCCGACGACACTTCAACTTCGGTGCAGAGAACTGGTGTGGATGCTTTGACCTACGGACTCGCGACATTGGTTATGGCTGAGGAGAATTTCGGGGAGGCTCCATGGCAGCGCGATCATTCAACTCACACGTATCTAGAGACAGATCTAGACCCCTATAGAGTCGCGCGCCGAAGGAGAGGAAACTACTATGCTCGGTACACGAAGAAATTCTCCCTCGGAAATGGGCCCCGGGACTGGGTTCAAGAGTATCTCATATCGAAAGAGGGTGGCAAGATGCTCGGTACTTTGGTTGCTCTAGCTATCAGCCGCATGCGCATCCTCGAAACCTTCATTTGGGACATGCCTACTGGTGTGCTGAGAGACGTTTGGCTTGCTCTTTCATCCCTCGCTGGAAGAGGCGATGGACAGGAATGTCGTCTCGATCGAGTCTGGATACGATGGCACGACAATGCGCAATTGGACAATCCCGATGGCAATCTCGGACCTGTTCCGCCACCTCCAATCAACAATATTCCTCCCCCCGCAGTGAGTAGCGTCCCTACTATGGCTGCCATCAATATGGGCGCCCAGCAGTCTATGTCCGGCTTGCAAGCCATCGACCGCGTAGAACATCCCACTTTCTCTGTCTTGCCGGCATTGAAAAGTCTCAGCGTTCTCGACATTGACGAACTTCCATATCTTGACGAGATGAGCATACTCATTGCACGGTCACAACACAAGCTCAGAGAACTACGAATCGGCATTGCACGACAAGCAGAGCGAAGAGACTGGAATTTGGTCTGGGACGGTGATACCTTACAGCAGGTCGACTACAGCACCACACGACCTTTAGAGAGCAGACTCGGGGAAAAAAGATTGGGAGGTGTGCTTGGTATATTGCTAGGACGGGTATACAACATCAGGCACAATGCCGATACTGCCAGACATTCTCCTTCGGGCAGCCGATCCATCCGTAACTCAGTTGACAATAGCGCTTCGCCTCCAATACTTCCAAGTGTTCCACAGCCTCCGCTAGCACAAGAGGTCGCAGCCCCTCAGCCAGTAGCTGCGACAGAGGTGTCCCAAGATGATGAGCTGGCTGCCTCGGAGGATGACACTGCTACAACCACCGAGGAACCAAAGGAGACCAACGAAATCGCGTCTCAAGAATCTATTGCAGTCCAGCCAGCGCAACCAACATCACTCGCAGATGCCGCTCCTAGACCCGAACATCCCACAGTAGCTGGTCCATGGATCACAGGTAGACCTATACCTCTCCGTTCCTCGCGAAAACATGGCCCATATCTCAATGGTCAATTGAGATTGGAGACCTTGGAGTTGGAGCGCGTTCCGCTGTCCGTGCCAATTCTGCAAAAGGCTTTTGATTGGTCAATGTTAACAAGTTTGACCGTCCTTCATTGTCAAGACCACGAGCAGCTGTGGAAGGTTTTGCGCCGAAACTATTCTCCAACAAGCCCTTACAACTCGGGCCATCAAGCAAAGGCAGGTGGCAAGATTCGCCTGGAATATGGCCTCAATCTTAAAAAGATCCACACCAATACCGTATCACCATCTTTGATTGCTTTCCTCAAGGAAACTCTCGCACCAAACAGTCTCGAGGTTCTGTTCCTCCAAGAGGCTCGCTCGTACAGCTCGACTGTCACGATTGATCAAATTTACCGTGGCCCAATCCGCAGACATCGCGCTAGTCTCAAGAAATTGATGATTGATAGTGGTGAGAAAGGCGATGATCCTTTCACTGGTTCCACGAGATGGAGACGTTGGATGCTGACGACTGAGATCATCACGTATATGACAAGTGGTAGAATGTCAGGCCTACGTGAACTCGGTGTCTCCATTGATTACAGAGATTGGGTTAGTCTTTTTTATACCTTTTCCTCAATGATAATTTACTAACAATCAAATACAGCATCATTTCTTGCAACGACTTCCCAACATCGCTCACGTTCGTTCTCTGTATATCCCACAGATTGCTGACCATCCACACGGCGCCAACTTGGATGTCCGCGATCTCGCTTTGCAGGTCGTGGACATTGTCACGCTTCGCTCAGATGTCGAGCTATGCTACATGGGCATCGGCGCGAAATGCTTCGAGATTCTCGAACAAAAACAAAGTCAATATGAATATGGCATCGGAGAATCTTACCACGCTGACGGCACAGCAGGGGCTGGAGCATATGCCGCTATTGTCGAAGGCGAAATCACAGACGATGACGATGGTGATATTGACGACGATGGCGACGACGTGGAAGAAGAAGATGGAGTCGAGGAGGAACTCGATGACCTGGGTCTCGGAGCTGATGATGAAGACAGTGACGATGACGAGTTCTTCGATGAGGGCATTGGTGGCAAGAAGGGGAGTAAACTAAGGTTGAGAGAGATTCTATTTTACGATGACAAGGTTTCCATCTTCAAAGCGAGGCATGGTAAACTTTGAGAACGATTACCCACGGGCGTTACGAGATTTGCTGTTTGTTTGGGGTGGAGATTTGAGATGAGAGCGGCATTGGGACGGTGAATCGGCATCGATACGCATGGATTCCCACATTAACGACTGCACTTATCATACTTACTCATGTTTATTGGGTGGCGCTGGGTGCTTTTTGAAATTTCGAGATATGGGCTGGGATAGAGGTTATCACTTCGATGGAGTGTGCCTCATGATGATATCAATACTATGGGATTATATAAGGGTAGTTCTCCGGGCAGGCCTTCTTTGGCTGAGGACTGAAGGAATATAAGTGATTTAGATTAGCCTTATACTTGTCGTCATGCAAGTGATCTCTCTTAAATTTCTGAGGCGCACAAGAGGACATCACTATACTTCATTTTGATCCTAAACCTCTCCAACCATCCTCGCATGGAGTGCTTATAACTGAATCTTGCCTAGATTCTCTGTCCACGTGATCATCAGAGCCCTCAGAACTGTCTTCGGTTGCAATTTACCATTTGTCTTTTATTCCCCTTCCTCGTTTGCTCACCGAAATTCTACAATATAAAAGACCAAAGCATCTCGGCGCGCGAACAGCTACAAAACAATGCTGTCACCATTCCCTGTGAACATTGGCGCGTCGTGAAACAAGCCGTGTCCAGACCTCATATTTTTCCAAATCTCGATCAATAATGGCATCTAATCGTGCCACTGTGCATCGTAGAACAACCAGAAGCCAACCCTCTGAATTCACCTTGACAGCCGCTCAATGGCTAAATGGATGTACGGGGTCCGATCGAGCCTTGCGAATATTCAAGAACGAACATGGGGCGTCGAGGCTTGAGGATATGGCGCTGAGATGTTTTGTAAAGAGCAGGAGGGATTTGGAGGAGGGGACTTTGGATTCAATTCCCTGGACTCCGGTTGGGAAGAGGTTATGGGAGATTTGTTCGAGACAGTAAGTTTTCTCTTTCCTTTTTTTTTGGAACGAGCGATTTGAGGGGCTTCGCCGTAGTGGAGACCCCGAGTGAGGTCAAGATGTGCTATATCTCTGACATTCGAGAAGCATGGTTGGCAGGATTTTGCCCCTTACGTACAGGAATTACGGCTCAATCGTATCAGAGTTGGTCGAAGACACCGACACGATCCATGAATTTGCTGACGGAACATTTCTTTCAGCGACTTGATAAGTGTGGCATTGTGGAAGCACTTTGCTTATGCTTATAGCCGAGAGCACACCTGGCCAGGTACTCTGGCCATGGACGAGAAGCTCAGTTATCAAACCCCTACGATTCCACCTGAGCTGTTTTCAGAACTTATACCATCGGCCCTCTCATCCCCTAGTGGCTTAATTCTCACTGCTTTAACCCTCCGAAAGCTAGAGCTGTCTCGAACTCAGTGGATAAGTCTATCCGAACTCGACAACCTAGCCATCCTGCAGCTGCATGGGTCTCTGGGCCACTCTTTTGACCTTCCAACGGTCCGAGCCTGGGGCGATCGTGCTAGTGAGAGTGGGGCTTTCCCAAATCTCCGAGTCCTTGAGATGATCGACGAAGATGCCATCACGTTCGAATCGCTTACGCACTTTTCAAAGATCAAGTCGCTGCAAGTTATACAATGGAGTGGACGAGACGTAACGCCATCAAGCGTCACTGCAACCGAGAAATATGGCTGGGAGCAGATGTGCGAGCATACAACTGAGGATAGGTAGGATCTCACTCAATGTCTATGTAAGAGCTGAGATAGAATCGCTAATCGAATGAACAGTGACTTCACGCACAGTGACGATCTCTCATCTTACAATTGGAAGCGTCTGTGCCCAAATTCGTGCAAGAAAGCGGAGAATCTGTCCATATCGCTAAGAGAGAATCTTAACCTGCCTCTGCTCAGGGCTCGTTGCAGTCCAAGATTCGTGATTTCTACCTCAACTAGATTCGTGGCCGCGATTATTCCAAGTTCGAACAAAAAGCTTGCGACTAAACGAGGCGCGGAACACAATTTGGTTGCGGAAAGTTCTCGTCCTGCGCCTGTGAGGAGAAAACCCGCACTCCGCCAAGGTGCGAAGAAGGATGCCGCTGATTTGTTCAAGCAGTTTGCTGGACCATGAGAGACGCCATGGACTGGGGGTTGAAATTGTCGATAGCCGAAAGTTCCAGGCGTTTGGTCTAAGGCATCGCTCGTCCATTCGAAATGAGGCGCACAAAGATTCTGGAGATGCTTTCTCAAGATTCGGCAAGACCTTAGATCGATTGCCTTGCCTGCGATTAGGTTCAATTTGGAGGGCGCATAGATCCCGCAACTTTGTTCATTTTGAGGGCCTGTTCAACTTTTCCTGATTTTCTAATCTGCCTCTGGCCGATGTCTTCAGGACTCAACATGTAGCAATGAGAGCCCCCTCCTTCCCGCTCGTTCACACTTATGAGCATCAACACCCCAAACTACCATCGATCGCCTCGGTGTCGTCATTGGAAATGGAATGAATCACAAAGGAGCTTCAAGAAAGGGTGTAAGCAGTCACATGCTTCTGTTCCGTATCATTGTCAACAGGTATAAATATGGACATACGCCCAAGATGGAATGGGGCAAAAATCAATCGACTATCAATCACCGCCACAGCTTTGTTTTGGAGACATTTGATCAGCTTTGGCGATCAGAATTTTCTATTACTTGGCCCGGCTTTCAGGGCTCCAGACTACTTTCCCAACATTTGAACAGCTTCTACCCAGAAGCAACCCATCATCCCAATAAAGAACGGAACAGGAGTCCCATCCCCGCAATCTCATTCTCTATTCTCAGCTGAAAGATCCATGCCCCTCCGGGGTCCCTCAGCGAAGATCTGTCGTCGTTCACTCTTCAAGGGCTGAGTCTAACTTATTCCTAGATGTCGTCTATGGATGATGTCTTATGGTATTCGTTGGATTTTGAGTAACGGGAAGACCTTTTCGATTAATTCGCAAACTAGAACATATTCAATCCCGGAAAGGTAGTGTTCTACATCGAGGTTTAGAGTAAGGAGCCAGAAGTGCGATCGCTTAACCTTGTAGTGTGACGCCGCCACACTACAAGGGTAGCGATAATCCGCTCGTGTTCAGCCTACACGCAGGGATGCGAAGTGTCTTGCTACAGATCTAGACACAGCTATATATTCCCCTCAGTGGGTCCTTCTGTACGAGAAACTTTCGCCTTTCAAATCGTTATATCCATCCTTTTTGACACAATTTCATGATGAGGTTGGGAATTATTTCAGTCGTAGCCAGCGCTACATCCACTTTTGCTCTGCTTCACGAGCTTCCAAAAGCTCGTGTACTATTAAACCCTCGCCAGACTGATAGCTATTGCACCGCGACATCAACCTTTAACCCGCCGGCCGACGCCAACAAATGCGCTTTATACAGCTTTTATGTACCAGCCGGTTGTACTTGCTGCCCTCCACCACGAGGGAACTGGCCACAGATCGGTTGTTATGGGAGCGACATTTGTAGCACTGATCCCTCCTATATGTCAATATGCTGTCCACCGAGCAATCCCAACTGCGGAAACGGCGGAGCTCCACCAAGTAGCGGAAGCGGTGGTACCGGAACAACAACGGCTCTATCGTCACCAGCGTCTACCTCAAGTTCAATCTCTCCACCTACCAATGGGGGGGCAAAAGGCCAAAGTGTTGCTTCAAAGTTCACTCCAATTTTTCTAACGTTCATTATTCTGATCACAACGATTGGAGTAATGTATTGTTAAACTAGACGTGGGTAAGAGCGGGGGAGGCTTTGGCATTCGAGGGAGAAAGCAATAGGAAACGGTATCGAAACCACCTTTTCGGCGGCCGGACTTGCCAAATTGGAGGGCGAGAATGGGTATGGGTTCCGGGCAGGTAGATCGAAATGGATACCTTAATGTATAATGTGGGCTGGCGTGAGCTCGGTAGCTGTTTCAACATTTGTATTTGCGAGCGGATGGGCTGTTGTCGGATTTTAATTCAAGTTTAAATACTAAAAACGCTTTACCGACATCACCATCTTTCGCCTTTTGGGCTAATTATCAGCTCTTCTTCCAACTTTTTTATCTCGCACTACTTTGCAGATATTTGAGACTTAGAGACTTAGCTTCAGGGACCAGGCAACGCCAGCCATGAAGCACACATTTTGGAATGGTTGTGGATGAACAGCTTCCAACATGAAAGAAGGGTATGTTTTCGACCTCAATTCGAGATATAGCGGAACAGGATAAACGAGGATAGACGGGGACATCTACTCCTTCCTTTTCCGAGAATCTCTCACAACCTGGTGTCTTCGTATCAGTGAGCAGGGTTGCTGATTTACAAACATTTCTCCTCCTTCCACAGAGCCAGCAACAACAGCGCAATCCGTCCTTTTCCTATCCATAGAGTCTGTCACTCTGTCCACCTAAGAAAGAGAGCGCGGCTTGGAATTGCTCAAAAGCAGTACGACGGGTAACAAGATCTGGTATTAGGAAAAGATATCACTTACAGAAAACGACTTCGACCAGACTATTGTCATCATCACCAATGCCACCATCCACGCGCCTAGTCCTCACCACCATCACCACGAGCCCAGGGTCATCATCATATGTCTCATCATCTGTCTCATCGTCTCCGCAGGTTGTCCCAGTGTTACTTTGAGCCACAATTCAACCTCATTTCTCCCACCCCCCGACGCATAAGCCATTCGGCGCAGGGAGAGATGAGTTGAAACTCTATGAAGATAGCTTTAGACAATCTTATGCCCTCTTTCCTCAACACAAATAGTCACTTGCTGTTGAATTTTCAGAAGAAGAAGAAGAAGGAGGAGGAGGAGCTCCAGATTTGAATCAAACAAAGAGTGACAGGACTCGAAGATGAGAACAATTCGTCCATTATTCGTATACATAACCAACAACAGGATATCCAACAGGCTCGGAGGCAGTTGACTACAATACAAACTATCAACATTAACTTAAAGAATGAATGTAAAGCGTGACATCATAAAAGTGACCCTGTGTACTCACAGAACCCTTTATCATCCAATGCAAGAGAGGGAGGTATCCCTCTGCCCAAAATCCAAAAAGTCCAGCACACCAAATGTCCCCAGCCCGGTTCAGGAGTGAAGAATCCCAAATATCCACCTCTTCTCAAATATCAAGCATGCTCCTAATTCTCTGCGGCTGCCCACCCTCTCCGGTCAACGTCCTCCCCGTCAACCCCGTAGCCCCAGAAACATTACTAACATCCGTCGCCACACTCATCGTGCGCTGCTGGTTCAGTGCCGGCCTAAGCCCCTCATGACTTCCATCCGACGAAACACTCTCATCTCTAAACGGATCATTTCTCCCACGACTCCGACTCCTGTCCCTCAAACCCCCACTTCCGGGTAGATTGCTGCTCGTAACGCTCCCGCCCCGTGGAATATTCATCAACTCGACGTTACTCGATATCCGGTTTGCTGTCGGTCTTCCACCACCAACTTCATCCATCAAGCCACGGAGACGTGCTTCGTCGTCCAGAGCTCGGCCTTTCTTCCACCAATTCGGTCTCTTGATAATTCCAATCTCTGCATCTGCTGCTCGTCCACGCTGCCTTCGCTGTTCCATAATAGCTCGATCCTCATTGTCATCAACATATCCTGCGATATTGAAGATGATAATGACGAGGAGAGTAGGCGTATACCCGAGAGCATAGAACCAAACTGGATTAGAGTCATACTTGAAAACACTCAAATTCCATTCCCAAGCCATGGCGACATTGTAACCGAGTCTGACGCCCAGAACGACAATTCCAAGGAACAATTTGGTCGGACAGTGAAGACAAAAATTCGTGATGGCGGCCCAGATGCCTTTGCGTTGGGACGGTTTGTAATAGTGCATGTTGTGTCGTAGGCAGAACAAGATGACGAAGTAAGCGACACAGGCGAGTATAGCTCCGACTTTGAAACGGATATCTGTGCCCGCTGGTTGGGCGATGATGCGTTGTTGATCTGCGTCGGATTGTTCTTCGATCTTGCCCCAGGAGCGTGGTATGACCATGAAGAAGTTCAACCAGGCGAAGAGGTAGAATATGAGGGGGAGGTAGAATTCGATTTGCGCGCGGCGGTCGTCCTGTTTCATGATGTAAGGGTCGACGTCGACGATTTGGCGCTCTTGCCATGATCCCCTGTGGTAATTGTTAGCTTCCCGTTCTGTTTCGTGGTATACAAGTGATGATGATACCAATGCCTCGTTGCCTCCCAAACCATAGCCATAAGCCCAGGGACCATCAAAACATAAAAGAAACTCTGCAAAATAATAGCAATATCCTGCAAATAGTCCCGATCAACATCCACACTGGTAATACAGCTTATAATCCCACACGTCGCCGTAAACAACATCCAATACCATTGCCACCTCCTCCCAACAATCCTAAATCTCTTGTCCTCGCGCAAATACTGTTTCCCATGTTTCTTCAAGTTGATGAGCGTGAACATGATTGTAACAGCGAAAATGGCAGAGAAGGCAATGCCGAGCTTTCCGCGCTCTCTGATGCCTCGGATTGGGACATAGCATGTTGTAGCGTTGACCCAGGTGCCGTTGGAGAGGATGGCTGGTTTCCATTGGTCGAAGACGAGGTAGCATTGCGAGTTGTTTGAAATGGTATTATTGCTGTACAGAGTGTAATTCCAGTGCTTCAATGTGGTTGTGTTGAAGTGTAGGCCATTGATGACGGTATCGCTTGAGTTGTCGCCATTCTGGGGAAAGGCCAAAAGCTCGCGCGGGAAGTTCATTAGGCCCATGGCGGGCGACTGTGGTATGGATTCGCAGGAAGATACGACCGGATTCGAATTGGAGGTGAACGTACAAGTGCGCCGCCTGGTGGAATACTCGGGGCTGGGATTTCGGGGTGGCGATGTCGAGATGGAAGTACTGCTCCAATTCCTAGCCCTTCACCGGAGGAATGAAGAGTATGTAAGGACTCGGAGGAGGAGGTTGGTGTTTGGAATAATGCTTCCTGCGTGATTTATTAGCGGACAGTCCGGATGTGCAGTAGTAGATCGGAGCTTACTCAACTGGTCGCGTCGATGTTTAGAGCGGGGCCATGATCAAGCTATCTATCAATTATCTACAGGGGGGATATTCATCTTATGCGCGGGGAAGAAGCAGCAATTGTTTCGATTGAATGCTTTCCGTCGACATCCGCGTCGTCGAAGATTCGACATCGATTTCGCTGGGCAATTTCAGCCTCTGACGAACAAGCCCTTGGCTCGAGCTTGGAGCTGGAGCTCATAGGAGCAGGGCAGCCTCGTTCTTTGCGGGCTCCGAGGGATAGAACAATCATCTTCTATCGAACGAATTGAAGGAGCCCTTTTTTAGCTTGAACGATAGTTAGTATGCAGAATTTCTGGCAACTTTGAAGCTTCGAATTGCTTAAAGGTTCGTCATAGGTCGTACTTTGGTTCGTATGATGCTACGTAGCCATGTTTTATGAGTATTTGACGATACCGAAATAGTCGTGTCATCGAGTATTACTATCAGGAAGGAAAATGCCAATTGAGCCAGGAACACCATATTGAGATCAAGTGAATGTTCAGTCTCACCAGGTGAGACGAACCACCGCAATTGTGAGAGAAACTAGCTACCTATAAACTGTACAACCCACACGCAACGACAGAAAACCCGTGAAAATAAAGCAAGAAAAGATCAAAATGTGAACATGAACGCCTGTAACCATCCGCAGAAAGCTCCGGAACAAAGCAGGGGAAAGGGGGACAATGGCTTACCACCCAGCCTCCGGATCACCAAACTTCTCCAGTTCCCCATAATCGCAAGCAACTAGCAAAAACGAGCTCAAAGACTGGGCGTCTGTTTGTACGAGCGAGCACCATAACCATTTCCTTTCCCATATGCATCATCGCACACTCCTTCCCACCCGACCATATTGTAGATCCAAACATACAACACACATACACCCGAACTTGAACGCCCTGATGTCGTAAGAACCCACCCCATGATATGTGAAAATAAAGCATTTGGACACGCCAGAGTCTTCCGCCTGTGTAAGTGAGAGTTGAGAGAGAGAAAAAAGGAAATCCAAGATGTTCCGTTTTTTGGTGTTCGCGCAAAAGTGCCAATGACTCCATATCAGCCCCCATCAAACATCATCATAATCAGTGACGCCGGTCCTTTTGTGGCCCAAAGTCAACCTCCGTCACTTTTCGCTCTTTCTTGCCTTTGACCACAAACTCGGCTTGAAGTGCCAGATGGTCGCTAGGGAAGTGAGGGTTTGGAAAGCCTGGTACTCGTTGCAGGTAGTCTGTGTCCACCTTGCCGAGCAGGCCCGTCACTTGTAGCGCATTCGTAGAGTACATGATGTAGTCGATGACTCCAGTGAAGCCTGGCGTGTAATTGGTGAAGGGCAGCTCGCCAATGTGGCTGTAGCTCGATTTGAGGCTGAACTGATGCTTCATGCCATCGCGCGTGAAGTTTCCGTACTTATAGTCGCCTAGATCGGGATGGCCTGCGGGGAGGTGACCCGAAGTAATCAAATCGTAAACACCAGAAGCGGTCGTCGAGTTGAAATCACCACAGAGTACCAGGGGGATCGAGGCTGGGTCTGGGTATTCCATTGAAGGTGCTACGGGTGCCTGGATAACTTCCTCTTCCGCCTCTTCGCCGTCCTTGTCTCCATTGGCGAATCGGAAAACCACCTTTTCTTTTTCGGGCGTTGGTCCCCATTTCGAGTACTTCTCCGCATGCTTCTGGATGGCCTCCATAAGTATGGCAACCTGCACCAATTTGACATCCTTGTACATCTGGTCCCAGAAGATGTGCACATTCACAACAATCAGCCTGGATCCGGTGATGCGATTCTCGAGGAACGTGATGACCGCAATGTTGTCGCGAATCATAATCCGGTTGAAGACGTCATGCTCGCCTTTCATGTCTGGCCGTGCTATGGCAGTGCCGGCGAAATCAACCATCTGCTTGTCCAGAACGATGTACTTGCTGTTCTTGACGAATGTGGCGCATCCATCAACGGTGCTCTGTTGCGTCTCGTTCATGGTCTTTGAGCGCGTCCTCGGCCAGTAAATTCCCTTGTAATCATCATGCGCAAGCTTCTCCCGGAAGAAGTTGTGGTAGTTGTAGTTATCGAGTTCCTGAAGACAGACAATATCAGCACCACGGCCACGGATTTCCCCCAAGATCATCTCTTTCCTAGTGTCCCATTCTAGAGCAGCTGCTGGAGTGTAACCGAATTGAGTTTGCGTGGCGGCCTTGTCGCATAGGATATTGAAGCTGAGAACAGAGAACTTGTCCTGCGCAGGGTCTTCGGATTCGTCGAGCACAACCCATTCACGATCTTCGGGCGATTCGGTTACTGAACACAAATTAGCAAAGTTTGGCAACTAAAAGACTGCATGCAGCACTTACTAGGCGCGTTCTCTCGCAGATATTCAATGATGCCCGTGACTCCTGCTTCGGAAATGATGTTTCTCTGGTCTTCAATAAGAGGGTTGCCATCGACCGCAAGCATCTGCAATTGAAACAGGTTCCCTAATTCGAATGGCAACATCTCGAGTTGATTGTCCACCAACAACAACTCCTTGAGGTTGACGAGCATGCCCATTTCTGGTGGTATTTCCGTCAGCTCGTTCAGCGACAGGTCCAAAACACTAAGGTTCCGTAATTTGCCAATGGCTGGAGGCACGACCTTGAGCTTGTTGTTGTTGAAGTACAGACGGTTCAAGAAATCGTAGCTGAACAATGCCGGTCCCATTACTCGCAGATTCGCTCCTCCCATGTCCAAGTCGAACCAAATCTGGTCGTCTGCTTCTGATCCTTTGATGGCACCAGCCCGATATCGCTCTTCCTTCTCGCCATCCTTGTTGAAGCCATTCGTTGTCCCGGGCATTACTGTCTTGCTTGCAGAGGAGGCGTTCCGGGCATGAGGGTGCGCCGTAGTCATCTGCCGTTCCCGTTCCGCTACCTCCACCTGTTTCTGCCAGTGTTCCGTGATGGGTTTGCTTGGGGTGCTGTAGCCGTTGTTTGGAGTGCCATTTTGTAGATGAGAGGGTGTAAAGTGGTTGGCTGTATTCGAAAGGGTTCCACCGGATTGGTTGTGTTGATGACTGACATAGTTGGCCTGGTGGTTTGTATGATTGCCGTGGTCCTGATGCTGTTGGTTGTGGTGTCCATGCGCTTGATGTGCGTGATGCTGAACAGGCCTACTCCCGTTCAAGTTCATCATGCTCGTGAATCTTGAGGCTCCGGTGCCATTAATCATGCCATTGTGGTGTTGGGTGTGACCTTGATTGTACATGCTGTTGTACGGGTTGTGCTGCGCCGGTGATTGAGGTCCAGGTGATCGTGAGGGAGAGGGAGTGTCGGTGTTGAAAGCTGCCCTGCCACTGCCAGTCGGTGATGTGGGCCGTGGGGGGAAATGTCTATTGGTGTAGGGGTTGTTGAATTGGTTGTAGTATTGTCCGGCTCCTTGTTGGAACCGGTGGGGACCATCTGCCATCTAAAGACTCCAGAAAGGTCGGTAGTAGAAGGTAATTAGGGAGTGTCGAGGTTCGCGTATCGGAGCGAGTGAGGAAGCTTATGTGATGGGGTTTGTCTGAGTCCAATTCCTTCTTCTTCGCAACATGGAAAATGATTTGTCTGGGCCTCATTCAGATATGATGTTGTTCTATCTGGACTTATAAGTACGCGACGGGATTGATGCTTGGTGTTGAGTGAGTGCCCACCTCTTTGTGTTCCACCGCAAGAGATTTATGATTGCCTGTCAGCTCCTCTCATGATGCGATATGTGTTGTTCGAGGCGATGTATCGTGTTTCTTGACGGAGCTTGTGGTAGGAATTGGCAGCTGGTTATGAATATGTCAGTGGATGTGCATTGAATGGGCCAAGCGAGGGTATGTGCATTGCAACAAAGCGACTAGTACGGGCAATGCAGTTCCAACTCAAGAGCGATCCACAGAGAGGAGATGCGTCCAGAGGGAAGAGTTACTGCCAACAATAGCTTCCTTGTGGGGAACATGGGCCGTGACGTCGGGGTGTTGGAAGGAGGGAGTCTGGAGGGCTGGAAGGACTCGTTCTCTGCTTGCACATACATTCGCACTGGTCGCAGGGTTTTCGCAGATGGTCGGTGGATGTCGTTTTGTCTTCAGTATTCGTGCGATGGGGCCAGATGTCGTGTTGTTTTGCAAACCGCGTGTTTGAGTACTAGACTTCGAAGCGATCAGATCGAGTCTCATTGCTCGTTCACGTGATAGCCGATTTTGCAAGACCAGATTGATGGTCGAGTCCTCCCGCGTTTGGTCTCTTGACAGTCTGGTACCATATGATCCAATTTTTACTGATAAGACAAAAGGCAAGTGTGGCATCCAAGATTGCTGTGACCAAAGCCTCGCTATCTCGACATGATCATGAAGTGCTTCGAGACACGACTCACAGCTTGGCCCGACCATCATCAACATCACAATTGACCAATGTTTCCTACCGTCGTCTCAAGAGGGATCTCTGTGCCTTGTCATCCTCATAGCGAGGTGTTCTTTGTTGTGAGGTGCAGTAGACGCAGTTTAGCTCATCATATTCAAGTTTATGTCAATGTATACTATTCGTCTTGCCAGCATTTCCTCTGCCTTTCAGAGTGTGTGAACAAGACTCGTCTGGAACCATCTACTCCATTTCGGGCGATGCAAGCATCGCTGCTGGGTCAAGTCGTACCTAGACAGGGAACTGTTTCGATTCGCCTGCCACACCTTGCCCATCAAACAGACGTTGAGGCTGCTCTGTGGCCAACCTGATTGCCAAACTCATATCAGCTCCGTCTCCATTGTCAAGCACCCTAGACTATATCTCAAGCCATTCTACCACTCCCAGCTGTAGATACGAACCACCGGCAATCTCTGCCCACCATACCAATATCGCAATGGCCTCTAGACGAGGATAGCCCATGTCCATCGTACCCCCCCACCTCTCTATATCCATAGCTTCGTGAGCTTGGAACAGTTCAATGCCTCGCGCTGTCAAAGCTCGGATCGTATTGGGCTGGACCGATCGCGGAGGAGCTGAAGTCCATCCATCAGCACACAGCATTGACGGCGTCTTTTCTATAGGAGAGAGGCGGCCAACCAGCTTCAATTGCAGGGGAAGTCGTAGAATGATGAAGGCGAAGACTGTTGCGATCCTTTCACCTCTAAGCTAGCGGTCGACAGGAAAAGCAGGCTTAAAAACAAGCAATATCTACCTGCAGCTCAGGGCGGGGGCCATTGGACTGCAACACAATCCACATCCCGCTCTTCCACTCGCTGAAACAGCAATTATTCCTCCGACACCCTTGCCACAAAGGTAGCATGCCTTCTCAGTTCACACACCCTCCCCACAAGAGGTCCTCTTTTTGCGGAACAATGCAAACTCATTTTCAATGTCGTCGACACTCGGAGGCTCTGTCCCTTCTGTGTCTAGCTCCTCCAGCCTGAGCACAACGACGGACGATCTCCTGAGCCAGCCCTTTTCCCTACGACACGGACGACGATACTTGCGAGATCTAACCTACCCTTTACCCTGCGATCTTCCCGAGCTTCAGCGTCAGAACCTGCAGACGTTCCTGTCGACTCGCCTTTTCGGCAAAGCTCTCTGCTCGCCATTCGTCGAGAAACAGCCACCACAGAATGTGCTTGAAATAGCATGCGGGAGCGGATACTGGTCGTCGCTGTGTCACGACTACCTAGCAGAGCTGGGTTGCCTTAATGTCTCGTTCACAGGCTTGGATATTATACATGTTGCACCGGATCTGCAAAAACAAGGCATCAACTGGAAATTTGTCCAGCATGACATTCGCAAAGTGCCGTTGCCATTTGAGGACGAACAGTTTGACCTCGTCCTTCTCAAAGACCTAAGTCTGGTGGTACAGCTCGGCCCACAATCAGAACGCCTTCTAGACGATGCGATCAGAGTCCTGCGCTCTGGTGGTGTCCTCGAAATATGGGAGACCGACCATACAGTCCGGTCGTTGCAACCTCATCCTCCCTCTCCTCCAGGCAAACAACCTGAAGAACACGAATGCGCCTTGCGTACCGGCACCTTCCTCATCTCTGCCGCAACTCCATTCGGTATATCTCAAAACAAATTCCTACAAGACGCAAATGGCTGGATACAAGAGGCTATGGACAGGCGGAAATTGTCACCAACGCCTTGTACAAGAATGCAACCGATGCTCCTCCAAGAACCGCTTCTCCATGATATCGGTTTCCGACGTATAGCAATACCATTTGGAGAGCTAAGGTGGGAAAAGGATATCCCAGATCGATTTCCGGTCCGGTGGAAGAGTGAGATAGCGAAAGGCAAGACGAAACAGGGAGACGAGTCTATACTGACGGAGGAACAATCCAGTCTCCGTGCCACGGCCTTGTTGATCATGGTACAATTTATCGAGAGCCTGGAACCGCTGCTCAAAGAAGTCAGTGGCAAGAATCAGGAGGAGTGGCAGAGGTGGTGGAATTGGATGATTGCAGATTTATATGAGAATGGCGGGTCGAATACTGGTGATTGTTTGGAAATGGGCGCGTATTGGGCAAGGAAGGTGTAAAGGAACGGCACTTACAATGTTGCCATGGGATATATGATTTGGGATGGAGAACTGGCGTAGGAATAGTAGAGGGTTTTGGGCTCAACTAGACTTTTTCGTAGCGCTGGCGCAGAGCCCGATACCGTTTCAGGTAATACCTGAATTGATTTGTAAATACTCAAGATACTACCGTCATGTAGATAACAACAATGAATCTGTAAATAAGGAAAGAAGTGGTCCACTACACAGCTCGCCTAGGAAGTTTGAGTATACTCAAATTTTCATAGGTGATGGAATCGTTTTTGAATATGCTCGTGATCCTAGGACTTCAAGTCTTGAATTCACCTACGCCCATAACACCCTTCAGCACAGACAAGGAATCGAGTAATAAAGCCCTCCCAACAATTCTTTCTACGAAATCTGGGCAATTTTATTATTATTAAACGTACTTACAGCGCTTCAATCTCCTTCCTCACAAAGTCGGCCCGTTTAATCCCCTCCCTGATCTTCTCCTCGTCTTCCAGTTTCGATTGAGACATGAATGCTTTGTGGAGCCGTGGTCGGGCGTAGTCGTAGCCGAGGGGGTAGTCGCGGATTAGGAAGAGGAGTTGTTTGTAGATTTTTATTACTTCGTGGCGGAGGGCGGGGTTGGACATTTTGGAGGGGGTTGTAGGAGGGAAGAAAAGGGGAGATGGAGGGAGTAATTGGATGGGGGTTTGTTGTTCGGTGTTTGGGTATATACTCGGAGGAACGTGACGTCGATAATGGTGGTGGTGGAGATGTGGGGACGGAATTGTTCCTTGTTAGCCGAGCTGGCCACACCTTTCTCTTTCCCAAGTTATCTCTTTTTCTTATAGAATGAATCGCATTGAGGTTTGGTTATCACGAATCAATCTGTTTCTTACAAGCTTCAGGCCGTCAGTACCATGCTTGGAAAGGTCCGCATTCACAGCTACTCTGCGAGAAAGTGCATTGTGTTACGGTATCCTCTATCTTCATCATTATTTGGAGTCTTTTATGAGCTTCAAAATTCAGCTTTCTATCTACAGGAAGTTGACAAAAGACGACTGTCTCATTGACGAAGGTGGTCACGGAAAATTGTGCATGATTGGCAATTTTCACGCCCAGTATCTTTGGAGACAAGATTCAAGGGGAAAGATTGCATTTCAACAGATGACAACTCATGCTCTCCACTTCCACGTTCGGGGCGATCGAGACGGGGTTGGTGATGCCTTTGCTGCAGTTTTCCGAGCAGGTACCGTCAAGGACTGAGCTGGAAGCACTTTCGTACAATCAGTCAATTCGGTAACGTTTTTGACACCTAGAATGGTCGCCCTAACGAACGCCTGCGAGAAGACCACCTGCCATGGACCTTGAGCGACACTGAAAACTCTAAACGCCGTGGCTGTCCTATTGTCTTTGGCTAAGAGAAGGTCGGATGGAATCCTCGACACACCACTATCAGTTGGTTAGCAGGAGCATGAAGATGACTCAATTGAAAATAGTATGCTCACTTTATCTTAGTATTCGCCAGAGTCTCCGAATAGAACCGTGTATCCCACACGCCTGGCGTTGAGTCAAGAGATTGCCCACTAGTTTCTGGCGCGACTTGGAACTGGTTGGCCGTGGTATGTGCTCCCAGTAGAGCAGCCAGGTCCGTTACTGAAAATGTCTTCTCAGCAAACAGCTTGATTAACGTGGATGCATTTGTTGTGTGATCGGGAATAAGCCCATGTGGCGGAGCCTTAGGGTTGTCAATTCTCCCAACGTAGGTCTTGATACGCGGCCCAAGTGGACAAGACACAACTCCATTCGTGGCCATGAACTGAACCAGGTCAGCGGCACTGACACCGTAATTTGTGTAGCGTTCCAGGAGTCCGAGAGCAGTTCCACGAATATTTTCCAATCCACCGTTGTGGTCACCAGTTATTTCTTCGTCGTTGAGCAGGATGCTGCCATCAGCACCACCGTAGTCGCTTTTCTTTGACCAGCCAGCAGCATCGTGGAAGCCGAGTCGAATACTGGCTCGTGCCGCTTGGGTACAAAAGCCATCTTTGTCGACGAACAACTTTCGTAGCTCTTTACCCAAGTGGCCGAAGGCGCAGCATTTGTCTGCTGTACATTCCGGGCTGCCTAGTTCTCCAGGGGCAGTGTATGAATATGCCTGTTGTGTATGTAAGCAGGTGTGGTCTTCTCCATTTGGTTGTTGATATCAACTAACTCTGGAAACAGTACTTTGACAATCACCATCACCAATAAGGCAGTCTCTGATCTCATTCCCAGTAGTCGTACTCGGCCCTGTTTGAAGATCTCCAATCATCTCAACAACGCCATCCGAGTCTGCCGTCAAAATATTCAACAACTCGGCTGTCACACCGGTCATGCCTTTATATGCATGAATGACATGAGGGAAAGTGAGTACTGGAAGAGCGATCTTGGAAAGTCTCATCTTGAGGGTAAGAAATGTGAGAAGTGAGATGAAAGCTTATCCTTTGGACAGAACAGTGAAAACAACTGAAATACTAGTCTGCAGACTTAACAGCTTTTCAAATCCAGTTCGCCACGAGCAACCACCCCGCTTTACCACAAAGAGAAGAGGGCACTTCAAACTTAACTCGCGGAATCATGATACAGGCGGAGTGGTTATCTGCTAGCTATGCCATAGCAGTCCTGAAGTTGAACAGTCGTTGGCTGAAGCCGAGCGTAGGTCATCTTGTCAAACAAAGCTTATTCAAGTCCGCCTGACAGCGGAAGCCCCGAAGTGCAAAATTCAGACCTATCGCATCTCTACAATTGAAGGATAAGCTCAAAACTCTAAAGACGAACCGCCAAATAGCCAAGGATGACAAACATTACAAAGCGCAAAAACCTCACCCGCGTGCGGGAAAATGTTGAACCAGGTTGACCTTTCACATAATCTCAAGTATGTTCCTCGAACTCTTCACTTTTTATTTCCTCTTTCACAGTTCTAACCAATTGGCGCGAAGCACTTTCGGGCTATCCGTCCACATGTGGGAAAGGTCCTTGCTTCGATTTGATGAGCCTTGAAACAAAACTTGTTCAGCCTTGAGTTCTGTTCCAGAACTTCCAGCACTTCAATGGAACCTGGCACACCTTCATCGACACATCGTGATTGGCACCATTCTTGGACTTCCCTATTCCAGTCGGATGATGTTTTATCACCTGACACAATAACATAAATCTTTAATTTTGATAGTGATGTTGGGGCAGCCAGGCAAGATTAATTGCTTAGGGTTCTAATTGCGAGAATTTTGCTTCTAGCGTTAGGCTCTGGCATACTTCTCATGCAACGCTGGAGCAGCGATGCTGATATAGCAACGACCTCAAGAAACCACGACTAGCCCGGCCCCTCTCTGACAGTGGAAATGCTAGAAGAGATAAGTCTCAGGCCAACCAAATAGAACCATTTCAATGGCTTTCTGAGCATTGAAAAGATCACGATTAGAACGAAGAGAAGTGTCGTCGGCGACTTCTTTGAGATCCATTCTGATAGTAGCAAGGGTCTGTAGTTAGAGAGGTGAATGGAGTTAGAATGTGTGGTACTATTCAGGTAGTTACACTACCTTCAGGCAGACCTTCATCCCCTAATCGACCACACAAATCCAATTTTTGCCACACTTTCCTAGCTATCTACCATTGTCTGACTCTCTTCCTATATTTCCCCATGGCCTTCGATTTGACAAGGCGCATCGTCTGGAAGGATGCATATGAGTATCCTTTGATCCCAGTTCAAATAACCCTCGGGGTATCGTGTACCGCCGTCTTCATACGGGTCGCAAGAGTGGTCTGCAGTCCTGCCGTTATGACACTGAATGAAGCGGGTACATTCGAATGGATGTGGGCGGTAAGTGCCATGTTGACCGCTGCAGTCATAGACATCGGAATCATCAATGGGCTCGCGAGGTTCGTGTGAGAGTCTGTTACGCACATTAGATATCTTCTAATGCGGCAAATAGTAGCTCACCCAACGCTGAGGAGGGTGACGAATGCAGCGAGTAGTTGAAAGAGACGTATTCTGAATGGAGTCCAATGTGTGAGCTTTTGTAGTGATAACGTTCGAAGTGTTTGGAAGCTGTGAGAAGAAAACCGAATGCCAAATAGGACTTCCGTCAGGTTTATGTAAAGAACGACAATTGCAGAAGAGTGACGTCCGTGAACGCAGCTGAGGAACATCTGCAACTCGATCTCGTTGGTTCTGCCCACCCGACTCTGCAGAGCAATGGAGTTTATAGGATTTGCAATGCTGCATTGCATTAGCATTGCGATTAGCGAAGGATTGTGGCCAATGGCAACATGCCGTGTATGGTTCCGAGCAGCAGGCTACGCTCCTTGGATGAGAAAGTGTTGCCCAAAGTTTTGAAAATCGTTGCTGCCCATCGCCATCGCTAGATAAAGTTCCGCAAACTCCACTTAAGATTTGGATCGAATTGAGGTGATCGGTGTTTACGCAATTTTTAGCATTATGTCCACTACTTGCGACCAGAGCACATGTTGACAACTTGTTGAACAAAGATCAGATGTAGATCGAGTGTAACACCCATAAGCTCTCTCGATACATTTTCTTCACTCCTATCACTACTCTTCTACTTACCACGATCCGCGCCTTCAAACTAACCGCGAGCCAACCTGAGCTCTTCTAGCTTGAGCTGAGCCAACGACGCCCGATACGCTTTGAAAAGCCTCGCTTCGAGCTGCTGCAAGCATTTCGCAGCCACAAAGTCGACATCGTCGATGACTGCGTTGTGAATGGTCCTCAGTCTAGAAGCCCAACTCTTGATCTGCCATTCAGCTTCTTTGTAGTACACGGTTGGACGTTCTGGGTCGGTTTTGAAGAGGATTGCTTCACGGATTTCGCTTGGCAAGGAAAGGAAGTTTGTGGACGCATTGTGTTGCTTGGAGTTGGTTCTGGAGGCAGAAGCTCTGTTCGGTGATGTAGTAGTCATGGTCTCTATTGCGAGCAAATGGATCGTCTAGACTGAGTGTTAGCAATGGCACCTGGTCTTGATATGAAGTGAGGCCTCCCAGGTGTCGCACTTTATGTTGCGCGCCTTCAAATTCGTTGTGGTCGATGAGAAGTTGACGATTTGATTCCATTGACACGAAGACAAGCTTTCACGACTCCAAGAGGCCCGAATCATCTACTTGCTAGTAAACTACCTACAATTTTGTTCGACTGTCATTTTCAAGTCAACAGGCTGTTCCTTTCCCAACATCAAACTTGAGGTGTCCCAGATCTACCATCATTATCATCTGCACACCAACCATCTCCAAAGACCACTGTGCCGTGCGCTCATATCTTCCATTCCATGTAGGTTTTGTACTTTCCTGAACGCTTCTTCCTCCAGACCCTGATACGTTTCTGCCCCATGGCCCACATTCTCCACGCGCTTGGGTCGGAATACTTCGCAGGTTTCGGCTTATTCAACTCATCCTAATACACCTTCTCCACCACATCCAAAGGCTCAAACCATTTCACCTTGACAAACTCCATATCTTCAGTGAGCTCGGGGTGGACCTCCAGGAGATTTTCAATCCACAACTCAGACATGAACTTCACGTAAGGCGCGTGCAGGTGCTCAAAATCTAGAAACGAACGAAGAAGGATGTTTTGGCGCAGTTTGGGTGGGTGGGAAAGGAGACTGGGTAAGAGCTGGCTGAATATTTGGCTGTCGTTGTGGCTGGGATTGTTGAAGTTGTATTGAGCGTCGGAAGCTGTCGTACCTAGGGTCGGTGTTGATCATAGGCATCAGATATTGGTTGGTGTGATTCTTACTTTTGGTGCTCGTAGCTTTTTGAATCTGTATCGGGTTGAGAGTTGTTGAGTTGCGAGTTTAGAGCGGGCTCTCAATGTTTCAAACAGTTCCCTTCACTGTTATAAACTAGACTTCGACGTGTATGATTCTCAGACTATATGTAACAGTTAAAATCCAGATCTCCAAGGATTATTTTGAAATCCTAGCAACAATTCGATTTTCGAGTTGGAATAGAGCCTGAGAATACCTTCAAGATCACACCACTTACGGTTTCAATAGTTGGAGAACCACCACTCCAAGAGGGAGAGAAAACATCTCATGATTACTTCTATAATCGTATCAATCTTAACCTTAATATTCCAATGCCAATGTGTAACGCCAATATCTACCAGAGCTCCGAGCCTATCCCATACAAGTGACTCAAGGCTAGGACCGGATCTCTGTGGGTCCTTAGAACTATGACCAGAATGGTATTGTATGAGCCTTCAATTGAGTCGACGACCCGGATATCATTTATTCTTCATTCAAGTCCTGCGCCACATCTACACGTACTGACTGAGCCAGCGGATGCCCTCTCCATAACCTTGTCTCAACACGACGGAGCACATGAAGACTTCGATTGGTCGGATGCCTTCAAGGGCTATTCTCCCTTTGCCGGTGGTTTGATATAGGCCGAGGACGTTGCGGAGCTGCTCCTCAGATATCGCATCGGGGTCTGCCACTGGGTAAGTATATTCCTAATTCTGTTTACAAGGTAGTTCCTTACGATCAATCTTGTTTCCGAGGATAAGGAAAGGTGTTTTGGAGAGTTCCTCCATCGCCAACTGTTTCGATTAGCCTCGACCGTTACTATAGACAAAGCAAACAACATACCAGAGCATCAAGCTCGGCTTTGGCCTCGGGGAAACGTTCGTGGTCCTTGGAATCTACCAAGAATACAATTCCACTGACTTCTGGGAAGTAATCTCTCCATAATCTACGAGCTTGTGCGTGACCACCGAGATCGAAAGTGGTGAACTTTACATTGCCGATACTCAATTCTTCGGATGTTGGATGGAGAGTTGGCTGGAGGACGGCAACACGGTCATTCTTGAGCATGTGGAGGAGTGTGGTCTTTCCGGCGTTATCGAGACCAAGGAAGAGGAGCTTCGCATGTTTGTTGGCGAGGCCCAAGGAGGCCAGGACATCTGAGAGCATTAGTTTGATTCGGCTAGGGGCAGATTGGAAAGATTCATACCCCAGAACCAGTCAATAATCCACATGATGTATGATTTGGATTTGTAGGTGGCTTCGCTTGTTGAGTTGAGTTGGACTTGGAGATGTGGAAGTGGTGGAAAGCTGTCATGATCGCCGAACGCCAACGGCAGGCTTAAGTAAATAGAGTCACGTTACCTTTAAGTCGACTTCAAAAAATTCGAGTCTTTCTGCAACCATCAGGATGAAGACCATGAGCAAAAAGCGGAAAACACAGGAGACCAATCTTCCTGTACAGCCGAGAAGAACCGAAAATGCCATCACCGCGAGCGTCACTATTCCAACAGCTCCTTTGAGCGCCTTCGCAGCGGCAAGAGCAAAAGCCAAAATCGCGAGTTCTGATTCAGCGCATTCTCTGACGCAAGATGGAGCCGTCGAAAGCATCTCGCCTAGTGGAGAGACATCTAAATCGAAGAAGCTCAAGATAGCAAAATCATCGCAGCCCCGGAACGCAACACGGCGCGAGGAAATGGAGCACCATCAAGAGCAAGATTATGCGATTGACCCGGAGGATGTATTTTCACAACTTCCATCTTCTTCGAAACATGCAATGCCAGAACCATACAGACTCCCTGACCGAGGCCATGACTATGAATCCGATGACCTTTCTGATCAGGAGCCAACGGAGCCAGCTTTCCCAGAGGAACCGAACGACGGACGGATTGTTCAAATGAGCACCTGGTCTCCGACAAATCAGAATTGCATATTTTCCAACTTCAAAAGTGAGAAAATATCAATGAATAATGGAGAAACACTTAGCATCTTGGGTCGATATCGCCTCAAAGTCCACGAAGGCGTGATAATTGTGGCGGGTGCTTTTCTGGCCGCAGGAGCTCCAGCTCTAGCAATATACGCACCATCAACGTCAAGCATACCTGTCATAAAATGCATAAAATTTGAGGGCGCCGTGATCGAGATATCCCAGATCACAGCGGACGAGCATACAACGGAAGTCCTCGAAAGAGTATCTCCTCTCTACAGCCCAGAAAGCAGTGCTATATGGGGTCGTGCCACTGAATCGCAACCATCCTTTCTCAAGGTCCGTCTTTGACTAGAAGTAACGCGTTAGCCATAACTAAGGAGTCCAGATTCTTGACTCCCAACCAATTTCAAAAGGTGGTAGCTTTCTGCCTATGGAGATTCCCAAAGCGTGGCAGGAGCGTATAAACGGTTTTTGCAGCAGCAAGACGACCTCTAGTCCCATCATTCAACTTTGCGGACCAGCGAACGTTGGAAAGTCTACCTTCGCCACCATCCTCACCAACAGTCTCTTGACAAGCCCTGGGGCATTCAAAAGACCACGCACGGTGGTTTACTTGGACCTGGATCAAAACAAACAAGAATATGGCCCGCCAGGTCAGATTTCACTTTCCCTAGTAAAGCAACCGAACCTCAAACCGAGATTTACTCGATCAACGTTCAATGATGGCGAGAACAAAGTTTTCAAGGCGCATGCGATTCGACTGAATGGCCACAAAGAGGACATGGAGCACTATCTAGAAGCCGTTCGGGACCTAATACAGCAATACCAATATTTACTCACCCACTTATCCCAAGACACCCCACTGATTGTCAATTGCCCATTTTGGTTTCAAGCTTCCGGCTACGATCTTTCAGTCAATTTGACAGAAACGTTAAACCCCTCACACGTGCTGTGCTTTGCTTCCGGCCCAGCGAAAGTTTTACATTGGGTCCAAAAAGCAGCCGGAACAACATCAGTGGAGATTCTTCCACCTCAACCATTTCTGAACACCAATAAAAGCCCACGCACGACAGCTGAGGTGCATGAAATGCACATGCTTTCATACTTTCATGCTGAGCTTGGCGAGGGAAAGGCGGCGAGGTGGAATGCATTGCCCCTAGCGCACCAAAGACCCTTCGACGTCTCATATGGGGAAAAGAACAGCGAATTTGCTGGTGTCTTCATATTTGGAGAAGTCCCCACAATGTACTCACACATGCTCTCAACATTACTCAACGGCAGTATCGTCTCGCTACTTGCGATCGAAGATGCGTCGGCCCTCGAGAATAGAGCAGTTGGTCGTGGAGACGATGATGGCATTCCTTACTTTACCGTTGGCTCAAGGGGATACACGATCCCATTTGACCCACGCAGATCGCGTGTCATTGGCCTTGGTTTGATTCGCGGAATAGACACGACAGCGCAAAGGATGCAAATTGTTACCCCAGTACCCGCAAAGCAGATTGCGGAAGTACCTTGGAATAGACTTGTTCTTGCTTTTGGGGCATTCGAGTCTCCTGGCTGGGCATATCTGGAGGAAACATACTACCAGGAATGGGCAAAGGGACAGGATGGGATGGGAACAGGATCTGATTTGACTACGCCTTGGGTAGAGGAGACCGGAAGGGGAGACGATGGAAATCGGAGTGGAGGGCTTGGAATGCAGGTGTGGAAGGCTAGACGATTTCAGTAGGTGTTTGATACAGAGACGAGGCTGCACAGCCTTTGTGGCAGAAGCGAAGCTCTTCCAGATTTGCTATAACGACGAAGGTTGGTTTGGAAGGCAAAGTCCCAGCACAGAAGAAGCGTAGCTTCAAACCAGAATAGCATTGCCACACCAAGACGACGGATGATGTCGATGGTTGCCGCAACGGGCTAGCCGACGAGATGACCTGCAGGTTGTAGCGTAAACTTTCTTATACGCGACGCGCCACCAAATTCAGTCCTCTGAGATGCATAATAATGCCGAAAAGGGGAATCGACGTGGGACTATACACTGGGTTTCTCGTCACAACCAATTTGTGCAACTGTGCAATTCCAATCACTCTAACCATTCCATGTGTTTGCGTGCGTTCCCTTGTGAAGCAGAAAAACAACACCTCACATTATAACCCGTGCATTAAGACGACAGCGCGACTCTCACCCCGGGAACCCAAAACGAACTTTACGCGACGCTCAATCCGTATTTGACTTTCTTTTTGTAGAAAGAGGAGAAAGTCAACCGTTATCCCACCCACAGCATGCGAAAGCCTCCAGTCGGAACTTATCCACCACGCGCCGCTTCGCTCCATACAAACAACGCACCTTTACTGACCACCTGAATGGCCGAGGCGCATTCAGCATCTCCCACTGGCGAGGAGCAAAGCCAGGCGAACTCCACACATCAAATCGCAGAGACCAAAGACCTCGCACGCAGCACAAGTCACGACGAGAACGACCTCTTCGATATCCCCGAAGATTCGGACCTCCCCCCTCTACCGATAAACGACGACGAGGACCTCTCCCTTGCCCAGCTCCCCAGCAGCAGCCAGCTCGACAACGATGCCAGCGCCTTCATGGATAAGGATATGAGGAGGACTTTAATGGATGTGGAGTCCAGCTTCTTGCCCGAATTGGAGCCCGAGGATGCGGCCGAAGGAGGGCGGAAGGGTGTTGACGATACTTATTTGTTTGGAGGATCGCCCGGCAATGGCAGACCCAAGGGCGCGTCTGGCCATAAGAGAAACAAGAAGTCAATTGCAGAGCAGATCCGGGAATCTTTAGCAGCAGAGGCACAGATTGTAAAGGAAGAAAGAGACGGCTCTGAATCCCCAACCACACCGTCCAGCGCATATAAGACTCCTTTCCATGGCAACGAGCATTCGAGCTTCGATCGCAATGTGGGCTCAAAGGATAGTAGCACGGAATTGGAGGCTCTGGCATCGTCTCCTACCGCCAGAGCTGCTCAACGCACTCAGTTACGGACTGTCAGTACTGTACAATTGGTGGAGCCAGAGAGGACACCGGAGCAGAGCTTTGACGAGGCTTCTGCAGAAACAGCTATTAAGAATGGTCATCCACGGCAAGCGTCACATGCATCGACAACCAGAGCGGAACCAGATTCTTCGGAGCTAGACGACGACACTAGCATCCCTGAACCAACACTCAGTCCTGAGGCAAGTTCGGATAATGTGCTCGCGTCTTTACATTCGCCAAGAGGATCCATGTCTTCATCGCGACTCCTCAAGCGACCTAGTTTCCTCCAGCAACGTACGTCAAGCCAGCGCTCCTCCGTATCCTCATACACAAATCGTTCCGTCACTTCAGAAGGCAGCGATGCTACTTTGGGGGCAGACTTCTCTCTTCAGTCTGGCGGTGCTGTCCCTGGATCTGGCTCCATGCGTCCAGGCATATCTCTGTCCAGACTTCCGAGCATGTCCAGCATTGCTTCGTCCAATGGCTCAAGCTTCGGTGACGCTCCGTCTTGGAATCGTTCAAGGAGCTCAACCACCAGGGAACGGGAACTGGAAAGGCTTGAGGAAGAAAGGGGAAACGCAGGATCGCCTCCGGAGACCCCTCGTGCAGGCGAGAATGGAGGCGCGCCTACAGACACCGTCATCTCGCAACATGTTCAGAATATACAAGTGCCGGAAACTGTCGCAAGGGAATATCGAGAGAAACATCTACATTCACCAGCTCGAAGCCAAGCTCTAGGTCTGTCTGCGAATCGACAGAAGAACAATTTGACTCTCAAGGAGCAGAACAGCAAGATCGACAAGCTAAGCAAGGAGAACTTTGATCTCAAGCTCAAAATTCATTTTCTCGATCAGGCCTTACAAAATAGATCAGAGGAAGGGGTCAAGGACATGATCAACAAGAACGTTCAACTTCAAACCGATCTTGCTAATGAGAAGAAGGACAATCAAGCTCTTCGCAAAAAGATGCGTGAACTTGAGCGCAAGATGAAGGGCCTTGAAGAGGGCCAGGCTGCGAAGCAGGTCGATGTGGACGATAGCAAGAGCGACCAGAGTGAGAAGCAAGCCGAAATGGAAGAAGAAATCATCTATCTCCGAGAGACGCTACAAGAAACTGAGATGGAAATCGAAAGATTACGGGAGGAGAATCTTGGTAAAGAAGTCGACAAACGCAAATTGGCGGACTACATCAAATCTACCAACGAACGAAAAGCCTCGGAGAACGACAAGGGAGTTGAGGAAACCATAGAAATGTGGAAGGACTTGCTCGAGTCGGAGACTGCTCGCCGCGAACAAGCTGATGAGGACGCTGAGAAGTTGAGAGAAGAGCTCAGAAAACTCAAGTCTGAGACTGCTTCATTAACAACCAACAATCACGTTCGCAACGTTTACAACGTCAGCAAACGCCACAACGTGTCTTATAACACACGATCAGACGCAGGTTCAGCAGTCGGTGAAGACTTCAATGGCACAGTAGATTCTAACGCAAGTACAGTTGTGGAACAACTCAAGCACGAGAATGCGGAACTGCGACGAGATCTCAGCGCGCAGACATCGATGTTGACGTCGAGGAATCGCGAACGAGAACGTTTACAGCAGGAGATTGAGGATCTCAAGATAAATCAACGAAGACATGGTGACGGCGTAGGAGCACGGTCGATTGCTGGAGATAGCATATTTGATCGCTCTGTCTCTCGTGCGCACAATCGTGCTGAGTCGCGGGCAAGTGGGCATACGAGAGTCACCCAGCTGAGCGATGTGGAGGAGTACGACAAGAAGTTTGCTCGTCTGCGTGATGAGCTGGCCCAGGTCAAAATGACTAACCAAGATCTCGAACGGGAACTTAACGCTCACCTGGATATACTTCAAAACACTGAGGAGGAAAATCGTATTCTCAAGGAAGAGAAAGATGCTACTCTGGAGGATCTTCAATCAATCCAAACAGAACGAGAAGAGGCTTTACTGGCGTTGCAAGAACAGGAAGAGGAAACCGAAGCCCTGCGAAACGAAGCAAACGACGAGATTGAGAAGCTAGACCTGGCACTCGAACAGAAAGAAACCGACTTCGAGGCACTGCAGCAAGAGATGAAGAATGTCTCTGAGAGTGTGGTTAGACTTGAGGATGATCTTAATGCTAGTCGACGGAAGGAGCAGGATCTGGAACAGCAGATTGAAGAGATTATGCAGGAGCTTGAGCAGACCGACCAAAAGCTGCGCGACACATCTGCGAAGAACGAGAGGCTTGATGTGCAGCTTGAGTCTAGCCAAACTGAGGTGCAATTCCTTCGCGAGGAGCAAGAGGGCGATAAAATCAAGATTGGAGACCTGGAAGCTGCCCTCAATGCTGCACAGACTAGTCTTCAGGATGAAAGGGAGAGGATTAGTGAGGAGAGAAGGCAACGTGAAGTCCTTGATTCGCAAGAGAAGGCGGATTGGCAGAAGATGATTGATGAGCTTAATGATGATGTTAACAAGTTCAAGGGTGAGGGCAACAGGTTGAGGAAGAATCTCAGTGTCAAGGATACAGAGGCCAGTCAGTGGAAAGAGAGGTTGGAGACTTTGGAAAGTAATCTCAGGGAAGCTCTTGGAAGCCCGAACAGCACGAGCAGTAGTATTCTCAAGGTGGGTAGTGTTTGTTCGCAGTGGGCTACTTTTTACTAATACATGATAGGAGGTTACGAAACTGCAGCGCGATCTTGAACATACGCTCACCGCGCTGGATGTATGCCGTCAAGATCTCAATGAAAAGGAACGCCTACTCCGTGGTCGTGATCAACTTCTCGAGTCCACGGGTCTCGAGTCTCGGAAACTATCTGAGCTTCTTGAGAAAGAGAGAGCCGCTCGACGAGCTGATCGAAACCACTTTGACCAGATGCAGCGCAGCCAGCAGTCGCTTACACGCACCATTCAACAAAACGACAACAGAGCCAATGAGCTGGAACAGGCTAGAAACAACGACAGGAGGAAGTATATGGCTATCGAGAAACAATATATCGACCAACTTACGGAGCGAAACAACCTTCTTTTGGCTCTATGGAACCGTCTTTCCACACTTTGTGGTGCAGATTTCATGCAAAAGAACTCGTTGGTTGACGATCAACTTCCAAGCGTGGAAGTCATTTCACGCAACCTTGTCGGCTTCAGCAGGAATATGAATCTTGCGGTGAGGACCGTTGAGGTTCTTGTTGGCGGCTTCCGATCACGCATCCGAGATGTGGAGAAGAACTTGTGGAAAGACTTCCAGACTCTGGAACACGCCATCGATGTGAGAACAAAACGTATCGATCATTTGGAGAAGATGGTTGCACAGCAGACCAAGGAACGTTTGGAAAGTGCACCGCCTGTGGCTGCGCCTCCGTCTTCTTCTGCGACCCTCCAACCCACAAGTGGAGAGGAACGCAACAAGCGAAGTGTCTCTCGAAGCTCCTCTCGAAGCGGCGGACACACGAGCAGAAGCGAAGAACTGACTAAACTCAAGAACGAGAACAAACTCCTCAAAGCCGAATTACAGTTCGCCCGAGGCGCTTCACCCACACGACCTCCCACGCGATCACACTCTCAAAGAGGGAGCATTGATTCTGGCTCCTCCATGACTGGTGTGCTACCAGGCATTGGAGGCGTACCAAGAAGCCCACCAGGAATGACCGGTATCCCACCTCGAGACTCCAGCCACCGTGCGTCCATGACAGCAACTCTAATGCGGCACCACTCCACTTCAGCAGTAGAAGGCTACAACCCACCCACAGACCGAGAACGCGATCAACAAAAATTCCAACGTGAACAAGCCCTTCCAAACCTCCAAGAATCACCCACGCGCCGCGCGTCCTCTTTCATCCCCACACCAACGCAGCAAGCACCACCGATGGGAGTAAACGGTCAACCCATATTAGCGATGAATATGCCCATTCAACCCTTGCAACCTAGTGAGCAGAGATGGATTCATCGGCTTAAGGAGTTGGAGAGACGTTTGAAGGCGGAGAGAGAGGCGAGGTTGTTGGATAGAAGTGGAGCGCGGAAAAGGCTTGAGGAGGGGAAGGCGGAGAATGAGGAGTTGCGTATTTTACTTGAGAAGGAACGGGAGAGGGGAAGGGCGAGTTTGGATGGGGAGAGGCCTATGACGAGGGAGGGAGGGGGACAGAGGTTGGAGAGGGATTTTGTGGGGGAGGAGGATGATGATGAGAGGGTTGGTTGATCCATTGCGCGTGGTTGGTTTGGAGATTTCTAAGGGAATTGAGAGTTTGATGATGTACTACTACTACTTTTCTGATGATGCTTAGTTTAGAGTTAGTGTGAGCTTATGATGGGTTATGGGGTTATTGTATGGAGTTTATTCTGTATATTTTACTTTATGGTTGGGATCTGGACTCTAGGGTACTGGGTATATGGTAATCCTAGCAAAAGGTACAACATTTGGTTTCTCAACCTTTGCGCAGTCTCCTGCACTGCAATTTTCGTCCCCAAGGAGGCCTCGAACATCTCTTGGCAATTCAGTCAGTCACTTGAAGACCAGGCTGACAGCGCATGAGAAAAAACAATCGTGTAAAGGTGAATGCCCATACCCCAAATCAATTCAATGCGAAAAGAAAGTTCTGGTAAGCGCGAAATAGGGTAGCCAGTCAGGTCTTGATATATATATCTTCATTCAACCTATTGTTCCAAAACCCTTGCCTTTCTGGAACCGTGTCATATCGACTCTCCAATTTTAATAGCTTACAATGGGTTGGTTTTAGGAGCTCTGTGGAGTCTTCCCTGTTTACTCTTTGTCTGGGATGTGGAATGTAGGCATTGTGTAAAAAACTTAGCGAGGGCGTAGAAGCAAGCTATGAGAGGTTTTGTCGTTGTGTTATTGAGGACTGCTTTCCTGACCGATGGGAAATGGGTTCTCTATTTGTGGTCCTAAAATTGAAACCCGTGATCAGTTCAGAATGATAATCGTAACTTCATATTCATTGTAGAGACTCATATATGTCAGTTGCCATCTAAAACTTCAAAACCCATCCCAACTGCAATGGTATACGCTGAAAACAATTTCCAATTTCAATCATCAACCTCTCCCCTTCCCTTCCCTCAATTCTTACGATCCCCTCCCCCCACTAAATAACCTCCACCACCCCCTCTTCCGCTGACTACTCTCCATCCCCCCATTACTAGTCCACGGCCTATCCTTAACTTCTTCATTCTTCCTCTCCATCTCCTCATAGTCCCACGGTCTATTCCACCTCGCCATCGGTATCTCGCCCAGATTCGTACTAGCCTTGGACACAAACGTATGCATACTCGGTGTCATTTTTTCGGCCCGCCTGCGTTGGATTGCCGGAACGGGGGCGTAGGGTGTGAAGCCCGTTGGTTCGTCCTCTGCACAGGGTGCTAGATGTTGGGCTTCGGCTTGGACTTGGACTTGGAGGAGGGGACTGAGGGGGTAGGGTGGGTGGACTATTAGGCCTTCGTGGTCGGGTATTGGGCGTCTAAAGGCTGGGGAGGTAGGAGCCCAGGTGTAGGGGTTTGGTATTGCGCTTGGTGCGTGGGAGTGTTGGGAGAAGCCTGGTGTGGAGGGGGGAGAGTAGGCCGGTGGTGGTGTTGAGGAGCCTTTTGTTGATACGCTTGTTGCTGATGTTGTTCTCCGTGCGCGAGGACGAACGATAGCGAGTTCGGGTCTTGAGGAGTTGTTGAGTTGGACTCGACGGACTTCTGGGGCGCGCGGCTCTTTAGAATCGCGACTTGTTTGTTTGGGAAGTTTGGAGGTGGGTTTCAGGGAGGCTTTTGAGTCTGAGCTGTTTAATTTCCTGCCGCAACCGCGTGTGCAGCGACCCTTTTCTGTGGAAGGGTGTGTGCATCGTCGTTGCGGTTGATCGTGGAGGGACAAGGCTGAACGCGACATTCTGGCGCTCAATTGCGAAAGCGCTTCGAGGGCTTCTTGTCGCGAAAGCTCGGATACAGAAGTCAAGTATTTGTAGTCCAATTGCGTCTTCTTCTGCTGTCCGCAGCTTAGGAAACTGGATATGATGCTCAGCAGGCCTGCATTGAGTCTTCTTATCGCTCGCGCGAGAGAGGCTGAGGCGATTGCTAGAGGGCGGTTAGTATACTAATATTTCCATGGATGGATGTATAGCACTTACGATCACCGACTGCATAGCGGTCGCCATTGGCTCTATAGTTCCTCTCATATTCCCTCTGTATCTCGACGGGTCCCTGTCGCAAGCTCATGGACAATTTCAACTCGTCCCCCCTCAGCGCCTCTTTTTTCTTGCTAACCTTGCTTGTCTTCTTTTTCCTTCGCTGTTCCCTCAAATTTTTGAAATAATCCAGTGACCGTGTAAAGGTTATAATGAGCGAACTAACTGACGAATCTGTGGTCTGCATTTTGGCGACGGACGGCAAACAACGTGAAATAGATTAACTGCGGGGTCTTGTATGCGTTCGCAGCGGCAAAGCGCACTCTAAGTATGTACGCTCTCTAGATAGGGGGCCAGAGGGGAATCCTGGATCCTGCACGACTCATTCAACTGCGCCCGATAAGATTCCCTCGAGCAAGGCTACGGCGAGGCTTATACATCCGCGCACCTATAAAAGTAACAGCCAGGTAACAAGAAGCAAGGCCAATGTCTCCTTGCCGCTGCACTTTCAGCACTTGTGCACAGCCAGACCAATTCTGTGTCTGCACCGTCTCCGCTTGTGCGTTTGGACTCATCCTTGATGCAGCCGTACGTGCATGCATTCACACGGAATTGACTTTCTCGCCATGATTCGACCCCATCCCCACCAGGTCGTGCCAATCAGATCAAGTCACCCGACCGGGATAAGCAGCGTACATCGAGACTTGACATGCAACGGCCTCTGGACAGGATTTACCGGGGTTGAGCTACATGTTTGCTTGGCGATGAACGTGATAGGAAGGTCTCGACTACTAGGTGCTTCACTTTCTGTGGCCGGGAGTTAGGACTTTGTTCCGCCATTGGTTTGGTGCTCGCAGAGTCTCGTTGCCTTTTTGTTGCTGTTGTGTCTGTGTTGCGTTTGAGGGCTTTGTTTGCCCTATTCTTGTTTTTTCGACGTGGGCTTTATTGATGTCTTTGAACCATGGACCTCGACACGACTACCGAGATCAAGGAGAGTGGAGAAGAGCATGTCTGGTGGACTGATATCATACTGTGTTATTGCAGAAGGTATCATGGAGACGTCATGCAGTTGCCGTGGTTTTTGTTCCAATACTGGGCAGGCGAATCATGATTCATGGCAAGGTGGAGTTGACTTTGTAAATAGCGTGTACTATCACCATGGGATTTTACGATTGCCTTGATCAACTTCGTGTGCCCCGTTGATTTTCATCGCTCGCCTTGATCGAGCCTAGTAATCTCCAGTGCCTTTGAAGCAGCTAATCGTCGGTGTGTTACCCGACATCTATGGTCCTTCAGGAATTTGCAAAGCCTCATCCCTTGATCCCTTTGGATTTACTTCGTCCTCAGCGCGATATCCGACCACATCCAATTCGTCGCCCAACTGACGCGCTTCACTCCGAAGGCGGAAGCATGAAGACATACTCCCTCTCACTAAGACCCAATTTCATCATATCCTTGTCCCTGACTTCATAATATCTGCTGCCCTCCAGCTTTTCTCCATTCAACTCGGTGCCATTAGCACTTTCCAAATCTAGCAAGTAAGGTCTGACGACATTCGTTCGATCACCAAACTCATTGACCTTGATGCTGTGTCTGAATTGTATGACGGCGTGTTGTTTGCTGGTGCTGGGATGCTCAACTAAGAGATCCGCAACTGCAGCTTCTCGCCCTACCAACCAGCAGCTCCGGGTGTGTAGAGGTACTGTATCCACCAAATCGTCGCCTTTGAAAATGTACATGCGCCATGCTTGTGATGCTGGCGGCTTTCGAGCTTCAGGCGGTTCATTGTATTTCAGCACAATCTTCGTCCCAGCTACCGTGTTTGATTCCTTTGCCAGAAGTCCCGAGTTGCCAAAATTAGGTTTCTCCTTCACAATGGGTGCATCCACCGTCCCATCTCCTCCTTCACCGTGAAACGCCACCTGTTGATCAGGCAGAGGTTTCCGCGATCGTTCATGTGGACTTCGCGGGGGTGGGCTTCGTATAGCTTTGCGATTTCTTCGGGGCGGACTTCGCGAGCTCGATGGTTCACGGCGTCTTCGAGGTGGACTTTGTGATCGTTTTGGTGAGTCGGAGTGTCGGTCCCTTCGACGTCTTCGTGGTGGACTGTTGGAGCGGTCGCGTCTGTAAGGACTTCTGCTTCTCGAGGGCGACCGTCTCCGCCTTTTGGGAGGGGGGGAGGCAGACTGATCATTCCGGCGTGAGCGTTCGCCCTGTCTTGAGGCCTTATGCGATGCTACATTGTGCTTTGAAGAAGCTGACCGCCTCTCGCTGTCCCTTGATATGGAACGATCCCTCGGCCTATGATGGCGAGCACCTCTGGCAGGGCTGCGAGAATCTGACAATGATCGCTCGCGCCGTGTGTCACGGCGACGCCGTTCAGGCTCTGGCATTTGGAGAATGATGGATGGAGGTGGTCAGTTCCAATTCGCGGTGTGGAACATTTTGTGGCTATGCATCCGGAGAATTTACAAGCACGTTGCTTCAGTGGAGCCCTACCAAACCTTTTTTTTGTACAAATCGATATCGCTATAATGCATAATGCAGACTGCATACAACTCACCGCAGTTTGTTACAATCAATCGCCCTCACCGATCAGCAGTGGTCAATCACATCTCTCCTTGTAGATAGACTGCGGCAATAATGATGCCGGCAGCCAAGCTGGGGCGGCATGGGCTTGCCAGCCCTGTCCATCACAAAGCCATGCATAACGAATTATCCCTTTTCTCACCCCAGCTTCTGTTAAGAGAGGAGGCGCGTCGACTCCTTGCCAGCAAATTTGTGAATCCCAGACACGTTGGACTTCTTACTCTCCATTTCTTCATAGCCATATCCATATCCATATCCATCAGCATTCCCTCTACCACGACTAGGCCCGGTTCCCCCCAGAGCTATGCGCTTAGAAGTGGAGATATTTCCGCGACACAATGATTGGAAAGCTTCAGGGTTGGCGAGGGGAGCACAAAAAGGAAGCAGCTCAAGATAAGATGAGAGTCGGAGGTTTTGTGTCATTTGAAGACCTCGATCGCAAGTCGCCAAACAAAACCGCTGTGAAGAAGGTAAATACACACAAATACAACATCTCGGTAGCGAGCGAATGCAGGGTCAAAGTCAAAATATCCGCGCTCCCACTCGCTGTCACATTCCATTCCACACCATATGCTAATATGAAGACCAGAGAGCACCGCGATTATCAATTGGCCGACGCTCCTTCTCGCTGGGCCCATCTAAGCCTGGAGAGGATCCATTCCTCTCCCAACCAACGAACCAAGATCTCTCCCTCTTCTCCAATATTCCTGCTGCCACCAGCGCTGGCTTGGACAGGCCTCCTTCCTCTTCTGCCTTCCAGCCTTCTCCTCCGCGACCACGAACCGCCGATCCAGACCACTCGCTACATCGTCTGAGATCCAGGACCGCGCCTCCTGTACCGACGGACAATCCACGTTCGCCATGGGCAGATAAGCCACTGCCTTTGGCTATAGACTTCGACCAGGCCAGAAAACGATCGTCTTCAATATCAAGCCAAAGACCGAGCATCCAGACCCTACAAGACGATAGCAGATCATCCTACGGGGCGTCAATTTCGCGACCAAAGACAAGCTCGAGCGTGGACCCTTCACATCGTCGGAAACGAAGCGGATCCTTTACGCGTCCTCCCGCAGCCACTCCCTCATACTCCTTGACGCCGACTATCACTCCACAGCACAGTCGGAGACCGTCAATGACAGGAACACAAATTCAGATCAACCGAACATCTCAGAATACCCTGAATAAGAGCAATAGCACTGCTTCGACAAATGGCGCACTCAATGGAAACCGAGCCTCATCATCTTCACGAGCGAGCGTCAATACGCAGACTACACCCAAGGCGAACGGCGTAAAGTCGCCTACGGAATCTCACTCAATTCTGGATGAGGTCGAAGGCACCTTGAGCGCGACCATCACGGAGTTACAGGAGCTGCAGACAGGCTACACGGACGACAATAACTACAATCCTCCTCCAACGGCCCAAAGGCGAAGACCCACCGAGCCTCCGAAGAGTGCACCGGCAAATCAAGGATACTTTGCGCAAAGATCACAATATCCATCCACTTCCAATTCACTCCCACCCACACCGATTGTGGCTATTTCAGACGAGAGCGATGATCGCCTCCAATCGATACAGACTGCATACGACAATCAAAAGCGCGATATGCATACCGTGCTGGTGGAAAATGAGACTCTGAAGAAGCAGCTGAGCCTTGTGCAAACGCGTCTCGCCGATATCGATACCATCCGGATAGAGAGAGATCAATTCGAACAAATGTACCAGGAAACGCAGATAAACCTCCAGACTGTTCTTGACAAGTTGAAGCTGTCGCGGGACAACGAAGAGGCATCGCGGAATAATGTGTCTGCATTAGAGAGGAGGCTTGAAGAGGCAAACATGCACAAAGTTGATGTGCTGGATCACCATCACGAACTTGAAGACGAGATGAAGCTCATGGAGCAAAGGCACAAGGCGCTCCGGGAGGAGAAAGAGAGAGTGGAGCAGAAGAGATTATCATTCGAAGCGGACAGATCGGTTCTGCACCAGGAAATCGCAAAACTACCAGCCTTGCATCAGGAAATTGCAAAATTACGGCAAAGACCTCAGCAGTCGGCGCTCGACGAGGCACAAAACAACCTACGACTAGCAGAAGAGAGAGCCAAGAAATTGGAAGAGCAACTTGATTCCGAAGAAAGCAGAGCAGATCTCCCTGCAATCGTCGCAGACTTGGGCTTCAAAATGGAGGATCTCCAACGAGGTCTATCCACAAAAGACCAAAAA
Source organism: Venturiaceae sp. KMAF11 (assembly GCA_023078705.1). Classification (NCBI taxonomy): domain Eukaryota; kingdom Fungi; phylum Ascomycota; class Dothideomycetes; order Venturiales; family Venturiaceae; species Venturiaceae sp. KMAF11. The sequence continues at coordinate 873,276 of JALGOQ010000015.1, forward strand.
ATTGCCGATCTAGAAGCCGCCAACAAGATCCTTTCCAAGGGCGCAAAAATAGAGAAGAACTACGCAAACAAGATCCGAGGTTTGGAGCGCACAGTAGCAGAGCAGCACAAAACATTCCGAACCATCCAAGCCGAACGCGACCAGCTTCGTCAATTGATCCACACTGAATTCCGCCGCACAGCAAATGAAGTCCAGAAACGACAACACCCCGCCACAACTCTATTAGAGAAGAAAGTCGAAGTTGACACCGCCATTTTGGAAGTCAGGAAAAAAGCGCAGGAATTCCTCCGTTCACAAAAAAGACGAGACGAAGATCTGAGTTCGACCAGAGCCGTGAGAATAGAGGAGTTACAACAAGAAATCGACTACCACGTCAAAGATATCGTCCTCTACAAACTCGACGTGAAGGGCTACAAGAAGGATCTCAAACGCGCACAAACCAAACTTCAAAGACTCGAGGGAATTTATTCTCACGGCAACGGATTGATGTCGCAGTATTCATCTAAGGATTCTAATGCTACGAGACCGAGTTTGTCGAGTGGAAATTCGGAGAATTCTGTGCAACAAGTTGGTACGGCTGACTTGTTGAGTGATGAGGAGAATTCACCACCAGGACAGAGAAGGGGAAAGAGGTTGAGCGTTCATGCTTATTCGCCTGATGGGAGTCCTGTCAATAGTCCCAGGAAGGAGAAGAGGCAATTGAATTTCGTCGGGGCGGGGATCTGATTCGTTTTGTGTCTTTGGTATGATAAATTTGTGTGGTGTTCGATGGTGTATCAACAATTTAAAATTGGAGAAATGATGGGGTCTTGGATAGGATTGGGAGGGGATGGTTTTGAGGTCGTATATGCGCTGATATTGGGATGATGGATTTGATTTGGATTGGGGAGGATGACGATGTTAAGATCTTTTTACTTGTTTATCACACTGTTTCGCGGGATACCCATCACGTTTGTATTAACATTTACTGGAATTTATTCTTTTGGTTGTGTCTTGCATTTAGAATTGTTCGGCCTCGTCTTGTCTGACTACCTTCGGTCGTTACTGAATTCCTAAATGACACAAGTATCCATTGGTACAATCTGGGGGGAGTAGGCGTTGCGAGCTTGGAGTCTTTGTCATCAAGTTTGCAGAATAGCTCTCTCTTGCTTCAAAGATGTGGCGAGGTCACGTTAAGATCATGTTGATGTCGAGCTTCAACATTCTTCGTGAGATTGCAACCTGCAACCTCAAAATCATCAAGAACCTGGGATTCGTTATCTTTCGCCCCACGCGCTCATGCTCTTTCGATCCAACAGAACATCGAGCTAGGCCCTTCCCCAGGCCTTTTGAAGCAAACGACACAGTCGTATGATGTTCAAATCGAGCTTGCGGAGGAACTCCGAGATAGAAGCCGACCTCTTGCATTAACCTTTCGCTCACCCATCAGGCATCAAGCTACCTGGATGAGGTGATTACTTACTGCCGCATGTCTCAATGGTCATTCTACTCGCTCGTCGTTAACCGACTCGCCTCGCGATCCAACCACACAAACGCAAATTCTTCCACCAGAGTTTTCATCCGCTTACGAAATGGTAATCAAAATTCTCATGCTGGGTGAGGACGATACCACAAGCGGCAGTCACTCCCATCAAGGCTTGTGTTGGGTTCGGATACTCCCGATGATGCGTCCTATAGCCTTTCAGCGTTCAATCTTTATGTGTCATTCGATGATCCGACTAACCGTCCATCCTGGACTCTCTTATATGACCTTCTTTGGTCTTCATGAAAAGATTTCTTAATTCATTGTCTCAGTCTTTGCATTTACGAAAGCTTGAATTAGGCAATACTGATCTTGCATTACATCTAATACTCTATTGAGAAAAATTTGTCTCACACCATCCAATCAGCATGGCTGATATCGAGGAACCTCCCGTTGATCCAGCAGTGTTGGAGAAGAGAAGTGGCAGTCATGATATCAATGATGCAGAAAAGCAGTCGATTCCAGGCGAGACAGAAACACTCAAGCGGAATCTCAAGAATAGGCATATCCAGATGATTGCAATTGGTCAGCCTTGCTACAGATTTACACACGTGATAATGAGCTCACAATCTTCCAGGAGGCACCATCGGAACAGGTCTTTTCATTGGTAGTGGAGCTGCTTTGGCAAAATCTGGACCTGTCGGAACATTGATTGGATATCTTTTCGTTGGAAGCGTCGTCTTCAGTGTCATGATTTCTTTGGGCGAAATGGCTACGTATATTCCCGTCGCAGTATGTTCAGTCTTACTATCTCTACTTTTCCTTAATGACATTTCTAGGGCGCTTTCACTGTCTTCGCTACACGCTTTGTCTCTCCAACCCTTGGGTTCGCCATGGGATGGATCTATTGGTTTAGTTGGGCTGTCACATATGCCCTTGAGCTCACCGCATCTGGTCTAATCATTCAATATTGGAACCAAGATCTCAACGTCGGGATTTGGATAGGTGTATTCTGGACCGTGAGGCATCAATTCCCTGGCCCTTTTTACGCAGATACTAACTGCCCCAGTTTTTTACTTGTACAAATCTGCTGCCCGTCAAGTTCTACGGTGAGATGGAGTTCTGGTTCGCGAGGTAGGTCAAAATTAGGTTATAGATTTGGTGCTACGCTAACAGCACATAGTATCAAAGTCATCACCATCCTCGGCTTCATGATTTTCGCAATCTGCGTGGATGCCGGAGTAGGAGATCAAGGCTACCTAGGCTTCCACAACTGGGTCCACCCAGGCCCATTCGCACCATACCTCCTCGACTCAGTAGGCGGGGACTTGCCTCTATCAAAGTTTATCGGATTCTGGTCCTGCCTCATCCAGGCTGGCTTCTCCTACCAAGGCACTGAACTCGTCGGCATAGCCGCAGGAGAAACATCAAACCCGCGTAAAACAATGCCCTCCGCCATCAAAAAAACATTCTACAGAATAACATTCCTCTTCTGCCTAACCATTTTCTTCATCGGATTACTAGTCCCATACGACAACGACCAACTCCTAACACCAACAACGGACGCCACAGCCTCCCCCCTCGTCATCGCCGCAAAACTCGCTGGAATATCCGCCCTCCCCTCAATCATCAACGCCGTCCTCCTCACCGCCGTCCTCTCAGCAGCAAACTCAAACGTCTTCTCCGGCTCCCGCCTTTTACTGTCCCTCTCCCGCGAAAATCTCGCCCCAGCATTCCTAGCAAACCTCCACCGGGGCGGCGTCCCCTACAACGCCGTCATCGCCACCGCCGTCTTCGGCCTCCTCGGCTTCCTCAACCTCTCAAATTCAGGAACGAATGTCTTCAATTGGCTCCTCAACATCACAGCCGTAGCAGGTTTCATAACATGGGCGTGTATAAATCTTACGCATATTCGCTTCATGAAAGCGCTCGCGTATCGGGGCACTACGCGAGAGAGTTTGCCGTATAAAGCGCCATTTCAACCCTGGGCTGCCTACTACGGGTTGTTTTTCAATGTTCTTATTCTTTTGACGCAGGGGTTTACGGCGTTTATTCCATGGAACACAACAAATTTCTTCATCGCATACGTTTCCCTGATATTGTTCGTCGTATTGATCATCGGGTATGTCATCTACGGCCTGATTTTCAAGAAGGTGATTGGGCTTGTGCCGTTGGGGGAGATTGATTTGGATAGTGGGAGGAGGGAGGTTGATGCGCTTGTTTTTGATGAGCCGGAGCCGAAGAATATGTGGGAGAAGTTTTGGGCAAAAATTTGATTGTTTAGGGGTTTGTTGATGTTGATGTTGGGCTTTTGTTTTGTTTTGAGAGGAGTGGATTTGGATTTGATGGGGATGGACAGGATGGAAGGAAATGATAGCGTTCTGGTAATTTGTGTTGAGAATGTATAGATAGATGAACAGTCGGCTCATCGATTCATGTCCCTTGCTGAGCTAGGGAATAATTACTTATATCTCAATTTTTAAATCTCCAAGTACGATACGATAGAGTAGTTGAAAGATTCTGGAAAGCTTGTAGAAGAAGATGGCTAGGATTTTATCGCTATGGAACTTAAGTTGGACGTGATGAATTAAGTCTGAGTGATTTTGTCGTGGGATATGACTGTGGATGGAATATCTTCTCATTGTTACTATGATACTCTTGAGCTCTAAGCCGCTTGCGAGAACGTATTCAACGCAGCCTGCGCATGCGGGATATTCTTCATAGGAGCCAGGATATACGCCAAACTACCCGCCTGAACCTTGAAGTACTCGTGCAAGAACAGGTTCTGCCCAGAACCATAGTCAAAATAAAACACTCCTAAAATGACGCCAGTCTCTGTATCGACTGTCCACCTTCTACCTCTAACCGTGAAACCGAATACACCGGTTCCCACTCCGCAGTTCTGGGTTGTGGTGACACCATTCTCGTTACGTGGACATGATTTCCCAGCGAAGACGCAGGAGTCGTATGGTTTTCCTTTGAGACCGTCACAGTACGAGGAGGCGGCGTACAGTAGTTCCTTTCTTGTCCAGAGACGTGGAGCTCCGGAGAGAGCTTTGCATGTTGACACGCTGATGGAGGCCTTCTTGTCGAACATGCCCATCTCTGGGGTGAATTGAGAAGGAACGGTTGGTGGTGGTGCTGGAATCTGTTTTTCTTCGACCATTGGAGGAGTTGTCTTTGGGAAGCCGGTTGGGCGGAAGAATTGGTCTCCCTGAACTGCTTGTAGGAATTCAATCTCGGAAATGGCGCCGGAGGCATCGAGCCTGAGACGAGTGCTGAGGAGCTGTTGGGTTGCTACTTTGAAGGTTGCGATTTCACAGATTTCGGTGTCTACGGCTTGGGCTTGCAATTGGGTCCATGTGCTGGTGGGGATCTTGGAGTATGGTGTCTGATCGAGCGGTGTTGGCTTGTTATTCAGGGCCACCTTGAGATTCGCTGCAACGTTCGCTGGTGCACCTGGGGCACCTTTGAAGAAAGCATCTCGAGCTGCGATGAGGGATTCTCTGGTACATTCCGCTGATGCAAGCAGTGGTGACGCCGAAAGGGCCAAAACCAAGACCTTGAAGATGGACATTACGGAAGATAGAAAGAATGAGCGTGTTGAGGTCGAGTCAAGCAAAAGGAGCGTTTCACGGCCTTACCATGACATATATAAGTCATTTTCGTTCTGTGGAATTTCCGACTTGCGCTGGTACATTAGCCTTGTGCGAGCGAGAACGAGAAAAAGAGCTCTTCGCCAAATATGAAGTAAAAGACTGAGACGGAGATGCAGGGTCAGTCGCGTAGACACGGCGTGGGATTTGCTGAACGTGTCGGGCAGATTAATGTTAATCAAGTGGCCCCCCGTAGAGCGAATCTCCTTGCAGATTAGTGGCTCATCTCGAGGTGTCAGAAATGAATATATTGTTGGGAAGATACATATGCACGGCTATTTCTCCGTGTCCATGTAGGGTTTGAGTCTCTAAGAGAAAAAGAGGAGAGAGAGAAAGATCCTTGTTGATAAAAGTCCGAATTAGGTAATCATCTCATCACGTTGTCGAGGTCCAGTCGCGAACTCTCGAATTTCGAAGTAAACAATCAAGTCAACAATCACAACCATGGCCTCCAATACACCGAGCACCACAATCCCTGCTCGACAGCGCTCGCGATCAGCTTCACGTACTCGAATACCCTCCAGACCGACCACGCCTCTGCGCCCCTCATCTCGTTCATCACTTCGCAATTCACAGCAAGCCTCCACATCAGCAGCATACAACCCACTAGATGCCTTAGAGGCTCAGTTCGCCGAGTTCAGCGATGGCATGGCAGATTTGGAGGCCAATTTCATGCATCTACAAGTTATGCATGAGTCTTTAAGTCGGTTTTCAGAGAGTTTCGCGGGCTTCTTATACGGCATGAACATGAATGCATTTTGTGTGGATTTTGGCGAGACACCGGTCCAGGAGAGTTTCCGAAGGGCGTACCTGCTGAGACCTCAAATGGACGTGCGGGAGGGCATGATGGGTGGAGGAGCGAGGTCAGACGGTGATGGTGATGCAACGTTTTTGTGAGCATTCTTTGAGGGAGAGGAAGTTGGATATTGGCTAACGTATACACAGGACGACCGATACATCCTTTGTGGAACATCCTCCCACTTCGTCCAAGATCTCCTCGAAATACTCTACGCCGGCGCCTGCACCTCGGATGACACGAGGGACGGCTGGGGCTGGGAGGGCGCGAGGCATACCTAGAGGCAGCGGTATAGCTCGAGGACCTGCTGGCAGAGGCAGAGGAAGGGGTGGCGGAGTGCTTAGATGAATACGTTGCGCGAGTTTGAATAATGGCTGTTATGAGGTTACATTTTGGCGTATGGTTGTTGATGAGATATACCCAATTGTTTACATGCTAGATGGAGAGTGTTATGGCCATCATGCTCAATCATGATATTGGCTCCAAGACGTCATGAATGTGTGTTTTCCATAGTAAGCAGGAATGGTGAGCACTTCAATGCTATCACGTCCTTGGCTGGGACTTGAAAGCAAGCCAACTATTCTTGCGACGTTGAAAGTTGAGTCAAGCTATTGATGGAAGCAGCAACGGCTCTGCCCACAATCGGTAAAGCTCCTGCTAGCAAATTAAGGTCATTTCTTGAGACGAATTCCACGGACTGTGAACGGAGACATACGACGTGACTCTGAAGTTCGGATGTAACCCGTCCGTCCATTATTTCCCAAGACCAATCTCTCCATAGAATAGCAAGTGACAAATTGTAATCAAAGGAGGAGGCTCTGTACCTGCAGTAGTAGTCGCGCTATACTCCTGATTATCGAAAAAGTCGTGATCTGAATCTAATCTCAGACGCCACGGAACGCCCCAAACAAGATCTCTCCGCCCACCAATCGTCTACATCGCATTGCACAGCAATTCCATTGCGCCCTCCTACCATCTTCTCCAACATGTTCCGTTTCCCTCCACTAAGTTTCTTCTCTCCCGTTCTGTTTCCATGTTCTAGCTTAGGCCCCTATAAATAGTTTGGCTTGGCCTCTCTGTTTCTCCTTTGGTTTCGAGCCTAGACCTCCATCTCGACTCCCTGCCATCAAACGGCTACTGCAAACTTCTAGAGGCACAAAGACGACGCCACAAGTTTTGACATGTACTGGCGGTTCTACCAAGTGTTTCGAATTGTGTGGTACGCCCGTCGGGAAACCGCTAACCTAGGTGCTATACACCGCCACAGCGTCGAGCGCTGTCTCTTGGCTACGGCAAGAGACGATGACAGGAGCTTGACAGGAGCTTAGCAGTGGCCTCGGAAATTGTATAGATACATCGTGAGAAAACCTTCTTCTCAATCAATCAAGTAGATTTCTTTCCAGCGTTCGTTCTTCGTTGCATTGCATTTTCGGAGTCGCTCATTTGTACTCTTGTTACTCTCTACCACCTCCTTTACTCCTTTACGCTTTAATACACCCTCTAATATACAACCCACGTTCTCCTTCTTTCAATCATACATCGCTATCATGAAATACTCCCTGGTGGCGGTCTTCGTCCTCTCTCTACAATCCGTAGTCGCCTACCCTGGCATGAAGACACTACAATCCGACCTAAGGAAAAGAATTGCCCAGGCAGGCACCGTTGACGGCGATGCTCCAGCCGAGTTGATCGGAGACCTCGTGGCTGGTGCCACAACCCCGACAGGAAAAGTCATCGCAAATATCCTCACAGGATCTGAATCGGGACAATCAAGCGCCAGTGGTTACTTTCCTCCAGGCCTTCCCGGTACAGCAGCATGTGCAAAAGATACATGTTGCATCTGGTCGTATGTCTCGATGGCGATGACCGCTGCCTTTCTAGGACCTACTGGAAGATGTAATGATCTAGCCAGAGCAGCCATCCGTCTCGGCTTCCATGACGCTGGCGCGTGGAAACGTGGGATGACCACTGGAGGCGCTGATGGCTCCATAGTTCTTGCTCCTGGAGAAATCTCGCGAGCGGATAACAAGGGTCTGGAAAGCATTGTTGCTAAGGCCAAGGATTTCCAGAAGCAGTTCGGCCCTTACGGAGTGGGAATGGCGGATCTCATTCAGTTCGGAGCCGTTCATGCTGCTGTCACTTGCCCATTAGGGCCTCGAGTACGATTCTTCGCTGGAAGGAAAGATTCTACACAGCTTCCACCAGAAGGTCTTTTACCAGGTGTCTCCCAATCAGCCGATGCCTTGATCGCTCTCTTCAATGACAAAACCATCCCACCACATCAACTTGCAGCATTGGTCGGTGCCCATTCTACCTCGAAGCAGTTCTTTGTGGATCCCAAGAAATCTGGCGCTCCCCAGGACTCAACGCCGGGTGTATGGGATACGAGATTCTACAACGAAACCCTCTCCAACAGCACCTCACCAAAAGTGTTCAAATTTCACTCCGATGTTGTCCTTGCCGCAGACCCTCGAATCACCTCTGAATGGCTCGCATTTGCTGCTCCCGATGGACAGAGCCATTGGAACGAGGACTATGCCATCGCCTATACCAGGCTTAGCTTGCTTGGGGTTAACAACATCAACAATTTGACGGAATGCTCAAAGTGAGTGTCTCCTGTGACTTCCTATGTGCAGCATTTGTCATACTAATCATATCGTAGGGTTCTACCTCCAGCAAGACCCAGCTTCCCTGGTTCATCGATCCCATTCTTGGATATGTAATATAAGTATGTCGATTTAATGATTGCGCGGGACGATGAAAAATGGCGTTTAGGGCATAGATTGATAGCAGGAACACCATTCCATTTGTAAATACAGCTGTACCATAATTTTAGTGTCTAATTTCGCACTCGACTTGCTCATTGCTTTCCTTCGGCGCTTTGGCATCTTGAGAGGAATTCAAAACCACCTGAAAAGCTTTTTCTCGATGTTTCAGCTATTTGTCCGATTGACACGACTCCAATGGTCCTAGCGATTAGAAAAGACGCCATTATCTTGGCTTCTCCAACCAATCCTGGTACAACACGTTTTTCAATCACCAGAGACTGCTGAAAGCCCAACAATGGTAAGTTGGCTCCAGCCGACACATGCTCTTGAAAGTCTCTCTAACTTCCTCTAGCTCCTCATCGAACGCAGTCCGCAGACCATCGATATTTTGACCTCTCACATAATACCAGACGTCTTCCTTGAATTCTGGAAATGCTTCCACCAATCTATTAGTCTTGCCTAAACAATTGTTTCGCTCCCAGACGACAAGATCTTGCAACTCCATTGCGGCTCTGCGTGTCAACTTTCCGCGACGATTCCGCAAGGAGCCTTCGCTGGGAAACCAACAGAGTAGACTCGGAAGGATGGCGAACAAGCCTGGATGAAGATTTGTTGGCCTACTTCTCGAGGGAAATCGAATATGGTTGTTCGCTTCTTCTGTTGTATGGGCACTGGTACTGACAATGTGGGTGGGGTTCCTTTGTGGTTATTGGTTCCGACATAGTGGTAGGTTGCTGCTGCTGTCTCGTTATAGGACATGTAGAGAGAGGGGAAAGAGAGAAACAGGATTAAATACCCAATTCTGCACAAGTCTGTGCATTGTTTTCCTGCTGCCTCCTCTCAAGTTGGTGAAAAAGAAGCTCGCGACTAGTGAATGTGTGTTGATAGAGTATCAGGTGTTTTCTAGGGAGCCGTAGGCTGGTGGATCGGGTGTTTTGGACAGATGTTCCGTCGTTGGACTGCTTGAAATTGAAGGAATTTTTTTTCATTTCAATCCATGCTCTTTCGCTCCTCATGATGTTTCGCTTCTCGGGTAGATCTAGGCGATTTTCAGCTGATTATCGCGCAGTAAAGTTGTCCGTCACCTCGAGCATCGATTTGGTGGTTGATGTATGTGCCTTGCACAAGTTCCAGGCGGTGGCATCGTTCCTAAGTACCTACCTGTCTGTACATCTGAAGTACCTCTGTTGACATTGCCGCATCTGAACTTTCGCCTGTAAAAAATGACAATCTGACGAATTGGCTTTCGAGTAGTTCTAGCTAAGCACCATAGTCCCATTGAAAATATCACCGAGCATATAGATCCGGTATGAAAAAAGAGAGAAAAGAATCAGTCTATTAGAATATCTAATCTTATCAATGAGAGGAATCGTTAGTGGTATTATAGCTTCTCCTCAACCTTATTCAAAACACTTATCCCAAAAGCCCCCCATCCTCGCAAAACTCAGGCTCTCCACGAACTTGCTCAATTTGCAGAGACCCTGACCATTACCGCCACAGGTTTCCAATGGCATGACTCGATCGTTGACAATGATTCTGACCATTTCCTCTTTCTGCCCTTCACATTGCAGTTTCTCAAAATAAGCCCTGGAAGCAAAGGGAACCACCCAACTTGCTGAAAAGCCATTCGTCGTCTCCGGTGACTGGAAGGTAGTATTCGAAAGTGGTTTCGTGGCATTGTAAAGACCGAATGCGGAGAAGATATTCATCATATCATTATCATGACTGAAATCGGCGAAAAGGGTGTAATTCTTCCCGATGGGAAATGTTTTCGGGTCCTCATCCAGAGTGTGATTCGTTGTAGTCTCATCTTTGACGGGAGAATTTGTCATTCGCGCAATGAGTTCGTTGACGTATCCAACGCCCTTTGTTGGCCCGAGAGCATTTCCTGGCCCAAAACCGTAGTACTTGCCCAGGGACTGATAATAGTCATACTGCTGCCATTCTGTTTTGGTGAAGAGGTTGCAGAAGTCTGAGATTTTGCCGGAGGGTGACGCCACGGTGTTGAAGGGACATAGATCCATGAGATAGATGATATCGAAATCCTCCAATTCGGCCTCGGGTAGCTCTGCATTGAAACGAGCAAGGATGGGAGGAACGAAGACGCTGGTCCATTTGTATTGGGCGTCATCGCCTACACCGGAGCTGAAGGCATTGCAGTTGTCGATGCTCAATGTGTTGTTGTAAGCTGAGCCTTCGGGGATGACCTCGATGTTGAGCGGGAAAAGGTCCTTTCCAGGCTTCTTGTCGCTCTGTACCGCCTGGCGATAGCCCTGTGTCCAGTTGTACGCTGAATTGACAACTCTTTCTTGCCCAGCGGTGCGAACAAATGGAACAGTATGCTGTGCCAGTTCCTTGTACCGTTGGTAGAATTTGATGCCCGAATTGACCATTTGCTGCTGGCCTAGAGTCGACAACTGATCTGCGCCCAGTGTGTATTCATAGTCGTTCAGGAAGGCGTATTTGCCCTCGAAAATTTTGACGTTGCTCTTCAAGCTGGCAATCAGAGCACTGTATGCCAGAGTCTTGGAGGATGTGGGATCGCGAGCGCCGTGGCGGGCGAGCGTTTGCGCAAAAGTAACAGTACATTTGTCTGGCACACTTGTTGCTATCTCCGAGGGCACGCTATAGTACGGCGAGTACTGTCCCAACCAATGCGAAATGCGAGGCGTGCAGAAGAAGCCATTGAGGCCGTCGCACTTTGGCGATTGAGGGGAGACGATGGCTCTGCATCGGTGTCAGCCTGGGAAGTTGGCACGAATGCTTCATCATGGCATACTTGCTGATAGCCAACAGCGAGAAGAATATGACAAAGGCAAGCATGACAGCAAAAGTCGTGGCCTTGCAAAGCCTTCGTTTTGCTGGGACCGGACGACGAGTTGCGTCGCCATCCTCCTCGCGCGGTAATGTATCATAGCTGTAATTGCCTTTGCGGTTCATTTTCATGGATCGGGCATGCTAATTTCGTAAATGAATCCTCTCCGACCTTGGTGGGGAGCTTGGTGGAGGGACCTCCAAGCGTTCATTGTTGGTCGTCGTGCCGTTCTCAAGCGATTCCGGCTGCGACACGTTGGAGGACGAGTGGACGCCATTGGTATTGCACTTTGGGAGAGACCAGGTACCTTGATGAGAGTCATTATACACAAGAGCTTTGGGAAGGAGATATTTTCCTCTCAAAGAGAGGTTGAATCACGGTCAAGAATTACTTTCTGGTCATGGAAGTGTATTCGATTCCATGCTGACAGATGGAGACTGCATGCATGGGTTGTCAAGCTAGATATCTATCCATCAAGGGAACATACTGAATCCCGCATGTCAAGGCTAACATTGCCAACTGATCATTGAGATGGACTACACACCGGTTGAGAATATCAAAGGAAGGAATTGGTTGATTTGCAGCAATTGAACCTCACATTCTGGACTAATATCAATTTCCAAATCCAGCCTATTCTGCGATTTATTATGGATGACCAAAGTACCGAGCCCTGTCACTTCGAAACGAACCTGTATCTTTCTGTCCTCTCCACGCACGGAGCCAGCTTTCTTCTGCCGCATCATATCTCCAAACCGGGTGAAGCTCCTCTCAACCAGAACCAGGACGACCTTCCATAGGGGATGGGGACGAATCCGCCGAAACCCAAGCACATTCTGCATTCTACATGTCCCTACACTTCAAGTATTGAAGATGTGGTGACAATGGTGCAAGAATGGGTGGGACAATGTCTTACTAAGCACTCGATGTGCTGGAGTGACTGCTCGAAGCACGAACCGCCTACGAGACTGATAAATGTATCCAAGCCGATGGCGCCTGTGCTGGTGGAGAAGCGCAGCCGAAAAGACGGTCAACCACTAGCATACGTGACGTTGAGCCACCAATGGGCAGGAGCTACATTCTACAAACTCACATTACGCAACTACAACTCCTTCAAAAAAGGAATACCATTCCGTCGACTCATGAAAACGTTCCAGGAATCCATGATCCTGACTGCGGCCCTTGGATTCAAGTATGTCTGGATCGATGGCTTGTGTATCGTTCAAGACTCTCACGACGATTGGGCGAGAGAAGCAAACAGATTGGCTAATGTCTACCGCAACAGTGCTTTAAATATCTGTGCATACGGAAAGACACCCTAATCTGGATGCATGCAGCCACGGGAACCACTGTGTTGGTCTCCCTGTTTGCTCGCAGTGTCTGACGATTTGGCCCTCATGGCCTCCAACCGCCCTGATGCACTTTGGACACTGAAAGAACTTGAAATTCTCCAAGAGGGTGGGTCTTCCAGGAACGCCTGCTTTCTGTGCGTACGGTCTACCTCGGAGATCATGAAATGGTCTTCGAGTGCTGCGGAGGGACTTTCTCAGAGCAATAGCCTCTCCGTTTTAAAAAACAGCAACGAATTGATTCTTTTGAACGGGAGAAATGTGTAAAAGCTTTCTGGCACAAACAATTACTGCGGCAAAGTCACTCAGAGATGGGGGCGTCCTTCCTAATTCCTTGGATTATCGTACTTTCTATGCCAAGTGGGCAAAGGTCGTTGCTCGGTTCTCGACAACGACTGTCTCCTACGCCTCAGACCGCTTGGCCGCAATCGCAGCCATTGCAGCTACATTCAAGGACGCGAGCGGTGCCCATTATGTTGCTGGGCATTTCCTGGAAGACCTGCCTTCCAGTCTTTTGTACTTTCATCGAGGAGATTATTTAGGAATTTTGCATGTCGTACCTCCAGCTCAACGCTGGCCCTCATGGTCTTGGGCATCGATAGACTCTGCTGTCTACTTCCATACTCCAGTATGCTGGTATGAGGTGCGTGGACCCCGGTTTGGCAAAATATGCACTCGCTGCGAAAATCATAGACTGCCAGGTGACAGAGGTGCAAGGGCGAATGGCTGTACAGGGCGAGGTGGAAACTGCCAGACTTCGCATCGAGGGAGTTGTACATCGCGTCTCGAGCTGGGATTATGGGCAAGTGGGACCAAGAAGGGAAGGTGCACACCTGCGAATTTCGGCTTGCCCCATAGAGTACGGGACAGGCCGTAGTGGTGCGGACATGAGTAAAGTTTACCTTGTGGACCATCTCTCATCTGACACCGAGCTTCTGTTCCTTCCTATCATGCGCTCTGAGATTGATGGGTACAACCGGTCCATGTACGAGGCTGGTCTGTTGTTGGCATCTCATCTCGATGGATACTATCGGGTCGGCTATCTTGACACCAACCAGGGCGAATACCTTGTGACCAATATCCACACGACACCATTCTGGGGGGAGGGTGTGCATAAAGAGATCCTGTTGTACTAGCCTTTTCTGAGGTTGTGTAGGCTTCATTGTTGCTTTTCCGAGTACCAAACTCTATTTTAATGCTTCAGCCATCTCTACTCACTTCGATCCAATTACCAAGAAGCTATATAGCTTTTCAACAACAGCTTCTCAATCCGAACAAGATGGTCGATATCGAAGTGGGCGCGCTGTGTTTAGTTTAGCATTTCGAAGAGGGACATGGATTGGTGACCCCATAGGCAAAAGCCGGCGTACTGCTTGGGTTCTTCTTCATCCCTCTCCCCGCAAATCCCCTCTATCAACGATGCAGTGGTGTAGCGGTAAACACACCAGACGAAAACACGGTTTGGATTGTCGGCCTCGTCACCCTTCATGACAGGTGTGCCTTGTTCTAGCCCAGCTGGCCAAACATCGTCGACGGAATCTTGGGGCCTAGCTTTGAGTACAGTTCGCGTCAATTACAGTTTGAACTTGCGATTGTGTGTGTGTTGGTTGGTGATGTTCTTGTGAGTTGGGGGCTTCGAGTTTTTGGTTTCGTTCTTATAAAGGAAGGTATTGTTATGATAGGTGGAATACGAACTGTTTCAGAGCACCACCAGGCTTTGATTTTTGTCAAGTAGAGTCCTGATTTTCAAAACTTTTTATGACCAATTGATCTTATGGACCACCCATTCATCCAAGAGTATTCATATGCCTTAGGATATTGATTGTAGAACGTTTCCCATCAACGTGTAACTCGCAAGGCAGGTTTTTGCTCGATAAGCAATATTGAAAGATTCTTCGTTATTAGTAATAGGTTTTTGAGTGGTATGCTCAGGATAGTCTGTCCGGTACATTAGGTTTTGAGTGACTGTCCTCCTCGTTTGAAATCGAAGGGATATCGTCAGTTCTATCGTCAGTGTCAGCACGTTTGGGGTACGACAAGCTCATTGAAAAGGAGCAGCACGTACCTTATGACCTGTTCAGATACTTTGGTATTCCACACGACCCCCGGAGTCCCCCAAGTTTGATGTACGCAATTCATAGGAACAATCAAGTAAACGTGACCCCATCCTCCAAACACGCTTCTTCTCACGATACTTCGCCCACAGCTTTCCCCTTTCCCTTGCTCAAACTATGAACTCCACCAGTCATCAAAGGTGCCTTAACAATAGCCATAAACCTCAGTGGATTCCCTGCCTGTGCATCAAGTGGCTCCTCAGTCCTTGGCCTAGGAGCGTGAAGCTGTTGACCCCTCCTCGATAAAGCAGTCCAAAGCTCCATCCCATGCTCCAAATTACTCTTCACTTTTTCCACCATCGCCTCCTCACCTCCGTGTGCCTTTATACCAGCCTGCCTCGCGGTCTCGTAATCGACGAGTCGCGTCCTGTGCTGCCTTATCTTATGATCCGGTGTGTATATCCCCGGCAGACTGAGTAGGCAAGGCAGAGTCTCCACCAGATCGAGCGAGATGTCGAATTTTCGTTGCGCATTTGAGTGATTGAGAGGGATATATTCTTCTTTCTGCGTGAAGCAAGGAAAACAGACGCGGTGGCATGAGAGAAGATATATGTATTCTCCCGGCTGGCCACAAGATCTGCAATTCGTAGTCGCGAGGGCTTTGTATAGAGTTTGTGGCGTGATGTATTCTTCGTATTCGACGGCCAGGATCGAGCGCGTTATGTTTGGGAGGAGTAAGGAATCGAGGATGACCATGAAGCGACGGTTGACATGGCGAAGATGCAGCGCTGACTGGAAATCGAGTTTGAGAACTATATCTAGGACGATCTCTAAGGGGAGAGGATCGAATGTTCCCAAGCCGGTCTTTGGTTCGATTCGATTTTGTCGCGAGCCTGTTGACAAGGCATCCCCGAGGGTATTGAGGGCAATCCCATTTGGCGAATCCCTGTTTAGCATTGATGCTCGTTCAGCAAGATCTAGAGCAGTGGAGTTGTTCATTGACGCAATAATGAGAGTGATAAGAAACCTTGCTGAAGGTTGATGAAATCCGGGGGAGACGCGATGGAGCCCCTGAAAGTAATACGCGATCTCCCGCTTGGACCTATTTCCTAATTGGGTTCTTTTTTATCGATATTTTCCTCAATTAATGCTCTCATCGCATGATGTAAAATGAGAGTGATGGAGTTATCACGCTTACCTTACTCTCGTCTGCTTTCTTCTGATAGTAGGCAAGCATAGTGTTGCTTTACATCATCATTCGACTCGAAAACTGAATCCCCTTGAGGATGAAAAATGCGCCAGCGCCGCGATGGAGAAGAATTAACAGGGTGGTCCGTTGTCGGCAGAGGCCTTGGATGATCTGACATCGTCTTATCGAACGAGACCGTTAATTACGAAGCTCGATGGTAACTGTAGATCTGGTCTAGTCTCAAGCTTCACGTCCGAAACATACATCTTCAGCAAGGCAGCAATAAGGGACTTCCACCAAAAGTCGAATCGCGGTTCGCAAGCAAACGCGCAATACAGATCCTCGCAGTCCAAGAACGCGTGGCGACGTCGAACCGCAGACCGAGCTGCGAAACCGGCAGCTTGCACAGCCTCGTTCGACCGCGAAAGCGGTTGACCCCTTCAATACGAACACCCCGTATTCCAAGACTCCGTCCAAAGTTTTTTAGGACACAGTAATTCTCGTATCCCAAGCCACTGCAAATTTCCGTCCAATATTTTGTGGGCACCCCAAATGCGGTTCTTTGCGCGCCTCGTGAAATTCCCGTCTTGGTATTTTTGGACATTCAGCCTTACCCGTACCACAAGCGAGAGCACAGGCCCGGATGACGGAAACCACTGCTACCCGTGTATCCTTGCCGTAAAGGGGAGCGGAGCGGAATCTTGCCCACTGTGGCGAGGATAGAAACCATTTGTTGTTGGTCTGGATATCAAGATGCATTTTTTGCTGACATGCCCTTGCATAGCGTTATTGTCAAACTCTCTTTCACCAGTGTATGACTGAATGCCATTCACGTTTGACCGATGATGATGATAATTTCCTGGCATCTTTATTCTCAAGACTCTGTAGAATATTTGGGACGGCTGGACAGAGAACGAAAAGCTCTATGAACCATCACCAATGATGATTTCCAATTATGCGGCGAAAGTTGGACTTTACTAGCAACTTCCGTATGAGTCGACACTGACTTCTCGAATCCAGCTCCTGATTTTGACGTAGTTGTTTTCATGCAAGCGCCATCCGATATTCAGGGCTTCCTTGTTTTGTCAGAGACCAACAGTAATTATTAGCGCCTTAGCGAAGAGCGAAGAAATGCTCACGATACCTCTCGGAAACATCTCGGTGAGACACGGAGGGTTGTCCGTGGTGTGAGATAGCCTCACCTCACACAATCCGGGCATGTTCAGGCGTCCAGGTTAGTGCGAGCGAAGCTGGGTTCGATAACTAGGTGCAACTCCATAGCGCCAATGGGTATATCCCCGATCAGCTCTTGAAGAGCTTGTGGGTGGAAGAACGGATAGATTGGCACGAATGGAAACTTTTGCCTCTATCGAACTAAGGCGTGAAAGACTTGGCCTGCTCCAGTGTTGATCTAGTATCCATGGATTATGTCATGGTGTTTTGAGTTTCAACTAGAAAGCGCTTTCCAAAGACTTGGGGCCGCCTTTTATCCGCGCCTCATGCAAGTGGTAGCGTGCTATTTGGCGATGGGTGACGTCAAAAGAAGTCTCCGCATCTCAGATCTGCAGGCATGCAGGTTCTAGAAGGTCGTTTCTCTGCAGAATTGGGCTGACCGTTCACGACACTACTGCTCCTCCATTACTCGAAGTATCTCCTCATGCGTCGGCTCAGAAGCTTGGTTGCAAAAAAACGTGTCAGGTTGGGGATGTATGCCGATCAGTGTGTATAGATAGAGAATTGGTGACAGGCAATGACAAAGGGCTGGACATCGGTCCAGAAGAGTGATCGTCGCATCGCGAAGAACTAATGTAAATGAGTGACAGCCACAGGACTTCATTGTCTAGCTTTGTAGTCGTGTACGAAGTCAAATTAACCAACAATAATTTAGAGTGGGTCGTGGCTCGAATGATATCACAAGCAGGAAAAAAGTCATCAGCTGAGGTTGGATGACCATTTCTCGCCGTAGATGGTCGTAGAAAACATAATATATGCATAAGACTAGGGTGTAAACAAAACCATGGAAGACAAAAGTTAATGGAGAAAACTCCGAAAACAACACCGCACAAGAAAATCTAGTTGGTCGAAAATTTATTCGGAAGCTTGACTACGATAACTACGGCCCTTCGACGGCGGAACCACAGTTGTGCCTAGCTGCCGAGAATCGCCTTCAAGATGATCGATGTCGCATTAAGGTTTAGCCTCCACTGCCTGAGCATTGTCGGCCAAATGTGTGGATTAGTGATGACATGGTGGCTGGGTTTGTCAACCTTCATATTAGGTTTGTCATACTTGCTCAAGACGGGCCCCTGTCCCAGTACGCGTGAATATTGAGGTCGGTGGGGTCGAATGATTCACTGGCCTCGTTTTCCTCATGCCACGAGTGTGATGCAGAACAACGGTTGAGGTTGAGTACATGCAAGTGGAGCACTTTTCTTTTGTGTAGAAAACGATCGATGATGTCGTCAAGCATTAGGCGCGCATTAAAGAGTCCACCGTCGATATTGGTCATATTGGTCATTAAAAACAAAGACCATTGAATCAATAATCTCGAGGGTTGAAACCTTGTGTCGTGAAAATTTGACTCGAGTGAGGGGGGTTGTGCAGTATTTCGAGAACTCGAGAATCCTTTGCCAAGCGCATGCTAGGCACGAAGCACCCCTGCGCTCTTCGGAAGGCGGGCTTCTCGTGTTGCGAGAGGAACAGTCGGCTTCGTGGAGGAATCCACGGACAATTCACAGGCCCGTCGGGGTTCGGTGTGCACCAAGTCACCTTCCGCAAGAGTTGAAAGCTTTTCCGCAAATGTTTGCCTGCCGATCGATTTTAATTTAAATTGCCTTAGCAGTTTACACTTGGAAAAAGTTGCGTTGGCGTTCCACGCATAATAAGTTTGTTTTAGTTCCAAATCCATGTTGGCTCGTCAGTCCTGCCACGCTCGATATACAATGCGACTCCCGAACTTTTGACCGCGTTTCAGGACCACCATCGACCTCCATTCATCGTTGTTGATCGCGTTGATGTAGCGAGAAGGCTCCACCGCGAAACCTGAGCGAGGGCCTCGGGAAGGCAGATTTCCTACTTGAGGTACATCTATGTACTTACCCGTATAGAATTGGAAACCAGGTTCTGTGCTGTGCACCTCCAAATGGACTTTGGATGTAGGATGGTAGAATTTGGCCAAGATTTGCAAAGAGAGTGAACGTGTGTCTATGGGAATGGACGACGGATCTTTATTCATGATGAAACAATGATCCACATCTGGCTCCTTTGAGCCCAGGGTGAACGATTCTTGGGAAGTGATCCCAGGGTAGAGAGCGATTTCTCCAGTTGGAATACTTGTGTCGTCCACGACCTGATGCCATGCTGTCGATAGAGTGACCTGAGTTCCCTCGATGGATGAGGAGTTGGAAAGACTGAAATAACTGGATCTTGATTTAGCGAATAGTTTGGTGATCAGAGAGATTACATACCTGTGGTTCGTTACTGCCACAGCAGTTTCTTCGGTGTCGTCGTCGTCATTCACCATTGATGCTTCGTACTCCACTTCGAGCACCACGATACTGGAGGTCCCGTTATGCTCTGTTGAAGGTGTATACCAGACACTCAGTTCCACACTGCCAGGATAACCCTCTTCTCCATCCAGACTTAGATATTTGAACTGAATGGAATCCCGACCGCGTCTTGTGACATTTGTTGGGCCGTCGAACACCTTCTTTCCCCACCCAACCTGGCCTCCATGTAACGAATTTGGACCGTTATTGGCAGTAAGAGGGTAAGATCTATTGTTTAGATTGTTGATCTTTGCGCCTGAGACGCGGTTGGCCAGACGCCCGATGGTCTCGCCAAAGTATGGCTCATTATATTCCTTGTATAGGTCGGCAGTGGGGAAACTTTGAACAATGTCGATGTCACCAACACGAAACGACTGGATGATGGCCCCGAGGGGAAGGAAGGTGAAGTTGTCCTGTGCCATGGATTTTGGTAATTCGCTGGGCTTGGAGTGCTTGAATAATATGGGTAAGCTGGCTTCACTCAGCCAGATACTGAGAATGATTAGCAGGCTAAACACTAACGCGAAAGCACACCATCTGGGACACATGGTTGCTACTACACAGAGCATAGTGAACCTTGGTTGCATTACCAAAAGTGCTGGAGACGCGGGGAAGGGAAACAAGTAAAGAGATCGGGCGACTTACTATAGCAGAGAGAAAGCTAGGAAAAGTGATGTTATCAACGGCCAACGACTTCTCAGAATCATTGGGTCTTGATTTATACCATGGACGTCGTCATAATAACATAACAGGATGTTGTTTGTTTCGTGGTATGAAGCTTCGCGAGAGCTTCGAGCTTCCAAGCTTCGTGACTCGCCACCAGGTCTGTATACACGTGATATCACTCCTATTATTGAAACGAGGAACTAGAACGCTCTTCCATCATATCGATCTTCACGGTTCACATAGAAGATAGATTGGGGGTTTGAATTGCGTTGTGGTAAAACGTCATGATTATACGTCGACTTCATCACCGAGTAGAGATACAAGTTGTCCAATCACAACACCTATCCGTTCCAGACCAAACCATGCGGCTATAATTCCATATCAAATCCCATATCAGACTACTCCAATCAGACGGCACACAATGTACGAGTCTAAGAACCATTTGTGCAGAAAACAACGCTAGAACGCAAAGAATGGAGCCTCTCCGCAACTCAAAAATGAAGGTCAAATGACGGTGTGGCCTCTATGCCTGCAAGGCATTTGGGTTGATGTAATCGTTCATCTCACCCCACATCAGGTCTTGCCCCTGAGAGGGATACTGGTTGTATAATAGATTATCGAAGCTTGTTTGCGTGTACTGTGTGGAAAATGTGTCGATGTCCATAGGTTGATCGTAAGCTGGTATTGGCAGTTGCCAGCTTTGGTTTTGCAGAAGTTGCATTGCGTCAAAACCTCTCTTTTGTACTATTGTAGATAGGCCGTTCACTGGGTATGGTTGTGGCTCGTACTTGGTTCGTGGAGATATTTGAGACGCGTGTAGATATGGACTATCTTGCATTGGGGGCGTGGTCGGTGACTGGTTCCTCACAAATGAATCGGCTAACGACATGGTCCTTGCAGGAGACGATATTCCGTGCGAAGAATCTGAGGCTAGCCCTGGTTCCGACTCTTCACTTATCGATTTCCTACGTTGCATATGAGGAGATCCATTTGTGGCGAAACATCTCTGTTGGAGGACGGACAAGTCGTCTTCGAAGCCCTCGTGTTTGATAGGTGTGTCGTTTGCTGAATGCAAGAGGTCTAATCCTTCGAGAATATCGTGTGTGAGCGGGTATCCACCGGCTGCGTTGTTTTTCAGAGGGTTTCCAGGCCAACTTTCTCCGGTTTGTAACCGTCTGTATAATTCTCGCAGACCAGAAACAAGTTGTGATTGTTGTTGTTCGAGCATTTCGACATATCTGTATTTTGAGTGTTAAAGATTGGCATTAGACAAGGCTAAGATCAAGACATACCCTTTGGGATATACTTTGTCGTGCGACTTTTTCCTCTCACCGAAAACGCATATGGCATTGTCAGCCTTACACCTAGAGCAAGGGCTTGCGCCATCGCACTAATCAGATCAGTATAGTACTCTCAATTGGGCAGTACATTTACATACCTTTGATTTCTTTAATCTGCAACGATCACAAGCTTTACACACCCTCTTGCGAGCATTATCTGAATGGTCTGATGTTGTGGACGAAGCGCGATGAGGAGATGACATTATGTAGAATAGACCAGGCAGGTCTAAGATGTAATTTTGGAAATAAACTTTAGGTAGAGTCCCAAGGTTAATTCAGTCTACACGTGTACGTGTAATACGATTTTTTTGGTATGGAAGAGCTTCAAACCTAGGTGGGACGAGTATCAAGAAAGCTCGACCGTTGGAAAGGCGTGAGCTATTATACTGGCCTGAAGAACAGGGTTAGATACGTCTCAATGACCCAAGCTTTGTCCCATTGGTAAACTACCAGCATCATCAACCATCTAATGATTAGCGACCGCATGCAAAGCCAGCCTAATGGACATCACGCTCGGAGGGACTGAAAATGCAAATCGACCGAGTGCCTGCAAGGATAAGCATGCCGCGCTCGAGCCTTACGAGACCATGATCCTGTTTTGTCAGGGGCTCCACTTGTCGAACGGTAAGCGGCATGCTTCACGACGGTTGTGGCCGTGAGAAGCGAGCGAAGGGAGATCATCGATGTGGCATCGAATCATCGTCGGAAGCCGGATGGACACTCAAACCGGACGGTCGTTTCGCTGTTAAAAGCGGTGATAAGGAGTCTGTTTGGAGATGCTTCGGACCTCCATCTGCAGAGTTTTTGGAGTAATTTCTGCTCCTCAATTGCTGAGACCGGAATTCCTGCTGGGTATTTTCGCAGTTCCTAATCATCCAAGTGCTCACTATTCGACTCATCTCTTGGAAGTACAGCAGGGTGAGTTTTGATAGGCGAAATCATCTCGACCGGTTAATCACAATATGCCTGTCAGTGAATATGCTCGTATGCCATGCAATCAGAATCTCTAAGCCACCTCACGCGCACCTTTCCAGACGCGTGGTGAGGATCGATCTCCGCTCGTGGAAGGGCGGACGAATCTGAATTCCTGTCTTGGAGACAGTGTACGGTACAAAAATGCCGATAATTGTGGAGGTGGGTCGAGATCGGGGACTGCAAAGGTGCTTACCTTATTAAATCCGAATCCCATGGCCCATCATCAGGGATTCAGAAATCTCTCAGGGCACAAGACATGCCGTGGAGAAGGACTGAAAAACCGGATTAGAGGCCACGGCCCGTCAGCATCAGAAGCAAACGATCCGATCATTGCTTGTGCCGAATTCTAATCGCTCTCAGATGAAGCAAAATACGTGGGAATAGTCATGCTTGATAAGCTAACTGAATCTCGACAAGACAACGAACAAAGCTGGTGCGATTTCGTCCGCCACCGCACGTCGTTGAATAATAGGCAACAGTTTAGGAGCTTCTGTTCATTAAAGGCGAAATTGCAACCAATTAACCCATGGCATATAGGAGTTATGCTGAGGTACTATTGGCATGCCATGTAATTGATTAATCGGAAGTGGAATGCTTCCGCGTCCGCTCGTCGCTGGATGGTGGAAGAGGTTGTTAAACCTGTCTAAAAGATTTTGCTGCCGAACAGCCACCTCTCGGATTCGGACTCATCTCCTCGTACATCAAAACTCGTGTAGGCGCAATGTGTTTGACACAGCTTTGGCAATGTCAAGCATTACTGGCGAGCTGCAGGTGCGGGTGCTGATTCGACATCATCTTCACATCGATCATACTAATAAATACACTGCCCCTCTTGGACTGCTTTGATCCCCTCTTGGCCGTCTCGGACTTCTCAACATCATCCACTTATCTTTCGGCGCCGAGAGCCCGAAAATGAGGTCCTTGGTATTGATGGACTGACCAAGACTTCTCTGCTTTGTGGATTCTGCCTCGCCTTCGCCTGATATCAAATGACAATATACCTGAACCGTTTTCCCAACATCCAATCACTAACTGACTTTTTCTGCTGACAATCTCATCAATTGTATAAATCTTCTAATTCGATCACGTCCAAGCTATCCATTTGTGGGATATCTCGCGTACTATCTGACAAAGGTCCACCAGGGGTTCGGCCAGCACAGTCAGCAGCGCTATCCATTCACCCGCAGACGGGTTGCAGCGACAAAAGCTTGTCTTCGGCGATCTGAACTGCTCAATCGGCGAAGCCAGTTATCCGCGTATCTTGAGCTTGCGCCCCTCATTATGTCAAGATGTGGCCAAAATTGTAAACTTCGTACTTCGTACAACCTTCGAGAATCACCAAATTTCAGCGGCGAATTCAGTATCCCACATATTTTAGCAACCTCAAATGAACCACATGCTCCGGTCGAGCGATCAAGAAGGGATTCGAGGATGCGAAGCGATACCGAGTTGTTGACTCAGAAATGCAGCTATTATCAAGGTTTGACGAGCGTAACAATTGAGTTTGAAGATTACAGGGATTAAAATATCACATTTCAAAACTTTGCAGTCCGAGTCTACTGGTTCGCGGGGGAGAGGACGATCGCTCAATACGGTATCATTTTGCAAGTCACCTAGATGCATACAAGGACTTCCAATTGAGTTCGCTTGTCTCACGCAATTCTCACATTGTACTGCATCATTCTACCATCACTCTATTTGAAGTGACTCTACATCCAGGCGTTGTTCCCGATCGAGGTGTAAATTCGACCCCAGCTCGATTTCTTGAGGGTTGTCACAACGTTGGTTGAACATTCTATCACTTTATCTGATGAGGAGGCTTGGCAGCAGATAGGTCAGCAACATGGTAAACGACATGCATAACAACACGCTCCGTGGCGGCATAACGGCCGCCGCCAGATCAGAAAGGGTAGCCAAGAATTTGTGTACAGACGAACCAGTGTGTGCCACTGCTGAGAAATAGGCTGATTCACACAGATGCTGAATAATAAATCCGAGTATTCATCCGATTGAAGTCAAAGATCAAGCTTTGGGGTAACACATCAAGTCCGGTCTTCTTCAGCGATTCCGGCCTGCTGCTCCTGCGGTTTCGCACATTCACTTCTGCGACTCCGCTCAATTGGGCAGATCCTAACTACTGGATCGACAATCTCTACATGTCAGAAGAGCTCAGAATCGGATCCAGTATTACAGCTACATAGACTGTGGACAGCTGGAAGTCACTACCACGGACTGGCTACCAAATTACCACAGACAGTCACCGGGAATACCAACTAAATCAAAATACAAGCGCAAAAAATCATCCCGCACTCTGCATCAAGTAATACCCTTGCAAGTCTCTCCAGCTCCCATGTTCCTAGCCTCAAGCTCTTTTACAGAGACCACGAGCTCGTCAGGATCAAAAACCTCAAATCTCAATCAGCAATTTCCAGATTACTGTGCATTTCAAACTCACACCGCGTCAATATTTATTCCCGCATCAAGATACTCCGCGGTTATAAAATTGTAACGTCGTTTATCTTGTGCCAGCGTACCTAGGTGCCGGACGGAGGATGAGTAATCTATTCCAGGGTGCGTATCGGTGTCTCCAATCACGACAAACGAGGTCCGATTACAGAATGTGCGGCGCTTTGTGAACCAATTTAAGGTAGTAATCGTGGATGCGTGACTGTCTGGGGTACTACGCTGTTGTTGTTGTTGATGCCGAAGTTCTCTATTGTCTGCAGGGCGCCTGAGGTGGTGTGAGGAATATGGTTCCTGGAATGTTGAAGATCAAGCCTCATTTGGGGTGCACAATGATTGATTGATAGCTGATGTACAAAGGGTACAATCAAGCATGTCATAATGGAACAATCAAAAAGTGCAGCGATTTCTGACAAGTTTTAGGAACTAGTGTGATCTTGACTAACCTTTAGGGCAGTTGATTCACGCCGCCGCAATGATCCTCCATGACTTGGGTCACCATCCAAAAGAGCTTGAGGTCTCCCGATGGATCGCACAACACCAATTTCCGAGGCTTTAGAATTCCTTCTGGGTTTGCTCGTGATATTTCAAGTCTTTTATGATAACCTCTGTACCAAGCACTAGACACCATTCATGATAATATGCATCTAACCGACTAGTAACAAATCCAAAATCTTAGAGCACTCGCAAATACAATTTCAGCCAACGAGGCATCGATCCATCAATCTCCGTCTTCACCAGCCTCATCAGCAACAATACTACTCCATCTCCTCCTTCTCACCACATTAGTCGTCATCGCCATGCCAGGACTAACCGATCTGTTTCTCTGTACGCCCATTTCTAAGACATCCTCATCAATCTCGTCCTCTTCTTCAATCTCCTTCAGTATAGCATCTGGAGGTTCAGCATCAAACACAGCCTGGATATCTCCATGTACCGAAAATTGAGAGAAACTGAAAAAACTTGATTTACTGCGCTTGATCGGGGCGCCGGGTTGATATGTTCGTGACTTCCAGAGGTATTTACGTTCGTATGTATTGATGATGAGGAGAATTGGGAGGTTGAGTACACGTGCGGCTGTGATGTGAATCTTGTGGAACCATCGTTGTGTTACACAGAAACGTAAAGGTACCAAGATGATCAAGGCCAGTATGTTGAATGGAGGTCTGTAGGCAAAGATGGCGTCGCTTTTGACACCTTCGAAGGTAAGGACGGCGCGGCGGAATTGTATCTCTGCTGTTGCATCCGCAACGATCTTGGAGAATGTGTTGCTGAGCATGGAGACCAGGATCGTCAGGAAGAGTGTGTTCCCAAGGAAGGCAAATGTAACCATGAGGATAGGGCCAAGGATGAGGTGAAACTCCACCGAGCGCTGGATTCCCGTTCCGTCTAAACCAAACCATATCCACAACATCCATTTCCCAATCGTCGTTGCATCAGTGGGCTCCAGTGACTCGTTCGGACTGCTCCATCGACTCAGCCAGCGTAAGGCGAGTAGGAAGCCTCCAAAACACCAAACAGCGATGAGTGTAAGGACCAGAAAGTCGCTCATCATGGCGCGAAGGGATATGAAGAGCAGATTCTCCGGCATCACGTTGAAAGCGATGCGTGGGAAGATGATGGGCGCAGCGCACGCGAGAATATCCAGTGCCTGCCGGGCTTCTTCTATGCTACCATTGATCCATCCATGAATGCGGATAACCATATAAAGGAAGTAAATGACGACGAATGTGATGTCCAGGAAGCTCCATAGGTTCTGGGTATGTACTTTCCAGCCATGTTCTAGAACTGAAGCGAACTCATCCAGTACCCATCCAGCAGCATAGATCATGAAGGCGATTTCCCACCCACTAAAATAGCTATAATCTCGCCGGATCATGGTAGCAGTGTACAAGGCTATCAGTACCAGGAAGTGCAGTACCTCGAGAATGTTTCGCGTTCGAGGCACAATCATCCGATATTGGTTCAAAATTGAAGCTTTGCGCGGGTCGTACAAAGTGATACCCTTCTGTTTGTACCGGTCGGGGATGAGGTCAATGAAGGAACTTGGAGTGTATACCACTCGCCCCTGGTACACTGCCTCGACCACCTTCTGACTCGCTGTGCTACTCAGGAATGATTTGCTTTCGGAAATGATGGCTACCTCCAAAGCCGTCATCTTTCCATATCCATGAGCTCTTGAATAGCCCCATTGCATTGCACTGCTGTTCTCATTGAGTACCTCATCTGGTGCACCTTGAAAAGGCTCAAAGCCAGCCACCAAAATGTTGGCTAAAAGAAGAAGCCCCTGTTTCGATTGATTCTCTTCGTGAAAGCGACGGAAGATCCTTGTAGCTAGGAGTTCGCATAGCGTGGCTCGTGTAAGGTTTACTGTTTGATGATGTGCCTAGTAGAAAAGGATGTTAGATTTGCACATCAACAGAGAAAGAAAATGTCATTACCTGATATGTCTGATCACGAATGAACTGTGATCGATTTACAAGCAAGCAATAGACTAGAAAAGAGTGAAAGGTCAGCTTGTAGAGCTCCTGGCTGTACTCGTGAAAATATGAAGGCCAATCTGAGATCCACTTTCCAAATGGGGAAAATGAAATTTAGGCCTGCAGAATTCACTCACTAATTGATATATCTTGGCCATCACCATAAAGACGATCTACGAGCGGCCTTACAAGTGATACGTTAATACGAGGGCCTTGCAACTGTTCCAAAGTATATGGATCATCTGTACAAATATTAGCGGCTGAGTACTACGGGCAATAAATAGAATTCGTCAGTAACTCACCGATACTGGCCAGCACAAGCCGTCGTATTCTGGCAGAGGCATTAGGATTAAGTTCACTGGGATATTGATTCTAACTCTTACCGATGAATTGTTTTGTAGACCGGAAGATGTGAATGGATAATTGGTGAACTATTCGGACCAAGATTAAGACATCCCTCGTGATCCACTTCCACGCCCTCTTCGATGTCGCCAAGCAAAGTCTCCTGTTTCTATGTGTAAGCAGTTGCTTGGTGGAAGTCTCCGAGTGGTGGCCTTGCCGATTCCTCGCGTTCGCGTGCTTTACCATAGTTAGTAACAGATTTACGTCAAGCTTTCATGTATAAGGGTCTAAATACCTCGTCGTAGAGTCTCGGAAATGGTCCTGTGTGCTTTAGGCCGGGACCAATCCGGGACGCGTAGATACGAGGAAATGGACATGGCTTTACGACTGGTTATTGAAAAGACATTGGAAAACGTGAAATATCAAGAAGAAAGCAACTGGATATCCAGAATCATAGACAAGGAGAGATGTAGATACAGGTTTACGACGACTCTGCAACACCAGGGTCATAAGCTGGAGCGCGATAAGCTTCCGTGTTTTGAAAAAAGCAAGGAAAACCAGTATCACGTGGTTCTACCCTAGAATAGGCAATCTTCTGTTTACTTGGAGGACGGGCCGAAGACCGCATAGATTTCACAATGAGTCAAAGGTGTAAGTGTGCAAAAGGGCGTATACGTGCCGATGGAGGCAAAGAGGAAAAAGACCGAGCTATCAGGAATAAAACTTCATCTCACCAGATCGACATTCTGAAAGAAACACCAACAAAATCCTGAACGTCTTCAATCTTTTCATCTCTTCGCCCATTTCTTCTTTCGTACAACTCGTCTCACTTCTTCAATCCTCTCAAAATGTCAAGTATTCCCTCCTCTTTCCTCTACCAGGCCTCTGCCGATGCCGCACTCAAAACTCAATATATCGGCCAAAGACTTGAAGATGTCCAAGCACCAGCGGCAATCATCGATTTAGCCGTTGTGAAAAGGAATTGCTCGTTGATGCTAAGTGCAGCAGAAGCACTGAAAGTGCAATTCCGTGCTCATGTCAAAACCCACAAGGTTTGTCTAGATTCGAACTGGACGAATATATTTGACTGATGAGTTCTCACCAATTCTAGACGACTGAGTTGGCACAGCTACAAGCGGGAGAAACAGGGCCTGTTCGATTGATTGTATCGACTATTCCAGAATTAGAACACATGATCCCCTGGCTTCTTGAATGTGTCAAGAAAGGTCGGCTCGTTGATGTCCTCTATGGTGTTCCAGCCTCACCATCAAGCCTTCCACGCCTAGCAAAACTGGCCCACGTCCTCGGAGGCTCAGAGCACATAGCCCTAATGGTGGACCATGTCGACACCCTCTCCTTCATCTCCCGCAGCTTTCCCTTCTGGCCAGGCCCTATCCGTGTCTTCGTAAAAATAGACACGGGATACCATCGCTCAGGAATAACATTCGATTCCTCTCAATTAAATGCCATCTCCACCGCTCTCTCGACCCCAGAATGCAAAGACATAATCTCATTGCTGGGATTGTACAGTCATCTAGGCCACAGCTATGGCTTCAACTCCCCAACCGAAGCCATACAAGGCCTGATAACCGAATTCTCCTCCCTCGCAAAAGCCACACAAACAATTCGAGAAACACACGGTCCCCTCATCCTCTCAGTAGGCGCCACACCAACAGCAACGGCCGCTCAGAATCTCTTCTCCCAACCCACACCAGAAACCAAAACAGTAGCAGAAGATCTCCAATCCCAACTCACCTCACTAAAGAACAAAGGCCTAATCCTTGAACTCCACGCAGGCGTCTACCCGGTCCTAGACATGCAACAACTAGCCACCCACGCCCGCACTTCAGACCTCCAATACGAGAACATCGGCCTCCGGATCCTAACAGAAGTATCATCACTCTACCCCGAGCGCTCAAAACCCGAAGCCCTCATCTCAGCCGGCTCCCTAGTCCTCGGTCGCGAACCATGTAAATCATATCCAGGCTGGGGCGTCATTACACCTTGGACTTCCAAATCCTCACCCATTACATCCTCGGACAAGCCATCGCACTACACCCCCTCATCCCCAACGGGCTGGATGGTCGGGAAGGTAAGCCAGGAACACGGTATCCTCACCCACGAAGGCGAGGGTCCTGTGAAGAGGGAACTAAAGATTGGAGATAAAGTGATGGTTTGGCCTAATCATGCTTGTGTTGCTGGAGCGGGGTTTGGGTGGTATTTTGTTGTTGATTCGGGGAGTGGGGATGGGGATGTAGTTAGGGATGTTTGGGTTAGGTGTCGTGGGTGGTGAAGGCATGAGATTGGGGTTGGTGAGTGGGTGATTTAAGTGGGGATGTGATGAGGATGATGAGAAAGGAAAGGGACAAGAACGATAGTGGTGAGCACAAGGTGTGACGCTGGACGTGGTTAGATTGCGGTAGAGATAGACTGTATAGAGCGGGATTCTTAACCACCTACATTACCTGCCCAGTTAGCCATTCCTGTCGAAGTTCGTGAGATTTTCGACCATTCAAAACGAGACCATTTAGGAGAATGTAATGAGATTGAGAGTAATTTCCTCAGCATACGAGATATCGAGCGATAACCATATGATATTCATACAAACAAACACCCTCAAAACATATTTCCCGACATCATTCTGAATAGCACCAAACGCCACGAAATCAGCCTTTCCCAGCTCAGATGCCGCTGCACAGCCAACAAACGAAACCACACCTAGACAAATGAAAACAGTACCTTCTTCTTCACAGCCATTGCTGCAAGAAGTCGAAATCGAACCTCCACATATGCTGCGAAAAAGATCAACATGACAAACTCCGGATCATAAAGTCCTCTGATAGAAAAGAAAAAAAGGTCGACCGTATAAATGGGTATAATAGAAGAAGAGAAACAAGCTAGCATCGGTCCCAGCCATCTGCAGAACAAAACGCAACCGATACCGTAAGGGAGATCATAGCCCCAATCACGCAAGTTCATAAATAGGAGAAGTTACACTCAGCGCTGCCGGCGAAGTCCCAGGCTTCTCGCTTTTCTGCCTCTTGAAGAAACGGAACAAACTCGTCAAGCTCCCCTTCTTCTTCAACCCAGGGCCAGGCGTAGACCCTCGCCTGAGCGGAGATGGCTCCATAATCGGCTTATGCGGCATAGGTGGCAGCGCCATGATCACAGACTCCTTGTCTGTATCGTGGTTTGAGCTGATCGACCTCGGAGAACTGATCGACGGGGCTAGGGATGGTGTTGTGCTGGGGAATAAAGCAAAACTCGCTGGTGGGCGAAGAGACGGGCCAGGAGAAGTGTTCGGCCTTTTGTCAGCGTCCGTACCGGAAGAGTATGCTGAATCTGCACCCCCACTGGATATACCTGACAATTCGGCGACGGCAGGCGACGCATTGTTTTTCTGTTCTTCTTTTTGCTGTACCTTTAGGTTTTCACCCAGAGAGCCAGCTGATTTCTTTTTCAGTAACTTACTTCGAGCGCGTTTGAGTGTTGACTGAGGATTTGTTTCTGGCTTTCCATCTGTTTTCGCATCTGGAACGCCCACGGATTTCGAATCGGACCTCTCTTCCTTTGGGAATTTTGGTGATAGGAGTTTTGGTGACAAAGCTGCAGCGCTCGCGCTCGCACTGCGCATAAAATTCCCGAACTTCTCGCTCGTTTTGATAGGCGCGGGTGGTCCTTTCTTCGTACGCGACTTTGGCTTTGGAGAATTGGGACCCGATATTGGCTTGCGTGTGACAACCGGTGATGCAGGTTTTGATGCAGGTTTTGATGTAGGTTTTGATGTAGGTTTCTGACGTGGTTCCTCATGTCGTTGTGAGCGGGATTTTTCTTTCTCTTGTCGTGGCAGCGTGGCCTCCACAGCACTCGTGACCATGTCGGGATCTTCTGGCAGTGCTTTCATCTCACGTTTTGAGTAACGCGAAAGTGGTGCCGGACTCCGAATGCGGTCGTCGCGGTGCGACTTTCGCGAGGTTGTTGATCCTCGTGGGGATGCATGGGACGATCTGAGAGATTCCGCCTCCTTTGGTCGACCTGGTGCCTATTGGGTATGGTCAATACATGATCTACTTAATTTCATTCAAATAGCGAAACATACCAGGCTCCTCCTGCTGGCCACTCCCGCACGCTTCGACATCTCATTGAGAATTCTGCCAAGTTGTGCAATGGCTACGCCCAAGCTGTTGCCTTTCATCTGCAGTGTCCCGAGACACTGCAGCCAGCCTTCCGCGTTTGCTTGCATAGTGTGGTATATTTCTATAGAGCCTGCGTCGTCCTCTGGCCAATCACCCGCGATCCTCTCTAGGTACCGCGCCATGTCGGCTGTCGATTCCAACGCCTTCTTGATATCGACGTACAGGTCGTTCATCAGTGTGGCCGTACGATTTACGACCTGCTCTATGCGATCATTGCCCTCGATGATTGATGTCCGAAACTGTTTGTCGTCCAACATGGCATCGAAGATGTTGACATGCTCCAGAGGAAGCTTCAGATAGTTGATTCGTTCCTTTATATCTGCCAGTGCGAGATCCAGATCCTCCTCTGTCGTTGCAACAAAATGATCCACCTCATCAACATGTCTCTGCAAGATCTTGACCACCTCTTCGTCCGACTTTGCCAGTTGTTGGTGCAGCAGATGCACGCCGAATGCAATCTGAGCCAGTATCTTTGTGAGAGGGTGGTATCGGGCCTCTGGAGTTGCCCGCCATTTCGCGTTGTATGTATCAATTGCTTGATTTGTGTCGAGCAGTCGGGCTCTGCGTGCTTTGGGACTCAGTTTTCGTAGTCTGTCCGGTCGACTTGTGGTTTCTGGGAGGGCGGCGTCTTCTATCGACTCTGCGAAGGGACCCTGCATGGAATCGATTGGATGGGTTGGCGTTTGCGCTTCCTCTTCCTCGTCCGATGTATCCTCGTCCTCATCCTCACTATTACGCCCGCTGTAGGCATATCTCGCGTGAGCCCTCTCAGCCAAAGTCGCCATGGTGGGTCGATTGGATCCTAGGTCCGGCGGAGAGAAGCAACTATATTGCCCTCAAGGAATTGTTTGATGCTTGGAATGGATCTGAGTCCAGAGGAATGAGTGTGTACCTCCAACGCGACGATGCAAGGTCACGAGAGGCGAAATAGAGAGGGCAACAAGACCATGGTAGCAGAAATGTAGGAATAAGGAGGGTTGCGAACAAAGAAAGCACTCGGGGAGGCAGCACGGTCCCAGATGCAGCGGGACAATAAATCACTAGCTTGCAGAATGGGGCCAAGCCATGAAAGAAGAGGAAGGACAGCAAGGAGTGTAAGTTGTGAGGATGCCAGAAGGTAGGGATCGTCAGTGTGTAGGTCCTATTTTTGACCTCCTCTTCACCCAAGTCAGGGGTAGAACTAGAAGATTGCATACACACGCGGCGGGCTTGAGAAGGTGCAGGCGCATCGACGGCAGAAGAAAAGCTTCCGATGGCATGCGAATTGCTGCAGACTTATGGATGGGTAGGAGAACAAGACAGTGAATTCAAGGCTGATATCCAGGCTGTGTGTTTATATTCAGCTCCATGTTACCCTTGAGCAAACCATAGGCCAGAGCGCACATCTCGGACAATTTCATCTATTATCCACCAAATCTTCCTTTTCCCCTTGATCCCCGACAGGCATTCATTCTAGAAGAACGTGGCAATGCATCAAATTTGGATGAAGAATGCTTTTTGAAACCACGCCACGAAGAAGAAGAAGAATTTCATCGGGCTTTCTTTTGTGGAAAGGTATTTATTTCTGCAAGATGCGACACATTTCTCATTTCGGGGGCGCAGAATATACGAATGATCGTCACATTCATTCACTCGCAATCCGAACCGTGAAGACTTTGGAATGGCCCAAAGCTCTTGTCGTGGACGGATGATGAGAGTCATGAGGAGTGGACTCCATGTCGAGCAACTTGATGGTTCTGTCCCTTGTCTTGGATGGGGGAAGATATATGGACAGACCGCAACGGGAAAGGATTGGAGACACTAAAAATATACCTACCTGCTCTCCACCATCGAATCGACAAATTGGAATCGTTCCGCAAGACGAGCAACCCACCAGTCCATTAAACAACACCCTGCCATCTTTCCCCAAGCTGAACATCAGTATTGCTAGATACTCAGTGCCGTCAATTGCGCCTTCGCAATGATGCAGTCGTCAGAGGCTTCTCCCGCCTCAAACACCTCGTCTCCCGTCGCAGATGGATCGACCTATGGGACACCTGGAGCCAAATCCCACTCGGCGGCCTCAGAGCCTTCTCCAATCATGGGCAAGCAGAACGAGAACGACATCCAGATAATTGTTGGGGCTGGAAGGTCTATCAAGAACATGTTGATTGATCTCATGGGTGTGCTTGAAAACCAGGCCAAGAGCAAAATATTCATCCAGGGCGACATTACGTTGAAGATCGAAGGACGCGAGGCCTACACCATATCTCTCTTCAACGAGGACGGGATTGAACCCTCCAACCTGAAAGTCGGAATCAACAAAGCCAAGACACCTAGCAACAGCCTATCTCCAGCAGACCAGACCAATGGCGGCGCATCAAGTCACAAAAGGACCCACGACGCCGTGAACACTGACGATGCGGATGCTTCACAAAAACGCCGAAGAATTGACTCGGTAGAAGAGCAGATCGAATCTAGTGATCCATTGCCGGGAGAAACGAACGCGACAGCAGGCGCAGAAACTACCGACGCCAACGCTTCGATTATGACCAAGCTTCACAGTGTCTCGGCACAGATCAAATGGGTCGAAGAGTGCAGACGTATAGCCGACGAAGCGCATGACGGTATATTATACTTGACGAGTGAACAAGCCCTTGCTGAAGCTGACCGTGTTTCTACCAGGTCGCGAAGAGCGTTGGCGCTCATCCTCTGCTACCTATCACGACGAGACGCGTAAAGGAAGGGAACGACACGAAGCCTGGATAGTACAAGAGATGGCCTGGCAGCGTAATATGCTAATTGGTCTGTCGAATGACATGAAGGGTCTGCATTCTATTGGGCACTCGATGAAATGGGGTGGGTAGCTGTCATAGCAAAGGAATTGGCCTATGGTCTGACAATATCTGCAGAAACTCCTGCGAGCATGCAGCAGGCACCATTAGGACCATCTCCCCTTCCAACGGGACCCACACAGCCCGGAAAGCCTACTCCCTTCGTTCCTTATAATAGCAAGCCTTCAAGTGGTGCCGCTGGCAGAGCAAATGCGCCAGGTACCAATATCAGACCGAAGTGAAGAGTCCCTGATCGCTACTAGGCTGATATGAAACAACCGTGTCCGCCTCGTCTAGGACCATGGCCAGATGGTACGGGACACGCAGAATGATCAGAATGATATTCTCAATGCTGTCGTTTCGGTCAGGAGCAAGCCGCATATGATTACGCCACGGAACGCATAATGTTTGAATGATTGACAAGCGGTATTGAGGAAGAAAGAAACGACGAAGATGGAAGAATGCAGATTCGAGACGCCGAGGTATATGGCTTCTTGAATCAACAATCACCTTCTCAATATCAGACCGGAAGCTCTGAATGTCTCGCAATTGAGCAAACTGCCAGGTATTCATTTCAAACCCTTGATCTAGCTTACCTTCTCGAATGTCGAATCAAGTAGAGGCTCGGAGAATCTCTTCTCCCTTCAGTCTTTTGCATCATTCTTTTTGGGGTCGAAAAGTCGTAAGTTGCCAAATGCAATGGTGTCAGGAAGGCATACTTCAACAACAGGAGGCTCGCTCCTGCCATTCAGCTCAAACGTATCAACGAATTTTTGTCTGCAGCTTCCCCCTGTGTGCTCGCAACTTCACTCTTCACTCCATCCTCATCGCAACTGCGTACTCGACCCTTTGTTGATGCTTCTCGGCTGTGTGACAGCACCAAGCGATCTCTATCACATCGTGTCGTCCACCCCCATCATTGTCCTTTTGATCACCCTCTTTTTGTCGCACTTTTTGGACGTCCCCTTTTGGCGTCACCTTGTTTGGAACCTCAGCATCATCATTTAATCCACCCAGGCTGTGAGGCGGCAGAATGCCTCAACCAGATCGAGACCATAATGTCGGCGGACGCAACAGCAGGGCATCTAACATGTCCAATGGATGCAGGGGACCGACCAGACCCTCTCCAGCCATGGCAAAGGCAGATCAGCTTGCAAGCGCCCCAGGCGTCATGAGCATGCTCAGGAGCTCCACCGAATTAGGCACCGAATCACTCATGATGCCGGCGCCACGCTTCTCAGCACAGAACCGCCCTCAGAATCGGCACAGTGGGGGTGCTACTTCACGCATGTCGACAGGATCGGGTCGGTCGCAGTCGTCTAAACGGACTTCGACTCACAGGCAATGGCCTTCTGTCTCCTCAGCTGGTCGCCGACGATCCATGACGAGCAACTTCAGCAACCTAAATGTCCCACACTATCTAGACACGATGCCGCCGAGCCTCGCCAATCTGTCCGACAATTTTACAATGTCTCCCCCTGCTCCACACTTCAGAGATAATGGTCGTTCTCTTTCATTAACGAACTCGACTCATCCGCCAACAGGCCTCACCAACTATAGATCTCTTACCAGCTTACGTGGGAACGAGCCATATCATAGGCCACGATCTCCGTACAAATATCCTACACGGCTCAAGCGGCCAGGATATCGTCCCTCATCGCCAGCGTTGAGCGACATGAGCGGAGTTGGGCCCTCAAATGCACATCATAACAGACTTGGATCGGGACTTCGAATGGCTCATCCAGGACCCCACCCTCATCATGGGTCGCACAGTTCTCACGGAATGCATAATCAACACCCACCGCATCCTATGCAAAGACCAGGAGCAGCATACTCCGGTCTCAGAAATCGATCTATCCACTCGGTTGCATCAGTTGGCACTATAGATCGTATGCCCGGGACGTTTCTACCTTCATTGCCTGGTTCCCGTCAAGGAACTCCCTCCATACCAGACCATACAGTCCCAGCTCTGACGCCAACGCATCCTTTGTCAACACAGTACGGAACCTCTTCATCGGAGCCATCATCTTCCAGTCCTCAAACGCCCAAGGATATGGCAATGCTGCCTGAGAACGAACCAGCAATTATGCCAAACAGAACGATGCCCGCGCGAGAACACTCCTCTGTATCAGCAAATGCTCCCATTTATTACGACTACAGTGAGCATTTTGAAGAGGCTGAGCAAATGGAGAAACAGATCATCCAGACATACCAAGAAACAACGTCTGCTCCAATTCCTATGGGCTTTGTTCAGCGCATCAAGACAATACTAGAAGACCGAGGCATGATGGCCACTCCTGTTCATTACATTCCAACTGCGAACTTCCTCCAGTTACCAAACAGTGAGGTACACGAGCTCCCTGCAACACCAGTCCTCCAAAGAATCACACGAGACTTGATTCTTGCCAATCTCCAGCCTCCTAGCTCTGATGCCCAGCAACCAGGAACCCATATTCAAGGCTCGAACCATCATGTGGATTTCCGTACATCAGACCTGCGTGATGCCCCTCAGTCCACAGTTGATGCCCCTCCTTGCGATCATCCGGAGAACGCACTTCAAGGTCATGAGAAGCAGGAAAGCTCTAGCTCCGAAGTCGTCTCTTACAGATCTAGTACGACCACAGCCACCGTGGCCATTGATTACGCACTGCACTACTCAATGCCTATGTCAACAACGAATTCACTTCACTCCGATATGGATATCTTCATACCAGGGGACCCCACCGACGAGGAATCAGATCCTTCATCCGAGGGACCCAACGATCCTGTCACTATCGTGACTGCCGAAGTTGAGGTCGCCGCTCCAACTCCTACTCAGACTCACTGGGCCCCTCGATTCCAAACACCCATCGATAGTAGTAGAGCTCAATCAGCATTCGTCCCAAGCTCGATCTTCTCAGGCGCTCCCGCGGAATCAAGCGGCAGGTATTCTACTCCAGCTGCACGTACTGACTGGTCACCCTCCGGGAATGTCAATCTAACTGTGCAACGCGCATCTGAGTTCGCCAAGTTGACAGCTTCGTCTGTTCTTGCTACACGAGACGTGCCCGTAGAGCCTAGAAACTCTCCACCGCCAACACCTCAAATTGAAATTGAGCAGCCGACACAGGACCTCAATCTGGGCTCCCCGGTGTCGCCATTGGCCGAAAATGACAGTCTTTCGGTCCCTTTGTCAAGTCTTAGCCCAGTCAGTCCAATAGTAACGCTGGATCGTGAAACGAGCCGACGCAATAGCAACACGACTACCCATCTGACTGGCATCTGGTCTCACAGAAAGTCTGTCCCTAAGAGGTCCGAAAGCCCAGCGAGCGCAAGCACTCGAACCAGCACCAAGGACGTCGAGCCCGTGAGAGAACAGACTCCGGAGAACAACAGTGTGACTGACCTGCGATTCTCCGCTCTACGTCCAACGAGTCGGCCTCTAGACGACGTCAAAGAGGAACCGACACTCGAAAACAGCTCGAACGACTTGAGAGCCGCGAGTTTCAAATTTCCACATCCACAGCGCAAGTCATCACTGGCACATTTCGAGGAGTTCAGACTCTCGCGGGAGTCAAGAAGGCATGCCTCCGAGAGCTCAAGTCGTGATTCTG
Source organism: Venturiaceae sp. KMAF11 (assembly GCA_023078705.1). Classification (NCBI taxonomy): domain Eukaryota; kingdom Fungi; phylum Ascomycota; class Dothideomycetes; order Venturiales; family Venturiaceae; species Venturiaceae sp. KMAF11. The sequence goes on from JALGOQ010000015.1 coordinate 911,778, forward strand.
CCTTTCGACACAGATCTCGTGCCATGTCAGAACAGTGCCCGACCGCACTTTCATGTCCTCCTTCAGGCACCATGAGCCTTGCCGACATGCGCGCCATTCCATCTCTGAACTTCAGCCGCGTTGATCTATTCTCAAAGCTGAACGAAGAGCTTGGTCTTCGATCAACTGAGGAAGTGCCCGATCTTCTTGTACAAGAAGCTAAGCGACCTCGCTCCTCTGGTGCCTTGAGAGAAAAATACCGCAGCTTCTTCCAGAGTCTGGAAGAGATGACAAGCCAAACCGTGGCCCAAATCGGGATCGATAGACAAAGCAGAGATCTTGATGAAGACGCTCGATCGAGGGCTAGAAGCTGTGTGTCTCGAATGTCGCGACCTTTCTCTCCTGACGATTTGATTGCCGAACTTGACCGCATCTCCATCCCTTCCATCAATGGATTGACCCAGCGACTCTCAGAGCTTCTTCCGTCGCTGCGACGTTACTATGGAGAAGAGGGAGAACCACTTGACGACGGTGAGACCATCAAGTCCGCTCTCGATGAGATACGGCGATTAGGAAGCCAGGTCCCATCCTCCTTGTTTGATGAATCTTCGGAAAGTGAGCTTGGCTCGCCCGACAAAACCAGAAGTGCTCTAGGACTGTCCATCGTCGCGGAAGAAAACACTTCAGGCTCAACTGGCAATTCGAGAAGTGTAAGACCAAGGTCTGCATCTTCCCCAGATAACAACACTGTCATCTCCATCGCCGAGCTTGAGGCCCCTTCTCCGGCCGTGATTCGTTCAAGGTCGCTGTCAGATGGTCAAGCTACTGGAGCTGTATTTCACAACATGGAGGTGGCAGTTCGCACTTCCATGCGCTCGTTGCGAAGCTCTCCAGCTGAATCCAGGCCTTGGAACCTCGATGCCAGCTATCCGTGGGCAATGGGTGCTCAAAACATCGACATCAGTCTTCCTGCTCCCGTACTTCGCCGAGACGTCATTTGCCCAAGGCCATCTAGACTTAGGATGCGTGACGACCTGACCAATCCTGACAATTATTGCACAACCCTCGGAGGTACCGTTATCACGGGGAGGCTTCTTGAGAACGCCACCGAAAGCACAAGACCTACTTCAGACACATTTGGCGGTCTTAGTACAACCCGGCGCAAGACTAGTAAGCGCAGCATTATCGGATCGATCTCTCGCAAGATTGGCCTCAAGACATCCATCGATCACAGCGGCTTTGCAATCAGCCCTGACATCTTGCGTGGCGAGGAACGTGCTGTGGATCCTGGTGATCGGTATCCAACAACAGGTTTATCCCCACCATCAGCACTCAATATTGACGAAGTGCGCAGCTTCTTTTCTGATGATAGTTCTCACCGCGACTCGACTGGGCATGGAATGAGCTTCCGCAAGCGCTTCACAAACTTCAAGACAAGACTGCCGCCGATCTCGAGGGCACATTCGGCAATGGAACATCGCAGTACTCCGATTCAAAGGTCCGCTATCCATCGCTCCAATTCCCTATTTGTACCCAACGATGGTTCCTCGCGGTCCATTGCTGGTAGTACCGCTGTAGCATATGGGGATGGTGTTGGTATGCCAAAGACGGAGTTCAGAGCAAAGAAACTGGTTGAGCGGATGAAGACACTCTGGTACAAGGGCGGGGAGCTGCTCAGAACTTTGAGTAGGAAGAAGAAGCCTACCGGAGTACAGCATGACTGGGATTCATCTGGAGAGAGCGCGCACTGGTCCAATCATTGATGGCTGTCAGTTGGGTTAGCGGGTTTTGGTTGGTTATGTTTCAGCATCGAACAAACGGCATTTCGACACGACATAAAATCTTTACATTATCAAGCATGGCGCAACGCTTTCTCATGACAGTCAATACTGGGTGTACATCGTTGCAAAGTGGAGTCCGTTGGGCACGGAGACCCGTGGTTCACCTGCGTCTAATCCAGCAAAGCAAAACCTTGGCTTGAGCAGCAGGTAACAACGCATACTCTGCATGTTTCCCAAATATGTCAAGAATGCAAGGCCATTATGATGTAAGATACTTCTCCTCGCTTACACAATATTTTACATAGAGCTATGTAGCAGAACAGGTGCAAAAGTAAAATAGATGTGTCCATGGTTCTCACAGCGCCCATTGGTTTCAACCTTCACAGCGTTCAGCATCTCCTCTCGTCTTTCACCACTTCAATACTGTCCTCCACCACCAACGTACAGGACGCCATAGCTAGATATTTACTAGCTCTTGGTTATCACCTTAGCCCCGTCTGTTCTCTTTCCCTTCCAACCGATACCACCAAATGCCCCGAGGGAAAGATTTTGGTTTCAGATCCAGTTTCCATAATTTAGCTAAAAGGATTCAAACAAAGTGCATTAAACCTTACAGAGGTGCATGGCGTACTTGGGAGGCCGCCAGGTCCAACGTTGATCAGAAGAAGGACAACGAGGAGAGAGAAAATCGATTGTATAACGCTGGAATAGATCCAACCACGAAGCAAGCCCTGCTGAAGAATGTGCCCGATCAATACCGCGAGAAGGCTTTGTCCCAGGTCCTCCTGAGTTCACAGCCCGAATTTGCAGCATCTGATTCCGACAGCGTCTTTCTTCCAGAGTCACAGAGCGGACTGAGTCTGACGTCTTATGGAGACGTTATGTCTCAGCCTGCGCACCCTTACTTTCAGGAGAATGTATACCCGATGCCAGCTTTCCATCAAGACCCGACGACAGCCTTCCATCAAAACCCGAGCCAGCTAGACCTTCAGGCCAATCACAACACTCCGTCTCAATACGCCGAATCGTACCTACCGTCCTGTTCCGCCAGCAACCATGACCTCGCTTCTCGTTATTTTCCTCCGTTACAGCAAGCGCCTTATTCGATACCCTCTGTACAACAAGCACCCGATCTCGAACCTTCTTTCACAGCGCAAGAACAATTTGATACCCCTGAGATACCCCCCTCGCCTTGTACTTCTACAACTTTACCTGTTTTGTCTGCTGCCACCGGAGATGGAAAACACGACAGCGGCCGTTCCTCTGACGATGGTCATGAGATTGATGCCCAGGATGCCTCTGAGCATCAGAAGAACGATAGCAAGCTTTCTGACGACACGTCTGCCGATGCTCCTCTCGCCGATGAGCCGACGGAAAGCGAAAGCAAGGAGCTTAACGACGAAAATGTTGAGAATGATGCTGATATCGTGGAGGCACTCTCTCGATCGCTGAGCGGGAACGGAGTGCGTAGGAGTACCTCGCGTGTCGACCTTGAAACATTTCCGAATTTCGAAGGAGTCACCTTGCAATGGAACGGAGAAAAGCCTCAGCTCCGAGTCATCAATGGCAGTGTCCACAATGGCAGCGTCCAAGGAGAGTTTGAAAGGTCGAGGCGCACAGAGACGCCAATTAGAGAGCGACAGAGTGATATCTCCTTTCGATCTTCCAGCCAAGTGGAGCTGCCGACATCGACAACCACTCGAGAGGTCCCTAAGCGATATAGGCTTGGAAGACAATCCCAATCGAGGCACAGTTCAGGGTCTTTTGGACAGAGTGCTGAGTTTCACAGTATCCTTGATGAACATACCCGTCAAATGCTCGAACAAAATCGCGCCCAAAACTTGATGTTCTTGAAGGGCCACCAAGAGTATGGAACACTCGCGCACGACTATCAAGCAATGATGGGGCACAGATCGAGAAAGAGCATGAGATCTTACAGTCAGCCTGAACAGAACATGGCAAACCTGTATGATATGTCAGGCCTGCGAATGGGACATCATCGTCGATCAATGCAAAGCCTGGGTGCTCACCACGTTTCGCAACGCAGCCCTGCACTGGATAGGACACCGCAGGGTCAAACAATGTCTCCCTTCCCTTTCTACCAGCAGGACGAACGCCATGCCCAGTCCATGCAGAATCTTTGTAGTACGAGAAGGACTCCAGTTAGTCGTCCTGATACTAGGTATAAACTCCAATCGGAGCCTCGGAAGAGGGACATCCTTCTCAAACCGAAGCAATTAGATCGAGAAGCTGTGGATGATGCACGATCGAACGGTAGTAGAAGTCTAGCTCCTGTGTATGACCGTGCTTCTGTTAGAAACTGTCATTCCAGGCGCCAGTCATCCTCCTCTGAATACTCCCATGCCCAACAATCTCACTGTCGCGCCTCTTCACTGTACGACCTCAGAAACTCCGGAGGGCCTATCGATGCCCGGTCCATCCCGTCCATCAGGGGTGATGTAAGCGTGGTCGCAGAGTCTTGGTCAGACTTCTCAGGAGTACATCGCCTCCCTTGTTCACGCCCTCATTCTGTAATTTATCCACCATCCTACATGTCTGGAACCGAGCACCTGAGCATTACGCCACCCCAATCTCAATCCATGCTTCCTCAAAACCCCTATTTTCCTTCCCCTCACGCATCATTGTACGGTCAACCCTACACCCATTCAACATCATACGGTCTTCCCCACGCCCATTCAACACCAAACCTCCTCCCACCACACTATTCCCTCTCCTCCATCGGGGCAACTACTCCCCTTTCCTACAATATTCTCGACAATATACCCACGAAAATCAGCCATCGCAGAAGCATGGGCTACCTCCCCCCCTCGGGCCCTCTGATAAAGAACGCCCACACACCCTCCCCGGGCCAACGCGGCACCATCCGTACCCCCTCGTCCATCCCAATCCTGCAATGCGCCCCCGGCATCAACATGGAGGATAGCTACGACAAGAATGGGGAGAGGGTGGGGCAACATTATGTTGAGGCTAAGGAAAGGATGGGGAATGTGGGACTTGTACATACTATTGATGAGAGGAAGCGGGAGATGCTTAGTAATTCGGGAAATGTGGGGAGGGTGAGGAGTTTGAAGAGGGAGAGGGCGCCTGCTAGGTGGAGGAGTCCGCAATATGCTAGTATTGCTGAGGAGGTTGAAGTGCCGGATGGGAGAAGGTTGTTTGGGATGTTGGAGAGGAGGGAGGATGTCGTTGCTAGAGGGAAGGTGAGATGAACTAATCCTTTCGTTCTTTCTTTTTTTTCTCCCATGAATGATAAATATGGTGTTGCTGCGTGGTGCTGTGTCTGATCAAATGTGACAATTAGGCAGAGTTTCAACCGCCAAATCCAGGTCCAGATACCAGCGCCACAAACATACAAAAAAGGTTCGCAGAGGCTAGGACTCGGGCATCAAAGCCTACCCCTGGTGTGGAGCAAAGGCTACAATACCACCACCTCGACGTGAAGCAGAGAAAAAAATATGGAAAACCGAGGATGAGTGGTGCACTCCAACAAATTCATCAAAAAGTGGAGGAGAAGGATAAGAAGACTGCTGCTACGGGACGAGGATGGATGCAGAAGGGGAGGTTTTGGGAGAAGAAGGAGGAGGGTGAGAAATTAGTTTATGATTGTTGAGAGTGGGGCTTGTATGTATTGTTTCTTTGGTGCTTAGATTTTGGTTTTGGTTTGTTTTGTTTTCATGGTTTCTAGTAGTTTTTGTTGGTTTGGATTTCTTCGTGTTAAATTGTATGTGAGGGTGTATGATAGATGAAAATCGAGAATTTATAAATTTAATTTTGTTGTTCCTCTTGTTATTGAGGATTTTTATGGTCCTGTGCTCTTCTTGTTGTCGTTATGTGGAGGTGATGCGTTGATTGTTGAAGGTTGAGATTGTAGATTGTAGATTGTAGAAAATCTTGATGTCGATTCGCGAGGAAAATTTATTAAATTCCATATAAGAGATATATGAAGGCGTGGATTGTCGATAAAGTATCGCAATAGAACTGGCCTGAGTCCGGAGGACTTTGTATATTGATGCTGATAGTTGGAAGAAGGACGACAGTTAGGAAGGTCACTATGGGAGAAGAGTGAGAAAAAAAATTGCTTATTTTATCGCTCTCCTTGACGATATAGGGCTTTACCCTCAAGTTCATCCAATAGCATTTGTATTTCATCGTTCGGCGCCGATTCTCTTGCGGTCATTCCACGGTCATCCCCCGCAAAAATATCCGCACCTCGTTCGAAAAGTAGCTTGATCATATCTGGAAAGCCCCCAAAGCTGGCCCACATGGGCAGGGTAGTACCATAACAATGTTTTGGAGAAGCTTCCGCATTCGCGCCTCAGTCTAGAAGCATTTTAGCAATGTCTAAGTTTCCGATCGCTGTCCTCCACAGCGGCGTCCAGCCATGAACGTTACCAATTTCGACGTCAGCACCTCTGTTTAAGAGTAGACGAACAGTGCTCAATTGTTCGCCGATTACTGCATGAAAAAGAGCTAACCCATCCCTACGCATGACGGGCCCCATGGCATTGATCTCAACTCCATGATCCAGGAGCCATCGAACCTGGGCTTCATTTCCATTTCTGGCGGCCTCAAGGATTACCTCATTCGAAGGAGGGCTGGTCTGCGCATTTCTAAGCTGTGGGTTTGAAGGATGTCTTGCAATGCTGTGATGGGCGGCAAATCGTGCTGTTTTTGGCTCTTTTTCTGGGCATCAACAGGCAGCAAATGACGGTAAAGGCCCGCGTCCTCAGGGTCGTCATTGGCTACATAGATGTCAACCAACAGCTGGACACTTTCGCGAACTGATTCGTGTTGTCGGCCGTGTAGTTTTCTTTGCCCTTGCATCGCCTTCCTTGCAAACTTCGTGGCTGGTGCTAGTTTTCTATCTTTGAAATAAGCAACTGCGAGTGTGTGCTGTAAGTATAGCTGTTGCGTTGTTGATAATTCAAGATGCGACAATTCCAGAAGTATCTCCTAATGCCCAGAACGATTGCCTGAGCCACCACAGGCAGTAACGAATTGGATTTTGAGCTCTACTACGTCGTGTAAGGGAAGCTCTTCTAAGATGGCAGTATTGTTCAAGCAAGTTCGAAACTGTTTTTCCGCGGCCTCGAACTCTGTTGCTTGTAAGCGTTCATTGGCGACTGCAAGGCGTGCATTAAACAAGGTCTTTTCTCTAGATCATCATCCTCTTCGCAGTCCTCTGAAATGCCTGGTCAGCTTCGTAAGGCTGCAGTGGAACAGGAGAAGTACCTTCGATTGTGTGTTCGTTAGGCATCCATTGCTTAATCCTATTCTTCTGATCATTGTTCAAACCTAGGACAGAGCCAAACGTGCCAAATATGTTGGCCACGTCTGCACACTCTCAAACAAGAGTCCCTGCAATATTTTCGCTATAGATGCTGCCATGTGCGAGCAAAGTCCGCGCTGCCGATATATGGTTCTGCATGTGCTTTTGCCTTGGAGAAGAATGTCGGTCACCACCCACAGGAGCCTATCCTACCAGTGATGATGTAGATTTCAAGTTTACAACGTTATCCTGAACGTTGGTGATCTAAGCTGACAAGCTGTTCAACTGCTGCTCTAATCTGGCGCTGATGTCTACGCTTTGTTAATTTCCTTCCACCGCAAGACAACTGTACTATTTTAGCCGAAAGATCAAAGGAGGAATGATCAGCTCTTAAGGCTAAACTCACATTGACACCATTTGCAAAGTAAGTTGCATTGTGCTGTTGTAACTACGAATTTGGATTCGGAAATTCGCCACATCCTTGGACTTGAGATCAAAATGAAGCGCTGGTTTGGAACGCTGAAAGAATCCACTCTTACTTAATCCTCCTTTCATAGCACGGAGCATGATATCAAGGGACTCTAAAGTTATCCTACAGTCTGCCAACAATGGCCCGACGCTAGCCAACAGCTTGTCCGATTGCAATGTACCAGCTTCGGCAGATCCACAAAGCGCGAAGACATCTTGGCTCATGAACGTCGAAGAGATGCTCGTGAGCCCAGCCTGGAGTGTATCCACCTAATTTTTCAGCTGCAGTGGCGTCGAATCCGCAGTCTGTATACTATCAGTGAAATAGTATATGCCTAGCCCCGCCCTGTAGGCAAAGGTCGCTAGCGCTGTGGCCCTTGTTGCAATACTCAGAGGGTCCATGGTCTGCTGAAGGCGGCGGATGAAGTCGATATAGCCTCACGAACGAGTGAAGATATTATAGTCATCGAGGACGGGGGAAAGTGGATGAGGCCGCGACCAAGAGACCATCTGCGCAGATCAAGTGGAAGAGCAGGTGGGGTCAAACAGATCGTGGGTGACTAAGCATGAAGGTAAGAGCCTCATTCCGTGTTGGAATGGCTTTTTGGCTGAGAGTCGAATCCTTCGTCGGCGCTAATTGTGCATTGCAGCAAGAGTGGTGTCCAGTCCAATTGGGCATGGGCGGTGCGACAAACTGGGACTGAAAGGTGTATGAGACGAAGACAGTCCACGTCCTCAGAGTATGTAGTCAAAGGCTTGTAATGTCTTCTTGAGTTCGAGTTGAAATCTTCAGCCTTGCAAGAGGATGTATGATGTCATCGAGACTCTCCAAAAATTGGACAATATTTGGAAAGAAAGGGATTGCTTGGTTTGCTAAACAAAGAGCATATCTGCGATGTAGGTCACAGAAAACCTCCTCGCGGCCCAAGACCACAGCGTTGTTTGAGGCTTGACGCAAAGAAGGACATCGGAAAGTTGATGTTGATGGTGCGTGTGTGGACATGTTCTGTCCAACCTTAGAGTCGACCACAAGGGACGAGACTTTATGCAGTTTATTATCCTCCATAAGTATTGGATGTGTTGAGGAACATGGCCATCCAACATCAAAATACAGCCCCACCAATAATGAAAACCCTTTCCTCCTCCCTCCTAACAAACTGCACAAGTCGATTCGCAGCTTGTGCCAAAGCAGCGCGTGACGTATTTGCAGGAGCAACAGCATACAGCTCAAATACAGGAGTAGTCCACGCCAGCGTTGTATGATTGGTACTCGTGCTGTGCAAAATCTTTGGGTGTACGGGTCTCGAGTGGAGCGATGTGTGGAGATGAGTGTAAAGTGTCAAAAGTCTGTCAACTGTTAGTGAGCTGTATACTCCGCATATGAAACCGGACTAGATTGGGGTGCAGGAATTAGCTTACCGTCTTCTGGCAATTGCAGTAGCGAAGGCAGGCTCGAACGAGGGCATGATGAATTGGACGTTTCCACGGGACTTGTACAGGAAATGCCTCAATACTGTACCAGGGATGATATCGGTGCATTGAGGACGGCCTCGATGAACCGCGTGTTGTATCAACTCAAGACTTCCGTTCTTACTGAGTTGCTGTCCAACGTTGTTAGCGACCGATGGAAATTTATGCATGGTTCTATTCATTGACTCACCTTGACAAGATCATCACGCATCTGCCTCAACTCGAAGAATCCCTCTTTGTTAGCACTAATGAGCAATATAGCGACCTCCTCTTCATTCCCCGAAGACGATGGTGGCCGTTCTTTCATTTCCTCGGAAGGGTTGTCCAGGTTCAGAAAACTGACATACATGTACAGATAGCCGGTATTGTTGAAACCTGGAAGGCATAGTGGAATCCAATTTTCGCCTCCTCCAGCTTTAACGCTTCCAGCTTCGAAGAGCATGTTAAAGATCAGGTGAAGGTCGCCTGGGTGGAGTGAATGCTTTCTTGGCCGCACTACGCTAACAAGCCTGCCACCTGCGACAATCAGGCCGTAGAGGAGATTATCTGACCGCGTCTTCAGCAATGTGTTATTAATGACACCTCGATGCGCTTTCCGAAGCTTGAGGCATTCCAAGGCAGATAACAATGTAGAGGGTGATCCACGAGTAAATCCATCGGCGAGCGCAGAAAGCAACGATTCTGTACCTTGCAAAGGTCTTCGTAGATCTGTGGAGGCTCGGTTCTTAAACATGCGCTCCAAGACTGGGAGGGTCAAGGTAGATAAAATCTGCATATACAAGGCTTCCAGCTGAGATCGCAGCTGCTGATCACTCTCTCCAAGTTTGCTGATGGCAACAAGATTGAGCGAGCCTTTGGTCATGACCACAAAACGGACACCAGCCGCAGTGAAGCCGCGCAAACTCTCAGATGCCCCTTCGTAGAATGATATCAGAGTCTGAACAACCCCAATATAGCTTGTGATGAGTTGGTCGTTGCCATGCCTTGTCCAGATGGGCTTTCCAGCATTTGAAAGGATAAGAAAATGCTTCAGTTTAGCCTTCCACTGCTGAACAACAGCTTCTGCATTGCCTATATTAGCCTCATCCTCACAAGGAAACGTATCGTCTAACCTTCATTCAAGCCGTCGCTCGTAATATCATCCAGCTCGTCAAACTCGTGCTCAAAAGCGTTGTCAAAAGCTGGGTCCGAAGGAAATATCTCCTCCTTCTCATCACCGCCTTTCCCTCTTGTCAACGGAGTCAAAGGCTTCATTCCCGGTGTAGCTCGGGCATGTTCCACGTCTCCCAGCATGCTTTCCATATCCCCACCAGCCTCCAGAGTGGGCGCATAGCTCATCACACTAGCGTTATCATCTCCTTCACTTCCTCGACGACCAGGATCATGTCGGAAGCCAGCAAAACTGATTTGGCGGGATGTGGGAGAGGAGCGGGATTGGTCGTGTGTGGTGTGCGATTGTACATGTACATCTGCAAGTGAAAGGGCGGTAGTGGCCCTAGCAGGTAGAGGCGTCCGAGAGGTGCTATGAGTTCGTGAAGAGCTTCCAGGTATCTTCAAGGAACCAGCTGAACTTGGCGGGCGCCGGTTTGGAGTTTGGAGTAAGGAGGGTCTTGGTGGAAGAGGAGGAGGTGTTCCTTCGCGCGAGGCTGTTGGAGTTTGATCGTCATCATCTTCCTCGGTGGTATCGGTCTCTTCATTCGACAGAGTCTCCTCAGAATTACTGTCATCTTCTGGACTGGGTTCTCGGGCTTTCCCTTCTTCTGTCTTGCCTTCGTCGGCCATGGGGAGCCGCTCTTATTTCTTCACGACCAATGTGAGGTAGAGGCATGTCTAATGCCAAAAAGAATGCATACACACCCGAATACAATGCCAAAGCAATTGTTGTGAGCTTAGATGAACTGTCCACCAGCAAGCGTCATTGAAACGGGATGGGCCCGCCTAAGTCACAACCTCAGTGCAAGCCAGAAGCGCTTCGAAGACCACACAAGAAAAAGCAAGGCTGTGCAGAGGTTAAATATAGAGAATCTATCACTTTCAAAATTCCCTTATCCTCCTGATACCAAAAAAGATGCAGTCATCAAAACGTAAGTCCGCGGGTTGAACCCATCGGTGTTTTCCAAAGAGTAGTAAGTGGCGTTAGTCCCTGATATACGGCTACTTCTGGTAAAAGGCAAGGAGTAGATTCAGTGATAACATGAGACGCCATTAGGAAAATTTGAGTCATGTTATTTATATACCGCTAACAAGTACCACTACTGTAGTTCATTGCTCTCGCACCTCCTCATTTCCATGGAGGCACACTCTCTTGCCAAGTATCAAGTCCCATATGCAAGAGAAATGGCTGGGCTCGCACAAGAATGGCGAGGCCATTCTTACGCTGATGGACAGTCCGCCGTTCACCCAAGGACACTCGTATCGGGTTATCGAATGTACTCACACACTCGTCGAGCTGATATCGACCTCCATGTACCAGGAACGCAGTCACTGCTACCACGGATTAGCAGATTCTGTAGGAAAGACTACTCCCTTAGTTATTTGCTTGACAGCGCAAAATTTAAGGGCAAGTATCATCAGCGTCATCAATTCTCCGGTTATGCTATCATCGAACTTTATGGCCAAGAACTTTGGTTACGGGAACTGCGCAATACTTAACGACTGTAGAAACTTATATGCACTTCAACGCTACAATTCCATTCATCCTTCTTGAGCTCGCAATGAGCTGACGACTGAACCCCTCATCTAAAACCCATCCTATCTCCTCGCAGCCAATTCAGATTGCGTACCAGGCTTCATCCGAGAAACAAAAGGTCCTTGACAACTCCACGACGACGCTATTGCGATGAACAGGGCCTGCGTGGGGGGTGTACACTTTTTAAGATCGGGGTATATTAATATATTGACCCAAATTTTCTTAAATGGCGTCTCATGTTATCACTGAATCTACTCCTTGCCTGAGTAGATCCAGCAATTAACAACAAAGGCAACCGTTGGCATTTTCCGGCCTCGTCTACTTGTCATTAGCAATGCTGCTGATTCTGATATCAGGATCAGCAGCATTGCCCATCATACAAAGGAAGGCGAATCTACATATAGCAAACTTGAAACCCCTGGAAACATACCCAGCGAAGGGCGCTGGAATTTTTCAACCATCTTAATCAAATTGAGCTCCTTGTGGAATTTCGATCCCACTACTGGTTTCATATTCATGATCCTATCCATAGCGAAAATGGTGGACGTACTCGGGGTAATTGAGTCTATTTAATAATGACATTTCTACAGCGAGAAAAACGAGTATACTCAATACTCTCTATTTTATTCATTAAATCATAACCATATCCTCCGCTCAAAATATCAAACCGAATCCAGTATTTTCAACTTGATTTCGAGGGCGATGAATTCCTGGAAACCTTTTCCTGCAAGATCTCCGAATCTTTCCAGCTACTCCATCGGATTGGGAATGTGTATTTTAAGACTTCAGTAACGGTTTTCTAGGGGCAGGGGACATGTACTGATATGCCGAACGCTCTGAGGAAATTGTTGATAACATAATAAAAAAGGCTATAGCACCAGTCAACATGGTTGCATCTTTCGTCCGGCCGGGTGATGGCCACGCACCGAACATCATTTGCTTAGTATTGTCCTCTTTCGAACTCCTGGGCCGGCCCAATTAACTTTACGGACACCGGCTAACTCTAGTGAGCATTCTGTCCCGTCAACAAACTAACGGACAGAAACTTTACTGCTTTCTTGTTTTGGGCCCATTGGTCTCTTTTGTATCTTTCCATTTTTAGCAAGGTGCTGTTCCATTGAGGTTGCCTCGGTCTGGCCTCATGTGGCCTGTTCGAATACTCTGCCAGCTTGTCTCTTCAGGTTCGAGAGGTTAGCAAATGATTCTGCTCTTATGTGTTCGAAATGTAGAATCTTACCTCTACTTGCTGATAAAAAAAAGATAGCTTTCTTGATTCAATTGCTCTGTCGTCGTCATACAGTTGGTTGATGTGCTGAATTTTAAAAGAAAAGGATTGTTATAGTTCCGTACTATCTGCTCCAGTGAAGCAAAATTTGTAGATATTTCCAAAAGCTTGATGGATCACTTATCCGGTCCAGGCATAGTCCCCATATTGTAAGTACCTCATGACCCGGATGAATCTGACCACCACATAACATTAAAAAAACTATTATATCCTTGGGATTTTGAGGCCAAAATCAAATTTGAAGGATCTTGAGCATCTCGCTTTGGTACTCCTTATTCGATTCTTTTACACCATAGGAGTTTGTTGTCTTTACCTTTAGGGTCTTGAGATACAAATCGAATTCGAAGAATCTTAAGCATCCCACCTAGTGCTAGAAGTTCGATTTTTTGAGCTAATTTCTCCGGGTTTGGCTCTTGGGGGCCATTACCTTTGCTCTTGTTTACCATAAAACACCGAAGTTCAGAGGATCCCAACCATTTCTCTCCGTGCCACAAGTTTGAAAATTTGGGCCAATGTCTATGGGCTGGCAAAATGACTTTAGATTCTTGGATTTAGACCATAATAATGGAATTTGAAAAGTAATTGTGGAGGATTTGATTGCTACCTCTCTGTTACCCGGGCCTGAAGATCCGAGTGTTACATCTGGCGTCTACTCCCCGATAACAACGGCAACAAACCTTCTCACCTTTCACCTCTCCCAAGCTTCTATTCTCCAACAGCACTACTCTGACCTCTCACTGACCGACACCCACAAAGGCAAACAACACTCCGTTCTGGCTACCCCTAAGATATTTGGTAAAATAATCGAAGTTGCGGTATTCAAAAGAAGAGAAATCAATTTCAGCGCCTTACATCTCCTCGGGTTGGGGATTGAGGCGAACGTTCAGTGAAGCTCAAGACTCTTCTATACTAGAGCAGGGTTTAATCCTATTATCTCACCAAAGATTCCCCCTTCGTAATTAAGTTGGACGGGCAACAATAAGCAAAACTATAAGGCAGCGATCGAACCCCCGTCGGGATTCCGTAGGAACTCCCGTCCCAGGGCCGTCAATCACTATTGGGCCATTCCGGGATATTTCGTTTTATGGGTGTAGGGTTTCAAAGTTTTTTTTTTTTTTTGAATATAAACCTCGGTAAATGTGGCCTCTTGTATATCCGGGTCATTTAGTAAAGCCTATTCCGGGCGGCTGGGTCACTACTTGTTCCCAAGTCTAACATATAACGAGACTAGACACTTATTCAGCGGGACTAAAACCCATTGCTGTAGTCATGATAATTGTGACACTGCTAAATGAGACCGTAAGGCAAGACGTTACCACTAGCTAGACTGTACCATTTCCCTTCTTTTCACTAAGGGACCTAAACAAACCACTCCGTTTTCACCACCGTCCTCGGCGCCAACCCACTCGTACTAGCACTTGGCGGCAAATCCTCCATCCTCGTTCCCCAAGAACTCTCATTCGCACCCAACGTCAACTCAAGCACACCCCCCTGCAAAAAGAAATCATGACTCAACCAATTCCTCGTCCAAGGTTTCCCATCCAACGTCGCTGACTGCACATAGATATTTTTATACTCCTTATCGAAATTGATGTTCCGAATTACCGCTTGCCGTCCCGTAACCTTACTCCTAATGCTAACTTGCTTGAAGAATGGAGGAGTGATGAAGTAAACGTTCTGCCCCGGATTCGGGAAGATTCCCATCATGGCCAGCGCTGCAAATGATCCCATAGCTCCTGAATCGTCGTTACCAGGAAGCCCATTGGGTGCCGCGAAGAATTTGGATGGGATGTAAGCGTGGGCGCGGAAGGAGGAGAGACCAGGGCGGCCGGCGTAGTGGTATTGGAAGACAGGAAGGAAGGCTTGTTCGTCGCCTATGTAGGCGATTCCTGAGGTGTGGTAGTAGTCCAGGCGATCTGTGAAAGCTTTGGGGCCGCCCAACGTCGTGATCAAAGTAGCCATGTCGCCTGCAACATTGTAAGTATGAGCAGCATTGGATGTTTGATGTACTCACCAGGAACGTAGAAGGTATAGAGCCAAGGAGAGCCTTCATAAGTCTCGAGTCCAGTCGGATTCAAGTAACATCCATCATTGTTATTTGCTGGAGAACATATCGATGGATCTTGATAATTCCACGTGCCATTGTAGTTCTTAGGTTGCAAGAACCCAACAAATCCAGTGTCGTTTCCTCGTAAGAATGAGACTTGATCGGCCTTGTAGAGATTCTTCCAGTTGCCAGATCTTGCGATGTACTTCTCATAATCGGCCGTTCGACCTGTGAATTTCGCCATGGTAGCAATGTTGAAATCGTTGTAGGCATATTCTGCTGTCCTTGATATGCTTCTCGTGAAAGGTCCGGACCCGTAAGGGTCAAAATCGTCCTGCGGTATAAAGCCGAACTGCTTCCAGCTTGTCAATCCACCCCGACCTTCAACTCCCCAATTGAGAGGTTCCTCCTCTGCGTCGGATATCATAGCTTTGTATCCTGTTTCCCAATCTACCTCATCGCTAATGCCTTTCAACCACGAGTCCACCAGCAAAGTGTCGGCATTCGATCCTCCTTGTGTGAAACCTTTACAGAGAGACATTCGACAGTCCGGGAGTTTCCCCTCAAATCTGTAAATGTCGATGAGACTCCTAACCATCAAAGTCTGAGATGGCGGGTCAATCAAAGTCAACAGCTGGTGAATGCTGCGGTACGAATCCCAGATACAGTAATACGAGTCATAATATGGTTCCTTGCTCTTCCAAAGCGGATTTTCGCCTGTGTAGTCTTGCGGCGAAATCATCGCTCGATAGATGCCACTCCAAAATGTCTTGAGTAGGTCATCACTAACTCCAGCCGAGTCGATCTCAACAACGCCGAGCTTCTCCTTCCATGCGGCCTCGGCAGTACTCAAGGTCTTCTTGAAGTCGAAATCCGGAATCTCTCTCTCCGCATTCTTGCATGCCTGATCTGTACTGATGAAGCTCATGCCCACACGAGCCGTGATCTGCCGATCTCCGGGCGGAGCATTGAACCTTACATAGGCACCGGCACGGAGGACTGGGGACTGGTTTCCATTCACACCATCAGGGACGACTTTCAATGATTTTGTGCTGTTGCCGGCTTTATTGTTCTTCCAGACTCCAGTATCTCGGATTATCGACTTATCGAGAAAGTCAACACAGAAATGTGACTCGTATTCGCCAACACCAAAGCTGGGATTGAACGTGCCATTGCCAATCATTCTTCCCGTACTAGGATCCACCTGAACAGATCCTTTCTTCCGCGAATCCGGAAGATCATAGAGATCTACAAGAAGGAATGGACTCAATGGACCAGTCAGTGGCGCCTTCGGCTCACTCGGAAAGGTAAATTGGTAGAGTGCAGTCCGATTTGACACTGTCATCTCGGCCTTGATTCCAGTGACAAGTTCTATGGCAAAGTGTCCAGGACTTGCTTTGACGGAGCCAGGAACATAAGCCACTTGTCGGCCGCCAATTTTAAGATCGCATTGGCTCACATCGTCATTTGGGCAAGTAGTTTGCGGGAATATTGGGAAGTTTCCCATTGATGGAGACTACACGGCTCAGTTAGAGAGGATGGTTCTGGGAATTTTCGGCAGCTGGATACATTGCATATGTTTCGGTCATATGCCCCACACTGTAGCAGATGTCATTAGGGTCACTGCATGGTGTAGCAAGGCCGTTGACCATTTGATCTCGCAGGTGATTGTTGATGGGCTGGAATAGTGAAACCCAGGTCTCCTAATACATAGATTCGGTATGCAAGAAATGAAATAGAAGCCTGACCAAGACATGAAATGAAAATACCTACGCCACCAGTCCCTGCAAACAGGTCAGCCAAAGTAAGCCTTCAAGCTTGAATAAGAAAACATACCGGAATCATGCATATGCGAGAATCCAATTACATTACTCCCATCACTAGAAAATCCTCCCTGATTCTCTCCATTCACATCGGCGACTGCCTTGACCATTCCGAATGGCAACGTTGCTCCCGCAAACACATGGCCTGCCAAACTTAGTACGATTCCAGTTTCGAAGCTCTGTAGCATACCGCCAGCCGAAGTCCCAATGAGTGGATCAACATATTGAAATCCCCCGACAGTTTGATTTTGCGGCAATTGAGATGTATCGTTCCAAGATGTCTGTCGTGCCGTTGAAAGTCCAAATATCGAGCACCAAACGAGCAATAAGAGAGGTGGCATCATAGTCATTGCACCATCAAAGCATCGGTAACGACAGAAGAGGAAACAAAGAAACCATCCAAATGAGAAAAAAAGTCGTGATTCAATGAGGAGAAAGTAGCATTGAGTAGTACCACTAAGAACAAGTAAGGTACGTGACAGGGCCTGATGATTGCCCGCTGTGTTCAATCAATGCAGATCACTCTTCAAATGCGGACGAGAGACTAGACCGAACCGATTTCGGTCAAATAAAGCGCATAGTGAGGCATTGTACAAGGGACGAAGGTGCTCAGGCCCGTGAAAAGAGCAAAGGTTATTGCATGGGGTCTCTGGTAGATTGTCCTCGGTAGTGTTAAAGTATGGGGAAATGTCCCTGCAAAATAAGATTATTACAAGGGTAGTACTCTTGGGCGGCTGAAATATTGGCAGAACGAATCGGACGCATGATTGTGAGCCATTGATGAGTTGTGGATGATGATCGTGGAGGGTTGTGATGGAGCGAGTGCTGTTAGTGGAGAGGGCGGAGGAGCGGGACGTGGTCACAGCGTCGCATCCGAGCAGAGGACATTATTGAAGCCTGATGCATCTGCAGCTTCTACAAAATATTTACTTCATAGCAAACGACAATCATCTAGAGTGAGCTGAACAGAAGCAATCTCATTCTTCTCCCACGTTCGATCCGTACTGATCATTCATCAAAAATCAAGTCAATTATTAGACCGTACAAGTATCATCTCTATCGTACATACATGTTTCTTCCTCCGGGTATCTCATTCATAACGCCATAGCTACGATATCTCGAGCTAGGCGCAGTACAAAGAGGGCATTAAGAAATACATACAGGTTGCTAAACCCCCAAAAAAGTAGTAAGAAAATTTCGTAGATATGACATGAGAGAATGCTGAGTACCGAATACGCTGGAATGGATGACCGCAGTGTCGTTTGGACGATGTTGTCGGTAACACCGTCGTTTGAAATGAGGATTAGAAAGCATGTTGCCAGCAATCGTTAAGGTCAGTGCCGGTATGAAATGATGTGGAGACAGTGGTGCTTCAAAATGGTAATCGTAGTCGCTTCTTCAGAGCAGCCATCTCCTTTGATGACATGCCTGGGACATTGTTGTTCTCGAGTTGCACGAGGAAAGGTTCCTCTTGCTCGAGTTGCAAAGCTTCAAGAAAGAGGAGGAGCGAGTTCTCAAAATCCCGAAGTGGGAAGCGGCCTTGCAATCTTCTTAAATGTCTCACTGGCTCAACACCCTCTGTTGGCTTGAGCTGTTCTTGAGTTAATCGTGATTCATAATGCAAGGAATCGAAAGGCTTACCATCTGGAAGTAAGACATCTTGATTTCCTTCCATCCCTTGACTTCCCGCTTTGAGCCGTCTTCATCATACTGATCCATATCGAAGAACATGTCGTTGGCTAGCTGTTCGTCTTGCCAGGAGGTAGAGATGCTCTCTTTCCATCCCCAAGAGAAGATTTCACGAAGCTTTTCTGCCGGGCACTGTCCATACAGAAGGCACTGCTCAAGTGCAGCTTGGAGCATAAACTGGCCAGCCAGGTGCATCCACTGCTTGGTGATATCGCGTGTGCTCATTTGCATCGTGCTACGAGCAGCCGAGAGACCGACGAAGATTGGCACGAGATCAGAAAGAGCGATTGATCCAGTGCTAGCACGGAATTCGGTCGCGAACCGACGCTCTGAAGGGTGGCGATGTTGGAAGGCCGACTCTTGGAACGATCCATCTGATGATGAGTCCCAGTACTCATTCGCACGACGTCTGCAAGTTTGACGTAATGCTTCCAGGTCAGCTGCTGGAGGTGTGGCGGCTGACTGAGTAAGGCGTTTGCCGTAAAGTGTTGTGAATTTGACGAGTCGTAGGCGTAGTTTGACGGTATCCGACACCGACTCGTTCGGGTGATGATTTTTGAATATGCGGAGGAAGGCTAGTTATCAGCGTTAGTGAGGCTACTATTGATTTCGATGTGGAATTACCCACAATTGACCATCTCGAGAGGATGCTGTGAGAGATTTTCGTCAAGACCTTCTTCGTGTTTGATAACTTGCTCCTCGAGCAATGCCTTGGTTGCCATGAACAGGCAGTAATCGAGTATCATAAGATCGGAATCGAATCGGGTTTCCGACTGGACACACTTTCCTGAATGAGGCATTTTTGAGTATGAAAGGATTGTAAAGATTGACAGAGCAAATGAGTGTGGGTTTTATAAAGTACAGACGAGGTCAAGGAAGGACTGGGGTTAGCGACGCATGAATCTGATGCCCACAACCGTTTCCCGGGCGAAGCGCCGTGTTGGAGTGATGGCGGAGGTGATGAGGGAAGGAATGTGAGGTTACCGGGCGCTGGAGAAGGACGTGGGAATCAACATATCTTAAGCCGGCTTCTTTCCCACTTTTTCACTCCTTGTCCATGCGATAATTCAACGACGATTGTTGACCGTGGGGCGGATCGCACTCCATGGCTTTGGGATGCATGAGAGGGCAACTCGCTTGCTCGCTTTGGGAGGCTTTTTTTTGTTCCTGGGTCGAAAGCTGCACGCTAAGGCAGGAATATGGCTGGAAGCGGAAAGGTTGTCGAAATCGATGTGTTCCCCTGCGTCAACTGACCCAGAAAGTGATTTGACATCAGTTGCAACAATCGACGACAGACATGAGTCTTGCAGGGGCCGTCGTGTATGGGCCGACTACATCTCAGTTGCTTTCCCCCCGTGTATTGCCCCCTGTATCGCTAAGCAAACACATCTCCCCTACAGATCCGTCTCCTGAGCTGGGAATATCATTCCCGCCACCCCAGAACCAGTATCTCTCCGAGAGTCCGCATATGCACCTACTCCTCGACACTTCGTATTCAAAGGAGACATCGATGGGCTTCCACGATACTGCTCCCTTTCCGAGCGCCTCATGCTACGTACGCTCAACACTGCGCTCGGGAACGCCCATCTTCATCTGTCTTGGTATTTGCGGGAATCGCGCGTCTGGAGAAGTCGATGCATCACCGCGGCCAAGTTTGGGCCCATCACAGCGGCCAAGTTTAGGCCCATCACAGCGTGAACAGGTCGGCCCCAGTCCATTGGCAATCTCAAGCCTGGCTCGTAGCTTTTCTTCCAATTGATGCTCCCTGTGGCACACCTTCTGGCCTTCATGCCCATCAGAGCGGCAGGATCCGTGAACGAGAACAAGGTGAGACGGTACCTATTCCTGGAGTATCAACGCGCCATCGGATCCATTTCTTCGAACGCCTTCACCCACATGTCTCACTGCCACGACATGGCAATTTCAACGCCTTTCATTTCCTCTTCTTCGACCTCACCTCTTCACTTTCATCTAGAAAATATTCGAGTCTGGCGATCAACTCCCGTCATCAGCATACCAATTGCTTGATTTGACGAAAGCGATCTCGGCTAATGATCAAACCGCCCCTGGGTTGTACGTTCTCTCCTTTTCATCTGCTCCAATTTTTGCACTTGCTCCACAAAGCTGCATAAACAGGCGAGGCTGTGACAAAAGCCAAAATAACCTCTTGCTCCTTTGAGCTAGTCTCGATATCCTCGCCGAGAAATCGTACTGCACGCTCAGCACGTTCATGCAAGCCAGAAATCTTCCGTCGATACATCGTTGGAAGATGTTTATTTTGCTCAGCTTGTTGAGGTCAAAATGTAAACATATTACGGTAAGCCAAATTCATCATGCAAGTCTGAGGGAGACATAACGAGAGTTGGAACACCATCTCTCAAATATTCGAGAAAACCTGACGAGACCTAATACTCAATGATCACTGATCCGACCAGCCTCCACACCGTCTGTTAAAATGAAGCAGATGACCCAACTTAGTGGCGTTCTGTACGCCTCCGACGCAAACGGCTCTATTGTGATACTCGGCCCAGGCTGCAGGTGAAGAACGATGACTCTCAGTCCTTCTCTCGGGTCAACGGCTTCCCTGCTATGAGGTCGAGGTCGTGCCTCCCTGCACTATGCATTCCTTCGCAGCGTTATCAGATTCTCGTACTAGACTCGGGACAGCTTCACCATCCTTCAATATTTGTTTAATTTTATCAGCCAGCACAATTTTTCGAATTCTGGATACTGGTGATAGCTGAAAATGCATTTGCTCCAAATCAAACAGCCGCAGCTGAACATCCACTAGCCCCCACTTCCAAAGCTTGTGAAAGTATCATCATTAAGCCGCCAGAAACCTCAAACACATGAATCTCGAAAGATCCATCTCTCTTCAGGCAGGCAGGCTAGCAAGCGTCTCTGCCGAACTCAGCAGCACGCAAACCTCCAGCACATTGATCATGACAAAACACTACCTAACTAATATGAACATCTGCCTCCAATCCTAACCCTCTCTATTTTCCAAAACCAACCTCTCTTGGGCGTCTCAAGCCCTACCCCCTTCAGCTCTACCTACCATACGCAGCATACAGTAGAGCAACATGGCAAACTCAATCAAACAGAGAGTGCAACAAGCCCAAAGAAACCTCACAATGCTGCCCATATACACCCCTATCCAATCTGCTGAATTCCCTTCCTCCGTTCTGGCGTTGCCTTGATATAAAAGCGTCATATGCACAAATATTTAAGGAATTGACCCAGGTCGACAAAGCACTTCTCCCAATTTCAATAGTCCATTTCGCCCCCCAGATCACGGCAACAGCAGCCAAAGACCGCCATGACTATGAAATCGACGTGCAAGGGGAATGTTCAACCTTCAATACCCACCATTGGCATGCTCTACCAAAAACATATTCGGAGGCATCGAGTTGACCTTACCTGACCCGACCTGTCCAAAGCAATGTCACATCGCAATTCATGCACTTCAAACAGACGGACAGCGCAGAACAAATGACTATGCTCGTGCAACGCATTTCTATCCATTCTCCAAATATCTCATGCCCAGTGCCAAATCAGCACCTTGTTGCCCCGAGACGCCATACTAATGCTACACGGTATCCGAATACCCATCCCTCCACTTCGCCAAATCCCCAGTCCTTCTCTCCTCTACCGATAGAAATCGAACTTGTCCGCCTCACTGGCACCCTTGACCTGGCTCGTGTACGCCTCCTCCAAATCCGCCTGGATAATGTTATACCTATTCTTCCTCACAGCCCTCAACCCAGCTTCCTGCATAATCGCCGCAATGACAGCACCACTGAGGGGATCATTCCGTACAATCAAACTGTCCAAATCAACCTCGGGCGACAAGCTCATCTTGCTGGCAATAGTAGAGAAAATAAGACGACGCTCACGACGATCCCTCAAGTTGGGGAACTCGATCTTCCTATCCAAACGACCTGGACGCAACAAAGCGGGATCAAGCGTATCAGCACGGTTGGTAGCCATGATGACCTTGACGTTGGAGGTCTGATCGAAACCATCCATCTGGTTCAACAGTTCAAGGAGAATACGTTGGACTTCTCGATCGGCACCGGTTTGAGCATCGAAACGCTTTGTGGCAATGGCGTCGATTTCGTCGATGAAGATGATGGAAGGACTGTTCTCGCGCGCCATGCGGAAGACGTCACGGACCATACGTGGACCTTCGCCGAGATATTTCTGGACGAATTCGGAGCCGACGACTCGGATGAAGGAGGCGGTGGTGCTGTTTGCTACAGCCTTGACGAGCATAGTTTTTCCGGTACCTGGGGGACCATAGAGTAGCACACCACGGGGTGGATCGATACCGATTTGTCTGTATAGATCGAAGTGTGTAAGAGGGAGTTCGACTGCTTCGCGGATTTCCTGCTTTTGCATGTCCAGACCACCGACATCAGCGTATGTGACATCGGGCTTCTCATCAGCGCCTAGCATGGCGATGGAGCTGTCGGCCTCTGGTGGCAAGATATCGACGAGGGCGTTTGAGTGACGATGAAGGGCGACGGAGGATGAAGGCTTGAGGAGCTCGCGATCGAGCGTGGAGAGGATGCGGACGACATAGTTTGAGCCGGTGGAGGATTGTACAATGCCGGTGCTGTTGATGGATTGTCAGTGGACTGTAGGGTGGTGATTGTGCTAGGTAGCCTACTTCTGATCGATGGCCTCCATGAACTGGCCTATCACCAAGGGTACACTCTGAATGCGCTTAATCTCTTCCTGTGCCCGTACAAGCTCGCGCTTGAGATTTCTGGTGTCGTTGTTAGCTGACTGTTGTGCTGCTCGCAAGGGCCGTCTGTCTCTTACCTCTGCTCATCCTTGATGTACTCCTCTTGCAGTTGGATGTACTCTAGCTGTCTCTGGAGCTTCTTGAATGTGGAATAGTCATCGGATCCCTCAGTTGCGAAGCCCTCCAACGATTCGACATTCGGTATCGATGATGCGAGCTGCTTCTTGTGAGGCGGAGTTGTGTTCAGCGGGTTTTCCATCATAACGTCTGCCATCTCGGCGGTTGGATGGTATGTGTCTGGTGTGAAGGAGGAGGTGTAGTTGTGGGTGATGTGTCGCTGGCT
This sequence comes from Venturiaceae sp. KMAF11, assembly GCA_023078705.1. Classification (NCBI taxonomy): domain Eukaryota; kingdom Fungi; phylum Ascomycota; class Dothideomycetes; order Venturiales; family Venturiaceae; species Venturiaceae sp. KMAF11. The sequence continues at coordinate 935,392 of JALGOQ010000015.1, forward strand.
GGATGGGCGTGTTTGGAGTCTTGAAGATGGTAGATGGAAAGCCGCCGCGTCTTTGGCCTTGTCTGTGTATAGTCACGTGGCCAATTCCAAATCCGGAATGGAAATGTCAAAGAATTGGAGGAATGGCGAATGGAGAGTGTCTCCACATGGGAATAAAGGAAAAGTATCTTTGATCTGGATTTCTTGCTTTGAACTTTGACTTGGTGGTTGGAAAGCCTTCGCAATCGACATTGTTGATTCAAGGCTGAAATTCACCACTTCACCCAGTGAGATCTGTTACGGCCAAAGCAATCGGAAGAATCTCTTGAATGGAGTGGCACAGAAATCTTGTAGATCTCATAGATTTCTCGTGCGAGAGACGATAAATCTCTGCACTTATTTAAATTTTGTAGAAAAGAGTCTCATTAAGCTCGTCGACAGGGCATGTTGTTACATACTTCTTAGAGTTAGTTACAAAGTCGATCTGACAGTACGCCATCCCACTTTCCTGCCCGGGGTATTAAAGATTCTATAGAGGTTATAATTTACAAATTGAACAGAATGCTCGAACCGGTTGACGTCGCTCTTTACAGATTTCTTACCTGGAGTCTGATACCAATTCATCGTATCGCCGGACCTAACCCAGGCGCTGTTAGGCACCAGACTCCTTCTCTTCTTAGTAGTAACAAATGCCAAACAGAAAACATCGACACATTCGCATCAATACTCTCAATCCCCAATATCAACACTCGAAACCCCCCACCGATCCAAATCCTCACTCCCAGCCATATACTGCCCAATACTCCCCCTATCCGTCTGAAACCACGTAATCCACGTCCTCCTCGTTGAATTCCTCCCTCCACTCCCAAGCTCCACCGCATTCCTATCCATCGTAAACGCCAACCTCGTCCCCGGAAGTCCCTTTGCAGGCGGACTTCCCATCGGCACCGAAGGGACTTGTGTATTCCTGTAGCTGATCGGTGCTAACGCCATATTCTCTGCTGACCCGGTGATATTGTAGGCGCGGATAGTGAGGTCGGAGAGTTGGGTTAGGATATAACGATTTGGGGTCCAATTTCCTGTTCGTCCGGAGCGCCAGGAGCGGTCTCCTCCTGTACTATTAGAATTGGGATCGGAGTTGTTGTTGTTGCTGCCTCGGTTCCTGTTGCCGAAGCCGTATGCGCGCATGTTTATGGCGGCGTTTTCGTGGATTCCTGGGATGGAGAGGGGAGCTATATCGTCGAGTTAGCATTCTTGATAACGGATGCCACGATCTTTGAACGTACCTTTCTTCCACGTACTGATGGGATGTGTAGCGCTGCCTCGTCTGGTAGAATTTGAATCTTTCCAATAGAAGACCACATCTGTTTTGTTTTGGGCGACAACGGTCGATATTTCGGGCCGGATATGGCATGCGACACCACCCCTTCCATTAACATCCATGAACGTTGTTTCTTTGACCCAAAATTTATCTTCTATATTCCAGCCGAGTCTGCGAGTAGACATGTTAGACGGCGAAAATCGGCCGAGTCAATGCTGGTGTGCTACGTACTGTTGGATGCTGTCTTCGGTGTAGCCATAAAATAGACTAATTCCATCTCGATAACTCGAGCCGTTCCAATCTCCAAGGTAATCATTGCCATTGCAAACTTGCAACCCACTATTTGATACAGGTTTCACATTCAATTGGTCAAGTGTCCCATTCGTCCATTTTCGTGTGATATTGTCGTAGAGTCGTTCGCGTAGGGTACCTCCAGCATCGATGTAGAAAAGGTGACGCTGCATGAAACAGTCAGTACAGGACCGATCACCGCGGGAGGGAACGCGAACTGATTGTGCCGTGGTTTGGTTCTTGCGGACTATGAAGGACGTGACGGCGATTGGTGTGCCGACTTTCGCGTCTGTGGCTACGAAGTCGTCTTCTGCGGCTCCGAGCCAAGTACCGTTGGCTAACATCGTGGCCTGTCTGATCAGGCCGTCTTTTCTTTGGTAGAAAAGATCCGTGAGTGGCTCTGTGCCTACAGATCCCTCGTTGTCGAATGGGTCGTCGTAATCGATACCAGTAAGAAACGGTTGGTCTATGGTTGCATTTCCAGTGTATGTTGGGGTAGTTCTAATGGCAATCAATCAGTACGAGTGATTTCGAATAACGTCAATTATGCCTCACTTGCTGGGGCTTTTCTTCTGTAACCCAAAGGCCAATCCAACTCCCAGACTAACCGCGAGCAGTATTATCACGACAACAAGTATTATGACCCATTTTAGTGCCAGTCCACAGCACCGTCTCTTTCTTTTCATCTCTTCATCCTCTCCGCCTCCTCCACGCGCCGAGAGAAATGTCTCTTTCTCATCGTGTGGTAACGCGATATGTTTGTCATCGGCGGGTGGTTCATGCTCAATCCCATCGTGCGGCATAACCTGTTTTCCCTCAGCGACAGGCACCACCTCTTTCCCATGGTCCTCCGTCCACACTTCCGAGTAGTTTGGTGGATATTTAACCGACCCCGAGTCGTCACGTAGTTTCCCCAACGAATCTCTCTTCCTCATTGGCAGGTTCACTGGCGTCATAGGTGACACAATGTGCGGTGAGTCTGGCGTCATCGGAACAGCCTCGATTTCTGGCGACATGATGTTGAATGCACGACCACGCAAACCGAGCCGGCAAGGGTAGTAGAAAAGGCGAGCAGACCATCAACATATATGCCGCCCATGCTTTCGGTCCACGATTTCGCAACCCAGGACTCTAATCGGGAGACATGGTCGTTGTGGAGAGCAGGCGGTCCGAGCTGTTCTTGGGAATGCCTGCTATCGTGTCCTTGGCCCGTTTCAGGTGCTAGAGATTGGCAAGTCCATACTGCAAGAAGAGGGACAGGGAAATCAAGGCCTGCGATGGAGATCAAAAAAACTCGTATGTGTGCTTGTAGATTAACCTGGCATGGCTGATCATCACTATTTATGGGGAAAGCAATATGGCTGCAATCCGATATAAATGACTCTCATATCTTTACACCAGCATCTTCCGTGCTTTAGAAGCTCGAAAAGGTTCAAAATGGCGGACGCAGGCGTACACACCTAAATTTGGAGTGAGTACTGCCGCGCACGACAAGATTTATGGTTCAAGTCTGTCTGCAGTACATATACTTGGCGGATGTAGAGATGGGCAATCCAAGGTCATAATTCCAAGCTCTTTTATAGTGGTGCAGGAGTCCTAAGCGGGATCATTTAGGGCAACTCTGCTCGTGAAATCCGTTTGGAGTGTCTCGCAATTGAGCAAAAGATCCCCGATCATCTACCACCATAACGCGCAAGCACGAGCGGAAAAGGAAACCAGCGGCATAGCTTATCAGCATCTACACCAGCAATTGACCCAGATGCTGGAGGAATTGATCTCTGCGACCAATGCGATCGTTGTATGTCAAGATGGTTTGTGGCAGGGAGAAATGATGACAGCCGAAGCTCCACCAGCAGCTTCCCTATTCCCGGTCGAAAACCAAACAACATCAACAGAAGGACCTCTAGGATACCATGCCACCCCTAGTACCGCCCCCCAGGTTCCTTCACACCTCAATCCGTCTCTGCGCATCCCGACCCTCCAGATTCTCGACCTCCCCCACATTCAACAGCTCCCCTCATCCGTCGACTCCCATAGAGACCAAGCCATTGAACGCCAGATGGCTCAATAATGCAAAGTTGCGCATAGGAAAATGTATAACATTCGGCCTCACGACTCCACAGGTTCAAGAAGCTGCGTCTATACTGAAAGAATTGGCTACGGAATGGAGAGAGTTGGTTGCGGGGAGCGAGGGATTCCTTACAGCGGAGGGCAGGAGAGGATTGTGGAATCATGCCGTTGTATGGGGTGAAATGGATAGTATGGTATGTAGAATCAATGGCATAAACATTATTCAACTCCACAAATTATTCTCCACGGCTCTTGTGAACCCATTCGCTGATTGATATGAAAGGGTAAGCAATCCTCATCATAACCGCTCACTATAATCTAGAGAGGCTCCGACCTGACCAGAGACCGCAGGACATGTCAACAACGTAGTCTACAACCGCTACGCCGAATCCGCCCGCGTAAACTGGACCTTGAACTTCGCAACAGCCATAGACCCAACCCACGGTCAACAATGGAGTCAATTAGGAACAAACAAAGGAACAGGCATGATACTGCGGAGCATAAAGACGGACTTCAAATTCCCCATGACGTACCCGGACCACATCACAGTTCTCCACAAACTCGCGACGCCTCCTTCGGCATCCACGGACCACTTCATCCTCGATGTTGTCATATTCTCCGAGAGACATCAACGACCGGCTGCTCGATTGGTTGAAGATATTGTTGTCTACGACTATGTCAAGGGAAAGAAGGCACCGTTGAAGCCGTTCATGGTAGAGGGCTTTCAACAAATATGGAGAGAGCAGGAGGCAGTGAAATTGGATGTTGGAAAGAGAGTCCGATCGATCGAGGAAAGGATAAGAGATATAGAGAAGTCGAGTTGGGATCGGGCAGACGCTGTTGAAGATCTTGGTTCTGCGACATGAGGAAGAGAACGCGTACCATTTCTCCAAGCCTGTGACGAGAAGGCTTTCCCGCGAATTGCTGGGAACCATGAAATAGCCTACATGAAGAGCGACCTCTCGTTTCCCGCCCAGTGCTGATAGTCTATTGGCAATAACGCTGACAATCGCGCCAGAACCCCCGAATATCTTTTATCTATTCAAATACCACACAGCCTTTTGCACCCGCTAGGAACTCCCGCCCATATCCATGCCGTATCCATATCCATCCCTCCATACTGGATCTAGTGTCGGTCGTTCCTTGGGGTATTGTGCTCTCATATGTGCTCGTGCTCAATCTCATCGATTTGGCTGCCGAACCCTAGTAAAGTAAAAGAAAAAGGGAAATCTCATACCTTGAACCGACATGCTGTCTATTCTCGCACTTATCAAAACATGGAATACCTAGCCAACAGCGCAGTTTCACGTTGCACGGCTCTGACTATCCTCTTGATGGTGTCTTTGGTGTAGATATTCGGCAAAGAATCGCCTTTCAACCAATGGAAGAAGGCGAGCGGCATTGCTGCAGGCTTTTCCTTATTCTTGACGTACTCCTGCATAATGCCGCCTCTATGGAAGAGCTCCGGGCGTGCCTCGTGGAGCCACTCTCGCTTGAGGTTGCCGGAGGAGTCGAAGGCTTCATCTGAGACGATGGCTAGGGAGCGTATGAGAGCGATAAGTGGTATGCCACGGCGAGAACGGTAGTCGCCGTTTGTCTTCTTTACGAGAGGGGATGCCTTGGGGCGTGGTTGTTTGTATCTAAGCATACGGCCAGGGTGGAGTTTATCCTTGTTGTTTTCGGAAGTGCGGAGGATTGAGTGAGGAGAATGTTCTAGGAGGAATTCTCTGTCTCCGCCATGGTAGAGGAGTCCGGAGTTCTTCTTTCGGGACCGAAAGTTGTATTGGTGGTATTTGGTATTCGTACTAAGCAAGTCAGTATGTAATGTCCATTTCAACATCGATATCGATAATTTTCTGGCAATTTTCGAAAATAAATTGACAGAAATTGCTGACATATGTTGTTAGAATTGTAGATCGCTATTAGACTTACGACTTGCTCTGGGGGTCCTCCGATGGGAGCTCAGCAGGGACGATGTTGGCAACCAACGCTCTGACAGGCAGGACTTTGCCCAGGGTAGGGCTGGGCGGTGGAGTAAATGCGGTATAGGAAGTCTCGATGATGTGATCGAAAAATCCGACAATGGGTTGCGGTGGTGTACTAGGTGTTCAAATCAGTACCTGTCCTCTTACCCGACATCAATATCGATAAATTTCCGGCAATCCTTCGAGTTTCATCGCCAGAACTCTTCGACACGCTTTGCTCGATGGAAACTTACCGTGCTTCTTGAGCCTTCTCCAATGGACCGCCTTCCCGCTTGCATGGAACAATCGACAGCGCTGGCGCTGCAGGTGTGTATAACATTCCGTAGCTGCTCAACTCACTGCCAAAGATAGGCGTGATCAAACCTTGTGCTTCGGTCGGTGTGATGTCCACAATTGCTGCGACCGGCGAGATAGACGAGGTAGCAACACCAGGTGATGGAGGAGGCGTAAGAGGTGGTGAGAAATGCGGCCAAGAGCCGAAGATTGATGGAATATAGCCTTCAGTTGCAGCTGGTGTTGAGTCGGAAACGGGCTCCACTGGCTTCACGATTGACAGAGCCGCGACTTTGGCCCAAGAGGCTTCAACGTCGGTGATGTCGCCAGAGTCAGACGGGACCTCCACCATGTTGACCTCGATGCCATTGATGCAGAGCATTGGTAGGTGTTGTTCACCAGTTCCCTCATTCGCTTGGGTCATGACCGTGTCTATCTCTGTATCGGTGATCATTTTTGCTGCGTGGTGGATGAGTTGTGATGGTGGTGTTATGACCTCGTTGTCACCCGGCGACGTGCTGCGAAAGAGATCAGTGACCTTGCTGGCTAGTGGAAATGGCCTCTCGGTTATCTTCGCCAGGTAGAAGAGTTCATAAATCATGGAAAGCTATGAAGGTCTAAGGCCGCTTTGTTGCGTCGCTGGATGCGGTGAGGAAGTTGAATGAAACTGTGTGAGATTTAAAGGATTGCTAGAACTCTCCTTTACTTGCAGCATATGATACGTATGCTGGGAGCTCTGGCTCAGAGACAATAGCTCTCAATGACATCAAAGTGGTTAGATTGAGGTGAAGCAACACGGTGTGAACTTCACCTTTACTATGCGTGGTCACTGTTCAAGTGAAGTTGAAAAGGAAAAGCAAAGAATGGAATCGCTTTGTCAAGCACATATAGCTAGAAACGACAGTACAATGGAACTCCAACACTATTTTGTTAAGAAGGATGAGTATCTTTTCGCAGAAATCATGATGTTCCCACAATAAGGTCTGCGGTTGAATCTATCATGGTCGGCCAAGAGGTCATGAAGAACGGGGTATGTTAGCCTCGTCAGATTTCTGGTAATCTTTTTAGTTCAGCAGTTTAAACAGTCCGATATACAGCACTATTAAACATCTTCGTGTGCAACCAAAACTGCCAACAATGAAGGCAAGCCAAGAGAATAGCTCACAGTAAGTATGTATCGACAGCACAAGTACGCAGTAAACTAATCAACGATCTTGTGGCGAAATGCAAAACCCTATACTGGTCACAGTTGCGATCGGGCTAGACAAAATACCTTTCAAAGTCATGAAGGAGCAACTGTGCTACTACTCGAAGTAATTTCGCACAGCCTTCAATTTTGACGGCATAAAATTCAAAACCAACATCGTCACACTCGAGGACTTCACTGAAGCCACATTCAGAAGCTTTCTTCTCTACATCTACTTTCAGCAACCGACTGTCGACGAGAAAGCTTCACCTTTACAGGATCTACCAAATAACTTAGAGAAAGTAGCTCGCTTCTTCATCTTCGCTGAGAAATATGACACCTTCAACCTTCATCAAATCTACGTCGACCACTTTTGCCTCTTCATGGGAGAAACCGGAGCCCGAACATGGCTAGGTATGAGAGAGAATTGTTGCGCTGCTGAACACCGATGGAAGAATGAAAACCCTGGCCTGGAAAGAGAGGTCCAATATCCTCAGTCAAGTCCCAGAATCCTGTGGCCTTTATCATCTCATAGCCGATGACCTTGTCTTCAAGAGTGAGTTCCCTCTAGAATCCTAGCGGTAGCTTTTATCGAGGACTTACCAAGATCTATTATCGTACGGAGGCTTTGTCATTGTTACTCGGATTATGAAGCTGGAGAACGCGTTCAGCTGGACCATGCGACTACCACGAGCACGAGACGGAGAAGGATCGCAATGCTTACCCTTCTGCTGACAAGACAGTTCAGAAGTTAGCTGGAGGAGTGGTAAGGGATGGAAGGAACAAGACGGGCAGGAGGAAGTAGGCAATTCTTGTTGAAATCGAAAGGAGGCTAGATGTTAGGCATTAGTTTTCGGCCATATCAGTAGATGGAATCTCCCACGACGCACAAGCTCCACCGGTCATCGATCTCAGTAACGCTCGTAGGATCTGATCGTCTTCACATCTTTGCGGAGAAGTACCAATGTTGCAAATCTTGTGAGTCTTGGTAGACGAGCCTCAAGCAATAGCGAACCTTTCTCGGTAGCTCACCCCCACCTTGCATTGCATTAGACAAAGAGGTTACCATTAGCCTGACGATCGTCAGTGTAAGTGGCGAAATCGCAGCGTGTTGACTGCACATGCAAGAGTGGTTGTAATAGTCCTAGTGAAGGATCAGCTCGCGGTTTGGTATCTCGATCCTGATCGTCTCGATCCTGGTGTTGTTATCGTCGCCCGGGTACAAGCATCCTGACCATCGTGTTTGTCTGCTATCTTTTATTATCATCCAGTGAGAAGTTTGTCCATGACAATATTCTTGGGTTCAAACATTGACTTGAGTTATTAAATGCTCTGTGAAGTATCAAATCCTTTGAGGGTCTTGGATGAGGAAGGGTTGGTGTTTGTGTCAGACCGCGGCCACGCGCATTTTAGACGGCTTAGCTCCTTTCCTTCAAGTTACTAAATTGGTACTGTAGGAAGGGATCGCGTACCCAGACCACAGAGTGCTACCGGGTGTAAATGGTTCTTATTGGCCTGTCAAGGCCGGGATTTCTCGGGCTTCTCCGTCTGAATGCTTGACAGTGTTGCAACAGGGTGCAATTAATTGGCCCTGTTGCGTACTGATCCATCCCTGGCGGCATAAAATAAGGTCTAGGCTGGGCCCCTTTTCCGCCGCCCCGTTTTGTTGTCCACCACAAGAACGTCTATGAGATCCTCGCTATTCAGAGTGCGAAAGCATCATCATATAACAAACGAATAGATACTCTCAGTCCTGAGCTCAATCTTGTTGAAAAGCTTGACACTCTCTATACTTCTTTCTTCTGCTCCTACTCCAATCAATTGTCAAGATCTTTGGCTCCAACATCCATGTTAGTAAAAACACTCCATTTCATTAATTGGTTTGACGAGCGTCTCGGCACATCGAACAAGAGAGGCGACGAGAGACCAGCTAGAATCCCCCGCATCTAGGCCTGTCATACACACTCTTAGTGAAACCTTTCTTGCCTTGTCTACTTGTGGACATGGCCGGATTGTCACGAGCGGCTCAGCCCCAGGAATGGGGAGAAATAAAATCAACACATTCCTTTTGCGGCCCAAGCCCATTCATCCATGCATCTACAAAACGCAACCCCCTTCTATTCGCACTTCCAAGCTTAACAAACATTCCTTCAGTGCCATAAACCATCGTTAAGTCTTGCCATCAGACAATCTCAAACCGAAACCTCTACTTCAAACACTCGCCATCCTTCTCAACACATACTCAACATAAACCACCACTCTCCTTTGCGTCAAAAGGCCCCTTTTACAACGTACAGCAACACTGGACATCAATCAGTAAAGTCACTACCACAAATCACAATGGGCTACTCTCCAATTCCAACCTTCCTCATCGCTCTCTTGCTCGCTGCCTGCACCATTGGCGCCGGATTCTACTCCGACCTCTCACCACCTGGATGGGAGGAAGAGGCTTACATTCGAACAAAGACCGGTGTCCTCTTCTTCGTCACCATGCTGCTACCAGCCATTGCTACTTTCCGAGAGGCGAGACTAGGCCGCAAGACCTACTGGACTTGATGGACGACTAGGCCGCACGAGTTGTCACATACAACAATGGATACAATAGAATGTTCTTTGCATGGGAGATGCAAGTTGCGTTGTGGAGGTGTAGGATACGGATTCATTCATGGCATGTCATTTTTACAAATGGGGAATTGAGAGCGGGCGGTGACAACAGGGATTTGTTTGTTCCTGCAGCAGGCGTTTGGGACTCGTTCTAGAGAATTGAGATGCTCACATTTTTGGGCTGTTGCAAACGTCAGTAGATTTGCGATACTATTGTGCATATGTACCACTTGCTCCACTGCTACCGTCCGATGTTCATTGCGGACCCTTTTTCCTTGCCTCATACTACGCACCGCAACTCTTGGCTTCAAACTGCCCACATCAGGAGCCGCAGTGTCCAGAAATTCTTCCATGTATTGAATCTAGATGCATATGGCATAATCGCTCGGTCGCGTTCAATTTCTAATCGTGCTGATAACATATCATCGCGTAGCCTTGGTCTTGTTCGTCCTCTCAACTTATCAGTCCACCGTGTTCGCTGCCTCTCGCCCAATGATAGTCGAATGCCCGATATCTTGCCATGATCTCTCCAAAAGTGCAGGTGATACGATATGTACAACAGAATAAATAGGATCTTCATATGTATGGAGAGTGTCGAAACGGAGAAGATAGATCGGAACTCGCGACGAAGCATGCAGGTCTGCCACGTTGGAATGCTTATCTCGTCTGATCCTTGGCGAACGATATCTCTGTGCTGGTTGCAAAGTAATAGCATGGTGGTATTAAGATGCAGACCTCTAGCAGGGACAGGTAAAGAGGACGAGAATCCTGTCCATCTCCGAGAGAGCCGTTTTCAACAGTTGTTGTTAGTGGCCCGACCATCACGTTTCGCCCAGCCACACTTCCGTCATCAGTACACTCCGGCGCATTCTTTGGCCAGGAAACGAATCCCATAGCCTGAATTTCTCTTCTTGCGATAGACCAACTCCGTCTCTCATTCTGATCCCACTGTCACTCGTTCCAGTATTGCCTTCGACCTCGACGTCCATAATCCACCTTCAAACCGTCCACTTTCCCGAAGCATCGACGCGCGCGACCTGCATTGTCCCTCTTCACGCGATATATATCCCATCTCGTGGCATTACCGGATTTGTCGCACCCTGCTTCTCGCAATTCATACCGCCGGTGACACGTCCCACGAGAGTATTGGGAGAACAGTGTATATCCGCGTCACGAAAGAGAGAAGAGGGAAGTGGATCAACGCGACGGATACAACTGGACAAGTTTGCGCGACAAAACAATAACATCACGCGCGATAAAAAAGACCTTGCACACATCAGGTCCTACAGAACTTTGCGCCGCTCGGAGATTTCCAATTGTGGAGTGAAAGAGGAACATAATCGCAATGGCTCGATCATCCTATACAACTTCTGCGAGAGTGATACGGCAACGATACTTCTGGCCGCAGGGACAGCTCAATTTCTGGAATTTCATCATGCTGGCTGCGGGTGGTACGATACTGGGAGTCTTTGCCGCATTTATCACAATACAACAACGTATGGATTTGGGAGTACCATGGTATGGTCGGCATTCACTGTACCGGGAGCTCACGGCTAATCTCAACCTTTTAGGATATTTCCATTCGGCATCACTGTTGGCTCTCTGACGCTGTTCTACATTCTGATAGAGCTCATCCTGATTGCTCAGAATCGACTATTACCAGGCGTCATGATGCTGGGTGCATTCATTCTGCTGGTACTTTATCTGGCTGGACTGATTGAGACGGCTATTCAACTGTTCGGTGCTGGCAATGTCAGTACGAATTGCCAGCGTTATGTAAACAACAACCAGATCTCAGGAGTGAGTGCTAGTACGCTCGCTTGGCTGGAACAAAGCAGTATCTGTAAGTTGAATTCTTGTCAAAATAGACTGACGACTTGACTAACTCTCCCAGGCTCAAGTTGGTACGCGGCATTCAGCTTCTGGCTGGTTGGCACCATTTTCTTCATCTGGATGTTGATCATGTCTTCGCAAGTGGGAAGAGGCTTTTATGATCGACCAGGTCGTTGAGCCAATTTTAACGACGCTTTCTTTGTTTCTTGTTTTGTACCTTGCATCGCTATTGTACTCGTGCTGTTTAATTTTCTTGTTGTGCTTTGTAGTGGTTCAGGGGATGGGGTTTAGCATGTTCTGCTTTGTCTACGGGCATTGAGACGCGGTATATATTACAGGTTATATGGATAGGAATAGGGCTGTGCCGGGAGGGGCTTTCTTCTTGTTTAGCGGGCGGTGTCCGTGTGTGATTTTGGCATGGCGACCATGATTTTCTGCTGGATGAAAGGCACTTTGTGCAATGACGGAAGGAGGAATGTAGCTATAGCTCATGGCATTCTTGATGGAACGCTTATGAGGAAGAAAATATCAGTCATCATGTTTATATGCTTCTCTGTACTTTTTGATCATCTCTGCGATTGTCAACTCCAACCCAGGCTCACGAAAAGGCGATCTAGCACGGAATCATCTTCGAGGATGTTTGAAACGTTGTACCTGCTAATTGAGCGAAGTGTCCTGAATTTGGATTGAATAGCTGATGCAAATGAAGTCGCTGCTTCGGAGACTGTGAGAACCCTCACAAGGCCATCCTAATATCTCCGGCATCTGAGATCTTGAATCAAGAATAATCTTCCTTGCACAAGCCTTGCCGTCCGTGTGACAGAGCAACGAATCGTCTTCAATAAGCGCCAAAAAGCAAATATCTCTCTTTGTCAGGCCGACGAATGAGAAGGCTTTTACGAACATCCATCTCGAGATTCAATCTGTCTCAGACGATGGCATTCAGAAGTCTTTAGGTATCATCGCCTTCTCCTCACTGGTGTCCTTGAGGATTCGGATCCTGTCACTTTACCGCAGTGTTGAACGAGTAATTACATGCTTTGCCGGACTTCAGATCTTGCCGCGATTCAGCCAACGCCCAACCTAGCTATCCAACCAACCGTCTCCTTCCTCCACCAATCTCTTGCAACTCCTGCCTCACTCCTACTGCGCCTTCGAGACGTTATCTATAACTTTAGAACCTCACAAAGAGAACCTCTCACTGTCTGATCCTCAATATGGCTTCTACGGAGCACAGAGACCAGCCGGCAGAGGTTGCCAACAAGGTCTTGCGGAGGGCTCAGGTGTCCAAGGTAATTGATGTCACCTACTTCGAAGACAGTGCTCCGCAAGCTGACAAAATTCTCTTAGATGACGAGGGCACTCCAAAACCGACTTGCTTTGGCCAACGTCAAGATCAAGCATGGTTGGGAAAACCTCAGTATCGACAACATCGAGCCACAAATCGAGCTGGAGCTGAAGCGAAAGCGTCCTGGTTCGAGCCATGGAGCACGATCCGATACCTCATCCAGCGTATCTGACCGCTTCATTCCCAATGGCGCTCTCGATTCCTCTCCTCTCACGGCCCCCATGTTTTCCGACGACCCTCCGCATTCCGGCAGCAGCTACGGCCACAGGAAGCGACTTCGAACACAGAACTCGTACAATTTGGCTTATCCGGGGTCTTCTTCGCATGCGAGACAAAAGGTGAGGGGCTCTCGCAATAGCAGCTCCTCTTGGAAGAGCAATTATCGCCTTCCCGAATCCAGCCCGGCATACCATACTCGACATGCCCACTTTGCGACTGCCCACCACTCCCCACAATTGTCGTTTGTCTCGGAAACCACAACCGTGGCAGACAGATCGCCATCCCTACACTCGGAAGAAGACGATGACGATTTGCCTACGCTTTCGTTCCAACACAATACTCACAACATTCACTCGTCACCACCTCGCATCCCTCGTACACCCTCTCCAGACGTCGCACGTTCTGCTCGTATACGTAGCAAACCATTTGCTAACGGCAACGCTAATCGCAATGGCGATGATTCAGGTGCTGACTTACTCCTATTCCTTGCCGCGTCGCCTTCGCCTGCCGTGCCCAACGTGAAGCGGACCCCACGAACTATCCAGCCTCCCTCAACACCACCTCCCAAGTCCACCCCTCTCCCTTCCTCGATGATGTCTACACCGGGTGGAGGTAATGCCGGCTTCTTGGGTTTCGGAGCAAGCACACCAGGCATGGCATTCAATTTTGCCGATTATCTCAATGTTACACCAAGTCCCGCACAAGCTGCATGGCGGACTCCAGCTGGAGCCAAGACACCTTTGGCAGCTAGAGAAGCACGACGACGGCTAAACTTTGATGGCCTACATCCTCCGACTGTGGACAGTCCTCGTATTGGCGTGGATAGCAAGTTGAGTGGGCTCGGCATGGAGCTTGGTGGGGAACTTGTTTCCTCACAATGATGTTGATGACGTGTGGATGAAAGAGACGATGTTGCGTTTTACGAAGTTCATGATTGATGAACTTGGTTACGCGATGATGGAGACACAACTTATCAACTCGATATACAGTGAAAATAGCTGCTATTAGGCAAGAGCCTATATTCACTTTTATGCGGTCACTTTTTTCCTTTGTCCGAAATGAAGACATACGGTCAACGCTTTTTGGGGGGCGGCGCAGCATGGAGGGATTTCCTACTTTCACATTTCTGGACTTTCGAGGTCTGCATGGTTTTAATGATACCCCTTTCATCCTCACAGGGAGGTCGAGCTGAAGGGAGGCTACAGCTCAAGTTTATAGCGCGTTGCTACCTTTTTGTCCTTTCACATATTTTTTTTTTCACGTTTCATTATTTGTTGGAGTAGGAGTGCGCAATTTACGGATGGGATGGGATGGGTATCCAGCTGCTGTGATTTCTCAGCTGAGGCATGGGATGGATGGATGGATGGTGGCTGACTGTACATATATTGCGCTTTGAGGGCCAAACGATTCTAGCATACGATATCTTACCAACGGTACTTTTTTGACTGACCGGTATTATTTGGAGTGCATGGAGTCATTGTTATGAATCATGACATGACATCCTGTTGTTTGATGTGAGCAGGGAAATGTTGGAATTAGTGGTGGCGCTGAAGTTCGAGTTGGCATGCAGATTTGAGATGGGGGCGGCGTGGCCGAACCGAGACACGGCTTGTTCAGTTCCTTTTTTGCTTTCCGCTTTTCTTACCACCATTGTAACAAGGTATATTCACAGATTTCTTCTCTATCAGATTCTCTGCATGGTAACAGCATTGCCTCTCTTTTTGAGACTTTGAGAGGTTTGCAAGGAGTTTGTGGTGGGCTTTCTTCAAGAAGGATCAACGAAGTTGCGGGGCTGACGCGAGGTGGGTGGACGCGTATCCCTGTCTCGTGTTGGTTTGGCGTTTTTTGGGAGAATGGGCGGGGTTTTAGATTGCCTTGTTGGAGGAGGATTGGGGTTGGTGTGGTGATGTATTGTGGGAGTTGCTTTTTCCGGATTCTGGATGGTGGATATTCGAGTATGTATCAGAAGAAATAGGGTTTTCTTTGCTAGGAAGGGTGAAAGATGAGGAAGTGGAAGGTGGGTGCGACGGGAATGGGAAGGATGCAGCGCTTGTGTGCCTCGTTTGGTGGTACCGGGGGCGAATTGATAGAGATCGAAATCTGAGGGGGTAACTTGAAGTGTGCCAGGCTGAAGTTGGGAAGATTTTGGAAGGGTCTGGAATCGTTATCGTCGCTTTGAAGATTCATGGAGTGTTGGACCATGAATCAGGATTCAGGATGATGCTTTCCATCTCTCTGATTGATAGGTGTTGCGATCATGCTCGAGGAAATTTTACCGATTTTCTCTTTGACAAGCACGAGATAATTTTGCTTCGCTAACAAGATCGTTTGAAGTATCCACGAGGTTGGAGCAGGGTGTTGAAAATTGTAGACCTTCCCGATTGGGACATGGCTGACTAATCAGGGTACACATCATCAGGCATTCTTCGATTCTCCTCTCTAGTCTATCACTATCCACGATATTTTGCCAACAATAATCTAGAAGGATTTTCATACGATCGGGATCTCCAGGTACCGCTCACATATTATACTTCAATCTTAACATGTTCTCCACGTGCGCACAAGAAATCGTATTACCACTTTTCCTCATCTATATTAATTTGGGTTCGAGTTGAAAACCACTCCACATTGGCTGGCTTCGTCCATAGTACATCTGGCCGACAATATATACAGACGCCACTTTTTCGTGTCCTCGGTTCCTGAATGGCTCCATTCACCAATCTTATCTTCGGACGGCCGAGTCTGCACTTCCTGTGCGTGACGCACTTCATACGGACGACGGTGGCCCTTCTGCCTTCGACTCGTATGGAAGAATTAAATGGCCAAGAATCGAGCGATTGACACGCGTAACAGGTTCTCAAGGGTGTTGCAAACTTTTTCATCCTTTCTAATCACACCTTTTCTTTCCACAGATTGGCGAGATAGGTCCTCCGGAAGATCTGGTCAAAGTTTGTCGTCTTTGGGGTATGAGGATATTGCAGGAGGGTGTTTTATATAAGATCTCAGCGTATGATCCCGGCGACCAATCCTATGCGTCTGTCCAAAGTTCAGCACGCTCGATTCTACCACGGAGCCTGGCCCAACGCCATACAAAGGCGATCATTATATTTCCCTGAGGTCGGTGACTGGCTTGGCTCGCTGTGCCGGAAAACTATTTCTGGTCCCCACAACTGCACGCCACGTACCTGGATGACGGTCAACAGACAACATGGTGTCGTCTGCAGCTGCTAAATATTGACCACTGCGCCAAATTCCCTATCTCTACAAACTCCCTACGAGGTTTGGACCTACTCTTTCCGCAATCAAAGGACGCTAGTTTGGGCAGGTGTATGGCTATCTAATTTGCTCTCGACTATCTACACTTGCACGCGGGATCTCCGAATCGATTCTTTTTTCTGGATGACATGAGGAACGTCGAACGCATTCTCCATTGCTAAGAACGAATTCCATATGGTTGGTTCCACCAATATGTGGACGCCGACCTCACTCGCCGTTGCGCTGGCCGCGTTCCACTGCGGAGGTGTACTGGGACTGGGCGAAACTTTTGGCGCAGACATGATGGCTTCCATAAAGCCTGTTCCGGAAGCCTACGATGTTGCCAGCGTCCTCAGAGCAAATGGAACGACTATCAGGGATACAGAATGCAAAAATTGCCCGTACGGCAATTGCATAAACTTTGGATGGATACCTGCTGGTCTCACTGCGCCCTTTCAATGCTTCACACAGGGAGAAAATGTTGGTAATACAAAGTACGTATGTTCGAGATATTGAGGAACCTGAACTTTGCTCACCAGAAAACAGGACATGGCTGCGATATGCCTTTGGCTCTCGACAGGACGAATTTTGCTATGTTAGCACGTATGATTTGGAGTCTGGAAAAGGGGATTGTAGGTGTTATTGATTTCCATCATGTTGCAAGCTAACATTTTCTAGATACAGTAGAGTTACCCTATTGCGGCACGAAATCGGAGCTTTCTTTCTACCTCCCTACCCAAAAAATCAAAACCATATACTACACAGAATGCAGTCTCTGTCCCTGGAGAGACTGCGAAGGTTTGAAGTTCTACCAATCAGGAGCTACCCTGGATGTCAACTGTCAGGTCACCGATGGCTGGAATCAGCTTGGACCCTTGCATCCTGATGGTACAAGGTACGATTTACCTCAACTCATAATGAAGAATTGCTTACTGATGGTAAACAGGAAGTACTACAGGACATTGGACAATTGTTATGTTTCAGTCAACACGGTTGAAGATCTTGCACAAAGAACACCTGCAATACCTCCCACATCGACAAGACCCACAAACCTCATGCAGGAACCTCTTCCATACTGTGGCCCTGTGCCACACTTGAAAGCAGTCAATCGTCCAGGACTTCTTGAGGATAGTCGACCTGTTATTGAGCCAGCCACTCCACAAAACCCAGGCCCTGTCGCGGCTGCGGCCGCTCCACCACCTGCTCAGATCCCTCAAGACGCTCCCAAACCAGCTCCAGCCACATCAATGCCTCCGAACCCGCCTCCAGTACCACCAAGAGGTACGCCCCAGATTGTCCCAGAGGAAGCGGAGGAAGATGACGATGATGAGGGTTCGTTAGGATTGAAGGGGAGGACAGTACGCATCATTCGTGCGCCGTCTGCGTCATGTAGGACTTGTCCTAAGTCATCTTGCAAAGCTGCAGAGCGATTGATCCAACGGCAGAAGACAAAGGTACATTGTTCAACAACTCCCGGGGGCCCAAAGCAATTTCTGCGGACGGCAAGCTCATGTTACTTGCATGGGAAGGATACAGATCTTTCTAGGGACGAAGGTACGTCGACCTTTTCTAGAGATGTGACTGAGCTGACTTGTGATAGCGAGGAAGCTACCGAAATGCTCATGATAGAGAGCAGTGGGTAGTACCATTTCATTTTCTCATCCATTTTACTACTTTTGACGGCGTGTCAGCATTTGCGACCGCTTGATTTCTTGCTTAATGGAGTTGAAGATTACGCTTTTGTTGCATCGCCTGCAAGGCAGATATGACGGCATAGATAGACATATGGGTCGTTGACCTTCACGTTCTGTTGTATATATTGAATAAGAACGGATTGCCTAAATTTCTTCTGCTGTCCTTGGTCGTGAGATGCTTTTCACCTATGGCAAGAATTGTTTCCGTTTCCATTCCTGCTTGCTTTGTCGGAGGATTCGTCAAGACAGCCTTTGTTGACTTTGTTGCGAGACGATCTCAGTCCATCAAATGAAAGAGAAGAGAAGTCATGACTTGCTAGTACTGGTCAGGTCACCTCTAACAAAGTCATCATTTCCAAATTCATGGCCAAGTTAGCCCTCAAAATCATGTTCAAGGGGGAATACTTCCTGACAACTCTTCTGTTTGATCTCCTGAGAATATTTATTTGCCCGCCTTGAGCTTTCGGACACTTCCTAGACTCTCTGGGCTCCAAAGTAATAGCTCTATTCGACAACACTAACCCAGTTCAAGATGCGCCGACCTTCTGCATCTCTTGAACCGAGAACATTTTCCGATGCTCGGTATGACACACTCAAGCTTCTTCGGGGGGTTGTGCTCAGAATTGCCATAAATTTGCATGCCTTAACTGACGTCAACTACTCTCACGGCGAGTGAAGGTGTTTGTTTTCCCATTGGCTCGAACGGTTTTTATTTTATGCTCTTTTTTCTTCGATATGCCGATAATCAATTGCCCTTTGAAGAAGATCTTGCATTTCGTCTACACTATCTTGTCCTATATGGTCGGACTTGTATGCCCCCAAAACTATTTCGGCATGATGTGGGCGTTTTCAAAGCGCCGTCAGGCTCAAGTAGTGATGCCAAACTCTTCCCATAGATTAAATTCCCTGTCATCTACTCTTCATCTTCACATGCCTCCCGATCCTCTTCAGACTCATGTTCGTCGTAGTCGCAAACATCAAGGTCATGGAAGATATCTTATCCAAATTCGTAGTTGTTGTGCTTAAGTTGATGGATGGAAAACTTACCGGATACTACACGAGTGACTGAGCATACTCAGAAGCAGAAGCCACTGGCAGTAATAAAGGAAGGGGGTCAAGAGGATAAGCGGAGTCGCATCAAATCGAAGATTGATGTGGAGGTGCTCACAGCGTGCTGTTTAGGTTTTGTGTGACCAAGTCGCGCTGCTGTCGACACCCTCTCGCCACGCAGTAAACAACTAGTTCACTTGAGGGGTGCGGATCTACAATGACTTCTTATGGTTAAGATCAAGAACAGAAAATTCCTGGCGAATGTCGATTTCGAGCTTCCAGGAATTCTGATTGAGCTAGATGTGAAGCACGATGTTTTTTCTCTCAAGGGCTGTGGATTTCGCCCACTGCCTTTTCTAGCTTCGGGACGAGTGCTCACTCTTCCAACTAACGAGGTAATATCGAAGCAGAGTATGACCACACCGATTAACTCACTTTTCGAATCAAAAGTATAACAGAACTCAACACTCATCCCGTCAATAGAGTAGCACAATTCTTAGCTCACAGCAAACCTACTCGTGATACAACTTCTTTTGGACCATTCTGCCAATATCAATAGAATGAATAATGATAGGTCATTGTTACCACGATTAGCAAACTGACCAACAAAGGAAGAAGCTACCCACAAAGCCACCAATCAAACCAGCCTCACAAAAGCGACGGGATCATCAAAATGCTGCACCTCACCACACACATCATTCGCAATGTCCGCACCATCCACGCGATCCTCTCCCTCTGGCACCCATCTCGTCACCCATCCACACACCGCCAACGCCGAGTCCTTCAAGGAAGAGAATCTTCAAGACATATTTCCTATGGCCAGATACCAGCAACTAAAATCCATCACTGGTGTGCCGCGCAAAAACAAGGATAGGGTACCAAGCGACAAGGAAAAGATCATTCAAATTTTGTTAGAAGGCAAGTGTCTTGATTAGGGCGATATGACATTGAGCAGAGAGGAGATGAGGAACTTGAGAAGGTTGGGGGTCAGAGCGTTGGGTGAGTTTGAGGGGAGGGATAGTGTGGTGGAGGAGGATGTGGAGATGGAGGAAGAGGAAGAGGAGAACAGGCAGGTGTTGGGTCTTGAGCTTCCTATGGCTGATGTCTCGCAGTAATGTTCCCGAAACTAATAGGGAAAAAGGATAGAGGCCACTCAAGTTGGTGGAAAGACTCGAGGTGGTCGACTGGATGGCATGGGCTTGGATCGCGAGAACCCCAGTTTTGGAATGTTTGTTTGCAGGATCTGGTATTGGTATGTTTGTTTCGAGGATGAATTATTGGTTTATCTTCGCGAAAGGATTGAGTCGTGTTAGAGTTCTAGACGAGTTAGTGAATAAAGAAGAACGTATGTAAAAAAAGCAGAGGATTGCAGCGACATACCTCGAGAAATCCAAACGTGTCTAGCAATGATGAGGTAGAATAACGAGATTCATTAGTGCTACGTGCTATCAGTGGGAGAAAAAAGTGGCCAGAAACGTCTACTATAGTCACGTCTGAACAAAGGAGTGATAAATTCCTGGCAATATTATAGAATATATTTCCGAGAATTTATCACCCTCTCATTAAATAACGTTATGGTAGGAGTATTTCAGCCACCGTTTTCTCCTACTAATAGTGCATGATTACCACCACTCTTTCGAAGTCTCTTCTTTGTTAACCCACTTCACGTCGTGTACCTGAAGTGCGGATGGTCATCTCCCAAGTTATCTGCATCTTCCTCCTCCAGTCGCCAGTCCCTCTCACCTCTGTCCCTTTTTTTATTCTCGGCCCTGACCCCAAAAAAAAGAACGGTACAAGCTAGTGCACAAATCCATAGCAATCCAAGTGTTGTGCCGAATCCTGTCTTGTAGTAAGGCTTCTCAGTAGCTAGGTAGATGTTGCTGGCGACGATTCCTCCCGCGTTGCCAAACCCGATTTGCATCGCACTAGACACCGACCTCTTGTAGTGTCCCGACATACAGTTAGATAGCCAGGCAATACACACGGGTTGGGTGATGTATGTTCCTGCAACAATAAGAAAGCATGCGAAGTACTTTATCCCAACAGCGAGACCTTTCTGTTCGAGTAGCAGGAGGTAGCCGACGCTAGCAACAACAACCCCAAGCAAAGTGAAGGCGTATCGGTGACGCACTTTGTCCGTTACCCATGCGGTAAGGAGGGCGCAGACTGTGGCCACAATGAAAATAGGTATGCTTCGTACTTGTGCATCAACCGCCTTGAAGCCCATCTCGGTAAGAATCGTAGGGATGAAAAATGAAGTCGAATAACCAGAGTTGACTACGCCGAAGTACATCAACACGCCGCAGTAAACCTTCCAGTCACCAAAGATTCGCTTCGTGGCCCGCTTGTCGAGACGGTCCATGTTGGCATCTCCAGCATCGCTTGCCAGTCTTGCTACAAGCAGGGCACGTTCTTCTTCGTTAAGGAACTTGGCTTGATGTGGCCAATCGGCGATGAAAAAGTATGATATGACGCCAATCACAACGGTCATGAGGCCCTCAATAATGAAGATCCTGTATTGCAATATTAGCTTTAACGGATTTTGGCAGCTCGATACCTAGTTCTGGGTTCTTCTCACCATCTCCAGGCTTTATAGCCTCGCACGCCGTCCATATGCGCGATTCCATATGCGAGAAGCCCACCAAACGCCCCAGCGATGATACTGGCAGAGAAAAACATGGTAAATCGTCGTTGAAGCTCGTAGCGTTTGTAATACATGCTAATGAGATACACACAGCCTGGGAAGAAGCCAGCCTCGAATAGTCCGATGAGAAATCGCATAGCTACAAGTCCGCCGAAGCTCTGAACCAGTCCCTGTGCCATTGTTGCGATACCTGGTCAATTGTTAGACTTTGAGACCTTTGAGTGTGATTTTGAGCCTACCCCAAAGGATCATGATGGAGCTCAGATATGTAGATGGCGCGACCCGTTTGATGATAATGTTGGAAGGCACTTCGAATAGGATATACGGGACGAAAAAGACGAAGAGGGCAATATTGTACTGATTCCCTTTCATCTTCAAATCCTTCTCCAGACCTTGGATTTTTGCATTTCCTGAGCAGATTAAAATTAGCAACATGTTGAATCATAAAAACATGGCATATATACCATACCGATATTTGTACGGTCCAAAAACGCCATCAAGAAAAGCACAAAGAGCATAGGAATGAGATGCAAGTCTACTTTCCGAAGCAGTTTCTTTTCTGCTAGCGGGTCGATAGGGGAATGCTCCCCTGAAACAGCTGCCTTCTCATTGATGGCAATATTCTCCAACTCAATGGCTCCATGCTTGTCCTCCAAGGAAACCATCGTGAGACCGATATCGCAATAAGAGAAAGGAATGATGATTGTAGATGGAAATTCAGAGCTCAAAGAGACACGCAAAAATTCTTACCACGACGTTATGAGCTGGCACAGGGATATTTGTATTAGATTACCTCGGACCACGTTACCGTATAGTGCGCGACCCAGCGCTGATTTGGGTGCACATTCCGCTGACAACCCGGCAGAGCAAGCGGCAGTATTCATTCAGAAAACATGCGCCTTTTGGACTACCTGTCACCCGGGTTGCCACGAAATATCCTCAGGTAGGTTTTTTCATGTGCGATGCGACCCTAAGAATTAGTAAAGAGGGGTAATGAAGCTGACAAGGCGGATACCCTTAACCATCCGACAAGCTATTGCATTTGGATTGGCTTGATAGGCCAGGGAAAGATAGTCTAAGCCCTTCCCCGGACCGTGGTTTTTCGTGGCTGGTTTGTGTGTGGAGTTTGCAGCGGGATGAAAAGCAAACGCGGATCAAAATCCGTGGAAGTCTGGGGTTACAGGGGTAGGATCTCGACCACGTCGTGTCTATCAATCCCGCGTTGAATCATTTACACTACAATTAGATGATGGGAATGATGATTGATATTAGAGCTAGCTGTAACAAATGGTAGTATATCAGGAGGAGAAGAAAGTGACTAAAATTATCTAGCATGGTCATATTCGAACTGGAGGGCGATAAATTCCTGGCAATCTTACAAAATAATTTGCCAGAATTTTTGGTACCTCTCTGATCAATAACGACTCACAGGACGTTGTGGACCCCCTATTTTTCCTACAGATGGGGTAGTCCTCAAACAGAGAGATATTTCAAGGCCGATAAAGTCACGTGTGACCTTGCAAATATCATGCAATACGATTTAATAGCAATCTTATGAGCGTAGAAGAGCCTGAGATCATGTTTAGATTTGTGTGATCAAACAGGTATCAGAAAGTTGTTTCAGCCCTTCATTGCGAACCCTAAAGGCTTGGTTATTCACGCCGGTTGTTTGTTCGGATATGACATACTTAACGACACCCTCTGTACGGTTATCCGACTGCAGATTCCCGATTGATGATAATGGATTTTGATGATTTGGGTCGGATCTGGTGTAGATAAATGCGGGTTTGGAGATTGGGTATGAGATGTTGCCTCACTCAGCGTCTTCAAATTCTGCGGTTTATTGGGGCTCTAAAGTACACGCTGAAGACTTGTGAGGCGGGATCTCTGCTAGGTCATGAACTTCTATAAGTCAACGGTCTCTCCAGCGCTCTTCTTTTCCTCAACCTGTCCCTTCGGCACGATCTTCAATGAGAAATCAACATGCTTGACGCCCTGATGAATACTGCTCGTACTAATAACATCAATATCTCCACCAACAAAGGGCGCCACGTTATCCTCTGTCAGACCTCCCGAAATCTCAACAAGCACATTCGGGAACTGTTTCTTCAACTCTTTTGCCGCATCCCTAACACCCTCTGGCGTAAAATTATCAAGCATAACAACGTCCGTACCAGCCGTCGATGCCTCCACTGCTTCGGCAAGGGACTGACATTCGACTTCGACTTTGATACTGAAACCACCGGCGGCTTTAGCGGCATGCACGGCTTTTGTGATGGAGCCGCCGCATGCCCAAATGTGGTTGTCTTTTAACATTGTCATCGTCGAAAGGTCGTGGCGATGGCCGTCGACACCACCGACTAGCATGCCATATTTTTCTACTAGGCGGAATCCAGGCGTCGTCTTTCGGGTACCAGCGAGGGTGTTTGTGTATCCAGCTTTTCGTACAAGGGCGAGGAGTTTTGCGGATTGTGTTGCAATACCAGAGCAACGAGCGAGGGTATTGAGAGCTACGCGTTCGCCGAGTAGCACTTTTCGGACAGAGCCGCGGACTGTGGCGACGTGTGTTTTTGTGTTGGCGGGGAGATGGGAGCCTTCTTCGAGGTGCCATTCTACTGTGCAGTCTAACTGTTTGAAGACTTCGTCAAAGAAGGGAACACCTGCTATTATGCCCTACAAGTATGTTAGTTTGGAATTGCCAGGCACCGTTTGTGTGATAGACATGGATGGGGACGTTGTGTGTTAGAAACGAGATGAATGCATCGTGATGAGGCCAATGAAAAGAGAAAGACAGCAGGAGGCAAGAATGACTTATTTTGGCGCAGCTCATAATCATTTAGAGTAGGAAGGTCGGGAAGTGTTCAGCTTATGAGATGAGAAATAAGACATCGCCCACGGCAAAGTCCGGAACAGCTGTGTCGAAGAAAATTCAATCATTGGTAGTTAAAGAATATAGAAAAAGCACTACGAAAGTAACTAAAACTCAAGAAAGCAACAGAGATCTAGCAGCAAAGCAGAATAAGAAATGTCTTGGTCCGGAACGGACAAGAACTCAGCTGGGGAAATAATCGGGTTATAGCGAGAAGCATAGAGGACATACCTCACTTTTCCCCAGTAGCTTAGCCTCAGCCATATCGTCTCCAACAACGAACCCTCCATAATCAAAACTTGGTGTATCCTCTTCGAGCCACTCGGCTACCATTCGCTTGTATGTTTGTGGCAAAAGATGAGCAACTTTGCCATGAGCGGGGGCGCCTTCGATTGTTGCCATTCTCGTTGATGTGCTTTGTTTTCTAATGTCTTTTTGATGAAATTGTGAGTTTAATGTTGTACGTGAAGACAAGTTGATGAATTTTGGATGGCGATTTCGGCTAGGAACGGGAGTCACTCTTTCTGTATTAGCAACCACAAACAGCTGTCCCCCTAGACTTGACCCTTGGCGTCCTTTGTCTCTTTCTTTAAAATTGACCTCATCTGAAGCTTAAGAATATGTCCTAGATATGAGGACTGATCACGTGATATGCAAACTCAGCTAATGTCATCCCCTTTTCGTCGTCATTTCTTCAACCTGTTTTTCATCAACAGTGTTTGAGATATCGTCAAACTTTAGATAACTCAGAATCCGTCTCTATCCTCTTATCACTATGCATAGAGCTTTTGACACGTGTCTTTCTCGCTAACATGTCTGTTCATTCCAAGATAGGGGACAGCTTGGCTTGTGGTCTGGAAACGTACAAAAAAATAATCTCCAAAAAGTCACAATAACACGAGAGTCCAGAGCCTACTTGGAAATGACCCTTAAGAGTGACTCAGCGACTCTATCAAACTTATTTTAATCTGAATCGAACGGAAGGGGCTTTTGGAGGTGTAGCTGGACGTTCAGCTAGTTACTTACACAAATCATTGTGTTGAATCCGGGTTCTTCGCAAGCAAGGTGATGGACTATGGCGGGATAACAAACATTGGGTCTGAATATTGCAGCCAAGTCTTTCTCTTAGCATTGATCAAAAGGAAGGATTTCTACAATTTTGCCTTCTTGTTTGGCTTCCCAGCTTGTCCAATGATCGCCATAAAATACTTACTCCCATCCACAGGGCTTTCAGGATAATCCGCTTGTCCATTATCAAAGTCACATATCTGACCAAAACGCTTCAACACCGCCTCTGGACTTGGAACGCCATCCTCATGAGAAAAGTCCACACCTCGGGTACGCTGCCACCGCGTAGCAGCGAACCATCCTGACCCCGCTTCGTATAGATTACCCGTTGGTTCAGGAGCTTTGTCGCTGCACAGAATAGCTACAAGCGGTGCAACATATTCTGGTTTGAGCATCTGGACCTCTGACTCAGGACGTACAGTCCTTGTCATGTTTGTGCCTGCCGAGGGTGCTAAAGAGTTGACGAAAATGTTGTACTTCGCACCTTCTCGTGCTGTAGTCTTAGAGAAACCGATGATACCACATTTGGCGGCTGCGTAGTTGGATTGTCCGAAGTTGCCATATATCCCAGAGGTCGAGGTAATGTTCACTATCCGGCCGTACTTTTGTTTGACCATGAATGGCCAAGCGGCTGGATTTGGCAGTCAGTATGGCTCTAGGACAAGTATGCGATAGTGCATACCTTTTGTGATCTTGTAGATCCCACGGAGATGCACGTTGATGACCGGGAACCAAAGGGCATCCGACATATTCGTGAACGCTTTATCGCGGAGAATTCCTGCGTTGTTAACGATGATATCGATACGCTTGAATTTTTCAATGACGGCTTTGACCACCTCGTCACCCTGCTCAACTGAGGTACTGATAGCAATTGCATCCGCTCCGCTCGCATTAATATCATTGGCAACAACCTCTGCTCCTACAACGTCGTTCACGGCCACTTTGGCACCAAGTCTCGCAAAGAGATGAGCGTAGGCTCTGCCTAAGCCTTCTCCTCCTCCAGTTACCAAAACAACTTTGCCAGTAAAGTCCAATGGCTCTCCAGGGGTGTTCTTTGGCAATTCAAGGCCTTGATGAAGCTGGTCCATGCTGTTGGCAACATTCGTAGCTGCTTCAGCATTCTTCGAGAAGTCAGCTATCTTACCCCAATGGCTCAGCAAAGCATCTGGCGTCAGAGTTTCATCGGGTCGGAGCTGCAATCCTTCCGAGCGTTGCCACCGAATTTTCGAATAGTGTCCAGCTGCCGCTTCAAAAATGCTTCCATTCTCCCTGATGTTGGATTTGTGGACAAGCACAGCCACTAGAATCATTAGTCCTGCATTTTCGACGCCCCTTACACGGAAACGGACATACCCAGCGGAACGACCCACGCAGGGCGCATGAGCTCCATCATTTCTGGAGGCCAGACTGTGGCCGTCAAGCGACTTGCAGCTCCGGGAGCGAGACTTATGATTCATTAGAAGGGCCTCTCATGGAATGCAAAGTCAACGTTACCAATTGGAAACGATGTTGTACTTAGCGCCCTCTTTTGCTAGCGTCTCTGTAAGGCCCACAAGAGCCATCTTTGCAGCTGCATGAACGCATTAGCCTCAAGCACAAATATGTCTTTCTGGAAAATGTCAGCGTCACACGCACCGGCGTAATTGGATTGTCCGAAGTTGCCAAAGAGGCCCGAAGAGGACGACGTGTTGATCACCCTGCCAAACTTCTGTTTTCGGAAGAATGGCCAAGCTGCTTTTGCGCACTATCCACAATTCAATCAGCTTATCAGATCTGCCCCTTTGGGCAATTTTAAGAGTATGTACCTTGTAAGACCCAGTTAAATGCACCTTCATGATTACGTCCCAGTCTTCGTCTTTCATATTTTTCAAGCTCACGTCCCTCAAAATGCCGGCGTTATTGATTAGCACGTCGATACGGCCAAACTTCTTGATCGCGGTGGCTATTATTCTTTCCCCGAATTCAACGCTGTCATAGTTTGGTACGGCAATACCTCCATCATTTACTATTTCTTTGACGACGATATCTGCGGCCTGAACGAGGATTGTTAGCGAAGATCATCCCTGGCGAAAGCTGTGGTAGAATTGAAAAGAAGGTCAAGGTACTTTTGAGTCTCCTCCTCCTGCTCCGTTAAATGTCCCCCCCAGGTCGTTAACGACCACTTTTGCTCCTCGAGACGCGAAAAATTTGGCGTATTCACGTCCCAGTCCTGCACCTGCACCTGTGACAACAACCACTTGATCGTCGTATCTTAGGTCGTTTGCCATTGTAAGTTTTTAATATAACAATGCTTGTACGAGTGAATGAATATCAAAGTGGTGAGGTTTGTTTTGTAGAAGGCTGACACCTCGGTTAATAACTTGAGCTACCCCACATTTTGGAGGAGGCGTTCCCAATTGGGAAGTAGTGGAAATGAGCTCCCCTTGGAAAACTTTGAATGGCGAGAATTTGTATTTCCTGCCGAAACACCCAAGAGTAGAGAGCCACGACAGAGTGAGTGCAGATCTGTTTCTCGTTACATGATACATACGGTCGTTTGGGATAGTGACAGACCAAGTCACTGAATATGTATCCCCTTTTTCTGACGCCAATTGTCCTTCGATTGTTGCTGGATTCGTACCTCCGACCAGGAGAGAGCGAAAGACAAAAAGGACTCCGACCACCCAAAACATTTTGAACATCCACCATTAATTACAACAACGTAGTCTTTGCATCGTATAACCCAACATCAATCATAGCATATCAATAACAGTCCGGAGTACACCACCCACAAAGGTGAGCAGGAGAAACCACCCTCCCGGGATGGCAACCACACTCGCATCTCCTGACATCTCTGTCTTCTTCGAAAAAAGCGAGAGGTGGCACCACCAGAATACCACTTGTACTCTCGCCAGTAGTACTGTGTGCGACATGGTTACTCTGTCCATCAACGTCAGACTGAGTACTGATGTACTCCGCGTCGCGATCCAGAACTGGCGACCCATCTATCAAAAAGGTTTCTCTCGTTGAAATCTCCCTCTTGACATAGATTTTGTCAGCCTCTTTCTCACTTGTATACGGCCTCAAGTTAGGATCAGGGCCTTGAGCGATCAAGGTGTGGATTGTGGGAAGAGGATTAGGCATTGTGTCGTGGAAATCGAAATCCATGCTTTCCAGATCAGGATCGCGAGTTGGTGTTTTAGATCGAGCCTTTAGGGACCAACCCAAAGGCCCAATGACGCCTGCGTACAATCGACTGTGCATTGTACTGCCTCGGGAGGGTTTTATTGAGGTGAAGAAACTTTCTTGTGGCGAACTTGGAGGAGTACAAGAGACCCGTGATGTCGAAGCTGTGGGAAGGCGAGAGAGGCGGTCTCGGCTCGAGGTATAATAGTCTTGCATTTTGGGAATGAGAAATCTGGAGAGCATTGCTCTTATTGCCTGATGAGATTGATGTGTTAGTCGTGCTCCTCAGATGTAGAATAGATTTGATAATCAAGAAGATGAAACACTCACTGGAGCACAGGCGATGCAGATTGCAAGATGGTTCTCTACTGCCGATGCAATGAGCATGCGGGCAGAATTATCTGAGGTATGTTAACACATGTTCCGCAGAAAAGAGTGCATTCTCACGGACAAGAGAGATCACCGTGTTTCAAAACATCATCGACAACGTAAAGTCGAATACAACTAGCAACGATCACACTAAACACAGTCAGTTTTAGGCTTATTAACAACAAAAGTAGATACCACTTACAGAAATCCAAGGCCAAACAGAAATCGGAGACCAAACTTTTGAGCACGACGAAGCTGGATGCTCCATGTAAACAAAATTGGCATGATGTATAGAATAAGATCCATCCCAATCATTATACCTGCATTGGCGTAGTAGAAAGCCGGTATATTGACGCAGTGACCAACGATGTTCGAGTCCCATGAACTGGATATCGGCACACACTGGAAGATAACGGCGAAAACGCTGCTGACACCAAATATTATAGTGGCAGCATGCATCACGTATATCAGCCAGTGATAGTACCACTCCATGGTGAATTGATGGTACATGAGTAATAAGCCCAGTTTGATGAACATGTTGCAAAGCAAGTAAAACACGTTGATTACAATCAGAGACTATGGAAAGGTCAGCCTTGGTTGCTATAGAGCGATAACAACGGACCTTCTGGAAAGTAGAATTTCTGCTTATGGCCCTATTGTTATCGTGGAGTCCAAGGCCTGCAGTCGTAAGAAGCGCCATGCCAATGCTCATAATGATAGCACATAACTACAAGTCCAGATGTCAATATCTGAGCTATTTCTTCCTCCATTGGAGCAGGGTTACTTACCACGGCAAATATGATCAAACCATCGTGCCAGCTCAGTTTTCCTAGCATATAGAACGACCGGCATAACCTCAGTGACACCGACAGTGTTGAGCACATTATGAGTATGATTGCGGTCACAATCACGATTGATCGAAAGTCATCCATAGTGACCTACTACTCCACGAAAAGTTGTTCTAGAAAGCAATTGTGAATAATGAATGATAAGAGTTTCCCAGGGCTCTTGCGAAGCAGAGGCGTAGGACCTTCTCAACCTCAAAGTTCATATAACTCATCGACGTTTTCTTACAAAACTGGATCCTGTTTCGGTCCCCTGATGCGAAATGCTGATCCAAACAACTTGCATTTCCCAATGCATATATTGAACACAACCCAGCGGTGGCAATTCAAATTTCTTCGCTGCACGAGCTGATGATTTTACGAAAGGGGCAAGGTTGGAAGGAAGCATTGGTACATGGATCCAGATAGAGAGGAGGCGGCTGTGGTCTCTGTTGTGGGACAAATCCCATTGGAGGATCTGAATCTGGTACAAAGTGGCCAGGGAAGTAGTTGTCTGGGGCCAATGGCTCTCACAATTCGATACAGGACTAAATGGGTCACCGGAAGATCTACGTCTTCTCAGGGAGTTCGTGGGTGTGTTGAGGCTTGTCAGCCAAGCACTGGGGCAAGTCTGGAAGTTTGGTCCTCAATCGCACAGCAACCCAGCATACACGAGGTGGACCTGAATCGTGCAAGTCGACGGGAATCGTCCATCGTCGATGGAGGGTGAAATGCGCATCTCGCGCACAAAACCTTCCGTGAACCTGGCTCCAATAATTATGTGGGTAGAGCGTCAGACAGACAGAACCCTGCTCCAGGAGAATCGGGGCACGTTCATGAACGAATCCAGGATCTTTCCAGGTACAGATGGAATCGTGCCACTAAGTCGTGGGTGCATTTTCGGATTCCCTGTTAGCCGGCACAGTGAGAGACATTGTAATTAATTTTCCCACTCCTGTTGTTGCAGACCGTTTGGAATTCATGATTGCCAATGAAAGCTCGAGGTATTATTTGCAGCGGAGCTTCATCACGTTGCAGACTGCAGAGTGAAAAGATCTGCCGTTGCATAGAGAACAACAACGTCCCGCCACGTTGGATCGACAAAGGACGGGAAGTTCATCGAGACTACAACGAAGCGTGGCTTGAAGCTTTGCAGGTTGAGATGATCTAATCGACCAGATCAGGCTACAAACGGGCGCCATTGTGCACACTGTAATCGGATCTGGGAAACAAAAAGTATCATGACGGCTATTTTTCTCATAGGTCCATCGACTGGCGAAGTCTATGGGGACTTACGGGTAGGAGATGTGGCTATCGGCGGGTCCTGCGGTAGCTATTCTCGAAAAAAGAGCAATTATAGAACAGAGGACTGCCCCGACCTAAGCAGGAGTGGAAGGAAATATGCACTCGAGATGCGGCTTACAATATGCGGCGAGGCTTGCCGCAAGTTCTCGGATTTACCACAATAACATTCTTCAGAATAACCTTATCTGAAGCATGGTCTAGCCATGTCAAGAAGAGGCTTTCTAGTTCTCGAAAATGCAGCAATGCAGCTCCAAGTTTTAGCATCATTTAGCTTGACGGCCGGAAGGTCATCCATCGATCCCCAGGGCCCGACCCGCAGGTCGACTTGTCCAAGGATGGACTGGGGTAATCTGTTCAACATACGTTCGTGGCCGAATGGCGTCGACTACACGAGACGGTGCAAAGTGGCCCGTAGCGGAATCGAGCTGTTGCAAGTTAGTGAAAGACCAGGTAGCGAGGAGGCGCGCGGATTAAAAGGAATTCTTCACCGGCAAAGAGAGGCAAGCTGGAATGGCTCTGAAGGATTCCAGAATCCGCCACGATATGGAATATCTCGATGCCCGTCACGATGCCCGTCACGATGCCCGTCACGATGCCCGGCTTCCGGAGGGCTGCATTAGACGCGACTCTCATGATCGATATCGACGTTTGTTGTGATCTGTGCATCCAAAAGTGAGACAAAGTGGACCCCGCTTCAACCTCGACCACATCGACCTCGCCTTCAGCTTTCTCGCCCCAACCTGCATCTCAGATGGCGGCAATGTGCCGTAATGGTGGGTGGTCGACGAGTACCCAGGCGTGATGACGTTTCAGCGAGCATCCATCCTCTGCGCTTGCTTGTCATTCCGCGCCGTCGGGATCCTTTCTCTCCCTTTCCACCAGGCATCTGCGAGTCTGTCTTTATTGGATTCTCTCCACAATTGCATCTCGCACAGTTTCCCTTGGGTTGTACACATTCTAACCTAGCATCCTTTAGGTCCCGCAGCTGCTTCGCCTTGACTTGATCCTTCAGCAGCTTGGAAAATGAACGTTAGCGTGACTTCGCAAAAACACAGTCCTAGGATGATGCGGCAAACTCCACCCGTGACCAAACATGATCTGGAGGGCTCGAATGCAACTGGTTATGTGCCTGCCAAACCCGATGTGTCTGAAGCAAGACACATTAGAGACACAGAGCATTTTTTGCGAATCAAACACGATCTTAATCTTCATTGGTAGCATCCGAAGTATCGTCCAATGATGGAAATCGATACAGGAGGCCGTACCCTACCCTAGCAACATCCTACTTGGACCGCGCATATTCAAAGGCCATTGTCCTTGTCCCCTCATCTGAAGACCAAGGTATGGTTCCCTGGTTAGTGGCGGGTTCGGGAGGCTAGAGCAGTGACAGTCCAACGCTGCACCCTAACCGTCCAATGCCTCTTGGCTTTCGCTTATCGGGCCGATGAGGTGACTATCTGGTTGCTATTGGATTGAGGTTGGTATTATTCCTTGCGCGATGGCCTTTGCTGCGCGTTGCACCGAGATCAGCTTTGTAGCCGTGAAAAGGAGATGAGTTGGGGGCTCCCTTTATTTCAAATTCTACAGCAATGCTCACCCGCCAGCCTTGTCCTTAATAACCACTATGCCCCTGCTCATATTCTATCAACATTCTCAATAATATCTTTTATCAAGTCATTCTTTGCACAAGCAATACGAACCAGTCGTCATGTTCTCTCCAACTCTCCCGGCGGAATCTCTCGACTATATTCATGGTGGGACATACACTCGTGAAGACAGTGTCCAGTTCTCAGAGTCACTCCTGCAAGATGCTGCAAGAATCCTATGCCAGAATCTACTCTTCACGACCGAACATTTTCTCCACGGCTTCAACCTCATGGATATTGTTGACAACTGCATGGATCTATCAGAAGGCTATTCTTTCCTTTCCGAGTACCAAAATGATTTCTCGAGGCCAGAGTGGGCTTGTAATATCCAGGCTAATATCTGGAGTAAACCGGGACTGGTACGTACCAGAATTACATCCATAGAATTTTTCTAACCCTATGTAGTCCACCGAAGATCAGGGAACACTTGCCTGCGTTCTACATGAAGCTTCTTTGGGAACCAGAACAGGTGAACTGCCACATCACTTGGTACAGCAGTATGAGAACAACGTTCAGGAATTCCTAGAATATCTTATTCTATTGATACTGCTCTCCGGAGGCCAACCAGACGGAGAACTTCGTATTAGTCAAGGCTTCGTGTCGGAGTTAGTGTCACTTCGTTTCGCAAACACAAAACATGACCTACGGCCAATCTATGTTGCACATGGCGGCGTTGTACAAATAGATGGCATGCTCACTGGCCGTCCTCGTATTCTACCGAGGCACGTTGGTGCCATGCTGGTGGTCTACCTACTCCACGTTCGACCATTTCTAGCGTCGATATCACCATACCATCCAGCCGCCAGCAGCGAATATCTTTTTCCTACGATTCAAGGACACTGGCATACGGACTCTTACACTTACCTGATACCAAGAGAGTCACAGCGACGTCTCAACAAGAGCTTGGTTCTCGAGGACATCAACGACGTGCACATACGGTATCTGAGAGTAACACATCCCATCTCGCTTACACCAGCAATGTGGGAGCGCCTGAATGCCGAGAGTGGACCTCACACCTGGCCTGTTGGATCTTCTGAACAATTGCCATCGTCAAACATCTTTCAACAATTGAGAATGTCCCACTCACGAACTCCTTCTCCACCCCTCAACGCACTAAGCACAATGGCAACGCGGACGCCGTCGCCAGCAATCAGCGACGTTTCGCTCAGCTCTTCGGGAGTCCTTCTACCATACCAATATTCCCTGCCACTTGTCACAGCTATTCCCCAAATCAAAACATCATTTCAAGGATGGTCGTCAACTGCAACATCATCACCATCGTCATCTCCTGTATGGACGCCAACATCATCAATGGTTTCGAGTGAATGGGATGCCATGTTTTCTCCCCGTGGCTCTTTTTCCGCACCAACATCTCACCAGCAATTTGATTACTCGACGTCTGGTTACACATGGATCCCAGCTTCTGCTCCTGCCACCACTTCTCCTTCACCGATTAAGCAAGAACCCGAAGTGGAGATGAAAAGCGGGATCTCAAAGATGGGATTCATCAGCGGCTATCCTCCTGAGAAACGCAAACACAATGCCAACCCAAAATCAGCCGCGAAAAAGAAGAAAAACGCGAAGAACAACAAAGTCCTGAATAGCACGCCAATGAAGAAGTCACCAAAGAGCGCCAAGGTAGGGAAGCGAGGATCACGTAGCGCAAGTCGCCAGAGTGACGATGACGGCGATACGACATCTTCTACAGGGTCAGTAACCCAGATCCTGAATAACTTGGGACTGACATCGTCAGTCTTGAAGCGCGAGCCCGACTCTGAAAGACCGCAAGCATTTCCCACTCGCGCCAAATGCATAGAAGATCCCATCAAGCAGACTGATAGGATGCTTGCGAATATGGGCCTCACAAAACTTGTTACTGGATAGATAGTTGTCAAACTACCATTATTCCAAACGAGAGAGGCTGCAGGCGGAGACTTTTGAGGTCATGTCATTGAAAGACAACCAAACGTGGTACGATTTCTGCGTCATTTAGTTTGGTTGGTTCATTCGCTCGGAAGACATTCTCTCTGCCGACACGAGATCGAAGTGTGCTTGTTTTGTTTATTTTATGGGTGAGGGAATACACTTGGTTGCCGGTAAATGCCGTTGGTGTGGCTAAAAGTTGGTGGATGGGATTTGTCCGGGAAGGGGATATGTTGTATGATTGGTCGCGCAGGAGGTACGTACATAATGAAAGAGTCCACACTTCACAATTGTATCCATAGTCGCTTAATTCATAAGTCTCGTCGTTCTTGCACAATCTGACATGGTCTCTGCAGGGCATTCTCGGTACACCTTGAGCTCCTGTCCAGCGACATACTATGCACGCAATTTCGATTTGAGGTTGGTGTAGTGTTTTTGCCACCGTTGACAACAATGCGCGGATGCGGGGAGGGGGGCCGATCGCCAACCACACACAAACCTTGCTCGAGATGCACCGTTGGAAATCTATATCGCAGGGGTGTTGCCATCGTGGATGTCCCTGATATTGCGATTCCATTTCCGTCTCATCGAGCATTTTGTGCTTTAGAGGCGTCTGAAGATCGATTTAGGGTACCATCCAAGTGGAATTGCTTTTTTCATTTCCAAAATTGTTTTCCGACGTTGCGGCGCGTGAGGCTGTGGTGTTGTGCAGCCGGTCAGCTGAGAGGTTAGGTGTTTATGCAGCTACGTTGTGGCTTGCATGTTGGATCTGTCTGAAAACGGCTCAGTTCTTCAGGCGGTCTGCAGCAAGTTGCATTCTCGAATGATCGACTCGTGACGCATGGATTACTTTTGGCTTTACATAAGGTTCAAGCAATTAGTTACGTCGATCGTAACGTGGTAGGCAGCGAATGAGACCACAATCAATTTCTAGACGTAGGCATTGTTCTATCTGAATTATCGATCCTCGTGGTTGCAAGCCCGACGCAGCTGGCTTCGCAATAGGAAAAGATCTACGGGTATATTCTGCGGACTTCAGTCGAAATATGACCCTTCGGGTAACGCACTGAAGGATGCATGCAGGGTAAAAAAGAGGTGGGACAATCTCGTTGAAAAGCTTGGTTTATGAAACATCCCGGGCCATGAAAACCTGTTCCCAAGTGGAGCTACCTAATCTGTATATTTGCATAGACCATGTGCAGCGAGTATGGTACGGTAAGAAGTGTGCATTCGACCAACAACTCCAAAAATTGAAGCTCTAAGACATTGGAGAGAACATAAAGTTTCGTGCTGTTTCATGGCTGCGATTCCCAAGACGCGCGAGGCCGTGACTGATGAAAGACTCAGAAGATATCATGCAAGAGCTTGGTCGCCCAGAATAGAGGCGTACATTGCTCGTTTCGCGGGGAACATCTGCTTCAACGATTGCGCAAGAACGGCGCGTTTCTAGGTTTTTGGCAGTCAGGACAGAAATGCGTACAATCAGCTATATTGGACCCATCCTAGGAATAGAATCAACGAATAGGGATCATAGGCAGCGAAGGGGCAGATTCGAAGATCGAAAATACCCCATATTCGCTTGATTCAAAACCCTCCTATGCACGACATATGGGTCGAGTCAGATTGCATGCACTGTATTGGGAAGATATCGAAATCAACATGTCGCTTAAAAACTGGAGAAACCTTGTTGTAGGGCGAAGATCTTCGATCGGGGCCTATCGGTAGAACGGGGTTTTGCAAGATTCATGTGCGAATGGGATTTTCACTCGCTCGATGGGGAAGTGGAATCTTATGGTCGCCGACGAATTCGATATTTCGGAGTTTGTTCCGAAGTTTCTCATAACATGGATTGGGTGCCCTTTGTGAACAAGGCGGTTCCGAGTGTCTCTCAAAGGCTGTTCAACCCCTCTTACCAAGTCAAGGACTCCAGGTAGCTGATCTTCTCTCAATCTTGTAATTGAAAGTAGGTGAGATTGGCCCAAATGCCAGAGATGTGGTTCCCCAAGAAAAATGCGTCAATGAATGAGCTGTGCGATATGAGACAGTTGATTAAAACAACCAAAAATGTTGTGGAAAGAGAGTGTAAACCATTCTTCTCGTCGTCGATGAGGTTCACGATGCGGCGAGAAGGTTTTTCCGTCCCCTTGGGTGCCACTTCCCCGGTTCATTCAAGCTCTTCTAATCTTCAACCAATTATCACTTTCATCAGAATCTTTCGCTATACCTTCCTTCTTTTTAGTATATCAAATCGTATAGGCCTATCGGATTGTCAGCATGGAGGTAGTGATTGGGAACGGCAGGGTAGACTTCCGCGAATCATCACGACGAGGAGCATACGGGACCAGCTCCGGTGTTGAATTCGCACAAGATCCTGCACAGTGCTTCAAGGGCTCCTGCATTCTCTCTCAATGAGTTCATCACTGCATCATTGGATCTACCGCATAACGGCGTTGATCAGAAGGCAGGGAAATCGTCGTTGGATCGTTACGGTATTGGACCTTCGGGACCAGGTCCGGTATTTGAGACTGCAAGAGATGACCCCTTACGTCTCACTTCTCTTTCCACTTGAGCAGAACTTCGGTAATGAACTACTTGAGAAAAAAGCTTCATAAAGAGAATGATGTTCTCAAAGGCAGCAATGTTTCAAATTTCCCATTTCGATCCGAATCCAGACCCTGATTTGTTCTATGTCCTCGTCATTATTTCAGTCCTTTTCTCAGAGAACACGGAAAATGCATATAAGTGACTGATGGAAATTTTACTAACGAGATAGCGGGCTGGAGCGATACCAAAGAGCTTGGTATTGAGTTTACAAACATGGGTACCGAGGATATCGAAAAGTTCTCCATACAGATACTATCAAACACACGAGTTTTTAAGCAATACTGATCAGAATCTAAAAAATAGTTAGTGGGTTCAAACACCTTCTATTTCATTTGATAGTAGTTAAATTTCTGGAAAAGTAGTTTTTAGGATTGCCAAGACCGCATCGCCCTCGCTGTTTGCATGGATATGACCTAACACCACCCTTTGTACATTTCTGAGCTATGTGAAAAGTACGGGCAAGGAGAAGGGGGTTTCCTCACACGCGGTCCCAATCACAGATACTGAGTAAAGTAGGATGGCTATTGTTTCTGCTGAAACTCATTTTCACCAGTACGTTGGCTCGGAAAGGGGACAGCTGTAGAGATTCTTCCAAGACTCGCTTTGACTGGAAATTTCTGGCCTGTTCTTGGGCATGGGCTAGGGATCTGCTAAATTGCTCATACTTACGATGAAGAAAGTGGCATTTATGTCTTCCAACCTATACGTATTGATCAAACAGCTGTCGACAAGAACAACGAGGGAGAACACTTATGCAAACAACATATCTGGCTGATTGGGCAGATCGGAAGCCTGTTTGCATTGACCGCCGTTTTTAAAATCATTTTTTAACCAGGAGCTTGGCTAGAACACCCAGTCATTCCCAGATTTCGCAGCACCCCGCTACAGAGTTCATGGGGGGGTGAGTAGTTATCAAGATGAGCTCTCCATAAGATCACGCTAACATGAAACATAAAACAACGCGAACAAGTTCTGCAAAGATGGCCACTACAAACCTCTGAAATAAGAGATCCCACGTCCGACGACAAGTCAAACGCTCGCCAACAGGTTTCCTTACCCTGCCTCACGAAATTCTGCAAATGATTCTCCTCACGGTCGAGCCCTACTCATCGCACGCCCACTGTGCGATTCTCAAAAGAAAACAAATTATCAGAACATGGAGCACAAATATGACGAAATTACAAGATGATCTCTTCCACGACGTAACTACTGGAAGCGGAAGAAGATGACGGCCTTGAAGTCGAGTATTTGGCCACCTATAGTTCGTCAATAGTAATCACGTCGTGGATACTCGTCCTGTCAATATCGTACTATCCTCGTGCTGGAGCAAGATAGCACATCAGACTACGGGCTGAGAAGCTAAGGGAATCATATCCTTTCTAGGAGATGAGATAGATTTCCTCGAGTTGATATGGTTGATTAGTCTCCTGCGCTGTTCTTTGTACAATATGCAAGAAGATTCCGAACTGCAGGAGGAGTTGGCCCAAAAGCACAGGAGATTGGAAATAGCGTTGGTTGAATACGGAAACTCGAGTATGGTCGATGGGACGGGATGGGATATTAAATATTGGCTAGCCTTCTGCATTCTCGTGGTCCTTGCTATGTCTATGTCTAGTAGGACGTATCACGTCGACAATAGTGAGACCATCAACATGGTCGCCATATATGTGGGCGTAATAATGATCTGTGCGATCGTGATCGTTCTTCTCGTCTTTACCTCCGTTGTATCATGAGGGCAGGTGAATTCAGCACCGTCCGACGAACTGCTGGAGGAAATCATTCCAGAGTTCAGCTCTCCCATAGATTCTTTAAAGAAAACATACGAAACTGAATAGATTTAATGCACTATGTCGGATCTAGGTCTACTTTTGGTCTTGTACAACCGTCGGACTCGATCTCCAAGTCGAACATATTTGGGTATCCCAAACCGTTCTGCAATTCTGATCTGCACGGACTGAAGGGCTCTCTCCTCGAACTCGAGTTTATCGGTGTAAACACACGCGACCCTTACCCGTACAACGACCTTTGGCTCCTTTATGAAGGTAGCGTCTTCTGCAATAATCTCATCTTCATTGCTCACGGGTTGCTTTCCATTGGCGATCTTCCGTTGAGGTCCTTCATTTTCGGGCTTAGCAACTTTCCTATCACCTCCATCACATCTATCTGCCTCGATTTTCTCCATGTCTATGGCGAGCTTGAACCTCTTGTTTACTGGCTTTGAAAACCTTGTCCCTACTTTGCCGTCACCACTTTGCACCTCTTCACAAATCCTTTTCTTCTCTTCCAAGATTCCTGATTTCTGAACCTCCTGGGGGAAAGGAGAAACTTCGCACCAAGCCTTGCCAGACGTGCCATCATAGCCCAAAACCAGAAAGAAGTGACCTGGCACTTTAAAGGGGCGATCGGGAAGTCGTATCTCCTTCAAAAGGAAAACTACCTGCCAATCTAGGCCATCGCGCTCAGACCATGTCGACGAGTCGGGGGCGCTGAAGAGGTCAATCTCGGTCGTGTGGGAGTGAGGAGGCAATATCTTGAAAGCTGTGACCCGGCCCGGATGTGGAGTTGTAACTTCGTGGGGTGGAGTATCTTCTTGTCGCATGTATAAAGTACAGTCTTTGAAGCATTTTCGACGCTTGGCTATATCTTTTGTCCAAGGTTCCATGAGTCTCGCGTATTGGTCGCCTTCCTTGTGAATTTTTTGTAAACGCATGCCAAGTGGAAGCTCCTTTCCATCCTTTCCAAGCCGGTAACAGTTGACCAAGTCCGCGACAAAAAGGTTCTCCGAATCTGGCAGTGGAGCCAGGGGCAATGTGATCCTCAGACCAGCATTTGTCATGGAAAAGGGTGAGCTTGATATGCCGTGCCGTGGAATTGAGTATATGTCCCTTGACTTCTGGAAGAATTTTGGGTGATTTGCGAGGGGCCCAGTGGCAGTTGCTATCGCAGACGAATTGTCCTCTGGTTCCCATGCAAACAAGGTTTGGTCGTCGGTTTTCTGCATTATCTCTTTCTGTAGTCTTATGAAAGCCTCCGGACCACCTTCAGCAGGGATGTAAGCCATAGCCACGTCGAAAATACCGACAAGGCAATAAGCTATATCCTCGGGCTTACTAGACACTCGTTTCGAAGCCCAGCTCATTTTTTGTGCAAGGCTGAAATTTTTCAAAACGGACACATCGCCCTCAAGTGCCTTTTCATGAATGCCAGTGAAGGCAGATCGACTTCCAGAATTCTCTACTTCCGATGTTAGTCCAGTCTTTGGCGTAAAAGGTCACCTCCTGAGGGGCTATAAGTTCCTGTAGGGTCCATACACGCTCGAAATATCTGCTGGCTTTGATTGCTTTGGCAAGCCCTGGTGAGCCCTTCAAGCTGCCAGGAACATCGACCAGATACGCATAACATTTTTGCGCACGGCCGTACCACTTCCACATCGAATTGAGGGCCGTGGGAAGCTCGTCGTAGCTGCCTTTATGATCAATGCAACAAGTATCAATCCACACCCATTCGATTTTGTGACTGACGGCCTGTCGGCAACAGAACTCAATTTTGGCATAACTGGTCTTGCCTCGGTGATCATCAGTGTTCGAGACCATATCTTGGTAGGATACCTCTTCGCCGTTTCTGAGCCATGTATGTGAGAGTATGGCGTACTTCAGCGGCTTCAAATCGTCCTCGGAAAATTCTTGTATTCTCAACGTTTGGGTTTTAATCAATTTCATGATATTCGTCGTCGATACGCTTCATTGTGGTGCTTAGGAGGCTTGGTGGTTGCAGACAACTACTCCAGGCTGAAGACAGAGAGTGCCAGAGGAAGATGCCTGACACTTGGTTTAGCTGGCTGTACACGCTTTAGAAGGGGTAGCCTTACTTTATGTTGATATACTCCCACAACAGCTACCCAAGCCTTCTATCATGAGACAAATAAGGCGATGACTGCCGATGACAGACGCTGATATTGCTGTCAAATTGAAAGCTTGAGGCTGAGCAATCGGCTTCAATTTCCTACAAGTTGAGGGTCAGCGACCATCTAAGTTGTTGCTTAGCCGATAGGGTCGATACATACCCTTCTCGACCGGTCCTATTCCAACGCAGTGGATGAACAGCGGTGCAAGTGAAGAAAGGAAGGACAAGAAGAGAGGAATGAAAAAGAGCGGCGCGACAAGACAGGACGGCATTTTCATCAGGCTGGAGTCACCGGTCAGTGGGTATGCAGAGTTGAGATGATTCGAACGAATAAGGCGGTGGCTGCGCAACTCTTCAACAGCATACGAGACTGCAGGCGCTGGCCCAATGGAGTCCTGTAGATAGCGGCCTCTGGCGCAGGGCGACGAGCTGATGGGACTCTAGTCATATCATCGATTGTGCGGAACAGTTTTCGCCGGAGAGTGTATAGACACAAAACTTGCCGATTTTGACTACGAATGAGCAGGGAAAGGCTAGTTGGTGAGCACTGGAAGAGGTTAGTAATTGTTGCTTTTGGCAACGAGAAACTGGTAAAGATCCAGGTGTGCCCTCTTCAAACTGTTACTTTTGTCACCGCATTGATGGGAGCTTTTGGTTGATAGTGGCACTTGATGAAAATGTGTTCTTCTGAATGGCTTTCTTGCTCGCAGAAGTTGTGAAGTTTCTTTCGAGACCACAATCAGCTCACCAATCTATATCCCTTACTGGCGTAGAGAAATGTTACCTATATACCAATAATACACTTTCTGTGTGCAATGAAGCAGCTAGAAAGATTCTGGGGAGCTTGTAGAATAAGATTGCTAGGATTTTAACTCTATCAAAATTGAGTTAAATACTAGTATAATGGATTGAATCCAAGTGACTTTCTTGGGGAACGTCAATTAGTGAGATGACTGTGAGACTAACTTTCTGATTAATAAATTTTCCACTCAAGAGGCTTCGTACTCCTTTCATACTGATACCTTCACGTATTTAGTATTGTCAAAACCTGGCCTACGAGAAGAACCCCACAAGAGCATTACTGTCACATCGAGCAAAGGAACACATTTTTTACAATATTCCTTTCGATTTGTAACCCCAGCGGGAGCATTTTTATATTCAACACACCCAGCACGCTTCAATGCGGCCTCCACACGTTCTCTTTATATCTTCCCCAATCCAATCCAACTCGAGCGCGCGATGCCAGCCGAATCAATCGTGCTATCCATCCACCCAGACCGCCACAAACCATGGATATCTCAAGAAATAGATCACACTTAAAAGTTCTCCTTACCCCACACATACCTAAAATCACTATTCGAATACATATTACATTTGACATGCAACACACTCCCCAACACCTTCGGCCCGCAGAAGAAGACACCAGCTTCTGCTGGCGCATGGATCTTACGGATGGATTTGAAAATCATATCCCAGTTTGGACGGCCGAAGTTTGTGGGCGCGCGGAGACCGGTGATGGCATCTTGTTCTGCGTTTGCGTCGTTGATCATGATGTTTGTTGCGTCGTCGACGCGGATTTTGGCTGTGAGGTACTACGAGAGACAGTTAGTATAATCCTTACTCATCGAAGGGAATTGTGGAGACTTACGGTGTGGATTTCAATAGCATGTCCCAAATCCTGAGCCTCAATCGCCAACAACAACGACCTGAACCATTCAAATGAACCAAAATCCCTGCAGATCCAGAAGAAGTAGACTTTTCTTAACCGAGTCTTACCCTTGGGGTAGTTCATTCTGTACCATATGCTTTTGAGGATGGAAGCAAATGGCGTGACACCGATACCAGCACCAACAAGAACGGCGACTTCGAATTTGAAAACATCCTCTGAGGCGGAGCCGAAGGGACCATCCACGTAGACGCGAGGGAGGACACGGCGGAGGGAGGGATCGACGCCTTCTTCGTCTACGGATTTGACAACCGCTGCGTCCTTTTTGTTGGCGAAATCGCAGCCGAGAACGGTGGAGACTTTGCGGGTGAAATCACCAGCCACGCGCATGTGAATGGAAATGTAATCTTCCTCAGGCGCACTGGTGAGTGTGAAAGGATGGTATTGCCAGACTGAGACTTCCGGGCAGCAGAGGAAGATGTATTGTCCTGGTTTGGTGATTGTGTTCTCCTTCTTGATCTGGATCTCGCAAACGTTGCTGGGATGCTGGATTACCTTGGAAACGAACGTTGTGTGACGTCCTCGTACTTCACGGGCAATTCGTTCGGCAAGGTAGGTGAAACCACCGACCATCCAGTATTGGTAGAAGACCCCGACACCATTGCAGTAAGGTTCCCTGTCGTTCTTGATCATGCAGAATTCGCCGTGAACGGACCAGAAGATGAAGAAAACGATAAACAGGTGGTGAGTATACCAGAATCGTTCAAAGTTTGCTCGGCGTGGTTTCTCGATCGAGGTCATAACCATGGCCATGAGCGCAGTGAGCATGATATATCCAGACCAACCTGGGCCCGTAACTAGATTGGCCATTATGAATCCCACAAAGCCAAGCTTCTCTTTTGCTGCAAGTTGTCCATAGTTGTTCCAATGCGCAATTGTGTGAACCCAGGAGAAGAAGACAATCGACCAGGCCACGAGCTTGTGGAATGTAATGTTCTTGTCCAGTTGTATTACTCCGTTGAGCGGTGTCTGGCGTGCCAGGGAGATGAGGGTTCGGCAGACTGGGAACAGGATGAATGCAACATCCACATGGAGTACAAGAGCAGCGGATCTGGCAACGGGATATGTGAGCCCGAATATCGACCGCGCACCAGTTAACGTATCCTAGAAGAGGT
This sequence comes from Venturiaceae sp. KMAF11, assembly GCA_023078705.1. Taxonomy (NCBI): domain Eukaryota; kingdom Fungi; phylum Ascomycota; class Dothideomycetes; order Venturiales; family Venturiaceae; species Venturiaceae sp. KMAF11. The sequence continues at coordinate 979,661 of JALGOQ010000015.1, forward strand.
GAGCCATTGCGGTCGCCAAAGTAGACAGAACTAGTTACCTTGAGGTAGTAGTTCATGAAGCCAAATGCAAAAACCATGGCATGGAGAAGAACAAAGACTCCAACAAAGAGCCGCCGCCATCCCTCGTTAATCATCCACACGTCAAAGTTCTCTTTCCATGTCATTTCTCTCCATGGCTCGTCGGTGACTTCTCCTGACATGAGCATTCGCGATAGAGGCGGCCATCTCGATCGTTCTTTTCCAGACAGACTGCTCGCATTGGAAGCACTGCGTCCCAACTTCTCCTTCTCTATGAACCGGTCCATGGTATATACAGGAGCTTCTTTTCAGAGAGCAAGTATCAGGCGGTATGATAGTCCGTACAACAGCTTCGTTCAACGAAATTGGTCGATGCCTGGGTGCTCAGCGCCTGCTGAGTAGGCAAACGACGACGGGAGAAGGATTCAAATGAGTGAATATACTAGAGTACATTAGCGAGACGGAGGAGCGAGAAGGATCAACAAAGTAAGTACATACAACAGCGAGCCCGCACTGGAGATAGGGTGAACAGACGCAGGAAACTATGAGGAGGACATGGACGGAGTAATGAGAGAAAAATACAGCCGGCGTCAGGAACAGGGGAACATGCAAGGCAAAAAGGAAGCGCAAGAGTCAAAAGGCTGGGAGTATAGGATACGCGGTACTACTAATGTCAGGACTACGCCTCCGTCAGCCATGGGCTCGGCTGGACTGCAGGTTTCGATTTGCAAAGCAAAGCGTGAGCGTCACACCAGGGCCGAATAATGGGAGACTTGCTCGTGGTCTCATCGTTCTAGAAACATTTGCCCAAGACTGGACGTGTGTTTGCCTCGCAGAAGCAAGAGTAGCGAATGGGACCGCAAGGGAGCTGCAAGCTTGAGGGGTCTCACAGCAGCTGAAACGCGAAGGCGCGCGATAAAAAGTCGATTTCGGTGGTCGGAGTCTCAACGTCGTTTCAGGAGTGGCCAGTCAAAGGCCGAAGTTTGGTTGTCGCCATGCAAGAGTCCAGGGGCGCAAAACTTCGATTTCTTTTCACGGATACCTATCATCTCCACGTCCTTCGGACTGCGTCTGTATAAAGTTAGGTTTGGCAGTAATCACACTCCCTTATCATGGGAGAAGTCTCGTCTTTACGTCCACAACGGGGCTCATATTTCCCTTGCCATTATCAGAACAAGCAAAATATCTCTTGGCGACCAACCTCTCACACGCATTATGTCAGGGAGTCCGTTCAACCTCTAGAAACATACATGAAGGCCGAAAGCCGGAAGATCTTGCCCCAAAGCCGGACTCGTTGAATGATAGGCGTGAGTTGTTCATGCAGTAAGGCGCGTCTTTGAATGCAGAATAAGTAACCAACCTTGCCTCTGGTCCAGAAAAGGCCTTGCAGAAAAGATGCAGAGTAAGACGACGACGCCACATGTCGCCAGTATCGATAAGCAGGAGTATCTTAATTAGCTCCCTGTCTGGGGCAGACGTATAGCCTTGCTGATCATCCAGGATGAGATGGGCGGGAACATCCACCGTGGTGGAACACACTGAACACGCCTTCATCCTGTCCAAAATCTACGAAAATGGTCGAGTCAGATTATCGTTTATGCATGCCACCCGAGAAATCCGACGGATTTGCACCAGGTCTTTGCAGTACGTAGCAGGATAATTCGGTTGACTCTGCCGAACAGCTGCATATGTGGTTACTATTTGCTCAAAACTCCGGCTCCTCGTCAAGGTAGATTTGCATGTAACATTGCGGAAGAGGTACCTGCGAGTACAAACGCGATCTTCGAAACACCAATGCCCAGAGACGTGTCAAAACCTCTTGATCATGATCAAGCATTCATGACACGCTCGAATCTGATCCATTGAATTGCAGAACTTGTGGCGCATCAGATTATTTGGATTCACTCAGAGTAGACGGTCCAGAAGACGACGATCTGGCTTTTAAAAACTTTGCCGTGTGTTGAAAACATTGATGAAATATGGCCAAGGCTGAGTGATTGTTCCTAGGGTTTTAGATCATTACTGACGCCTTGTGGCTCTCTTCCACGCCTTCATAAACGCCACTCATCTTGATGACATATCTTTACATTACGTAGTCGAGTCCTGCAATATTCTAAGCGGTCCAAGTACCAATGACAAGTGCGTTGCCAAACAGTTTCGTGGCCAGCCAGTGAGATTGGGAACCAGCTGTCTGGTGAGAAGTCCCATTTCCACCAGCACAAGTGGATGTTGATTCGAAACTCAGCGGTTAGGAAATCGGGCTGCCTCGTCCCAAGGTATGTGAGCATATGGTTGAGGTCAAAAGGATTTGAGGAACTTTGCGTCCATGTAATTTCCAACTATAGACACTGGCATCTCCTTTGAGGGCAAAAACTGCTCAATCAACATTCTCGAAATATTTACCAACGTGTGGTTGAATTTCGGCCCACATGAATATGAGCCGAGATAAATGGTATCATAGCAATTGAACCGTAGTCCAAGGTTCAAGCCCAAACGCCAACCCAGATGCTTCTTCCTTTTGTGACATGCAAAACATCATCAATTCCCCAAATACCACAGCTCCACTCCCATGACTTCGAATTTATTGCCTTCATCACTCAAAGGCTCGTTCCCAAATGTGGGACATGTGCTTGAAATGCCTTTCTCGAGGTTATCGTCTAGCCAAAGGCCATAGTGTCCGTCACTATATCCTTGTTAGCTTCCCTCTCCCAGAAACCATGTTGTCAAAACTCACCCTCCTCCCACGCTGAGGTAACCCGCCTCGCAGAATATCATGTAATCGTTTATGCCACTGTATGGAAATGCCTTGAATCGTATCCTGTCCGGTGTACTCGTGCCACTTCTACTCGCACCATTTGACGTATTGGGTGTACTGCGCGGACTTCGCGGGTGCAATAACGTTGTCTGTCTCTGTGCGTTTGTAGTATCGGCGCTTGGTGGAGGAGGAAGCGAAGCCATATCAGGTATCGCAGGAAGAATCGCAGACCGCCATAGAAAGCACTCGCCGGTGCCGTAAAAATGTGGATGTGGATGTAGGGCGTCACTCAAATATGCTCCAAAGATCTAATCCGGCATTACTGTCAGCTCTCTGTGCCCGAGATTTGCCATGCTGCAAACTTACACCGCCCATGCCGTCTCGAATAACAAGGACATATCCTCCTCTCTTCCCCCGATAGTCTTCGCATTTCTCGTACAACGTCGACAGACTAACACCATCCTGCTCCAAAGAGAATAGCAGATTCCATTCCTCTTGTAGTTGCAGTCGCGGAGGGACCAGTAATCGTATTTCTTCTGCTAAGGCTCTGGTTAAAAGCTTCGCAATGTCTTTTGTACTGGACCGCCAGCCTGAGAGTGTGAGAGGTGTGAGAGGCGGAGGTTGAAAAGGCGACAGCTTTCGTACAGGTGGCGTGTACATTTCTCGATTCGGTGTCCTTTTGGGAGTTCTTGAGGGCACGTCTGAGGACAGTCGCCTGAGAATTCCGCCCACTGCGTACGAGACTGGAAAGGTAAAATATGAAGAGGGCGTGGAGGAATGGCTTCGGTTCTTGGGTGACGAGTTTGTGGAATCGCGAGTTGGCGAAGCTGGCGATGTAGACATGGTCGCAGTTGATTTTGGAGAGAGCACTGGGGTGATCGTCGGTCAAGCATATGCATGTGAGAGATTGATTGTGGCCGTATCTTGAACAGGGGACGTGGAGCTCGAGAGAAATTGTTGGAAGTTGGAATTGTAATGATTAGGCACAGCTGTCAATATGCACAACCCCAGTTTTGGCGTCCGACTAGTGAGGATGAGGCTGAAAAATAGAAAAAGAAAGCAATTGTTCTTGGTGAATATCTTGGTTGAAGAAGACGTTTCCCGTCATTTACATAGATTGGTTCATTCAAAGTCAGACCACCAATATCAATTGTCTAATTGAGGAGATACTAGTAGTGACAGACCCCGCTTTGTGATTGATGAGATGCAACCTCACGTGCCTCTCAGCCTTCAGCTGAATTTGGTTTCCAAACAGTCCTTCACTAGCTCATCCTAAAGGCACTATCCAAGCCTTGTCTCATTTTGGACATGGCCTTCTTCAGCCTCAGACTCCAAATCGTCTTCCTCGGCACTGTCCTTGGCCTCGCCTTCTTCTTTTGTTGGATTTGTCTCATCAACTTTTGATTCTTCTGCTTCCCCAGCTTGCCCCCTCAGCGCTAGACCTTTCCTTTTGGGAATTACTTTGATGAACGCCTCGCCCCAATCTCCCAGTTCCATCCAATGGAGCATGATTTCGTTCACATGATTGGTAGTGAGTACTTTGCGAGAGTTCATCTCCAAGAACTCTCCAATAGGTAATCTTGCTGTCTTGACCCCAGCCGCCATTGCATTCTTGTAGCAAACACCTTTGTGTCGATTCCGATCCACGAGGCCTCCAATGATGTAAGTGCAAAGAGGCTCAAGCTTTTCGATGACATTATCACTGTCGCTGGAGAGATATATGACCTCTCCTTTTGGCTCTCGAGGTTCTTCTCCCTCGACACTGGCGTTCTGTTTTGCAAAAGCCGATTCGGTATAATCATGCTCCCCGTCTTGACCCTTCATCCAGCCTTCTGCTTTTTTGGCAACCTCAACGAAGTCGTCTTCGAGAAATCTGACCCCTTTCCACTTCTTGTACTGCTTCTGGAGAACCGTATCGAAGCGCTCCTTTAGCCGCTTGCTGAAAGAACTCACAGCCAAGTGAGCCCTGTACTTTGCCTTTGAATTGTCCGAGTAGCATCGAGTGATCTGACTGCTCAAACTTACGATTTCAGTTTCCAACATCTTCTCATCGAAGTTGCAATCAATTATGATCGTCACAGGAAGCTGTACAGATCTTTGACGCTTTTCGAAAAGAGCTTGATTCGGTGTTGGCTCAATCGGAATTCCAGCTTCTGCGGCTTTCAGAGCTTCTTCCCTACGCCTTGCCTTGCCGTCCTTTTTCTTTTGCTTGTCTTTTGCTTTGCGTTCTTCCTTTCCAGCTTCAATTTGTTTTTGCCTTTTCATCCTTTTGTAGGCACTTCTTGACATTCCTTCGGGAAGTGGGCTCCTTTCTCGCTTTTCGTGAGGTTTCTTGAATGCAGCATTCTGAATTTCGGTCTCGTCGTCGCCATTTTGGTCATTGAGGGCAGTGATCTTGGCCTCGTCGTTTTCCGAAGCATGAGCAACCTTCTGAATCTTTGCAGGTCTTTCTTCGGCCTCCATTGTGAAGAGTGTAGAGTGAGATGATAGATGTGTTGAAGACGAAATAATTTTCGACTGAACAGATGTCCCACGTGACGAGGTCCGATCTTCACTCCGTGAACCTCAACTCAATAGCTCCCCTCCCTCTTGCTCCAGCGACCACCGACCCCAATTGACCTCTATACCAATCGCTCAACATGCCTCAGGACATGCCGCCCGTGGGCGGCTATGACCCCGTCCAGTACAAACGCAACCTGCCAGCTCGTGGCTTCCGACCAGCAATCTACCTCCTCGGAATGGGTCTGGTCATGACATACGGCTTCATCAAGATTGGTCGGGGCATACGGGAGCAGAAGTACGTTCACGAAGCCAATGGACACTTTTGAAAGTGATGGTGATGGTGATGGTGAACTTTGCTAACTGATTGCTACAGTGAATTAGGACGAGAGAAGATGTGGTCGCGGATACACCTCATACCACTCCTACAAGCGGAAGAAGACCGGGATTTGGTGCGGAGATATTTGGCAGACAGAGCGAGAGAAAAGGAATTGTTGGGCAGTGAGACAAAGGCATACAACAGTGACCGGTATGACAATTGCTTGATATGCAGCCATGACAACACTAACACGATACTAGATTTGTCCGCCCAACCTTTGCAGTCACACCAAAGGACGTCACAAAATGAGTGTGGGACAGGGATATACTTAGGATGTACATATTGGTATGAGTTTCACGGCGTTGCGCGTGAGGGCATGGTAGAGCTCTGAATGGCAGCTTCAATCACAATAGATTCGATCAATTGCCATAGTATGTATTGAGAGTATCAAAAAAGTGGAAAAGAAGCCTAGGCAGTATAAGAACGACTCTTGTCAGCACCCTCTTCCATTATCAGTCTGGGGCCCAAGACTGTGAAGACAGCAAAACGTTTGCACGTGTATATGATCCTTGCAAATACAGTCGAAGTACAAGGACAAGATCCAAACCAGCGTATACTCAGCTAAATCCATGCAGTGCAACTACCAGAAACCCGAAGGGACTATGGCAATTGAGCCTCACTTTCCACCAGAGGCGTTCAAGATTCTTCGGAAGCACTACAACGAGAACGTCTAACCTTCGGCATCGCTCTCTCCATGCGGATTTTGCTTCATCAGTGGGGGTGAGATTTCTCTACCGGGTAACAGTTAGGTGTGGGTCACTTGATTCTTCCCTATAACACCCAGGTCTGCACATGTGACTTGGATCCAAATGTTCCACTCACTTGGCGCAACATCACCTTGTTCCTTCCACCAATACTTTCTTTTTTCTCTCACCACAGTTCCAACCCGCTGAATACAAGATGGCGAACGATCAACCCTCGATGCAGCCGTTCGGCAACCGAAATCATCAACCTTCAGGACGAGAAGCCAAAGGTGTTCAACTTCTATGCCCAGTGGCTATACGGCGGGTCGCTCCCAACCAATGACACGCCTCCGGGAGATGGGAACTCGCAAAATTTACCTCATTATCTTATCCTCCTCTATCTTATGGCTGAAAGACTCATGGACGACACCTTTTTAAGTGCCACCGAGACCGAATTCGTTGAAAGCTACAAGATGCCGAGAACATCAAGACGGTGTGATGATTGGGAGACTATGAGCTACATGAGGTGATGACAAAACCGAGGGTAACAAAAAGAGCAGAGGTGGCGTCACGACTGGAGGATGTCATTCTCGAACTCGCCGGAACGTGTCGCGATTCAGTGCAGCTTGCACTTTTAACAGTCGAGAAGAATGACCTGTTTAGCGCAAAGACTGCTTTCAAAAGCGCCTTGGAACAGCTTACAAGAAAGCGTAAAGCTGATGTTCCAAGAGAGGAAGTGAATCCAGCCAAACGTGTCCGAAAAGTCGGCAACAAATAGATGAATACAGCTTGCGGCATTGGAGTTGGCCATTGGCCAATGGGAACATTCCGGTGAGCTTTTTCAAGGTCCATATTCTCCTAGTGTTGAACTCACAACGTACAGGTCACAATTTCCTTTCACAAGATGCATTGGAGCACAGATTAGTCTGCAGCTAGGAGTAAAATCCTCTTGGAAATGGAAAGATAGAGGCAGTCGCAATTGATGCAATGAAGTGCAGGGGAAAATGCGTATGGATGAAACGAAACGACTGCAAAAATGACCAAAGGTTAGTTCCAGGGAGAAGTGAGGTTAAAACTGATGATAGACCAATTCCGAAGCTTTATAAACTCTATAATCTTCTCCTGTGAACACCTCCCAAGCTCCGTGTTCTGATGGCCGTGATATGAATACGACCAAGTCTCTGTGATCAAATTGTTTGTTCCCGATCACCCGGCTTCAACACTTGCTGCAGTGTGACCTACCCGAACGGCGGCAACCCATCGTTATGGAAGACTGTGGTCGTGAAGACTGGATAGTGGCACCTAGTAGAGACTTTTAACCTTTGGTTTCTCATATCCGCTCTACAAGGTGAGGTCGTGCTTCCAGAATTGTTATCAGTTTTTCTTTTTAAACTGCTGGAAACTTGAAAAGCCTTGACTGCGATTCTGTGATTCGAGAGCCGAGCAAGTGTATTTTAATATTCTGCTCTCATACATAAAAATCCAACACACTTCGCAAGGTTCTTACCCATCACTAGCTTGTCCTTTAAACACTTCTCCGGGGCTACAACTACTCCCGCTCGCTCGCTCTATCTCACTCTTAACTCCTTTTACGTCTACTTCCAGCGAACTCCACAACATCCACGATGTCCGTGCCGACGTCTGAAAAGCGAGTCAAGTATGTTTCCATAACACCCCGCTTGATAAGTACTCCCCAAAGACAGCGCCTGCAGCAACATCGTCGAAGTCGTCCTCGGCACGGAAGAAGAGAGCTTTCCCATCCACGAAGCAACACTCGCCGCCACCTCTGAATTTTTCAAAAAAGTGATGAGCAACCCTTGAAAAGAACAACGCCAAGGTGGTCCTATCAAACTCCGAGACCACAAGCCAGCAGTATTCCAGACCTACGTTCATTGGATGCATCGTAGTGAAGTCAAGTTCGAGAACGTTTACAAAAGGGATCAAGACGATCCTAAGGAGCATCAGGAGCACCAGGGCTCGTCCCCCTGGCTAGAGCGCTGCTAATGGGTGACTTTTTGGGGGACGATGAATTCATGGCTGCCGTTGAAAACGCGTTCATCTTATGGAACTACGCGGGTCTGAGCTTCTCAGCTGCTGGCGGAGTCCTCAGCGCATTCGTTTGGGAAAACTCGGCGCTTAATTCTAGACCGCAGCGCCTGGTCATTGCCTGAGTAATGTCTTAGTTCTGCCATCAGGATTTAGAAAGTTGCAGAACACATGAGCCTGCTGCCGGAGAATCGGAGACTGAGATGTGTGAGGAAGCCCTGTTTGCTCGACTTGGTGTTGGATGGGATCCTCTGGCCCTCGCTTGGGAAGCCCTCCAGAGGCCGACATCCTTTGTGAAGCAAGTCCCAACCTTCGTCGATGCCCTGAAGATGGCTCACAAGGAAGCCGAGATCGAGAGGGCTGGTGATGGCAGGCCGAGCAAGGGCGTTCGAGTTCATGTTCCTACAGGCGCTGGGAAAACTTGATCGTAAAAATCTCGAAGGTTGACAGTCTATAAGAAGGTCAGTTTAGCTCTCCTCAGACGTCTCGATTTTCATACTAACTGGATCCGAGAACTTCAATTAAGCAGCGGACCACACCACTGTCCTTCGCTTTTTCACAACCACAGCTATTGGTGCCTGCCGCCTTGGAGAACCACAACACCAGCATTCTCCTGCGCGCTCTCTATTCTGAAAAGTGGGTGACACTCCTGGCAGTTTTTTTTCTGAGGTTGCTGGGAACTTATCAATATCAACCTCAAGCTGGGCGCGTTATATTGGTTTTAGCTTTTCGAGAGTGGAAATGGATCGGTGAGCCAGTTGATAGTATTGAGCTTTTAAGGGGAGCAAGAGGCGAGGAGCTTCAGGAGTTTTGGATTTATAATTTTAAGAGGAGAACCGGATGGTAGAAGGCGTCGCCGATCTCAGCTCTCCGATAGAGTACTATTACGATTTTAGCCAGCATGGGGCTCCTTTCTCCTTCTCTCATTCCAAGTGCTTTATAGCACCGCTAGACCAAGTGCAAGGGTCACAACAGCCCCAAATGCACTCCCAATCCCCACTCTCCCAGCTCCACTGCTCGACTTAGTCGCAGCAGCACTCGAACCAGTTTTCGATGCAGACCCTGCTGCACTACCAGTCCCCGTCAATGAAGTCACGCTGCCCGTACTCTTTGCACTCGATGATCCTGTATTCGTCACACTCGCCGTCTGACTCAACCTTTCCAACCCAGCCGTAACAGTAGCAGGATAAAACTGAATCTCACTCCCCGTCAAAGTCGTCGTGGTAACGCCCGGATCGTTCGCCTGCTCTCCACCCAGACTCTGCACACAAACAGCACTGCTTGCTCCACTGGTATAAAGCGTACATTCGTAGCTGACGGTGAATTGTTCCTCAGGGGCGGTGAGAGAGGCACCCCATATTGAGCCTGATTTCTCGCCGACGGTGATGGCGGGTCGGTAGCCGCAGTCGTTTGAGTCTACGGAGGAGGGACAGGTTATTAGGTATTCGGTTGTTGTTGGGTTTGCGGTTATGATGCTGGCGACTAATTGTTGGGGGTCTGTGTTTAGGAGGAAGAGGTTTACGGTGCTGTTTTGGGCGGCGATGAGGGGAAGGAGGGAGAGGAGGGTGGTTTTGAGGGAGAGCATGGTTGTTTGGTTGATGATGCTGAGTACAACGAAGGATCAATGCGATGGTTGAGAAAACAAAGTGAGAGACTCTATGGACATGTAACGACTGAATGCTACCTGGTAGCTACACTGGAAGGAATACTGATTAGTGACCACTCAGGGGCGCCGATCATGGTTTGTATACGGGTTGGTGTCTATTTTAAGACTAGAGGCAAATTCCACTGCAGTCTTGACTCGTCGTAATGCCTTTATGCCTTCATACCTTCATGCCCGTAGTTGTGTACGGAGTATGATGGTTTGGGATGTCGAGGGAGTGGAGCTGGGACGATCAAGGATAGAAGGTAAAAGCCCGGTGGCTGGAGCTCATAGCCGAAATAGGAAACTCGAGCATAACATACCATAACATACCATAACATAGCCTTCCCCGCATTAACTTGACTTCGCCTTGACTTTAGCAACCCAATTAATTGCATTTGATTGAGAAGTGTGACCACAAGGAATTCATCGTGCCTTCAACATGCCTCCAAAACTCCCACTTCGTCACACCAGAATCCTCCTCCGTTGCATGAGCACAGCTCCCCCCCCTCCAATAACCACACGAATCCTCGAAGCCCCTCACATCGGCCACATAAAAGTACTCTCCCTCAATAGACCACAAGCTCGTAATGCCATCTCACGCCAACTTCTCCAAGACCTGCACCACGAAATCGAAATACTCCATTCCGAACCTGCAGATGGCCCTACCCGAGCTCTAGTCCTCGCCAGCAGCGTCGAATCCGCATTCTGTGCTGGCGCAGATTTGAAAGAAAGGTCGACGTTCACGCAGCAGGATACGAAGGACTTTCTGGCCCTGTTGAGGAAGACCTTTTCGAGGATAGAAGAGTTGCCTATTCCTACTTTGACGGCGTTACATGCCCCTGCTTTTGGAGGCGGTTTGGAATTGGCATTGACGACGCATTTGAGAGTATTCGCGAGTACCGCAACGGTAGCATTGCCAGAGACAAGGTTGGGCATATTGCCAGGTGCGGGAGGGACACACCGTTTACCTGGCATAGTTGGATTGCCGAGGGCGAGAGATCTGATACTGACGGGACGGCGTGTGGCAGCCCCTGAGGCCTATTTCATTGGTCTTTGCGACAGGTTGGTGGAGATCAAGGAAGGTGAGGAAGGCAAGGCGAGAGAAAAGGTGTTAGCAGAGACTCTCAATCTGGCAATGGAGATTTGTGATGGAGGCCCAATTGCTATAAGACAGGCTTTGAGGGCTGTGAATGGGTGGAAGAGAGGGCAGGACGCCGAGAATGAGGCTTATGAGATGGTGGTTGACACGGATGATAAGAGAGCTGCATTGTTGGCATTTAAAGAGAAAAGGAAACCCGTGTTTAGTGGGAGGTAAAACCGGAGAATTTGTGTACTAGTCGTCTTGGTTGAAATCAAGCTGTAAATATCGACATTTGATACCTAAAAGCTGCATATGTTGCTTTCTCTGGTAATGATCCAGCTCTTGCGAACACAATCTGACTATCAATCGCTTTCTATCTCCATTCCAAGTAGAATGACCATTTTCTCACAACAAAGAGCCAGACAGGTAGAAAATGCCTGTAGAGCAAGAAACAGGCTAGAAATCTAGGAGCGGGAATTCTGGGTCGTCGAAAAGAAAAGGCAATAGATATTCCACATTCCCCTAAACATTTCCTCAAGGGAAGTCGCTATAGTCTACTGCAAAGAAAGTAACTTGGTTGATCCTCCGGGGTCTCGTCCCTTTTTGCTGTTTGCGGACACCGCCATAGTTGCCTAGACATGCAAGGAGCCGAAGGCTTGCTGTTCGAGCCTGTCTCTGATTTCTAACATTACTTTTTGAGGATGATGGAATGATGTACTTTTTGGGTTCGTGGGTGGGTTGAGTGTTTGGAGTATCAATTTGGAAAGACGCTAGTTACTTCGTGGCTATTATCTTTCGAAGTACTGAAATCGGTTCACTGGTACAGTGTTTGAGACAGGTTGAATACGAAATGGTTCAGTAGCTCAGCATCTAGGATATGGAACTCAAGCATCTAGGTTGAGTTTCAGGATGTTCGAAGGATTCCGCATTTCGAATCAGTACAAGGCTGAAGGAAAAAGCAGCAACCTGGAGTCTCTTCCAACCACACACAGCGGCCCACGATACGCGATGTACCAACTAGCATACAAGAGAAGGATCATTTCTCCAAGCTCGAAGTATAACATCAGGCCTTCATAAGCAAGCTATCGTTTTGGTAAACGGAGGAACTAGAAGCCGGTCTACTGATCGACGACACCGTGACAACACCGTGACAAAGGCATCGGCCACTGCACTATATGCAAGAACCCTCGACAAACAATCTCGGCCATGAACAATGTCCAGAAGGCGAGCGAAGGATGGGAAAAACGGGTCTGGAAACCTAGTCTTGAGTTCACAGCGACCACTCCATCTTCTCATTGCGACTCACGAGTATCATTCGAGGGTGTTGCGAACATACTCGGATGCGCGCATCGAACCTGTCCTCCTCCGTACAATGTACACCATGAATATGTGCTGTTTCCAATCACGTCCACCTAATCCCATGTTCTGATGGCATACCGACTCATCCGGGCAACCATACCCTGCCACACCTTTTTTTCTCTCCGTGGTCATCCTAAGCTCCACACACCATGAGCAAACTGGAAAGGATTAGCTGTGGGACAGGAGCACGACACGGCCAGGGCTCTAATATGTCATTGGACAACTGCGACAACTGCTGCACCGTGTCGGAGTCCGACTCCGACAAGCGAAAAGCTTCTGGTGAAGTTCATGGCGAGTCGCAGTTGACGATATGACGATGGTGAAACGTTTCCGTCCGCTACCTGCATGATGGTTGGGAGCCTTGTTGCAGCAGACCTATCACGTAGCTTCAAACGACACCAAAAGAGGATCTTATCGAAAGGGTCCTCTGCAGCTGTTCTCAGATGACCAAGATCCCTCCAATTTGGATTCCTGTGGAGTTGATTCCGAAAGATTTTTTGAGGTTGGGATCAAGAAACATGGGCAAGATATCATCACCATATGCATCTCTCCAATCTCAGCGGAATTAATGGGAGGAAATATGGCGAGTGACGAGAAGTAGACGGTTGCATGAGTCAGCGGGAGTGAGATGTCTGATGCAATTGTCCACTCTGGTACAGTGTCCTTCGCAGTCTGCTTGCCCTGGCCGCCGAGAAATGCTCAGGTCCATTCCGAAGGTTCCGTATTCTTGACCGCACCATACCTAAGCTGCTTAGATATCATCATGTCTATGTATAATAGAAGGCCGGAGGAGCCTCCAAAATTCGATACGGCTTCTTTACTCACTTCATCTCAGACGCTCTTGCTTCCGCCGAGTGGTTCCTCAAACGCAAAAGGCCTCACCAAGACCCTTTGTTAATAATAACGAAAGCTCATACAATTTTTGTAGCGTTGAGTGATTTACTCAAGCCCGCCGGGCAAATTGTTCATAGACGCTTCCCTTCAACAACAAAGTAATCCTTCTACACATCAAGATACATGCTCCGGGAGCCTGCGTCCTCACTCCTATACTCGGCGCTCTTGCTCGGGACTGCAATCGCCTCACCTCACGGCAGCGATGAGAGTGGACATTCGACTATGGGAAGCATGGATATGGACGGTATGAGCATGGCGCATTCGCCGTCGAGTAACTCCACCGTGGATCCAGGACCGATGAACTACTTCCGTCTTGGAGAGAAGACCGCATGGATATATGGTCACATTTTTATCATGACGATATGCTGGACAGTCGTTCTACCTCTCAGTATCTATCACTCTCCTCATTGCCACCTTTCACACCTAATGCATCTCACAGGTGTTGTGTTCAGCGTAGCAAAGTCTCGATTCACGATCCCTTCGCAGGCCATATTCTTCATCCTCAACGCCCTCGGTCTGTTCCTCGGAACAGTCTACAATGCGAACACGCCAGATCTCTATGAGAACAATGCGCATCATAAAATGGGATGGGTTTTTACATGGATCGCGGCAGCATGGGTGGTTATGGGCATCATCAACGTCTATAGCAACTACGTGAAGGGAAGACGACAATCTGGGGAGCAGATCTCCCATGCAAACCTCGCACGGTATGCGCGACTACACCAGGAGCCAGATACTCATCGGTGGTCAAACGATTCTGGTCAAGGCACTGAGCGCAATTCAGCTTCTCTATTTGGATCCTCTGCATCGCCAAGCACGGAGTCTGAGAATCCAAACTTCGACGAATCGCTACATGAATACAACGACATTGACATTGGTGAGGAAGCTGGCGAGGCTGAGAAACATGGTTTCTTGCAGAATACTCGGGTGGACCGTTTCCTTTCGAAGAACATTCACCGCATCGCAGTTGGGAAAACATTGACAATCAACCGGATCTTCTACACAATCGTTGAACGCACCATCATGCTAATGGGCTGGGCTTTGTTTGCGACTGGCATAATCACATTTAGCGGTGTCTTTGTAAGTCGTCATTTCGACCCATCCATACAAACCCCTGCTGACACGTGATGTAGCGTGGTAATTCCGTCTTCAACGGCCTTGCCCATTGGATCAAGGGTTCAATTTTCTTCTGGTATGGCCTTTATACACTGGGACGCTGGATGGGCGCTTTCGCAGATCTTGGATGGGCCTGGAATGTCAAACCTGGATCTGGTCTGGTCCCGAGCTGGAAAACCCGTGTCCCTAGCGCCGACTTTGTGGAGTCTTTCCTCATTTTCCTCTATGGAATTAGTAATGTCTGGCTCGAGCATCTGGCTGCATGGGGATCTGTTTGGTCGCCCGAGGACTACGAACATGTCTCCATCACTATCCTCTTTTTTGGTGGTGGACTCCTTGGTATGCTCATCGAATCGACACGCATTCGTGATTTGCTATCTGCGAATATCCTCCTCACCCAGGAAGGACAGGCGCAACACTCCGCTACTACCGACGAGGAATGGAAAGCACCAAATCATTACAAGGTCTCTCTCAATCCCCTCCCTGCTCTCGTCATCCTTCTCCTAGGCCTCATGATGAGTTCCCATACCCAGGAATCAATGCTATCATCCATGGTCCACAAGCAATGGGGTACTCTCCTCGTGGGCGCTAGTTTGTCCCGAGGCGTTACTTACATACTGTCCTATCTCAAACCACATACTTCGTATCTACCCTCACGACCGCCCTCGGAAATCATTTGCGCATTCTGTCTTATGGCTGGTGGTGTTGTTTTTATGGCGAGTTCGAGGGATGTGGTACAGGCTATGGAGTGGAATGGGTTGGATGCTATGTTTGGGTTCACCGTTACGATGGGAGTTGTTGCCTTGGTTATGGCGTGGGCGGTTGTGGTTGTTGCTGTCAAGGGGTGGGCTGAACGAGAAGAAAACAAAAGTTTGTTCAAGAAGCCGGTTCTTGGTGTTGCTGCTTGAGTTGATCAGAAGCAGAGGCTGGGTGAAGATGGTAATGGCAGGTGAGCGAGAGGAAGAGGTGTCACCCGGATAGTGGCCCTTGGAGGTTCTTTTTGTTTTTGGTCGCATTGGGTGGATGGTTGGATGATTATACCCCTGGCTGGATCCTCGCGTTTCACACTCTCTTTCTACATCGTTTACTTTACGGCGCGTTTGGATGACCTTTTTGATTATGGAAACGCAGCAAGCGAGTGGCATTTAACATACCTTACACCGAATGAACATTTTAGACACTTGTCTTACGTATGTTGGATAGCAAGCATCATTATTTAACATTGCAGTTTTGAAGACCCCAACCGGAATCGATCTTGCGATGAGATAGCCACATCTCCATTAATCCTCGTGATTGATAAACCACACAATGCTTGTCAATTAACACCATTTCTCTCAAACTACTCATCAAGTGAATCCCACAATCACGGCATCCATATAATGCCCACCCATCAATATGTCTTGAGTCCTACCTTCCCAGCCTCCCGTCTATACACCGACGTCTCTCTCCTCAAAGGCAAACTCCTCTTCTTCGCAGTCGCAATCTGAGTTCCCGACGTCCCTCCCAAATTACTACTACAACTAACCTGTCCCGGATTCTTAACACTACGAGCTTGGTACGTAAACAACCCCGGATCACCAGCCGACTTCACCATACTTACACTCCCACCCGTCAATGTTGTTGCTGTCAATATCATCGCAGTAAGTGACGCATCAACAACATTCGATCTGCACGAAACGGCTATAGTTCCCGATTGCGAAGATACCCAAGTGAAGCTCTCCACCGTGACGAGATCGGTGATGGCGGCGTTGCTAGCCTTGGTCTGGATGGTGACGATGGTTTGTCTGGTGCTGCAACGGGTTGTGCTGCCTGTGACGCAGATTTTGAGTTGAAAGGTATATGTTGTGGCGACTTGTGGTGCTATGAATGATGCTGTGGGCGTTGTTGCGTCTTTCAGTGTGCCAGCGGGTAAAGTACCGGTGACCAGTGTCCATGTGAATGCCAAATTGCCATTCGGCAGCGCAGTATTGGTGTTTGAACCGGAGAGCGTGACAAGAGAACCAGCGATTAAGGTTGGATCGGTGGGACTGATGGCAGCAACGGGATTTCCGAGGTTATTCGTGTTTGTGACTTTGCAGACCTCCGCCACTGGTTGTATCAAGCCTGGGAATGGATCGAGCGGCCCGAAGATGGTGTTTGGCTCTGCGTCGACGAAGGGACCAGCGCCCTTTATCAGATGGTCGAATTTTTCGAAGGGGTAGGAGGGGAGTTCGAGGCCAGGGACGTTGGCTTCGGGCATGATCCAGGTAGTCACTGGTTGGACGTATTGGCCCACCACGATACTGTTTCCAGCCATCGGCGTTGAGCCACTGTTGGATCGGATGATATATTCTCTGGTGTACTGGTTGGCTGTTGTTGAATCGGCTCTCCAGAGCCACTTGTTTCGGATGTCTCCATTACGCACGGCCGCGTTGCCGACTAGTCGTTCTGTTTCCTCTGTGATGATTTAGTATCTATCCGGCTGAGATTAAGGCTGGGATGGCTTACCTCCGGTGCAAGGATCCACGTCAAGAGCATAGATTGAGGCAGAAGCAGCAGCATCTGAGAAGTATCCTACGAATCTAGTGTCTGCTATCTAGTAGGGAATCAGTGCTTGCAGAAGGACTCTAATGATATGTCGGCGCCTACCTCAGCATTCGGATTAGTCGTGAAAACTCCAATAATAGCATCCTCGACACGAATGAACGAACTTTGCGTAGGCCTTGTTCTGACCTGCAAGTTCTCCACGACAATCTCAAAGCAAATGATCTCTGTCCCTACTTTTCGGCCAGAAAAGGTCAAATGGTCTCCAATCTTGAAGGGCACCATCTTTGTTACATCTGGGATAAAGAAATCGTTGGTAGCAAGTCTGTTCGATTGCGGGCACTTGGGATCGTTGGCACTTCTTGGTATGCACATAGGCACGCCTGAGAAGGCAATAATTGAGGGGTTTTCATCGTCAGCCGTGAAAAATGGGTCGAGGGTATATCCTGCAGAGTACACAGCGTTGGGGTCGTTGATTCTAATGGTAGGTCCGTTAAGTATCTTTACTGACATTAGGGACTGTCTTTGACCTGAGCACACAAGTGACTTGCCTTGATGGCGCCAGTCGTGGAAAGACTCTCGATCTTTCCCATATTAAGCTCCAGACCAAATTGGGAGATCGAGAATAGCCCCGCAATATGAACTCCATTTTTAACATTGCCATCGATCTAATTTGTCAGTGTTCGAATAAGCTTGCGAGAATGAGACAAAATCATACAGCAACTTCTAGACCAGCATACCCACTACCGGCGGTGTTGAACTTTGTCACCAATTGCTTGAACGGAACAAAAGCTGCTGGGAATGCAACAAGAGTGTTCTTTGGTATCGTGATAGTATAACCATTGACACTGACGGTCCCACCGCAATTGGCCAAATTATTGACGCCAGTGCAGCTTGTAAGCGCAACTCTATATAGCATTAGTCAATACTCCCCTTTCCATTGGGAATATCACTGCTCACGCGTCTAGACCTCCGACAATTGAGAAGGGAAGTAGTGTAGTCGCCTGAGCTGTCACCTTCGTGGCGAGGAGACTAAGAAGCCCGATCGCGTGTTGAAAACGCATTATGAACGAGATGAGAAATTAAGAAGTATTAAAGAGCGCTACGAAAATGAAGCAATAACGAGTGACAGATCAACTCGGGAACGAGTGAAAAAGTTGATGGACAAGAAACAGGAACAGAACACATTACGCACAATCCAGAGTGGTTATACGATTATTGAATTACTCATGTCCTCGAATGGCTTCGTTACCATAACAGGGGCCCATTCTCGAGCATCTCCGACTGCCTGTTGTGGAGAGGAGGGAGGCAGCCACAAGATTCTTTGAGGGTGAGCCAAGTTTTGAGGCTCAGAGGAAGCTGCGGTTCTATGTCGTTGGAGCCAATGCAAGAGATCGCGTATCCACTTATGCGAATTGGCAAGGAGAGGCCAAGCGCTGGGCATCTGCATCCGCGATTCAAATCAATCCTCAGCTCGCGTATGAGTTGAAACCATGTCAATGGCTTGTTGCACTTGAGTTTGCTACCGGACGGTCATCTCAGCAGAAACTAGGAGGACAGCATTAGAAGATGATGACAGAATAGGCAGTCAGCCATATTCTCAAGACGAAGATGTCGTACGCAGGAGACGATATTGAGAAGGACAGCCCCAAGAAACATGAATTTTCGAGAGACGGGAAGGACCAAGGTGTCAAGCAATTGCCAAGTTGAATAACAAGGGGCGATCACGCTTATATACTGAAAGAGTGGGTCAAAAGGAAGTATAAGATCAGATCATTGGTGAGATTAGATCTAGCCCCTGAGAACTGGTCTTCTTCTGGACAAGCGGAAGTCGAGCTGAAAATTAACTCACACGCGCAACTCAGTGGAGTAACTTCTACAGTGTCCTCTCTTCGCCAAAGGATGTCGCACCCCGGAGAAAAGAATGGTAGTGGTGACACCACAGCTCTCAGATCGTCATAGGCAATGCGAGCTCCGAAGAAAGCCCTCATTCATCCGTTCCCAGCATTAGCCTTCTCCCTTAATGCCTCCTTCCTCCCCTCTGTCCACTTCTTGTGCAAGTCATCAATCTTTCCTCCAAGCACTTGAACACACTTCGGCTCCAAAAGCAGCAGTCCCCTTGCAACAACAACATCTCTGAGTACCATTTTCGTTCCAATACTCATGCCCATATTGATCCCATCCACATTAGACAATTCCATACCAAACACACAAGCCCCTTGTGCATCTTGAAGGGTTAGCTTGTGCGGTCCTGCAGATTGCTGGGTTGTGGATTCTGGTCCTTCTTCTCCTGGCAAAACACGAATGATTTCTCTGCCCTTGGTAGTTTCGCCTCGTTCTTCGGCTTCGAGAGATTCAATTTGAGACCAGGCGCTTCTTCCTATATCCTCCACACCCAGAACCTGGACAGCAATTGGACCCGTGATGCGTCTTTCGCGAATTTGACCGTTGTGGATGTCATTGGGGAAGATTGAGCCGGGTGACTTTTGAAGCGTAGTTGTGATGTCACTGGCGGTCAAACGAAACAGTGCTGTCGATTTGACAGCTTGAAGGGGTGTAGAGGCTCTTTGAGAGGAGAGAAAGGTTGTTAGCCAGGCTGGGGTTGGGATGAGGCCTTTTGACAGGAGATGAGAGGATATCTCTTGGGCTAGGTTTGCTGCTGCCATTGCCTTGAGACTTGGGAAGCCGTTGACTTCCTGATCAGCCTTCTCCTAGATGAAATCATGACTTTCAATGTCAGTGTGGATGAGAAGAAAAAGAAGCAGACGAAGACTAGACGAATCGCTGGTAGCTTCGACTTTCACGTTATTGGTGACGTAAAATCTTACTAAGCAATATCCACCTACAAAATCGATTTTTCCTTTGGAATCCTTCTTTTCGCTCATAAAACTAAAACTCACCCACTTTATTCACTATGAGTTGACTTTCATCGATACTCGTGGGGGAAAAAGTAGGGAAGATGAATGAATCAGTCCGCTTACCACTGACCGCGTCCGATGCCATACTCGCGGCCAGTAAATATTGCGACAAACATATCTCTCATACTCAATTAAGGCTTCATCAAGATACCTCCAGCTAGGTTCTGTACTGGCTTTCTCAGTCGGCGGAATTTTTCAGTACATTCAATTATACCACAAGCAAGCAGGGACAGTCGAGATCCGCAAAATCTTTGACAATTCACGGGAAAAAATGGCAAGAAATTTTGAACTCCCGACACAGATTTGGAGGCTTGGATCTGGATTACCTCCCTCTACTTCAAAGTCCTCTTGATATATGGTAACAAGATCATTGGAGGGTTTTAACTCCAATATGCTTCCACACTCATTTTGGACCTCAAGCGCCCGTAAACTTCTTCACAGCATCCACAACCTCGTCCAACCCTTTGACAATCACAGTCGGTCGTCCCTTATCACCTTGGCCAAGCGAATCCATCCATCCAGCGCCACTTCGATCGACCCACACAGCCTTCATCCCGACTGCCCCAGCGCCCACAATATCAAATGGATTCGCAGAGATCAACCACACTTGTCCAATTTGCTCCCTCGTCTTTCCTACCTTTTCGACGAGATGCCAGTACGTTTCTGGCGCGGGTTTAAACTTGCCAACCTCCTCTACAACTACAATATCTTTGAAAATGGAGGCATGAGGTGCGAGTTCTGGTGACTTGTTTACCGAGGCCGAGACCATGGCGTGAGTGCCGTTGCTGAAGACAACGGAGGTTATGTTTGGCATCTTAGCCAAGGCAGTCAGGGCTGGGTCGACGTCTGGGAAAGTCGAGAGGGAATCGTAGGCGTGCATGAAGTCGTTCACTTCAGACGGTGTCAAAGATACACCTGCTTCTTTTAGTGCGTGGTGCAATGCTCGTTCAGTTACAGCAGAGAAGTTTTCGTATTGGCCTGCGTGTACATTAGAACATCATAATAGGCATACTAGCTTGGTCAGAACACACCCATGCTGTTCAGCCGCCTGATGGTTGTTAGTCACTGAATGTCATATTGTGATGCTCGTCATTCTCACCAAGTATATTCCAGCTGATATAAACGCCATTTTGCAGCTATTCCTGTGGCCTCCTCCTGCCCAAAATGCTCTGCCAATTTTTTGGCAATGGACTCGGTCGATAGAAGAGTTCCGTAGGCATCAAATGCGAGGACGATTTCTGTGGGCGACATGATGACTTTCAAGTTTCAAAACAGTAATGTTGTATAAAGAAGAGAGGGAAAATTCAATGCAGCAAGTGTAACGATGTAGAAGTAATGAACGTCTCCATATTCTGCACCTCATTCGATCAATATTCTCCCCGCAGGCGCGGCCGCTGGCGTCATGCCGCCGGCGAGATCAGTCGAGTTTATCGATTTTCGATACCCATATAATTCGATAGAAAGGCTGACTTCCTACCTCTTGATCCTCCATCTGCAAAGCCCTGTAAAACTCGTCAGCATTGTCTAAGAAAGACGTGAGGACCCGTACTCTCGAGAAATGCCACGCATGGTGGTCTTCTTTCTGGACACCGCAACCAACACCTTCGTCACAATATGTTTGTCGTTCACCGGAAACTACTGCGGATGCATAGAAGATGCTAGAGTACTATCGAAGCGGCATTGGAAGTATACGTCTCCTCTCGATGCGGAGTTGAGTGATGATGTATTTGGTTGAGATCGTTTCGAGCTGATGCTTTCTCCTACCCATTCTTCTACTTCTACTCTTTTTCCAGCTAACTGGCCTTTGCTTCTTAATCTCAATCCAATGCTACCAGATGAAGAACAGGAAAACTACGAGCTCTTCCGTGATGCTCTCTCCAGCACAATTCTGCGGAACATGGCTCTCGATACACGAAAAGAACGGCGCAGAGCTAAAGGTCGACCGGGAAATAGCAAGAGCAAGCGTAAAGAAGTCTTTGAAATGGATCCGAAATCCAGTGCTTCTGGGAATCCAAGTCAAGAGAATGTTGCTGGCAATGATGTTGAAGATCTATCCGAGTTCATAGAAGTATGAGATCGGATCATAAGGCTATACACTATATCACAGCTAACTCCTCCAGTACCTCTCCTCCGAAATTTTCCCCTCCCTCCCAGAAACCCTCCGAACCCTATCATACGCCTCAATCCAAGACAATCCCCCCCTCTCAGAAACATACAGCCTCCCCCTCACTCTCACAAACACAGAAAACCTTCTCACCACTCTCCCACCCAGCGTCCCAGAATCCCTCTCCACATACGCCCTCATACCAAATGAAGACACCCTACCCAACCTCCTTGCTCCCGTCCTCGAATCCTTCATAAGTTCTGCCTCTCGGCCACCGCCCCTCGACAGAGCCTCAGCTGCCCAAGCAACAAAATGCGAGTTATGCGCTCGTTCACATATCAATCTCTCTTACCACCATCTTATACCACGTTCTATGCATGCGAGGGTTTTGAAGAGGGGATGGCATAAAGAATGGGAATTGAGTAAGGTGGCTTGGTTGTGTCGGGCTTGTCATAGTTTTGTGCATAAGATTGAGTCTAATGAGAGTCTGGCGAAGGAGTGGTTTACCGTTGAGAAGCTAAGTGAGAGGGAGGATGTGCTGCGGTGGGTTGCGTGGGTTGGGAGGGTAAGGTGGAAGGCTAAGTAGTGGGTGATACTCGAGGTGTTGAAATTGGGGATATGTGTTGAGATCTTGCTGCTGGGGATGGTTTGGTTGGTGATTGGCATCGAGGTCTAGAGCCAGAATTATCCATTCTTACCTCTGCTGGAATACCGGGTCTCATTGCTGAATGCTGGCCAAATACCGCGGCGAGATGCTAGCTGAAATGCGTTCTTGCCCTTTCGCACTAAACCGCCGCCCGCGATCAATTATAAATATCGAGTAAAGGTGGTCTTTTCAGTCAGTTTTTCATCTAATTCGTTTTAAGAGTCCCAAAGGCATCAACCCAAACCGCGACTGAACGGCATTCTGCCTCCAATGTATCTAACCTGCACTACCCACGCTTCGGATACAGCTATCTTATTTTACTGAATTGAAATAAATGGAAGACATAGCCTGGTATATATGCTTGATAGGTAGAAATTTGTGTATCTATTCAGCCCAGCTATTTTCCGAGCGATACGAGCGAAGCAAAGTTTTTGTCAAGGACACCGATCCCAGACTGAAAGGAGGTCGTATATGACTTTTGCAGATTCGAAAAAAAAGCAAGCAACGAGATCAAGTACAGGAGGACGATTTCAACTTATATATAACAAAAGACTGGCACCTATTACTATTTTGATCTGTCTGCTTTTAGCATTCTCCAAATTGTTCTTCCACATTATTTCTATTTTTCACATTCTCCGATCGCGTTCATTGCTGGAAATTCGTTGCTTGACCTGAAAATCAGATACTATTGGCTTCCAGAATAAAATAAAAGGCTACTGCGCGGCGACGAATCCAAATTCTACGAACCCGATTGTACAATATCTTGTTTCGATAGGTGGCAGCCCTCAGAAGTATTCCTCTGAGCCGTGTGAGGAAGACACTTCTGGTGGGTCTGGACCTTTTGAATCGAGCTACACCAGTGATCCTACCTTGCCGGGTCACACAATTTACGCACCTGTTGCGAAGGCGGAGGAACAACTCCCAGTTCTCATCTTTGCTAATGGCGGTTGTTTCCCCGTCGGCGCCGTCTTCGCAAATATGCTTAACGAGGTCGCCAGTCGAGGCTTCTTGGTATGCAACTCTTCCTCCTCCCATTTCCTACGAACGATGCTAACAAGAGAGACAAAGGTCATAACAAGGGGCGCTCCCAATGGTCCCCCAAAAATGGCTGATCCAGATTTCAATCGTATTTCTGACATAGTTCGCGCAATTGACTAGGCTTTCACATCAAACGCACAGAAATATGGCAATATAGATGCTGTCAATATGGCTGTCGCGGGTCAGAGATGCGGAGCATTAACGGCATATTCCACTTCTTATGGGGATCCTCGGATCAAGCATACAGTCTTGCTCAATGCCGCCTCCTTCGAAGCAAAGAAATCCCTATGGTCGCTAAGCTTAATTACACAGTAGCGTATTTTATTGGCAGGCCATTAGATATCGGTTACGAGCTTGTAAGTATGGATAACGATGTTGTAAGATATATACACTGACTAAGAGCAGGCGAACAGAGATTACCCTCATCTAGGTGTTCCAGCGTTGAAGGCGAGTCTGAATGTGGGACATGGGGGGACCCATTGGGTAAAGTCAGATGGTGTTTTTGGAATAGCGTTGGCTAATTATCTTGAATGGAAAATGTCTTTCATCCTCGGCACCATGAGTGCTGGTAGTTCAAAGCGATCAATGAGATTTATATTTTCTCCGAGAATTCTGTAATAGTGAAGAAATACAAGGAAAATAATTCAGAGCTCAGAGAAGAGAATTGTTCATTGCTAAGGCTGCAACAGGATGAACACTCGTGATTACTGATCTTGATAGCAGTCCTTCACCGACAGGCACCTCAGTATACCGGGCTGTTGGTAAATGGAGGATCGGCAAGCGTAGTTGGAAGAGTGCTTGCGTCGAGGAAGCTATAGAAACACAAATAGTTGGTCCTTGTGGCTCGTTGCGATGCTGATCTGGAAGCATTCCGATGAGGTTGGTGAAAGTAACCGCTTCCAGGCACTGCTGAGGTCGATCGACTATGCGGCTGCAGCCTTCCTCTGGAGGATAGGGTGATCATCTCTCCATTGAAGCGAGTCTCAGAGGTTCTAGAGCTTTTGATATACCTTTGCCAGACAATGAGTAATGATATTCTAGCCACGCTGCCCCGGGCTGAGGATCTCAAAGTCATGCAGTATATCTCTCTAACTTGCTGTGCATTGTGGATAACGGTGAGATTCCAAATCGAAGTCCCCACGCTCGAGGCCTCCAATCGTGAAAGTGGCTGGCTACCATGCAATCGGATTTGAATATGCTCCGCGGCGAACGACTTCCACGCCGAGTCCGTGATAAGAAGGCAGCGATAGCATCCTCCGGGCGCGAAGGAAAGTTTATTCCCCGACAACCATCCAACAGTTCCCAGCTTCGACGTTCAAACTGCACGCGAATGAATGACGTGGCGAGTATCGCGACCAAGAAATCCCCAGCAGTCGGATTACCAACCTCCCAAGCTCTTGCCGATACCCGCCACTCCACCCCATTAAAGTCTGCTCTCCGCTCGCCGCTATCCTTTACCGCCTCTGCGGCCTTTCGCATCGAAGAACTAGAAACGACCTCGTAAAATGTGCCCCAAATGCACATCGTCGTCACTATCTCTCCATTTTTCGTACGTGGATCATGCGCACAGCGCCCAGAATCCCAGTGGCGACTCTCGCTGCTCTCTTACCAGTGTACTGCGAGTGTAGATGCCGGAGCTGCTTCCGCCACCCATACAGAAATACGGTAGAGTATACTATGTATGCAGGAAGGATTTGAGAGCGGAATTGTGGTCCTGTGAGCTCTAACTCACCCTACCGATGACGTAGCCCACTGCAATAATCGGATCAGATAATGCGATATCTGTACCTTTTTTTTGCACTCACCGTGACACTGAGTATTTATGCGAGGGTCCCCGGTATCTCCATATCAAACACCTACCAGGACCTGTACGTGCATGGTAATACGGAATAGTCCCTCAAGAAGTCAAAAAGTGCTGTAACGAAATTAGAAATGGACAATCAGAGGGATTCGCATGGCTGACTCGCAATTCTGAATCCCACAATTCCTCATGAATTTCCCGGCAAGTGGAAATTTGAACCACGAAAAGGCATAGATTAGGGGATCCACAACGGCTTCAAAGCTTTCCCCCCAGCCACATCTGCTAAACTGCTGTATTGCGATTAAGGAGCAGCCTACCTGGTCTTCTCTGAATCGCATGATCGAAAGCAGACATACTCCGTAATAATCACTCCACTCCTGCTTGCCATTGGCGGGGTCGGAGGACTCTCCATACACATAGAGATCTACTGCGTCTGTGGAAAGAATCTATTGAACTGGCTATTCTCGCTGAATGCGTTGATTCTTTGAGAGTATCATTGGTATTCGTGCAGCTAACGCGACCCAATTGAGCTCGGTCCCACATCGGATTGATCCAATTGAGCATGATAGCATGCACCGGAAACGGATCTTTTGAACAAGACCATAAGGGCATTTACGGAACACGGATGTTGAATACCTATAACGAAAGATAACAATACCAGAGCTTTGTCTGTGCTTTTCATGGCAATTGTTGTTGCGCAACGGGTATGGAAAGCCAAAGGGCCTTACGGTTTCATCGTGAGCGCTAGAATGTGCTAATGATTCGCGGGAAGATGAACGGAAAGTTTTAGCTAGAAATTCCGTGCAGTCTATTTCTCGGCCACGTTGTGATATCCGTACAGTAGCAGCTTTCAGGCGTACTAAAATTCGTGGCTGCCACGCTGCTTAGAAGGTCTCCAGAAACGCCGAGGCCGTGCTGATGCTGTACTATACTTTTGGTACGTTTCGATTTCTTCCTTTCTCGGTGAACTAACTGTCATTCTGACTTCGCCAGACTTGCGAGGATTCATGTCTACCACTTGCTTGTTTGCAGAGACATCCATTCGATCGAATGAATCACGAGTTTATCCGAAATGGTGTATTGAATTTTTTCTCGGCATGCCGAATCTCCTCTCCCAAACCGCCGAGCTGTCACTGCAGCTGCTCCACCAACGTCATCACTCGTGTGCAATGGAAGGAATTGATCCATTGAGACCATACAGATGATCTGGCACTCGGCGACATCGGGGAGAGGCTCCACGAAAAGGCCATTAACGGCGCAAAAACGTTGGAGGGGTACGTATGTAATTTCCGTTGCGCAAAATCCAGAGAAAGCGGCACATTCAATCTATACAACGAGTTGCAAGCGCACGGCAGCTGCCGTGCAAAGTTAGTAGCTCTCAACGGGGAGCAATCAATCAATTAAGGGTCGCGCAGCCAGGTGACGGTCGATCCGGCTGTTTGAAGTATTGACATGTGGCGGTGCTGGGTTGCAGGGAATTCGAATCGAAAAATCGAACGATGTTCCAACCGAATCAGAAAACCGAAAGTCTCTTCGGACATGAGAACCTGGAGCCAATTTGACGAGAGAGCCTTTGGAGCCAGAAGTTAAGACAAGATCGCCATATCTAGCGTGCTCTGGACGTCGAGACACATGGAAGACCATGTGGCGCCTGGCCCACAGTAACGAATGAATCGAGGAGAATGTGGCGAGTGCATGGTGGCTGTCTCCTGTCCGGTAAATTAATCACAATGTGCTGGGACCAGTAAGATAGCAGAAGGAGAAGGTTGTAGTGGATTCCAACTAGTGGGGACTCAAGATCGTCGTGCTGGAGCAGTGAGAACGATGTGCTGGCCTGGCCGTTCGGGCCCAGGCACGAAGAAACGCAGGGTTGGACTTGTGGGATTCATCCTCATGATGGACATCTCTGCAAGGGAGATGTGGCGGCGAGAAAACAATCCCATGCTTGAATGGGAACTTTCGAGGGTCGATCTCGAGGGGGGTGTCGTGGCGCAGCCTGCACTGTTATTTCAAGCTTCGGCGGTGTCTCTCCAATTTCGCCAAAGAAGAGACGGTGCTTCTCGAAACATGGGACACGGCTCGCTCACGCCGGGCGGCTTCATGCCGTCTTTGCGAACAGACAGCTCGGTTTTCGAACTTTGACGTTCAACGGCCCGTTACACCAGTGGCGACGAACTCGTGGCCACACAGCGTTGCTTCACTTTACACTTCACGCTAACTAAACACTGGGTCTTCCAGACTTTTACCTGAGCCATTATCATTGTTATCGGGGGAGTTGCCAAAATAGAACATAGGCAACCATAGTTGTCAGATGGCATACGCAATTCATCTGTAGATCTTTACCATCAGTCGTGCAAAGATGATGCAAGACAAGCTATTTCAAGCGTACAATAATTTGTGGAGGTGGCTCATCTACCAATTACTAGCCACAGGCACACTTCATACGAAGCAGTAAGACGCAGGAGAACCAAACTTACTTCAAACATAACGAGGATGGAAGCTATTGATGAAAGACGAGGCGAGCTAAAGGTGCCAGCTCATTGTATTTGCCACATGTCACGACGATCAGCGAGGAAATGGAAAACGTATGATGAGTATCGAGATGATGAGAACAACTGTCTTGATATCCTGCAGATACTATACATTGAGTAACAGGGCGTGAAAATCGTTGCTGTAACGCGATCATAAAATCGTGTCGTAGAAAGAATGTGAAGGTCCAACCTATTCGCCACCGTTGGCCCCTTGTGTGTGCTTCTCCTGCCGCTGAAGAACAGTAGCGAAGATAGAGAATTTCCAAGCCGCCGACTCCTGTAGGGTAAACCCATGAATTAATTAAGCTTAAAGAATGAAATCCGACAAAGGGATGAAAGACCGTAAACGCGCAAAGGGGAATTTTCAGTCTGAATCCAAAGGTGCTGCGAAGCTGGCTAGCTGGGCATGTTGGCAAGAACCGTTTGTGATGTAATAAGTGTTATCCTCCAAAAGCAAATGGGTATCGTAGAATCGAAAGTCCTGTATCGAGGATGTGGTATCTCAAAAAGCAAGTAAATAAAACGCCGAACTGGGTATGCATTGATGCTCTGTGCTGCCTTCATATGTGACTTGCCAGAGTCTCTCGAAAATGGTGAAGAATAGGTAGTACATGTCGTAACCGTCGTCAGGGAGAGTTGGGTGGGGCTGATGCTTGCAGAGTCGGCTAAAAGAGGAGCCTCAATTCGAAGCCTTCCGATTGCATGGTATTCGCAATGTCAATGTCGCCATCAACTTGAACTTCATTGGGAGCTGCATCCCACTCTCGTCGCATGGGAGATCGGGGATGCATCTCGTTGAACTCAGCGATCAAATCTTGACCTTCGGGCAGCTGTAGAACAGCCTCGTCGTCCAACAAGATGTTAATGCCTTGCTTGTTGATGCGGATGGTCCGAAGAACTTTGGTAGCTTCGATATTGCACTTCATAGCAATGCCATTGACGAGGTCCTTCAGCGTTCTCTGCATGAGATAAACGGCTCTGTAGTACTGGTCCTCTGGTGCCTTGCCAACAAAACGGGGTTGCACGTAAAAGCAAGCCACTGGTGCAAGTTAGCGTCCGCATCACATTGACAAATTGTTCCGACTTACCAGGCTTAATTACTCGTTCCGGAGGTGGCTGGTAATGAGGATCCACGCCTAGTGCTTCAATCCAACCAGCGAGAGTTCCGCCGTCCGCTGGGGTGGATTTTGGAACCTTCACCGCTATACCAGGCGGCGAAAAGCGACTTTGAGGTGCAACTTCTCCAAGAGCGTTTTGAGACATGTCTTGCCAATTCTGTTGAGCAGCAGAAAATGAACCAGTCTGCTGATAATCTGATTCGCGGCGATCGCTCGAATGAAGTGACCTATTACTGGGGGAGGGCGACACCATGGAGGAGCTAGTGTGTCCACTTTGTCGTTCCCAGCCAGAGCCAGCAGATTCTCCAGTATTGACACGAACCAGGTCGGTAGGCTCTCCAGATAAACGTACAGGATGAAGATCAGGATCATCGCCTTCCTCACCCTTCAAGTAAAGGACACTGGCAGGGCGCGTGGAAGTGAACATGTCCTGGAGATTTGCGAGTTTGAGTTGCAAATCCTCCTCTTGTGATCCTCGGTGGCCACCAGTCGAGCTTGCAGAAGACATGGACCACGTTCGCTTGTGCTTCGGTACCTTTCCGGGTCTTGATCCAGAGCTTGTACTTGATTTCGATATCGAGCCACTTCTCTTACGCTTGCCCAAGTCCTTGACTCCAGATTCAACTTGCGCAATCTGTTGCTTCAGTTTGTCGATGGTCTTTTTGACATGGGCGATATCATTTGACAGTTTGCGCTCTGCACCATGGTCCCGGAATAACTTGACCTTGCAAAAGCAAAGTTCTGGTTCCCTAGGGTCATGTGAGGTGGGTGATTGGGTGCTGCGTAACTCTGTCTTTGCGCATAGTCTCACAGGAATACCCTTGACGCCTTTGGAATGGCTGAAGTCGGTGGAGAGGAAGTTGAATCGGACGGCAATGGAACACTCAGGAGGGCTGTTTGGTGGTGCTGTCCATGTGACGGAGAAACCATCGAAAGACGCGGACTCGATATCAATTTTCGGACGACCGGACACTTCGAGACCTCCAACCTGGGCTGGGTCCACGAATTCAACCGCCTGAAGTCTTCCACCTCTATGGTGAGCCTCATTGGTACCACGGCCCTCTTTCCAAAGTTGCCAGCATGCTGAGGGTCGTAGGCGCTGCTGCTCGTCCTCGAAAGAGATGCGTACAAATGTACGATATGTCGATGGCATGCCATTCGGTTGAGGTGGCTGAGTGTCAACAATGGTTATCGTGTAAGCTTGCCCTTTGTTCAGGTAAGTTACTGGGATCTCATTTGAGTGCTTGATCATGGCCGTCGGCGCATTCAAGGTGACGTGATATCGGAAACTGTGGTCTGGTTAGCAAGAAATACCAAGGGCGCAAACCTACGGATGTGTCCTAAACCATGACTTACTTTTCTGCCGGCTGTTGGACTGGTACCTGTGCCATATTGGTGTCGTAAGAATGTGGATTCATGCCGTCCGTCGGGGAGTGCTCTTGCATTTCCACGTCGCTGTGCATAGAATCCTCCATCTTTGGCTGCTCATGATGATGACCGAATCCTTCAAACGCAGATGGATGGTGGGTGAACTGATGTGGTGGGAACGTCTGAGCATGATGTGGTGGTGGGAAGCCAAAGGGGTTTGGATTTTGGAACACATGCGGCGCCATGGATTGCGAATGTGAATGTGAATACGAGTGGGAGTGGAAGCCATGAGACGCAACATGTGAGGGTTGGCCAGCATGAAGACCAGTCTCCGACGTTGGCATTGAAAGTGGTGTTCCTAGACCCAGGGAGAAGCCTGGGGTATGGAGGTCGCCAGCTTGGGGATGGTAGAGAGTGTTGGTGCCGCCAGGAGTGGGAGTGTAATATCCTGGAGGCTGGTTTGCGAAATGCGAAAATGCGAAGCTGTTGGGGTCAAGTAGCGAAGGAGTGAACCTCCAGGGCTCATTCGACCCTCTTGGGGTAGGGTCGAGATCTTTGATTTCATGGTGGTCGTCATAGTGTCTAGCAAGCACAGCACACGTTAGTTTCACCTCTGATCACAAATCTTCCGTGTCCTTCAAGCTTGAGAATTCTTGTCATGGAGGAGGTTTGGGAAAGACCCTTGATTGACGATGCGTCGCGTTGTGCTGGTTCGCGCTGATCGAAACGGGCAAGGACCGACACAATAGGGCCGGGTAGACATACCGAGAAGAAACGGCCACATCAAGGGCGTCGGTGAGCGAAGTTGAACTTTCTAAAGGACCAGCAGTCGAAGCTGGGTTCGCGACAGCTGGAAACACGGCCTTGAAGCTTTGGTAAAGCTCATCTGGCGGCTTCTGGGAGTTTTGACTGGAATCATACCGTCAGCCTTCAGCGCCGCCGAGAGGGAGCTCCAGAGAACGCGACTCTGCGCCGGGCGAGCGCATTCGTGAGAGAAGAATGTAGAAGAACTTACCGATTACGAAACATGCCTTCAACGAAGGGCACGCAGTTGCAGTGC
This sequence comes from Venturiaceae sp. KMAF11, assembly GCA_023078705.1. Taxonomy (NCBI): domain Eukaryota; kingdom Fungi; phylum Ascomycota; class Dothideomycetes; order Venturiales; family Venturiaceae; species Venturiaceae sp. KMAF11. The sequence goes on from JALGOQ010000015.1 coordinate 1,011,243, forward strand.
CAAAGAGCCAGAAATCATTGAAGTTGCGGAAGAAAGCTCGAGATTGGCGTGAGACATCCAGCAGCAGCAGCAGCAGCAGAGCAAGTAGTGCAAGTAGTGGAAGTGTGAGGGCGCCGCAAGGAGGGTCAAGCCACAGTTAAGTCCTTTCCACTCTCTCATGTCCAAGCTCTGGACCTAAAAGACCATTCGGGGCAAAAGGAATCTCATGCAGTGTTTGAATGGGGGTGGTGGATACTGCGACAACAGCCTTCCACTCGCTCAGCCACAGGAGACGAGCAACAGAGGGGTCGGCAAATGATCCAGTGGAATCCATGCAAGTTCGCTGCCAAGGCTAACACGTTTAAAACGGTCTAATATGTGGCTGGCCCAGTGGGCTTCTGGCGCCGACAGGCATACGCGGACAAGGCACCGGCCCATTCTGTTTTCCCATGTAACAAGCAAGCCCTGATGATGGATGTCGCTGATCGGTCCCTACTTGCTCCCCCTCGCATAAGTAATTCATGGCCGCTCTCCTCTGACGACATCGTTCTGAATCCGTACAATAGTATGAATGAACAAAGCGAACAAAGCCCTCAGCCGCGGCAGTGTTGCCTCTGCGGAAATTGCCTTCATGTCACTTCTGTTTGCGTTGACGGCCGAGGGACCTTCATCTATCGCTCATCATGGGTCCCCAGCGGAATCTTCCGTAGAGATTACACCCCGAGTCAGTAACAAATGGCATCGAAGACACGCACCGACCATCGGGGAGAACGGTCACCTAGCAAATTTATCCCATAGAAGGAATAGAATCTTTTCCGAAACACTTCCATGCGCTGATGCATGGGCCTTTTGTCCTTCTAGAACTAACCCACAAAGTTTGAGACGAAAGGAGCGCTGCTACAAAAGCATCAGGCTCCCAGTATGCATGCCTAATTTTGGCTATAAAACATAAGATAGAATCAAAGTAGTGAAAGAACGTCATTTTTAGCGGCAATTTACCTCCGTGACAATTGGATGAGACCGCTGAAAGATTAGAGAGTTCTCGAATTGCGCGGATTCTGCCATTTGTTCGCCACTGCTGCAACAACAATCCATCCATCCCCTTTGAATCCCAAGGCATGTTGGCTCATGCCTTCGAGCAAACTCCGGGGAATGGCTCTGGTCCATGCCACCGTACAAGCCCTCTCAGTTTTCGACGGACTCTCGGGAGTGCACGACTGTGCCACAGCGATCCTGGTGGCTGTGCTCGTGTGTGCAACGACGAGGCCCTTTTTACCCTGTTGATCTTTAAGGGTGCGGATGAATGTCTGCTCTCTGATAAGTCAATCGCTCGCATCTTAATCGAGCGCTCCCAAAGTCTAGACGTTCCGGCGATCGCACTACGTATGAAGCGCTGCAGACCTCCGCGTTGTCGTAAGCTGTCAAAGCTGGTTGCGTAAAAACGATAAACAATAATATACACGTTGTGGCAAAAGTGAGGAGCAAGCGATAAGGGCAAGTGGAGAAGAACATTGTTCTTATGACCAAAATAGTCATCTGTCATAAAGCGATTGCCTGATGAGGCATTCGGATTGGTGATTGGCACGTCATTCTCTCGGAGGAGAGCCCGTAGCATGTCAACTCCCGGCGAAGATAAACATTATTTGTTGCAGAGAAAGATGGAGAAGAATTATCGGTTTCGGGTCGCACGAGAAGGGTTTTGACGCTATGATGATGATGACCGCAAGGAATGAGTTTATTGAGGGATGAAAGTCGCAGCGAGGGAACGTAACGCCAGACGGGTGGCTAAATCTTGCGAAACTGAAAGAGGAGAATGGAGCAGAAGAATCTATGCATTCCGGGGGTTTCTTTATGAATCGAAACGATAGTCTAGTAGATTAACAAAAAATTATGACGGTCAAACGTCGGTTTGGAATTAATTCGACTGGGGAACAAACAGTGAAAAGTTGCACTTCCCTTCCCCCGCTAGGCAATCTGGATTGTGGTTGGTTGAAAACTTGAGACGACCCCCGTCCATAGCCTGAAGCTGTAACAAAGAGATGTCGGATTTGGCCTATAAGCAAAGCCATGACTACAATGTGAACATTAGTTTCCCAGTTCAGAATGCTCAGGAATTTCACGGTCGCTGTTCAGTACGGATAGAGCATCAGGCTGTACTTCAACGCCTTCCGCAATATCGAAATCGGAAGTGCCAAGGCTACTGGTGTCACTTGCAAGTGAGTACTTTTCTTTTGATAGAATGGTTCCTGGGTGTCATGAAACTCTGAATCAGGGCGCGGTTCAAGCAATAAATGAGAAGTGAGAAGTGTCTTGATGTTGTGTTGTGAAAGCATGGCTGAGATGATGCTACATGAGTCACGTATTCCAACTCAAAAATACAGTGATCTTGATCCTTCGTACCTTTCCCTCAAGTTCTCTGATCACAGTGGTCATAGGAAGGCATGGGATATTGTCTTGCGCCAACCAGATCAAAATTTATAGAAATGATTGAATTCAGGAATAACCTCTCGCTACCATATCTCATTACTCATCAGACCGCATCCGAGCGCTGGGCTGTTCGAACTGGACCGGAGATTTTTGCTTTGCACTTCGGCTCCCTTTGCTGTTTCTCATGTTATTCAATCCGTCCACAATGTTGGAGCCACCAGGACGCTGTCTCACTGCAGTAGCAACGCTCAAACGTGAGCTCGCTCCTGACGGCGTTCGAGGCAATGCACTCTCACTGCAAGGCGAACGATGGAGACTAGTCACGAGACTCGATGCAGAAACTTCCCGGCGTGGGTGTGCAAGCAAATGCTCAGAGACGGGGCTGGGAATCAGGGACTGTGAGCGGCTTGTCAGCATCACTGAGCTGAAATCTGAGCTATAGACGGTAGAAGTAGTCTCTCGAGGCGCATTCCTTGTGACTATATTGGTGTCGTCGCTTTCAAAGAAGAAGAAGGGTCGTAAAGGTTCTTTGTTCTCGGTGTCCATCTCCATTTTCTCCTCGCGATGGCGCATAGATAACTGCTCTAGTATCTGGGTATGCTGGGTCTTGTAGTACTGGTCGAAAGAAGAGTCTGGGTAGCTTGAGCTAGTTGAAGAAGGCGGTCCTTCGCATATACTATCACTGTTCGCTATCATACAACGTTGGAGCCATCTCACAGTACTGGTGACGGTGCTATGTTTCGCTTCGGCAATCAGTGTTGCGACATGCTCAATTGCGTGTGCAGTGAGGTTTTGTTGGTCCATCTCGTCTGGCAATAGATCTCCGTCATCAGAGCTGAAATCGACATCCAGATGTTCCGAGTTTTGATATTCAGATCTAGTGGAAGGAATAGACCGTGGCAAGCTGGTAGCATCACTATCCTTTACCCAGTGCATTGGTAACTGTACGTTGGAAAGACCTAGTCGAGCGTTTTCAGTTGGCGGTGTTCCCAGTAGTAGCTCGGCTTGAATGAACGGCGCTCCGTGATTTTGAGAGTGGGAAAAAGATTGCGAGAGGACGCTCATTGAGTGAGAAGGAGACAATGGACGAACGGCTGAAGCCCGACGAATTAGCATACTCGACTCGCATTGAAAGCATCAGCATCAAAACGCAGATAGCTGCGACGGTGAAGCAAAACAGAACTCACCTCTATGCACGACTGTTATGTCTGATTCTTGACTTACGTCGTTATGACCATCAGGGTGTCTTGTTGCAGCTTTGAGCCCGCGACCGAGGAGACTTGTCTGTCGAAATAGGGTCACCTCTGCCAGTCCAGTCCTTCCGCTTGCGATAATGACCTCAAGTCTCTTGATCTCCGCCTTATAGTTAATTTCATCATCTTTCCACCTCCTCCGCTCACCTTCAAGTGTGTCGAGCGTGGTGTTGTTATGAGACACGGCATCAGCCAATTTCGATTCGAGCTCATCCTTCTCGTCGCTCAGCACCCGGAACGCTTCGAATACGCGAAGAGTTGGGCCATGAGTCTGAACTGATAGTGGCTTGTTGAATGCGTTGTTGATGGCAGTAGTGATGGAAGAGACAATGAAATCAATTTTGGCGTCGTGTTGAAGATTTCGTTCGGCTTTGACATGGCTGAACTCATAATTATTGCTAAACCGCAAGCTCGGGGTCTTACCAAAATACTGGCTCGCTCGAGTGAATAGCTTGGGTCGGGAATGTCGTTTGTGTTCTGGCGCTTGGAGTGAATCAGACACTGAGGTCGTGGATAAGACAGTGGTCAGCATTGAGGCACGGTCACTTCTTTCAGAACGGTCGTCTCTTCGGTCGTCCTTGTGGTCATCTTGTCGAACTTCCTTCCGCTCCTCGTTATTGCTATCAACAACGATTTGCGGAGTCCGAGGGCGAGGAAGCAGCCTCCATTGATGAGTGTTGTGCATGATACTTGCCACATAGAATTGACACACTGTGTTGTTTGTTGGAATTAGACAGGAGATGAATTGTGAGGAACGGCGGGAATTGTTGGTGTTTGGTTGTTAGGACTCACAGTAGGGAAGGAACGACTAGGGAAATGGAAACCACAACAAAGCACAGCACGTCAACACGTTTGATTCCGTCTCTTGTGAAGCATGAATATGAATATTTACTATGAATACTAACCCTCAAAGTGACGCTACATCCTGTAACAGATCTTCCACTCCGCAGAATCTTCAAAGTACCTAATCAGTAGATATTTAGTTTCACGAATAGACAAGAAGAGAGGTCTAGGTGGATATGTTGCCCTTTCTCCATGCACCCATGGCCCTCATAGAGTAGAAAGGGTGGGTGTTTGGTAATGAGAGGGCAGTTGATCTAGGCACGTAGATAAATCCTTCAACACGTAGACATGGGAATAGTCGTAGCGCTGTACACACATATGCCAATTTTGTTTCACAACAACAACAACAACAACAACATCATCATCATCATCATCATCATCATCATCACGACCCAGTCACGTAGTCGAGCGAGCGAGGGGCGCGGGTGCACGTAGGAAATGTCGATTGGATTTCGTCGATTGGATATCGTGAATCCTCCCTTCATCAAGGCCCCCTCATGTTGATGGCCGAGTAAAATGACATGCGTTGTCCTTCATGTCCGCAAATGCCAGAACCAACTCCGAGACCGTGTAGTACAACAGAGAGATCAGACAGTGTCCCGCTTGCCCTCCTTCACCTCCTTCTGTGGGAATTGTTAGTGTTGATCCACAATGGCAAAGAGGTGGCTGTAACGCACCAAAGCCTTCATTGTACCGTGGAGCGCATGTCTGTGATTTCTTCGGAACTTCGGGTCGGTTCCATTGAGCGAAGGGTAACGGTGAGTCTTAGGCTTTTTGATGCTGTTGAATATCAGTACTGTCACTGTTGGTGGATGGTGGATGGCTCACCCGTTCCTGTGGGCCTTCTTCGACTGGTTGTGCTGAGACGAGTTCTTTGATTCTGCGCGCAATCTATTAGCATTGATTCTAGTCTTTGAATGCAATGTATTCAACGTACTGGCCATGGCGACGGCTTGTGTTTTGTGAACTGGTTAGTGAAGGAGTCGGGGAGTGCGATCTCGTCGAATTTGCTTTGTGGCCCTTGGACCCGCTTGCAGCTTCAGCCAATAGAGTGTACGGGAATCGAGATTGCACGTGATATTGAGCAAACATTATTCAGTTCTCTTCTGTTCAACTTGGAAGAGGTCTTGTTCAACTTCGACTTGACTTCATTAATTGATTATATGCTACTCGAATCCCCCCTCTGCATCTCTTTATACACCTCCCAACCCACGCGACCCTCACCTGCTGTCCTGTCTTAGACACCCCATCAACGGACACTTCCGATGACCACAAATCTCATTACACGCAATATGCCTCATTTCATAATCAAGACTACCTTATATCGAGCTATTCCAGCCTGATCACTTCGGTGGTTTCGCACTCTCTGACGTGGACAGACGATGACCTCTTCTGGCAGGAGATGATCAAACCCCCCACCAACTCACAAACTCCACGTTCGACTTCATGGCGGTGTGCGCCCACGTATCATAGTGCTGAGTAAGTTGTTGGTCTTCTCAAACAGCCTCGTCGGCTCGGCTATCGCCTTTGTGAGACTTTTGATGGCGTTGACTCCAACGATGACGTGCTCTCCTCCATTCTCCCTTTTTTTGTTGTTATCTGCGACCTGAGCGGCTGACTCGGCACAAATGCTAGCAAAAGACTCGTCTTGTAAGGCCTCAAGGTTGGGGGCGGTGGAGTCCTGGTCAGTCTCGTGTGTTTTTAAAATGGCCTGGGAAACTCTCCATTGGCTCTAATGCTCCACAATATTAACAACTCTCCTCAGCTCGTCGAAGATCACTCCAGTGCCATTGTCAAGGCCAGGGCCGTGTTTTCATTCCCTGTGACCTCTGGAAGGCTCGCCCCCGTCAGCTCATCCCCGTCTGCGATGACTTGACTTAAAATGTTGTTTGAGGCTCCAAATATGGCTTCTGGCTATTGTTGTTATGAAAATGGCTCGTATTCTGTCCCGCTGTGGTCCATGACACAGAGTGAGACAGGTTCAAAATCCACGGGACTCGTAAGGAATATGGAAGAGAGGGGAAATAAGAGGTTGGGTCAAACAAACGTCGCCAAAGCAAAGAAGATTTGAACCAATCCTCTCATAGTCGGTTCTTTGTTCATCTCAACGAATCTCTTGTTTTCTCTATATCCTGCGACGTCTGAACAGTGGTGAAACCGTAGCTCAACGTGACTGAGTAACAGTTGTGAGAAGCGGGTGACCACCTCACGTCTTAGGCAAACAGTAGAAGCTTGCCGATGATTAAGATGGACAGGCTGCTTTGAAAGTATGTAGTACGCAGGCCCTGGTGATTCCACGCGTAAATTGCCCGAAAATCTGCAACCTTAAGAATGAAATGAATAAGTCCAAGTAAGTATGATACTCTAAAGTTGCTCTGTAATACTATATTAGATCAAGATATAGAACACATGTAGAAGTGTCCAATTCGCTGAAGTCAACGTCGGTGACGTCGAAGAACGAGCATATTAGAACAAAAGAGGGCAATTGCCAGACTCAAGCCTTGGTAAATTTGACATGATACTAGCAAACATTAGCAACCTTCTTCCCATTCTCTAACTTTCTTTTCACTCACCACAGCCGTCCCCTTGGCAATTGCTCGCACCTTCAATATATCATCCTTGAACGTCTGTGTTTCCCTGTACGCCATGTGCGCCTCAAGGCTCTCCCATCCAATGGCACCAGTATAAGCCTTCGACTTGCCTTTGACCTTCTCCTGCTCACCTTCTTCAGCGATCCACCCAGAAGTGTAACCAACAAACCCTTTCGCGTTATCCACAATAGTTTGAATGAATGTAGTAAGCATTGCTTCAACATTTGCCTGATTGACATCGCTCGAGAAATACAAAGTCAACATTTCCACGATAGGTGCCACAGCAGCCGTCGAGAAGGGAGTACGAAACTCGGCATGCTGCATCTGTACTGGTCCTGACATGATTGTACCAATTTTCTGCACAAACGGTAGATAAGTTTCTGTTTGTTCAAATTGCTTGTGGCTTTGGATTGAGTCCCAGTCTGTGGGCTAATTAGTGTATCATTCTATTTGGAGTTGCACAGGTCGTACAGATTAGGATGACGGACCAATTGCAAGGACAAGGTTGTCATGGTTCTCATATATGCGGCCAAAGTGAATTCCTAGATATCCTTTTTGTTTGGCTAGAGTTTCGATCATGCCATTGACGACAGTATGTCCTTCGCTTTCGGGAGTGTGGAGATCAATTCCCGGCAGGAGAGGCAAAATTGCGATTTCAGTTGCCGGTCGAGTCATTTTGTCCGTGATTGTTCTGATGTCGATGTTTGTGAATCGGAAATTTGATTATGATAGCGAGAATAGGGAGCAAAGCTTCGAAAAATGATAGCACTATATTCCACGGGATTGGGATAATTTAAAGCAGCATCTTTGTAGTCAGCTTAGAGAGGAGTACTGGGAGGCCACCGAAGCTCCGTCATCTGGCATTCCCGGAAGATGCCGGTAACGACGCACATCAAAGTCGTGCGGCTCTTGGGCCGGTGAAGCGTCAGCATGCGGAAATTAGGCACAGCATCTCAGACCACCTTAAGTGTCTTTGTATTGACGAGATATTAAAAAGCTGAGTTTGGTGTCAAGCAATGAAGAAATCCCGAAAGCTTTCGACCTCCCTACCCCTGAATATGTCCTGCTAGCTTGTTTTGGACATCGATATGAACTGCCACTCCAAGCTACTATATATCTCCTTTTATCTTTGTGGACGTTTGAGCCTTCTCAGATGATAAAAATCCGCCTGTTTTTCCGTCCAGACACGCGCACATTTCAAAGGAGAATCACTGTTCACTGCTGAACGGAAGATAAAGCATTGTAGAAGTAATTTGATCATTATGTGATATAGCAGACTTGAGTCGTTGGTTTCTCAATAGCAAGTAGTTGAAGTCAAGCTAACCCTGCAAAAATCAATATTCAGTTTTGATAATCTCTACGAACGCGGCCACAAAGCCAGAAGCTCGAAGCACAAATTTGGTGTGGTCCATCTCATTTTCAAGCCACCTTGCAAACCCATGTCTCTAGAATTACCACTACCTTTGAGCTATTGATCATCTTGGTTCGCCAACATAAAAATCGCCGGGATTTAGCTATAATGAGTGTTAGTGAACAGGAATGAACGAGAAGATGTTGATGTTTTTCTGTACCCGAGACGCCATCCTTTGTGATGACTTTAAAGGTAAAAATTCGAGTTCGCCTTGAGCCGGGCTTGATCACATCTCTCGATCTGCATGCTGTTCATCAGGAAATTGATACCTGCATGGAGGTGTCCTCTTTCAATGCTGTATGCAGGAGATATAGCCGAGGTGATTTTCTCTTTTGGCTTGACCTCCTGGGTGATCATGATGTGGTTGGCGGCCACGTCTTCTGGTTTTGGTCCGAACACAAAGTTGTACTTGATGCCAGACTGCACAGCTATAGGCCCGGATATTCTCAGGCTGCAGCTGTTGCGAACTTTCGGGAGCATGAGGAGAACTATGCCCCAAGTGAGGGGTAAAGAACCAACCAGACAGACCATGTCTAACCGAACCTTATCCAGTGTGGTCGCACGAGATTTGATGAGGCCGGCGAGCATCGATGGCTCAACGATCACGTCCATATCGCCCCAATTGGAATCGGAGAGAAGTCGATCACGCGTAGAGGTGCGAGGTTGTTGAGTTCAATGATCTGGCCATCGCCCTGGGGGTGGAAGAGAACGGGGTTTTCCTTCGAACCAAGGCCGCATGACAACTCCCGAAGAGAGTTGAGAACAGCGACGCAGTCTCCGACCTTCATCGTCGTGAACACTCGCTTCTTGTTTTCCTTGCAGCGACGACCACACTGGCACTGGTTGATATCGATGCGTAATTTCAACACACGAGGCGCAAGACGCTTCAGCTTTAGTAGGCTACGAATCTTTGAGTCGATGGTTTGATGCTTCATGCTAAGTACAAGCTGAGTGAAATATCTGGCTGCGAAGGCATCATAGCTGACCTCAGCAAGTTGTGGGTGGGCACACGTAGGTGATGAGAGGTCTTTGGGTTGAAGGCATGCGGTGATATTCTCGACGATTTCTGCTGGAAGACCCATGATCGCGTTCTTTAGAGCCATGATGAGTATTCGTCCTACTGTAGTGAGCGAATGAGGAGAGAATGGCAATGGTGAAGGTCTCACTTACCGTCTCGGAGTGGTTTACAAGTGTGCGGGAGGCCTTCGCTCGGTCCTAGTGAGTCGATCTTGAAAGTGAAATCGAGCTTGATATTTGATCAAAGGTTTTCGAAAGTGTTCTCCCAAGTGACTCAGTTAAAGTGACTTAGTTAAAGTGACTTAGTTAAAGTGACTTAGTTAATGCTCAATTAGGTACGTGGTCCATCTGTGGATATACCGCACAAAGCCGCGTAAACCAGCAAGACATGAAATAATTACGAGGAAGCTGCTTTCGAATCTATTGAAAGGTTACAGAGGATGCCTTCACGTATGTCAAATCCGAACTAATACTGAGGGTGATGAGTTCCTGGCAATGATTGAATTTATTCCTATAGAAATTTAGCGACCCTGGGAGAGGATTGATGATACTTGAAAGCGATAATACAGAATTCAAATCCTAGATATCGGCGTGAGAAGTCCTGTCTCTAGCAATTTTGATACACTATACACGAATTAACTGGAGCGCAGAGGAATACTTAGATATGATAATGCATTTTTTGATTTGGTTTGAACTCGTGGAAGATGAAGCATAGTTTGGGAGTCTGACTACACGGATGTAGTGTAGTCAATTGTGTCGTTTAGAAAGCGTCATTTCCCCGTTTATTGTGCCGTCTTTCCAAAGCTACGGAGTTGAAATGAGTCTATTGATTTCTTCTTGCTTATTCAGTTCGTCCATTCTGTGAAAGGGATTTTATCTCTGCGAGATAGGCACTCTACTATTAAGCATGTTACCGGATGGTACCCAATGCTCCTCCAAAAAGCCATGTTGATGGCAGCGGCTCCCAATTTCGTGGCGAACTGTCTTGGTGTTTCCTCGTCCTGTGTTCTGTCCCGCAGTCGTCGGGCGTAGGACACCGCCCGAAGACTGCGGGAAAGGCACGACAAGACCAACCACCATCTCACTTTTTTCGAGAAGCGTTCCTGAAGGCACTGCGCGATTGAATCAGTTGTATTCTTCTTCTCTTGTTCAATCGCCATCCTGAGATCCAGATAATCTGTTGGAATCTAACACCCCAGGGCATTGGCTTGGTTAGCAACGGGTGAGTTGATGAGCACAATTGCACTGTTGGAAGAATACACCCAACGTGAGGTCGAACGAGCCTAAAGAAATAGCGCAATAGAAGAGAAGAAATACAGCAGCCAAAAATTCGTCATCGCCTCGGACAGCCATCGAGCGGTTCCTCGCCACGAATCGTTCACATAAGGAACTCGTAAACGATCCAGGAGGAATACTTGTAACGTCATTTTGATCGTCTTAAGGAAGGAAATAGCACAACTCCAATCTGGTGGGATTGGTTGCATTGTAGTACGCAAGGAAGTCAAAAATGGCATCAGCGAGTACCTCAGGTGAGCCACAGCAGGCCCCTGTCTGAGGTTAACGAGCTAAAGTGTTCAGGCCAGGAGTTCACGGCCCCAGCTAATACACCTGAGGGCGCTGGCCATGTGGCTCCTCGCTGACTACTGTCTGACTGGGAATGAGCTTCGGCAGGGTGTTGACAGCGGAGTGACTTCTGGGTCCAATGTCTCAGTCTTTGGCTTTCCGAGTATGTCGATCCCTACGCCGAATACAACAATTGGTAGGATGTGCTCAGAATGAGAAACATCGTCCCCAGCCAGACTTGAGGAGAACTTTTGACTTGGGATATCACCTGAGGAGGAGGTTTTGACCAGGCTCTCTGTGTGTGTGGAGTGTGATCGTAAGATTTCGATTTACATGGCCATGTTGGGAAGTTTGCGCAAAGTCCGGGTCCATAAAGAAGGTTGCCCATCGTCGATAACATGTAATCGAAAACGCGAACACAGTGGTGTTAGCTAAGTGCTGCTGAAATGGTGCACAGCCAGAGAAGCCGGCGCCCTTGTAGATAGAAGGCTTGCCACGCTCTAAATTTAATACAGGCAATCTTTGGAACGTATGTGTTCAGAGCCACCGGAATGATGTGATTGAACTTAATGATAAGCAAGTAGAAGAAGGGTCGAGTGCACTTAGTCGCAATTTCTGTTGCACATAGGAAGAGAGTCGAGTGACCGTCCGCCTTGCCGGTAAAGTTTCCCGTATCAAGAAAGATGGGAGGAGATTAGCACGCGGCAGTTATTCGGCCAAAAGTATTTAATTCCTTGCTGATATTGGAATGTCGCTGTCGGTGAGGTTCGTGAAGGTGGAGGTCCGATGAAAGTGCTCGAGCGGGCCCTCGTCCGCTCATTTGGTGGGTCGCCCTTGATCCATCACCTTTGCCGGAGTGCTGTCTACCCCAACACATCATTGAACACCAAACACTAGATTTACCTTTTATAAAATGAGGAGACCAGAAAGCCTTACTAAACGAGACCGAAGAACTGACTTTGAAGGCGGCTCTTCCGACTACAATGCCCATATCAGAAGACCTCCCCTGTCGCGGTAGTATCTTACTGGTAACCATATGTACTTGAAAGAAAGCGAAGTGAAGTGTGTAAGGTAATTTTACCTCATCGGCATGCTGTCCATCTAGGTATATAGCATGCTGGATCGAGGTGCGGTCCTTCGTTCCATGGTACGATCGACCCAACTCTTCTTCTCAGCATCTTCAGTCATGCCTCCAACTTTCCTTTTCGACCCTGGGTGCTACGACGTTGAGAGGATAGGTTTCTTGATACAAGACTGGGAGATCTGAATAGAAGTTCATGTTGGCTTTTCTGTTGCCCTTTTTCGTCATGACCGGGCTCTCGATTCAATACAGTCTGGCTTGCAAGAAGGAAGTTATTCAAGTTGTTGGCTACCGAAGTCAAGATATACCTTTTTTAATCTCCTCGGTAGGTCAACACTTTATATTCGGTGCGGAAACCCCATCAATGCAAGTACTTTTGGTCCAGAATGAGACGTTGTGTGGCAATCGATCCCAATCCCAAGACCGAATATGGTGCATCTATCGCATTACGCTTTCTCGCTATCATAGCTCATGAAAGGATGAAAGCATCCCCGTACAGCTACTTAGAATGGGTCCGACTTCTCTGAATATGCTACAGAAATTTTGATCATTGTAATAAACGTCTTCACCACCCCAGGGACTTTGAGCGTCACCAGCGAGCGCATACCAGTGGTGCAGTAGGAGTACCCACGTCCGAGCGACCTCCCTATAGAGAAATCAAATCGGCATCAACAACTATCAGCGAGACTTGAGTATCATGTTCTATGCTAATTTATGGCATACGAAGTGTTCGGAGAGAAAGATCATTTGATTTAATCAGACATCAACCGACTTCAATGCTCACCAAAACCTCACTTGCAAGATTGAATATCTGGCTCATATGTAAGTGTCATAATACCATGGCAATATCTCTTTCTCTACATTGTGCACTAGGCAATTATCGATGGGGAATCAGTTGCATTGTGTAAAATTTTCACCTGAACTAAGAGCAAACTGTGAAAGAAGGGCTAGCATTGGGGATCCGAGAAGCAAGCACTATCATATTGTACATCTAGGGCCTAACATTGAGCTGCAAAGATCTACTATGATGCATATGTTTACTGAAGATACGAAGTCGAATTAAGTACGTACCGGCAGCTTCTGAAGCGAGACTAGCACGCGTCAATACGAATGCCGAAGTTACATCTTCGACTTGTACGAGCCTCTGTAGCCGTTGAAACCAAACATTGAAAGTCTCGTGTTTGTCCAAACGTTTTCACTTGCCCCAAAAGCTTGTTACTCGGCCGAACAACACTCTGGCGGACCGCAACGACGTCAACTCAACTGTGGAATTTCAAAAGCCATAGCGTCATTCGGTAATTATATGCCAATTTCGAGGACCGCAGCTCGCTTGTGAAGGTCACACGGAGAGATGCCCAAACTGTTCCTTTGTAGTAGCCACTACACACAGCAAGTTGTACGGCAGCTAGCGATGATGCACTCCGGAAGCTAGGCAGAGTCTTGCAAGCTCCTTCCAAAGACTGCCTCTCCCGTCCTGATATATGGGAATAAGCCCGAGGACAGAAATAATGGCGTTTTAACTCTCTTCGTTGGTGCCCCCTGAGACGAATCAAGTGCTTATAACGACCCATTTTACTTGTATCCTCCTTTTTTCTGTTTTTTTGTCGGCAATGATGCGAGAGCCACTTGTTTCAAACGGAAGGTGGGTTTGCGTTGCGGGTATACTGTGCGCGGATGTGGTGAGGAGAAATATATGGTTCCGGGTGGGCCTGGACAATCAGTATCTTTGTGACAAGAGCAAAATTGAACTCCCTTCAAAAGCAACGTCGCTTAATAGATCAAGATACTGGGTGAAAAGGTTGCCACCATGATAATCAGCTCGGCAGGCCAGAGGACGGATAAATATGAAAATTCAGACATGCGGAAGAAGAATGCTTGAGGCCGTAGTGGCACACGACAGAGTGTATAGAGGAGAAAGGCCAAATAGTGATCAGGTGGGAATTATTGGAGATGAATGAAAGCGAAGGTTCGAGGTAGAATTCAGTCCCAGCTGTCTCAAAGTAGACTAGAGCTATACTCGTCGTTCGCGTCGACAGACTCGTTACGAGCTGGCTGATCCTCTTCGTTAAGCTTGGTTCAACTTATGCATTCAGGTCATGATTGCGAGAGCCCACGGCATTCCCAACCTTGCATAATACCCCGCAGAAATCAGGTAGGCCTGAGTGTTGCTGGCAGGTGGCAGGCAGGTAATGTGATGATTCTCTGTCCGCCTGCACGCCGACTCGCCGAGCGAGATGATACAAAACGAGCCGTCGTGGGCTGCGTCCTGCTGCAGCCAAAAGCATTCTATAGGCAAGGAACGGGGAACAGAGCCGTGAGGGAGGAAGAGCCTTGCTTGTCTTGACTTGTGCTGTCACTCGGCCATCCTGCACGCCAAAAGGAATTGAGCAAGCCTGGCCGGCCCAGAGAAGTCTCACGGTCTGGTCTCTGTCTCGCCCTTAGGTATTCCTTTCCCTTCCCCGCCGCTGCTCTCATCTTCGCCCTTCATCCTCTCCTCTACATTGCGACGGCTTGCGAGTCTTCCTTCTTAACACCATCTGCACACCGGTATGTGGCAGACTCTCATCAGCTCCACCAGCCAAACGCATAACTGAACATGACCCCACCATAGAACTCACACGTAGCTCCCTCATCGCCCTCTCCGCCCTCTCCGCCCGCTGCTGCTCTCGCTACCCGGTCTTGGCCTGTTAAAAACCCAAGAGTACAACTATCCGTCACTATCTCGCATTAACAGCCTCGCCGTAATCGTGACCCCTCTGCCTGTCCCCGCTTGAGGCCGCTTGAGCTGAGTTCAGTACTTAAGCCCGCTCTCGCCACCAACACAAGCGGAACCTCAACTTGCAACATCTTCCAAAGTTTCAACATCATCTGACCCGTCAGCGGAAAATTCTATTTATGCTGAAAGGCGACCCTTGGGTCCTGGCGTCTTTCTTCCGAGATTTAGCTGCCCACCAAGCCCTAGTCTTTCGCGCCGGGTGATTTCTCCTCCTGGTTGGATTCGAAGCGCCCACCATGGCCGCCGAGTTACCCTTCGGATACCGTGATCGAAATGCCTCAACTCGACACCAACAACAAACTCCAGAGAACTCATTTGCCCATGCAAATCAACCACGATACTCGGCAATGTCGGAACCGGATGTGCTGGAGGCCTTTGACTTCGACTCGTTCCTGAACAACGTCGAAGAGCCTCCTCCTCAGGCGCCAGCACAGCCTACACGCATGAATGAAAATTTTACCCCCTGGACGAGCAGTACTCCAGGCACAAACTACATTTATGGCCACCCAGCACGTGACCAAGTAACTCAGCATCCGTTCTCCGAATCTGTATACGGCTATACGCCGAGAAATGCAGTACCTCTTTCAAATTTGCCCATAGACATGATGGCCCGGCAGAGACAATCAATGCTAGTAGCACAACAAGCGGAACGAGATGCATTAATCGAATCCCTCAGAGCACAACAAGACTCACCTATCAAGTCATCCCCGCCACCCGCAAAACCCGCGGTACCAGTCACCCGGAAACCAGTCGAAGGCGAATGCCCAGTCTGCTGGGAGTCTTTTCTCGATACCCAGACAATTCTCTTCTGCAAGACCACATGCGGAAACAATTTCCACAAGAGCTGCATTGTCGAATGGCTGACAGCTCCGTCAAATCGCCAGGCCCTCTTGAAGTGCCCCATGTGTAGAGGTCCGTGGGATGATCAGGAACTGAAAGAACTGCATCAGGAAAATGGAATTACACCGCCTCGACCAAATAAGCGATTTCGCGCGGAGCCGAACTGGACGGCGAGAAATCAGACTCGAGATCATTTCCGCCGCCTTCACCGTCAACGAGTATATGAACGAAGGAACTCTGCCGACCGTTCACGTGTAGCACCGGTTACCTACGACAGCCGCCCAAACTTCCCTAATGGTCCCGCTGCTAATCAGCAATCACCGCAAATGCCTCCTTCCTCTCCAACGGGACCTCAAAACCGGTCACCACCGATGATGTCTTATCAAATCCCAAACAACGCCACGTTCTCACCCGGGCCGAGACCACCACCCCCAGGAATGGTTCAATCAATGGCTCCCAACGGCGCATTCATCCAGGTCTCCCACATTCCACGGCCCACAGCATTTGTACCGCAGTTTAGGCCAAACAACATAGGCAACCCCAGCAATGGACTTCAACCTCCCAGGATGGTTCAATACCAATTCCAGCCACCTCATGAAGTTGGACCATACCGAACACAACCTGGTCCAGCTTATCCCATGTACCCTGCCATGACCCCACAGAATTACCAACCTGCGAATATGATGCCTCAATTTGGCCAGATGTCTCCAAACCGACCACAGGGTCTTTCAGTTGCACCCGTGCAATACAACACCTCCCCGCTCCAGCAACATCCTTGTCCAGCGATGAGACAACAGGCCATGCCAATGCAGCAGCAGGTGCATCCTGGTAACTTCGTGCCTCAGCCACCATCTCCTGGCTCTCAGGCTTCATGGGAACTTCGTCAGTACCATTACTCACAAACCTACACTACTCTTTATATGAATCATTAATTCCTACAATAAAACTTCATTCTGGACATTTTTCTGGCCATTTTTTTGCTTTCAAATGCTTCACAGCACACACCTTTATGAGTGTTGGATCCTAGTTCACATCTTACGAGATTTGTCATTGTTGCATGACAGGCGTTTGGGATATCTTCGAATCAGATTGGGAATTGGCACACAGCCTTTATGAAACCATAAGCTTTCGTTCATCGGGAGGCGCAAGCAATTTCTCAGGATTGGGAGTTTGGCATCTAGCATCTGGCATGTGGCATTCAGCGTCATGATGGTTGGTTTGGCTTGGTTTGCGTTCAAGTACTAATGATATCCTGCTTGCGAGCTTGCGAGAGAATTACTGGTAGTAAATGAAATATCTGGTAATGAAAGCATTGCTTCCAATGCACAGCCTTTATTAATCACTTTACCTCCCATTACGTGCCTACACAAACTATTGAAATCGAATCAAAAGGTCGGAAACTCAAACAACATCTTTTTCTATCGACCACATCTATACCCCCGGCAACTGGAACCCGCCCACAGCAGGCCACTCCCCGAGTCTCCCAGGATCACCACCGATTCTCACGAATTGACTCAAGCTAGGGATACCATTATCGAGTACCCAAAGCTGTGCCCATCCAGGAGGGAAAATTCTCGAGTTCGGCGGAGCGACAATGGTACAAAAGCTCCCCGCACAATTGAACTCAGGAAAGATGGTCCTCTGTCCCATACTGTTGCCATGAGTGCTTGCTTCAGCGCCCGTAAGCGAGATCTTGATATTCGCAGTCGAGGTGAAAGCAGTGAGGCGAATAACAACAGAATTAGCATAAGCCCAATCTTTATTCGAAATCGTGTACGCAGGTCGTGGCGCCCCAGACAAAATATAAGGCGGCACAAAAACCTCAACGCGATATTCCTCGGGCCATTTCGCACCCGTAGTCTCTTGCGGATCGCTTCCCGATACCAAAACACGTCCATCCTGCATCAAGATCGCTTCGGAGTGGTAGAGTCTCGCAACAGTGGTGTT
Organism: Venturiaceae sp. KMAF11; assembly: GCA_023078705.1. Taxonomy (NCBI): domain Eukaryota; kingdom Fungi; phylum Ascomycota; class Dothideomycetes; order Venturiales; family Venturiaceae; species Venturiaceae sp. KMAF11. The sequence goes on from JALGOQ010000015.1 coordinate 1,028,971, forward strand.
GGCCATGATGGACATCCTGTGGTGAAGTGGTTTAGAGGGATCATAGAGGACGGCGTTGAGGTTGGGGTTGTTTGCTAATCCGAAGCCGGCGCGGCCTTGTTGCGCGCCGTTGAGAATTAGATAGGTGCCGTCTGGGAGGGCGGTCATACAGCTGATTACACGTTGAGAAGGCATGCGTTCGATATTCCATTGTGGGTTTGAGAGGTCTGGTTGGGTGGAAATGCAGTTGTCGAGGGCGAATTCGGGGCCGGGGATTGTACCGCCACAGATTAGGACTGAGAGGGGTTCCGTGTATGGTGCGCTTTGTGGGAGAAGGACCATAGTTCCTTCAAAGGGGTAGGTTCGGCCGCCGAGGAAATTGTTGACGGCTGTGACATGTTAGTCGTCTGAGTTTGGTGATGTTGAAGAGCGTGAGCTAACCTCCAGGCATATTTGGCAAAGTCTTTCTTATAGCGAACGTGACCTCGTCCATCACCAATGCCTCATTATAGTAAGCAATGAAAACGCCACCACTGGGCAGAACGGCTGTAAATGGGTAGAGATTGTACGGATCCGTGCGTTGAAGAAAGGGTAAGGTGAGATTAGGCCCAGCATAAGGCAGTAGCTCCATCGTTGGTACTGCTTTTCCGTTTGAACCGTCTTGACCACCTACCACTAGAATACTTCCATTTGACATGATCATTGCTGTGGGGTACCATCTACCATTTTGGAGCTTGACTGCAGGGTAACTTTCGTGCCAATCGTTCGTGGAGGGCTGTCCAGGAGATCCATCTGGCCAGTAGATACCTATGAAAAAATCAGTTGTGTTATTCGAAAGGGGAATAATTGAATCGGCACTCACGAATACCGAATGTAGAGCCTAACGCCCAACCACCAATGTTAATCTGCCGCCCTGCCTTGTCCGGAAGCGTCAGACTAGCAGAGCAGAAAATGTCGGACGCCACGTGCATCGGACGCCACGCTGTACTCCAGTTCCCACCATTATCAACAATACTCGGGTCTAGCTCGTAGGCCCCGGTAGTATTTGGTGCCCCTATAAGAGAAAGATTAGATGATCGTTCAATATTTAGCATATCATAGCTCACCAGTGCCGAACTTCTCTAGGAAGGTAATCTTTCCGTTAACACCAAGTGCAGTGACCAGAGGAACTACAACTCCAGGAACGTAGAACTGGTATTGCCCTGCGGCTGCACCAGTTGGATACTTCCATTCGTATAGCACGTCATCTGGCGTGCTATTCCATGTGTAGTAAGACAACCTGTTCCCACCACCACAGATTTGTGTGGCATTTCCCGAGCAAGCCCTGTTCGTTTGATCAGCAAGAAGAAGACCCAAAAGCCACGTAGAGTGCCAATATTGACCATTTTCAATGCAACTACAAACAACCACGACATGTCAAGGTCTGCTAGTTTTCTGGCAACTGATATTCGAAGGTCGCCAGAAACCTGATGGACCTTGACCTCCATCGCTGGTCTGATATTTCATTGAATTTCCGTCAAGATTTCATCTCCGTAGGCAGCATTCAGAAGCACTCTTAAGGACGTGATCAATGGGGTGCTCACATGTTACAGTCGGTCTCAGCAGTCAGGGCCCCTCGATTTGAAGCTACATTTGCGATATCTCCACACCTATTATCGGTTAGCATAGGGTATATGAGATCGTTGAGGTATACAAACCAACACTCTTGCCCGAACTCCATGCCCGCGGCATTATATCGGAATTGAGAGCAAAGAGACAAACATGAAGCGGCAGTATTGTTCTGTTCCATCACGGTCTTGTACAACAAAGTTCTCGTAGTAGCGCCTGCAACATCGGACATGCAACCAGCGTAGCTCCACTTTCCAGGTAAGCCGGTCTTCTGGGTCGTTGGCGGCTGATAGACCTGTATCGTCGTGTTGGAGTAGACTGATAACCGGTTACCAGCGCCACACTTTTCTGCTGGGTCACCTCCACACCTCATTCCACAGTCGGCATCTTGAGTTACAGCGCCTCCATTGCGGACGAAGTTATCGCAAAAGCATTGAACACCCTATTGTACACGTGAGTATATTCTCAGAATATTCCTTCGGGCCGAAAACTCACGTATTCCAAGCCAGCTACGGAATAACCAAGTCCAGAACAAGTGGAAGTACAGGACTCTACAGTCAGATTGGAAGCGTCAGGCTGCTGAGCAATGAAGATTCGTCCGTTTGCCCCATCCACATAACAGCCCTTGTAGGCCCAGCCCGAGGGAAGACTAAGAACAGTGACCTTAGGAGCAGTAGCCTTTGAGCTTGTCGGTTTCTTGGCAGTGGAGTTGGCTGAGGTTGTTCCCATCAATGTGCTGCTTTTGAGAGGAGAGTTCCTTGTGGCTGTAGGGGCTTTAGGAGTCAAATTACCGATAGAGGTAATTTTTGCTGGAGAGTCGTTGGCAATAGTCTTTGGTGAAGTATTGTTTACTGTTATGGACAAAGGAGTACTCTTTGCAGCAGTAGTTGTCTTGACGGAAAAAGCAGTAGAAATGGATGCGGCGATGACAGAGCTGTTCGAGGCAACATTCATTGCGACTGGTGTCGTTGGGAGAGTAGAGGCCTTCGGTTCAGTGCCGCTGAGGGCTGTTCCCAACGAACTAGTACTCTTCGCAATAGGTGCCGTCGGGAGAGCAGGACTGCTAGAATTAGCGGCCTTGGTATTGGTAGCCTTGGGCATGATGGCCTCAGGGGCAGATACATTAGGGGCGGTGTTTGAAGGAGCGGACGCTATAATCGCTGTTGTCGAGCTCTGTATCGCACTAATTTTGAAACCCCTCCCATAGAGATTCATACGATCCGTGCCGCCACAGGTTTCCGTCGAGTTTCCGTTGCAAGGCTTAAGAATTGTTAATTACGATTCTTCCAGGATTTCATAGATCTTACCAAATTACATCCATCACTCACCGCAAATGCGCCACTCGGTAATACATTGCCGCAATCTATGGGTATTGTGAGTTAGGGTCAAAGTATCTCGCAGTTTTCAGGCTTACAGCAGTCTCCTTTGTTCTTTACCCCTGCATAATTGTATCCACTGCAAGTTGAGGTGCAAAGATTGACGTTTTGAGCTTCAGATCCCCCAGGAACTGGTATCATCACACCAAGGGTTAGACCACCTCCATTAGTACCCCAACATCCTAGCGACGAAAAACCAGGAGGCCCTGGATTAACGACCGGTGGAGGTGCCAGTAGCTTTCCCTTCTTATAGACACTGAGCTGAGTTAACCCGCCGCATTTTTGGGTCCTAGCAAGACGTGTTAGAATGATGAAGTCATACTAAGGTTTAAGTAAGTATATATTACACGTTTCCAGCACATGGGAGAGAACATTCCGTTTCTAAGAGACTAGCGGCTAGAGGACCAAGGGTGTTTCCACAGTCTATAATCAAGTCAGTAATCTTCAGCAGAACGTGATAATCCTTGATTTCAGCAACTTTCTGAGACGAGGGGAGGGGAGGATCGAGCAAGAATGGAAAAGGCTCAATGTAATGTGTGATCCAGCCTCATCAGATATGGTACACAATCTGTCCTCTGTGGTGAGGCAAAGGCCCAGTAGAACTTACAGCATACTTTACCTATTTGTCAGCGTATTCGTTCGAAAGCCAGGGACAAATTACCTGAGAATTTGGTCCCGGCCAGTACGAATCCCCTGTCGTTGCAAAATAAAGAGCATGTTTCGCCTGTCAGGTTTACATCGTTCAAGATAGGGCCTGGCAATGTTCTGGAGGCAACCGAATCTCTGACACACAATTCAGTGAAAGTCAAATTGCCAAGTTTGAACGCACCTACGTGTAGCAGCCAAAATACGTGAAGTTGGGCGAGGGGTCGGCATCTCCAGTATCACGGTCGTCAGGAACTCTGCTCGCGTCACCCAAAGCCTGCTTTTTCTCGTCAGGATAGGGTCCAAAGAATTCAGCCCACGCCAAGGATTTAATCCCACACTCCAGCCAAGGGGAATATACGCACAGAAACAAGACTAAAGAGCAGTAATGACAGAAACATTGGCACCATTGATCGAAAAGATTGTACAGAGGCCACAGAGAGAGATGAGAGGGACTACAGACTGAAATTAAGCGCCATATCATTCAGCGAAAAGGTCCAGACCAGAGGGAGAGATCATTCGAGAGGAGGACGAGGTAACAAAATGAGGCAAAGGAAGGCACGGCACTAGAGAGCCGAGAGAGCCTGGAAACTCACCACCACTAGAAGACCACGCCTTGATGATGAGCATGGGCACAGATATGCGATGGGGTCTAAGCTGTCTTCCAGAGAAGACTGTCGGAAATCTTTCATCAACAGACTTTTGACTTAGAGCCGGGCAAATGATGCGAATACCTTTTTCGATCATGTGTGGCCCATGTGAGCCGAGGATTGCAAATGAAGTAGCACACCTGATGATTTCGCGCATGGTGAGCAACACTGTGCAATTTACGCGTCGTGATACCGTCGCGGACCAGCCGCCGTGATTTTTTCAGGTGATGTATTGTTGATGAAGAGGGATGAGGGATCTGGAACGAAACATGTTTCTGCACAGACCTTGAGCGCCTGCAACCGTTGGGTACCTGCAGATGTCCTGTGCAACCCTCGAGGTTCATTCTTGCGGTGATATATTTGACAGGAAGCAGAACGATAACAGGGTGATCGTATCGGAGCTTTGAGCGTGTCTACCCTGCTCATCTCCACGATCAACCTCCCGAACGAGTCACAATGCCAGCCGTCAACAAGTCGCCGAGGATGCGGCCGCCCCTAATCTAAGTTCGATATAAAGCTGACATGCAGAAGGTCCCCTAGGAAGTCACTAAGTTCTTGATCAAAAGGGAAGCTCAAAGAAAAGGCTGGGGCGAGGATTACAAGTTGAGGCCGATATTTATTTAGCATCAAACAGCCGTGCAGTCCAGGATCTGCAGTTGAGAAGAGTATAGCCATACCATTGGAGGAAAAGACGAATTTCAGTCTTCTCCTCGATGAGGAGATGCTTGACATCTTAGGCGCCGTACCTCCAGTGGATTTTACCTGCCCTAGAGATTTTGGGACAATACAATGGCCGCGAATTCCTTGATGCAGGTCAGAAAGATCCCCGGAAAGATATTAAAATATCACATGGAAAGAAAGAATCACGTGCTACCTGCCTCTAACGGAAGCGCCCATTTTTGCATTGCATTATCGGCTCCATGACATTAATCTATGTATGTAGTCTCCAGATACGACCTTACCTTATGTTACACGCTAAATTATGCACGACCAAGGAATCATTTCTTCCCACATTTGCCCTCACTCCACATTTTAACGCTTCGTACCGTCATCCCCCGAGTGTCACCATCACCCCAGGTTGACTGCCAGAGCTTTGTTGCTTCGAAAAATTGCTTGGGGGCTGTGGAGGACCCATCGACGACTGATCCATCGCCCCAAGGCTTCTGACCCACCCCATCCTTCCAGAACCCGTTGGTGCCTCCTACGGCGACATTGAGGATCAAGTAGAATGGCTGGTCGAAGGGAGTATTTGCTTTTCCAGTCTGGCTCCACGGGTCAAATAGCGCAGAGTGGTTTACGACAGAGTTGCCGAATTGTCCTCTATGCCTGTGATGGAGACATGATTAGCGGGACGACGCGAACGCCAGGGATCTATGGTTGGGAAATGACACATACCACATGTTTTTAGCAGTCCCGAACTTGATGAAGAACGTTTGCTATGCTATGTCAACAGAGCTCCAAATGATCCGAGAATCCCGTGGCGATCAACTCACCAGAAGTCGGCTATCGATATACGTGAAAAGGTAATCCTCGTTCCATTCCAGTCCATATGTATGGAATCCTTTGGAGTAGTCGGTCCGGCGAAGGTTGTGTTTCCCCGATGTCATCCAAAATGCATCAACTTCGGGCACTGGGCCCCAGTGCAATGCTGATATGACGCTATCACGCCCATCCGGATAATCATCACCAAAATTGCCGCGACTCTCGGCGATATCAATCTCACCTGAACAATGTGAGTACGTTGTAGGGGCGGTGTAATGATACGTTAGCACTGCTGGTTCATCATTTCACTGCAGCTTTCAGGCAGCTAAGGTTACTACCACACATTCAAACCTACATCAGTATTGATACACTCCGGGAAATTTCGAAGTTTTTCATTTCCAGAATTTTTTTAATGCGTCTTCCGAGAGGAGAGATCGTAATGTCAACACCGGTTTTGCGATTTCTGGACCATGGAAGCAAAGAATTGATGAACCAACTGTGGTAACACGACACATGGGGAATTGCTTACCACTGCGCGGCCATTGACCATATACGCCCGCTCCATCTGCTTCATTGGACTCGGGCATCTACTGATTGTTAGTGTGACCTCTTAATCGGAGAGACTATGGAAGCTTTCCATCCACACGGCAGGCCACAGCCAATTTCCTTTGGGCATTTTCGCCACAACTTCAACTTTGCCATACTTGATAGATTTTTTTCCCCTGGTAGTAAGCCTGGCGCTCCGAACGGGATTTATAATGGTCCCAGCAGTCTTGTTACTCCGTATGGAGCATGAATTGATATCTTTTGCGGTGCAAGTTCCATCCGTAGTCAAATTCAAGACAAAATTGTCATACATCTGATCTATCGTGATTTCGGTTGAATTCAATGTCGTGGTCGGAACAATATGAAGACCTTGAGCATCAGTATACGCATTCTTGGGGTCATCAGTGGTCCCTACCCAGAAATTAGTAACTTGGCCAAAAAAAGAGTATTCGGTGGATCGAACATTCGAATGTGCCAGACCCAAAACCTCCGCGCTGGATCTCATAGCTCCACGTTGACTGGTCAATGCTGTGAAAGTTATCCTCAAGAATTAAACAGTACTGGATCGCTGTTAGAGCATAACGACAGAAGTCAGAAGCATGACAAACTTCATTGTTGGACACCCCAATCCAGGCGAAGTAGCATATGACCCCACCGACAGCAAGGCCAACAAGAAGCGACCCCCAAAATATGATCTTTTCCCATTTTTCTCTGCAAGCACATAAGTACAACATAGATGGAGACGAATCGCATGTTCATACCTTGGGTCGATGATCTTCGTCCATGGCTTTTCGTAACTGTCTCAGGAGTTAGTCTTGTCCGAAATCTAACGGCTTATCGCCAACCTGTTCTTTTCATTTTCTGTCAGCCTGGCTGGTTTATGCTTTCGACGTCGCGGTGGTGCGAGCCCTGAAAATATTAGCCTTGGTTAAAGTAGATCTTGAATATCGTCGCACCCGGAAACCAGGGGGAAAGATGGGAGCTTGAAAGCTCTAATGCCTCATCGGTTGACGTTTGGCTTCGATACAGGGGTGTCGGAGAACGGCTTTGATGGGGGGTTGCAAAAGGGTTTCTTGGTGATTTCGGTCCCCTCTCGCTCTGAAAAGACGCCTTTTGCGTCGCGTACATTGTGATTGAATGACCTGGAGGGACCAGATCTAAGATACGGTAGGTGCCTCAAAATATGTGCTACTGCTGCCGTATTCAAATCGTGACTAACTCGGGTAGACTTACTTGCAGTTGCTTCCGATATAGCCAATCTGGATGATGTTTTGAGATCACTCTCGCTGTCGTAAATGTTTATAGGTTCCGAGAAACGCCATGTAGGTGTCGAGCGAGCCGTGTCCATTGTAATGCAAAAAGGTTAATATATATGTTTAGGTCCGAATCCCTCGAAATCCGTATTAGCCGTCCTTTTCCGGATGCCACGCTGGTGCAATAAAACGAATTGAAATATCAAGAGAGGGTACGGATACTTTTACATTGAATACAAAGTTTTGAGGCCCAGCTTATGGAGCTTGAAAACCGGCTACGATGATTATTGCTATGCAACAAGACGAGATAACTAATGGCATGTTGATCCCAAACATTCCAGAACTTACCAGGGCTGTTTAGGCTGGGGTCACAAATGCGAAAGGTGGGTCTGTGCGTATCTTGCATGAGAACCGTTGTCGTCCACTTCATCGGCTAGCTCATCCCTGTGCACTTGTCCTAGGACGCCCTTGAAATTTCAATATGATCGAACAATCTCAAATTAGCATTCTGACGGCCGTTGGCTTTGTTCACCTTGAAGCAGGTAGCAGCATCATCTGATTTGATAAAGTTGATTGTAACATCACATGGTACCCATTGACAATGCTACGGGCCAGTAGGGGGGGGCACAGAAGTTCTCGTGGACATGCTTGTCGAGTGATTATTGAAAGAGATTGGACAATCAAGTATCGGGCATACAGAGAATTTCAAAATGCTCTTTTCAAGGAATTTTCGCCCTCGATATGGAACAGAGAATGTTATAATCGAATTTAAATCGTCACTTTCAGGTCTTAGAATTGAGGCACGGCTGTGGTGGTAGCATGCCAATACTCGATCCGTATATCGTACGTCCAGCCTTGCAAGCCAAGGTCAACTTTCCTTCAATGAGGAAGGTATCCCAACGGTGGAGTTCGAACAGAAGGATCCGACATTCCAATAATAGTGAAATCCGGAAAAAGACCGTTGTCTTTGGGGTCATGGCTGTACCATGTATCACTCCAATGAAGATCCAGAGTATTGGAGGCCTTCAGTTTTATTGTGCAGGAATGGCTATTGAGGCTCGACCGAGGACCTAGTATCGCCAAGTAACGAGACCAGATAAGGGCCTGGACAGTGTTGCTTTGCGAGGTCTGGCTGGAGGACTTGCTGAATCGCGTAAGCTACTAGGTAAATATTCTCGAGCACAAGCAAGCTGTAATGAGCATTGATAGCTCCTTTAAAATCTGCCGAGTTTATCGTTCGTAAACTAGGATCCGGCCCCCATATCAAAGATTCGCCGTAAGAGCGTAAGCTATGGCATTTGGTGCCCTTGAATTGGGCGCGGAATACCCGTGCAGGGAGGTACTAAGCTTGTGTGGGTGCCACTCAATTTCAAAGGATGGGAGAAGGCGACGATGTCTAAGAATTGAGACGCGCGCCAGATAACGGCAAGCCGTTGCCTCCACGCAAAGCTGCTCAGCTAAAAGACAACTCAGCCATAAGGAGGGCAGAGACGATGGAATGGGAGCCGTGTTTCCACCTTTGACACGAGTTGGTAAGGCTGTCCTCGTATCCTCACAACGTCTCCAAATGGAACATGTTTGCTAGAGAAAAAAGGGAGCATCGAGCATAGGCTGACATCGCAGCCCGAGAGATTTCTCTGCATAAAACCATCCGGACAGGAGACATGCCTGCGACTGAAACAGGGAATTGAGCCTGAGCAACGAGTAGGTGATTTCTCAGAACCATGATCGAGACTAGCTCTCCGTCCCCATTCCTTCACTTCGATTGTGCGTGGCGGGAAGCTTACTGAACAGCACAGGCTATTGACAGTGAACCTTGCGGCTCTTACTACCGACTGTCACAACTCAATTCTATCGTTATCGACCCCAATCCGGATCTTCGCAGGGCCCTGGAATCCAATTTAAGTGGAAGCTGCTTCCTCGTCAACAATTCCTAATCCTTGCACGTGGCAACCATATCGCCCCAAAGGCAACGATTGTTCCTACCGGGCTTTGTCCATTGTTCTCCCTTATACTTTAATCGTAATGGTGTCGAGTTCGTTTGCACCTCTCAGGTTCGATTGGGAAGAAGACACACCGCCAACGCCGCCCATCCGCACAAGGCACAACTCCTCTTCAAATGTGCGTTTCGCCCCCCACAGAGACAGCTCTAGGAGCTCATTCGATTCCACAACATCGAGTGGTAGGGACAAACATGAAATTGTGAGTATTTACCCAAGGTTGAGATGACGGTGGTTATTGACGATGCTTGAATAGACGGTCAAATTTCTTGCGAAGAAGTGCCAACAAGCGAAATGGCTGGAACTGCCGGAGGACGAATTTGGAATCGCTGAAGGGGGATCATCAGAAGGTCTTGGGGCCATATTGAGGCGACCAGACGGATTCTACACGGCGGATCCGGCGTTCCTAAACGTAGAGGTAGTGAGGGCTGTTGAAAGATTGGGAGCGGTGGTGGCATTCACCATGAGCTCGGAGATCGTATGGTCCCTGGAAACCGAAAAGATGACACCACTGATGACAGAGCTTGTTCTTGACAAAACTGGCTCAGTTCTACCCATTGCTCGGTCGGTGCGAGATATAGGCACGTCCAGATGTACTGCCACCAGAGAATCATATGTGTGCTACTGTCGACAGGAGAAGTTCATCCTGATATGGGCTTCCTCTGTCCCAAATATTCTGGCACATGGCAATGATGTCGAGACGACGTTGCTGGGGCTTGTGAGTTGCATACCCTGTCGTTCATGAAGTGCTGAATAGCGCTGACAATCACTAGTTGTGGGGCACTCAGATATCCATGCCTGATATTACAACTCCATATCGCACCTCAAGACATTCTGGCTTCGCCGGGTTTGCTCCGCATCAAAGAGGGTCCTCACAGTCTTCGGTTCTGCATTCCGATGCGGCCACAAACGAAAAGCTAACCATCATCCACGCGGCCATAGAGAAGGAAACGGCGGGCCATAAAATGTACGATCCTGAGAAGCAGAAGGATTCGGATTTCGATAGACCGTTTCTATTGACACATTCAATGATGATCGGTGCAGCGATGGTGAGATCCGACCGTCTATCATGGATGGCAGAGTCGAATTGCTAATGGATGAACCAGGTCCTTGTGGTTGTCGTTGAGATGGCGTGCGTGGCTAAACTTCTTACTGAGGTCCGCCTCGATGGCCAAATGGTTCGATTAGCACTGGTAGCCACGATTCCCCTCTTCGCTACATTCTCTCTTTTCTTCATGATCGTCATCACCGGCTCGCTCTTCCAGTTATTCGGTCCATTGCCAGAGAAGAACAGCAGGTTCTATTCTTGTAAGCACTTCCATTCCGTATTGCTAGATCCCAGGAGTCCAAGGTGGTCGTTGGGAATTATGCTTTGGTGCTGTTGAGAGTTTAAGGTGCAGACGCGAAGAGATGAAATTGGGGTCTACCCCCACTAAACATTAGTGCATCTCAGTCCCTTTTTTCTCTCCCTCTCTCAATCAACGGCATCGTATCATTGGGAGAGGGAGAAGGCCGGATTCTGATTTCGAGGGCTTTAGAGTATACTAAAATTTGCCTTCTTTCAAGAATAGAAAACCAGTATACTCAAAAATCCTAGAAGTTCAATGGTTTGGCCTTGGACATCCTCGGAGGCCACCACCACACCTCTTCTCGCTCACCACCAAACATCCAAACAGGCGATACTTCATCAAAACTAATCATGTGCCAGGTATCGCGCCTAAGCTTGGGCGGTTCCCAGACTACGAGCTGCCTCATATCACTATCCAAATGCCAGTCTACAAAGAAGGTCTTAAGAATGTTATCATCCCTTCGATCAACTCGCTTGTCACGGCCATCAAGCACTACGAGGCACAGGGCGGCACAGCCAGCATCTTCGTAAACGACGATGGGATGCAACTAGTGTCTCCAGATCAAGCAGAAGCACGGAAGGCATTCTACGAGATCCACCATATTGGGTACGCAAGCCGGCCGCCCCATAATGTGACGTACAAAGATGAAAAGGGCAAAGAAAAGCCACTGGCAAAGGACGATTCGGATTATTTCGAAAGAAAGGGCCAGTTCAAAAAGGCCAGCAACATGAATTACTGCTTGGATTTCTCCTTGCGTGTTGACGAGGAGTTCGAAAGACTACTTCTAGAAGAGTGTCAGACGCGACAGTGTGGACAGCAGGAACTAACAGTGGACGAAGAGATGGAGATATACGATACCGCCCGAACTGCTACCATCGAAGCCGATGGCGGACGTACCGTGGCAGCTGGTGATTGCCGCATAGGCGAATTAATATTAATCATTGACAGTGATACGAGAGTGCCAGAGGATTGTTTAGTTTACGCTGCTTTGGAGATGCATGAAAGCCCCGAGGTTGCCCTGTTACAGGTTCGTTCGAGCTACGTACAACGCCCGAGATACACAGCTGATCATTGTGAAAGCATGCCTCCGGAATCATGCAGGTGGTGAATAATGTATTTGAAAACGGCATCACCTACTTCACCAATCTGATCTATACGTCGATACAGTTTGCAGTTGGTTCTGGTGACTGCGCTCCATTTGTCGTAAGCCTTTCCCAAAACTCAATTTCGAAACTTCTAATGACCATCTGTCGCAGGGGCACAACACGTTTATTAGTAAGTCATAACACCACTGTGGATCCAACAAACCATTCCCCCTGCTTCTATAAAACCAGCTTTTGCACGATAACCCCCCAGCTCTACAAAGATATCGATTAAATTCTGGCAGTTTGAAATAAATGATTCACCAGGAAAACATCAATATTAATGTCTAGTTGGGCGTGTTATGTTGACATTAGATTCTCGAGGATGGAACTTAATTGCTGAACAAGCTGTGGCACTTTGGTACTCACTACTAGAAACTGACCTCAATTAGGATGGAAAGCAATTCAGTCCATAGCAGAGAGAGATCCAGAGACTGGGAGAATCTTGTTCTGGTCCGAATCGCATGTTTCCGAGGACTTTGATGTCAGTCTAAGGCTGCAGATGGCTGGTAAGGCTACTAGTTCAGTAACTCTCAGAATAGTATGAAGCTAACGCATTCTTAGGATTTATTGTTCGCCTTGCAACTTACCACAATGGTGGATTCCAGGAAGGTGTATCTCTTACAATTCACGACGAATTGGCACGCTGGGAGAAATATGCATACGGATGCAATGAACTAGTATTCAACCCTCTCATATACTGGCCGATGAGAGGACCCTTCACCAAGCTCTTCGTCAAATTCTTGTTTTCCAACATCAAAATCACCTCCAAAGTCACTATATTCGCCTACATTTTCACATACTACGCTATCGCCAGTGCTATACCCCTTACCTTGGTAAATTACCTAGTAAGCGGATGGTTCAATGCAGACCTAGACCAGTTCTATCTAACCAGTTGGAAGATCTTTGTGGGTATGGCTGTGGTAAGGAAATCAAACGCACTTCATATGTGTCCCTACTAATCCTCCAGGTTTTCAACGTCCTCTCACCAACGGCGTTTGCTATGCTGCGTCACCGCTTAGGCCAGACCACGTTCTTCTGGAGTCTTATTGAGACAGCCAAATGGACTCCTATGTTTCTCGTATTCTTCGGGGGTCTTTCCTGGCACCTCTCCAAGGCCATTCTCTGCCACTTTTTCAAGATCAAAATGGAATGGACAACTACGGCAAAGGAACTAGAGGAACATGGCTTTAGAGCGGGTCTGGATAGGATTGCCAAGGACTTCAAGAGCATGTACTTGTTCCTGATACCCATTGCCGGCGGTATGATCTATCTGGCGCTGTATGCTCCGAGAGGGTGGAGGATCAACGACTTCGCGGCGATTGTTCCTCTCGCGAACCAAGTCGGCTGTCACGCTCTACTACCAGTAAGTTTTTTTAGTTGCTCAAGAGATAACAAAGAATAACCTCAATCTGTAGTTTGTGCTTGGCCTCTTCTGAGCCTCTTCTTGTGCGTTCATTGCATGATGCTCATTTTGTTTTCTGCATGGCTTCTTGGGTAGATGAACTTCATGCATTGGGATATAGCAGCGGTGCCATTCTTCTGGGTTCTTTTTTTAACATAATGGGCAGGGCATACTAGAGCAATGAGAGACGAGAAATAATGGAAATTTGTGGTTGTCAGATCGCTTACATAAATTTAGGGCTGACTTCAAGACTTTGCAGGGAAAGGATCGATCAGCTCTGTTCTCATTTTTGCTGGCCAGAATACCTCGTTCGTTGATATTGGTTGACGCCTTGCCGAGAACCTTCCTTAATACACAATCAATCTTGCAACCAGAAGATTCTGAGATGGGGAAACCATGAGCCGACAGGTCAAACCCTTTACACGCAGTCACCTCCCAAATCTTAAGGCAGTGAACTTTTTCGAGCCCTTCGTCAAAGTCTCGAGTGGAGGCTATGCAACATTGTAACAAATGTTGAGCGAACTGGCCTCAGTGCCCTGCAAATTTTGACGGAGTCGGAGATGCACACCGTCGTCATTTAACTACAGTTGAAAATCAGCGATTCCACGGCAAGACCCGCTCTCCTGCATGGAGGCCCGAGCCCCTTGTCTTTCCGTGCTTTTTGCGGAAATGTATGGTCAAAAATGCATGCAAGGTAGGGACCTGGAAGTAGACTTCGAGCCCAATAAATGTCCACTCCACAATCGACACAAGGTTTCTCCGACTTTGAGATGGCGTATCAGATACCACCGCACAATTGCATGTTTCGGTAGTGGATCCGGCCACTTTATCTGTATGGTTAAGACCATCCTCCCTACCTTCGTCATCCTTCCAATTGTTTGCTCCGACTCATGTCCAGGAATGTATCCTCCGACCTATCAATCAAGCCAGATCTTGCGCAGGAATGAACTATTTCCTTCGCGATAACATCACCTTGGTAACCCAATCACACTTCCCGGCTATGAGGTCAAATTGATAGCCAAGGTAAGCTTCCGCTGTCTTCACAATGCTTCCCCTTTATAAGATACCTGTCGAGGCCATTGTTTGTGTCGGATTTGGATGACAGTGTAAGATTCTGCATACATGAATACACGTGAGTGGGTATTCTGGCTCAATATCATTGTGAACATTGAAACCGGAGAAGCAATTTGATGTGCTCAAAGTCGCTGATTGGCTGCAAGGGAGGACTGATAAGCTTCGGAAAGGCTAGTGTAAGGGTGTGGACCATCCGTGGGATTTTCGAGGCGACGTCAAACCCTCAACAACATGCCAATGAACGACAGAGGTATCAGCCCGCGAAAACATGCACTACTTGCGACAAACTCAAACCAATTCACATCGTCTGGGAATTTGCGGAATCGGGATTCGCGACACCTTGGATTGGTCGAGATGGCCACGCAGCCACGAGATAAAAGTCGAGAACGCGTTCTTCCACGAGGTGGAGGTTGTGTGGCTTATTAATTTGATTTCAGAGGCCACCTCATGGAAAAGCCAGGCTCAATCCTATCCAGCCGCGGAGAAGAGCAGAAGTCCATGTCTTGGAAAGTTGTTCGCAACGGGTGTAGAATTTGATGCCTGATGTGCGGCTAAGGCGTATAGAGATAACGAATCGAAGCCATCAAACGGAGCTTGGACGAATGAGTGGTAGGTTTTCGATAAGCATCTGCAAATCTCTTTTGCATTCAGCCCACCGACCAATTGACCCGACTCTTCGGGCCCTTGATACAGGATCCCTTGATGTTTGTCCCTATCTCACAGTTTCATGCTGTGCGAAAATGTCTTAGACTTGAGCTGCAAATTCCAAGAGCTCGGTACATGGTTCTTCAGATTTGTGTATCTTTGTCTGCGTCCTTCCTAGCACAAGCAGTTCATCAAAGTTGCTACTCAAGATACAGTTTCCGCTCCGCTATCAGCAGCAAGCCAAGTGCATTCTATTGCACCCCACAAGCGCGTGTGTGTGGCGTCTCCATTCGACAAAACTCCCGCCGATCTGATCCAGACCTAGCTGTGCTAAGGATAGATCCCCGCCATCGATCACCGCGGACTTGCCTTCTTTCGTCTGAGAAATAGTTTTGGTCAACCGCCGGAGAAAGGCCTTTATCTTGGATTCGGACGTTGATATTCCTTGATAGATATATAACAGCCCTGCACATAGCTATTTCATGCCTCAACTTTCTCTGCGCCCGTTCGACAACAGGGACTTCAACCAAGCACCTTTGAGCTTCCCCCCCTTTTGAGCTGCCCCAGATTATTTATAAATTCCCAATTCATCATGTTCTCTCCGACTATGCTGTGGCAGGCGCCATTGGTGAACCCCGTCAACAAGAAGGCGAGGTCCATTCCAGCTCTCAATCCGTTCAACATGTACGGAAGAGTTTTCTTCTTCTCCTGGTTCGGCTTCATGATCGCTTTCTGGTCGTGGTATGCCTTTCCTCCACTCTTGTCTGATATCATTGCAAAGGACTTGAAGTTGAAGCAATATGAAATTGCCAATAGCAACATCATCTCTCTCGTTGCCACGTAAGTTCATCGTTATTCCTGTAGCTTTCTTCTGTTTTGCTCATATGATCCTAGACTCCTCATTCGTCTCGTGGCTGGTCCAATGTGCGATCTCATCGGCCCACGATGGACATTTGCTGGGTGCTTGTTCGCCGGAGCGATCCCTACTTTCCTTGCTGGAACTGTCCACAATGCAGCTGGCCTCATGGCGCTTCGCTTCTTTATCGGTATTCTAGGTGGCAGCTTCGTCCCCTGCCAGGTCTGGTCAACTGGATTCTTCGATAAAAATATTGTTGGCACGGCAAACTCTCTGACCGGTGGATTTGGAAATGCTGGTGGTGGTAAGTGTATTAGACTTCGATCTCAAACCTCGGGACATTAATTAGACTTTTAGGAATTACCTACTTTGTCATGCCCGCCGTTTTCAACGCCCTCGTTGGTGACGGTCTGCGACCACACGTCGCCTGGCGTGTTGCCTTCGTCGTCCCTGGCATTCTCATCGTTGCCACCGCTACCGCTCTTCTTTTGCTTACCCCCGATTGTCCAACTGGCAAATGGTCCGAACGCCAAGCTTATGCCGATCAAGCTCTTCGTGCCCACAGCGTCAGTGGTGGTGTGGTTGCCGTCCCAGGGGAGATCAGCGGTACACGCGATTCCAACTCTGCCAGTGACATGGAAAAGAAGGAGATTCGTGACGATGAAAAGCACTACACCGACCACGAGGCCCACATTGGTGCTGAGCAAATGATCGAGGCCGCCAAGGGTGAAGTCGTGCAGAAACCAACCTTCAGAGAGATGGCCAATGTTGTCTTCTCCTTACAGACACTCGTTACCGGCGCCTGCTACTTCTGCTCTTTTGGTGCTGAATTATCCATTAACAGCATTCTCGGCAATTACTATGCACGCAACTTCCCCAGACTCAGCCTCCAGGATCGGGGTAACTGGGCCGCAATGTTTGGCCTCTTGAACGTTGTCTTCCGACCTCTCGGTGGTATCCTATCTGATATCGCATACAAAAAGACGAATAGCGTATGGGCCAAGAGAGTGCTTCTACACACCTACGGTGTCATCACTGGCGTCTTTCTCATCATCATCGGGCAGGTGGATTCTCACGACAAAAACACCATGTTTGGCCTCATTGCTGGTATGGCGTTCTTCTTGGAGGGTGGTAACGGCATGAACTTCAGCTATGTTCCCCACGTTCACCCTTACGCGAACGGTGTTGTTTCTGGTTTTACTGGTGCTTGCGGTAACTTGGGTGGTATTGTAAGTCTAGCCTTGTCCATTGCTCCACAAAGAACTATATCTAACCTCCGTTCTAGATCTTCGCCATCATTTTCAGATACACTACTTTCAAGACTGGAGCCACAAACTTCCCCAAGGTGTTCTGGATCATTGGTATCATTACTATTGTCTTGAACGTTGCTGTCTCTTGGATCAAGCCCATTCCAAAGGGTCAGCTTGGGGGTCACTAGGTGCTCGCCTTTGTCCATGCTTTGTTTTTGTTTACTGGTTTTGTACTCGGCTAATGTAGGAATACAACCTAGAGAGGATGTTCGTGATTGCTTCGAGATGATACCAAAGAATATGCTGGTTTGGGGGAAGAGGGGTGGAGGAAAATATGATGTAGTTTCTGCAGACTCCAAAATGTTGATATAACTATCCACCGTGCTTTCACTGACAAGATTGATTTCTTGTTTCATACCACACTTTACCAATTTGCGGCCTTTAGTGAAGCTTTCTATGATGAGATCTACCAATGCACATCTAACTGGGGTGTGTTATGTGCTTTTCAATATCGAAACACACCAAAAGAGTGCCTCTGAAGGAACCGAGAGCGTAAATGGTGTTGGTTAGAACTAGGGAAAAGTTATATATGTCATGTTTTGAGTGACTGGTAAGTCCACATATAGGAATGGCTGCATTGATGCCAGAAATTCTACTACACTCTCAGGTCAGAGCGTCTGTTGAAATTTACTATTGACTCCCCTTCTGATCGCCAGAAAATTATTGCAAAATCACCACATGTCGTGAAGGATTCGAGGTTAGCCACCTTATACCTCTTTATTTGCTTCAACAATCTTACGTTGAAACTTGGAACAAAGAAATTCGAAGAACTGCTGCTTAGTACTGATGCCATACACATTCAATCACTGAATTAGCTATGCCATACACATATCAATGCCCGCCCACTATTTTGTAACGAGTTTAAACCCTTGACTTGGCTTCGTCTGCAGCACCCTTCGCTTTACCCGACAACTCGTTTGCCTTTCCCTTCGCCTCGCCAGTCAATTCGCTGGCTTTGCCCTTTGCCTCACCCATAGCCTGGTTTGCGTTGGCCTTCATCTCTGAGGTATCAGAGCCTACAGTCTCCTTGGTCTTCTGCACGACGGTTTCTAGAGGCAATATGTCAGCGTGGGTACTAGCAAGTTGAAAGCTGATATCGTGCACAAACTTGGTGGACATCAGGAAGACTTGCCACCAGTCTCGATAGCACCAACCAGTGTATCAGAGACAACACGATCAACCTTCTTCACTGCATCCTTTCCAACATCGACAGCGCTCTTCTGGAAGCGGGTGGAGATGCTTAGGTAGCGCGTTTGGCGGAGGATGGCTGAGCGGTACATGTTTATGGTGTAGAGGTTGTTTTGAAATGAGGAGATATTATTGGGGATGGAATTGAGGGTTGAGAGTGAGGTCGTCTTTGTGTTTTTATATGTGTTCCAATAGAGAATGGGGGAATTTGAAGTTTTGTCTAGTTTTGTTTCAACGAGCTCTATGATGCGTCTGTGACGACATAGCGCATTTACCAACATGGACTTTCAAAACTGCATGCGCACGAGCCAATAAATTGATTTCGGTCGCTTTAGTCCCTAGTCTGGTGCGCGTAGAACTAGGCACGTCCAGTGTAACGAGCCGAATAATTCGAAGAGTATTCGAATATGTTAGGCAGGCTGCATGCTGCAGACTGCGCGCGTGCCTAGGTTTTCATTTTATCACGTGATCGCTTAGTCAGCTCAGTGGTAAGTAACTAAGCCCGCTTAGTTAGCTTAGTATTAAGTAGGATAAGTAAAGCTAAGCTTATATATATAATAAATAAGACTTTATTCTTTTATAGTTTTTATAGTTCTACTTTTTAGTTACTTTACTATTACTTTAGTTATTATTATTATAGAAGGTTTTTTTAGTATAATAGTATTTTATTTCTTAAAGTATACCTACTTCTTTTACTTAAAAACTTCGATTATATTTCTTAGAAATATAGACTAGATAGACTTTAAGAATAGACTAGTTTTAGATTACTAGAAGTCTAGAAGCTAAGTATATTAGTAAGGATATATATTAGGGGTTTAGATAAAAAAGATTATTATATAACTTTATAGCTAGATTGCGGTACGAGGCTAGAATAAGAGAATAATAATAATAATAATAATAATAAAAAATTTATCTCGTTCTAATTTGCCTTATTATAAAAGAGGTTACCTATTAAGTTGGAATAACTAGAAGATTCTAAATAGAATAAACTATTTAAGTAGAATAAATAACTTCTAAATAGCTTTGTCCCTATAAAACCTAAAAATCTAAGTAAAAAGTATTAATAGTAGTGTAGTGTTATAACTAGTTTTCTTAGTATAATATAGTTTACGTATTCTTAGAGTAACCTTATACTCCTTTTACTTAGGAACGCCTATTATATTATACTTTCTACCTAATACGGGTTTAGGATAAGAGTAAAAGTTAGAGGATAAACTTACTTTAAGTTCCTCCTTCTTTCCTTATTATACTTAACTAGCTTTAAATAGTAGTTATATCGTTAACTATAGTAAAGCGTAGTAGGGCTACGGGAGAGGGGAGATAGTATTAGCCTTAAGCTATATATTCTTTTAAAGTCTTTTTAGGTATAAGGCTAAGGATATATAAAATAAATTAGCTTTATATTTAAGTAAAGTATTATTACTACTTATATATCTTATAAACCTCTAACTTAAGAAAAATAATATAAGATAACTATAAAAAAAAAATAAGAGATTCTACTAATTACCTTTTTTATATATTCCTTCGTCTTATAAGTTATCTATACTCTTAATAACCTTCCTATACTTCTTATACTTTTTAAATCGTAGGTATCTACTAAGGCTATAGGAACTATAGGTATATTACGTAACCCTATTTAGTATATACTACTAAAGTTATTACTTAGCTCGTTCTATTACTCTATCTACTCGTTCTCTTAATATTCTAGGTCCTTTATCTCCGAACCTTCCTATCCTATTATTTCTTCTAGTTTTATTTCTATAACTTAGGCGTAGTCCGTAATACTACCCTTTCCTTTAGAATTCTTATCCTAAGGATTTAGTATTAGCGTTCTTCCTATTAACGCCGAGCTTAAGGTATAAGGGATTTATAAGTATACTTTTATTCCTACTATTTATTAACCTCTAATTCTAACTCTTTCCTAACTATACTAAAGGCTTTTTTATTAAAGTCTCGCGAGGCTTATTCCGCTACTATTTAGGCTAAAGGTTATACTATACTGTTTTCTTATAAACGCTATCGTAATACTAAATTAGAGTATTAAGTAGATATTATAGTAGGTAAATACTCCGCCTATATTAGGATAGATTAAAATTACGACTTAATCTTATCTAAAGCTAACTATACGTTTAAGAGGGCTTTTATTACTCCTTTAATCTATATAAACTCCTCCTATTAAGGTATTCCTTAATTAAATTCTTATTTAACCCATTCTTCCTAATTATTATAGTATAAGTAATAGTCTATCTAGCTATTATTTAGAAGTATAGCTATCTCTTAAGCCGATTCTTCTTAAATATTACTACTAACTTACTTTAATTATAGTTTTCTTAGGTTTTAACTTTCTAGTTAGGCTACCGTTACTTTTTTTACTTAGGTTATTAAGTATTCCTAGGTCCCTTCGTAGGCTACTCCCTATAGTTCTATTTAAATTTCCTTAATTTATTCTCTATTATTCTTTTATCTTTTTTTAGTCCTTCGCCTAAGGACTATCGTTTTTTATTATAGTTATTTTATATTATTTCTATTCTACTAATATAACCGTAATTCCTACTTATCTATCTATATTAAACTTATATTACCCTTAGCTAGCTCCCTTACTAACTATTATCTTAGGGGATAAGATTAATACGTAGAAAGAGAAGGTTCGAAAGGTACTAGAGGCTATAGAGAATAAACTAGCGATTAAAGAATATTAGTTTATATAGGAGCTAGAAAAGATTACTATATAATAATAACGTTATCTTTAAGTTTAAACTACCCGTTATTAGAAGAAACTCCGTCTTTATAATTAACTTAGTCTTCTTTTTAATCGCGAGAAAGTTCTATAGGCTAATAATCTCTATATCCTAGAAACGCTAGAGCGAATAGAGTACGAGGCTATTTTTTATAGTAAAATAACTTTCTATAAAGGTTATCCTTATAAACCTACTCTATCCTATAGATTTCTTATTCCTAAGGGCTAGGCTCTTCCGTTATTATTTTAAGTATCTAGATTATACGATTAATTATTTTTACTAGGAGTATCTATTTCCTTAGACGCCCCCTTAGTTAATTAGCCTTCTATACCGGGAATATCCGATCCTAATTCTAATTTTTAGAAGTCTATAGGTTTTAGTAGTAAAACTAGGCTATCGCCTATTAAGTATATATTAGGTTATTAATTAGTTCTTATATATTTTTCGCGATATCGTAGCCCTTCTATTTTACTAGGTAGTATATTTCTTTTTAAATTAGCTAATAATCTAGAATTTACTTTAACTCGTACTCTTCTTCTTTATTATTAATAATAGTTACTATTAGATCTACTTTTGCTCCTTCTAGTACCTTTTCTAGTAAAGCTATATAAAATACTAAATATATTCTTATATACTATAGAAGTCGTAGCCTATAGTTAACCTTACTAATTTATTCTTCGACTTTAAATAGTCTATTATAGATTACACCCAAGCCACGGAAACGGCACTAGAAGAAATAATAGGATAGGAAGGTTTAAAGACGGAGGACCTAGAATATTAGAAAGACGAGTAGATAGAGTAGTAGGACGAGCTAAGTAATAACTCTAGTAGTATATACTAAAATATAATTATATAATATACCTATAGTTCCTATAGCCTTAGTAAAAGTCCCTAGTATAGGAAGTATAAGAAGGTTACTAAGAGTATAGGTAACCTATAGGATAAAGAAATATATAAGGAAGGTATCTAGTAGGATCTCTTATTTCTTTTTTTATAGTTATCTTATATTACTTTTCTTAAGTTAGAGGTTTATAAGAATATATAAGTAGTAACGATACTTTACTTAAATATAAAGCTAATTTATCTTATATACCTATAGCTTTATATTAGGAGAGGCTTTAATATATTATATAGTTAAAGGCTAATATTATCTTCCTTTTTTCTTAAGCTAGCTCTACCTTATTATAGTTAGTAATCTAACTACTATTTAAAGCTAATTAAAAGGAATAAGAAAGAAAGAAAGGACTTAAGGTAAGTTTATCTACTAACTCTTACCCTTACCCTAAACCCTCGTTAGGAAAAAAGTACGATACGATAGGCGTTCCTAAGTAAAAGGAGTAAGAGATACTCTAAAAATACGTAAACTATACCGTACTAAGAAAACTAGTCGTAATACTATAACTACCCTTATTATAAGTAGAGGCGTAATAGTTAATAGGTTAATTATAAACCGAATTATAAAAAACGCGAATAATATAGGCGATATATTAATAACTAGCGGAACTACTTTAACCCTAACTATAGTATAAATAGTAAATATAGTAAACGCTATAAATACTAAACTTATAGGATTAGAGGAGGAAATAGCGGAAAAAGATATAGAAATAAATATACTTAAGGAAACCTAAAGAGTACGATACTTAAAAAGGGACCTACTAGAGAAGTTTAACGGGAAGGAAACCGGCGTATTAAAGCGATTCCTTACTTAGGTAGACCTATTCTTAGAGTATAATTAAGATATATTACTAATAGCGGAAGAATAAGTTAAGTACGTTACTAGAAAACTTATAGGAGTAGCGTTCGATTAGTTCGAACCTATACTTAGAGACTTTATAGATTATAAGGATTCTAATAGGCGAGTAGAAACTAGTAATATCTTTAGAAGTTATAGAAACTTCGTAGAAGAACTTACTAAACTATTTAGAAGCGTAGATTAAGTTCGCGAAGTAGAGAGGAAGATCTAAAATATTTAATAATATAGAGCGGCGACTACGTATATATCGGAATTTTTATAGGTCTCTAGTAAGTTAGGATAGGTAGATAGACTACTTATAACCTACTTCTATAAGGAATTAAAACTATATATTAAAGACGACCTTATAAGGATAGAACGACCTAATAGCTTAGTAAAGTTTACTACTTTAGCTATTAAAATTAATAATCGATACTATAAAAGATAATTAGAAAAACGAAGCGGCGTAATACTAACGTTTATAAATTACGTACTAAAACGGGATAAATAACGTTATATATAGAGAAGGCTATAGTAACCTAACGTTAGGATTACTCGTTAGCTACTAACGTAATAATAATACTAGGGAGATCTAATAGACCTTAGTATAGCAAGAGTACTAAAGAAAAAGTTCTTACTAGAATAAGAGAAAAGGTTTAAGAACGGTAAATATCTAAACTACGGAGCTAGAGACTACTTCTCACGCTAGTACCCGAGAAAAGCTAGGTAGTTTAATATAGTTAGGAAGGCCTAATCGAATAAAGCTAGTAAATAGGAATTAGACTATATACGTCTAAGCTAGACGGCTTACTATAACGATTAGTATAAGACGTATATCTTAAGTAAGGAGGATACGGGATAGTACCCTAAGGTACCTTAGAAGAAATAAATAAAGGGTAAGTAAACCTAGGATCTTACGATAACTATAGTAAATAGTAATCGATTAGAGAAGGATCGAGGATCTATACCTAGATTAAAGCTAAGGATAGCCTACGTAGTATCGAAATATACTTATTCGCTAGAATTCTATATTATAGTAGATAGTAAAAGGGTTAAGGTAATAATTAATTCTAGAGCCTATACAAATTTTATTAGTAGAAGCTACGTCGAAAAAAATTAGTTTAGAATCTAAAAAATAAAGGAATTATATAAGGTACGAGCGTACGATAGGTTTATAAGAGAAAACGGATTAGTAGAGTACGAAATACTCCTATTAACTATATATTTTTACTAATATATCGAATAAATTACCTTCGACGTAGTTATAATAAAAGGATACGAAATTATCCTAGGAGTACCGTAGCTCCGGTAGTATAATCCTTCTATTAACTAGGAGAAAAAAAACTTTATATTCTTTAAAAAGTATAAGATAACCTATATTACGCTAGGTATATATAAAAGTCTAGGATAACCCCCTAAACGTAAGGAGGGTAAGATCGAGTAGAAAGAACTCCCTAAAATCTTAAAAGATAATAAGTAATCTTTCTACGAAAAACGGTAGATCGCCGCTACTAGTTAGATACTACCGGAGTATTAGGATCTTAAAGATATATTTAAAAAATTAAAGGATAATAAGAACCTACTAGAATATTAGCTATAGGATCTAGTAATAGAACTCTTACCCAAAGTAGAGTTAAAGCTATAACCGATCTATTAACTAAACGAAGCCGAGCTTAAGGAGCTATAGACGTAATTAAATAAGCTACTTATAAAGGGATATATACGGGAATCCTAATTACTAATTAGAGTACTAATTATCTTCGTACTAAAGAAAACGGGCGAAAAACGGATATATATAGACTTTAGGAAGCTAAATAATAGTATAAAGAAAAACTCCTATCTACTTCTACTAATTAAAGAGCTTAAGGATAGACTTATAGGAGCTATATACTTTACTAAGGTTAATATACGAGACGCGTACTATCGTATCTAAATTAAGGAAGGCGACGAGTAGAAAACGGCTTTCTAAATTAAGTACGGGTTATATAAGTAGTTAGTTATACTATTTAGGTTAACTAACGTACTAGTAGCGTTCTAAGTAATAATAAATAATATACTACGATAGTTTATCGATAGGTTCGTAGTTATTTATTTAGACGATATACTTATATATACTAAAGAAACTAAAGAAGAATATACCGAGAAAGTTCGAATAGTTCTAGAAGTATTACTAAAAAAAGGTTTTTAAATAAAGCTATCTAAATACGAATTCTATATAGAGGATTTTAATTTCCTAGGATTCCGTATTATACTAGGATTAGTAGTAATAGACCTAAAAAAGGTTAAAGCTATCTTAGAATAACCTAAACCTACTACTATTAAGGAAGTATAGTTATTTTTAGGGTTAGCTAATTATTATCGGAAGTTTATTAAGGGATACTCGAGTAAGGCTAGTCCCCTTACTATATTTACGAAAAAGGACTAAGAGTTTATATAGATAAACTAGTATTAATAGGTATTTAATTAGTTAAAAAAGTCGTTTATAGAATACCCGATTCTTATAAACTTTTAACTAGATAAATAGTATATTATTAAAATAGATATATTAGACTATACGATAGGCGTATATCTTAGTTAGAAGGATAATAAGGGTTACCTTTACCTAGTCGCGTTTTACTCCCGAAAAATAATTCCGGTAGAATAAAATTACGATATATTTAATAAAGAGTTATTAGTAATTATTATAGTACTTAGGGAATAGTAAGTATACCTCGAAAGAGCTATATATACCGTTATAATTATTATAGATTATAAGAATTTAACCTATTTTACTACTACGAAGGTACTTAATAGGAGGTAAGCTCGATAGGCGGAATAGATCGCCGTATACGACTTTAAGATTACCTACTAAAAGGGATTAGAGAATAGAAGAGCTAATACTCTTAGTAGAAGACTAGATTACGTAGATAATAGTCCTACGCCGGGTTACTAGATCCTTAAAGTAAATAAGAATAGGTCGCTTAGTTATATAAACCTACCGAAACTACTAGACGAGATAGACCTTATAGTAGTAATAATAATATCTAATAAGGGATTTACTAAATAAATTAAAGAAGCGTATAAAGTTAATACTATAGCTAAGGAACTAGGTAAGCGATAATACGAGGATACTTATATTATTATTAACGATAAAGGACTAATTAGGTTTTATAAGAAGGTATACGTACTAGAGTTTATAAAAGTAGCGCTAATTAAGGAAGTATATAATATATTAGCGTATAGATACTAAGGCTATTAAAAGACCTACGATAGATTAAGGGAAATATACTACTTTCCTCTAATAAGATAAAAAGTAACCGAAATAGTTAAGAATTATATAGAATACGTAAGAAATAAAGTAAATAGATATATACCGTATAGCGAAATATAGATCGCCGAAATCCCTATATAACTATAGTAATATATAGTAATAGACTAGATTATAAAGCTTCTACTATCTAAGGAACTAATAATAGGAGTAGTATACGACTTTATCCTAGTTATTATTAATAAACTTACTAAGAACGGTAAGTTTATCCCGTATCGAGAAAGCTCGATAGCGGAAGATCTCTTATATACGTTTATAAGAAATATCCTTAGTAATTACGGAATACTATAACGAATTATCTTAGACCGAGATAAGTAGTTAATATCGAAATTCTAGGCCTTACTAGTTAGCTAATTAGGAATTAAGTAGAAGATATCTATAGTATACTATCTATAGATAGACAGATAAACGGAACGGTTAAATTAAACGTTAGAATAATACCTACGCTTTTATATTAATTATAGGTAGAATAATTAGGTCGAGCTCTTACCCCTCGCTTAATACGCTTATAATAGCGTAGTTACTAAACTAACTAAGATATCTCTATATAAGATATTATATAGATATTAACTAAAGGCGTACTATAAACTACTAGAACTAGAATAAGTATCCTAAAATACTAAGTTTTGAGTATCGTAGATTAAGGAGATATAGGTATAATTAACCTAAGACCTACGTTTTATTAGCTATAGAGTAGTAAAATATTATAATAGTAATAGGTCTTTAGCGCCGATCTTTAAAGGGGGGGATAAAGTTTTCCTACTCTGAAAAAATATTAAAACGAAACGACCTAGCGTAAAACTAGACTACGTTAAGTTAAGACTATTTAAAGTCGAAGAATAAATTAGTAAGGTTAATTATAGGCTACGACTCCTATAGTATATAAGAATATATCTAGTATTTTATATAGCTTTACTAGAAAAAGTACTAGAAGGAGTAAAAGTAGACCTAATAGTAACTATTATTAACGATAAAGAAGCGGAGTACGAGTTAGAATAAATTTTAGATTATTAGATAATTAAAAAAGAAACGTACTACCTAGTAAAATAAAAGGGTTACGATAACGCGGAAAATATATAGGAACTAATTAGTAACCTAATATATACTTAATAGGCGATAGCCTAGTTTTACCGCTAAAACCTATAGACTTCTAAAAATTAGAATTAGGATTAGATATCCCTAGTATAAAAGGCTAATTAACTAAGGGGGCGTCTAAGGAAATAGGTATCCTTAGTAGAAGTAGTTAGTTATCCGATTTAGGTACTTAAGATAGTAATAAAAGAGCCTAGCCCTTAGGAACGAGAAATCTATAGAATAGAGCGGGTTTATAAGGATAACCCTTATAAAGAGCTATTTTACCGCGAAGGGTAGCTTTATACTCTATCCGTTTAAGCTTTTCTAGGATAAGGAGATCGTCGGCCTATAATACCCTCTCTTAATTAGTTAGAAGATTTAGATTTTTACGAAGTCGTAGTTTTTTCTAACGATAAGTAGCTTAAGCTCGCTAGAGAGTTTTAAGGGCGGAGTCCCCTTTAGCTATCTCGTCCTTAACTAAGTCTAACTCCTATTAAATCTTTACTTTTTAAGCGTCTATTTTATCCCCTACGGAAAAGGTTAGCGTATAAGTTACGATAGTTAGACTAGAGCTTAATATAGAAAAATAAAAAAGATATTAGTAGATAGTTAGCGGAGAAAGAGATACTTCCGGATACTCTATAAGGAGTTATTAGAGCTATAAGGGTAGAAACGGAAGAGAGATAGAAGAACGATAGGAAATAGATTAAGGAAGTCTATAAGGAACTCTAAGAAGTATTCTAGGAGGGTTCGTAATAGTACCTTATAAAGTATATTAAAGACGTAGTAATTACTTAGATAGAGAGTTAGAACCTAGGATATATATAGCTTAGGAAAGCTAAGAAAAAGATTTAAGCGGAATCTACTAAAGGAATAAAAAGATTATTATACGACGTATAGATAGACTATTATCTCTACTATTATAATCGCGAATAATAGGAAGAATAAGGTTTCGACTATAGAACGGACGAAATATTTACGTAATTAAGGGGAGTAATAAGAGTACTTACTAACGTATAATTAGCTTTAGATAGGATTAAGTTATAGCTTCGATCTAATTTAATATAGGTAGAGTATTTACCTATAGTAATATCTACCTAATACTCTAGTTTAGTATTACGATAGCGCTTATAAGGAAATAGTATAGTACGGCCTTTAGCCTAGATAGTAGCGGAACGAGCTTCGCGAGATTTTAATAATAAAGCCTTTAATATAGTTAGGAAAGAGTTAAAGCTAGAGGTAGATAAATAGTAGGAACGAGAGCGTACTTATAAGCCTCCTATACTATAAGTTTAGCGTTAATAGGAAGAACGCCGATACTAAATCCTTAAAACGAGAATTCCTAAAGGGGAGGGTAGTATTATAGATTATACCTAAGCTATAGAAATAGTACTAGAAGAAATAATAAGATAGGAAGGTTTAGAGACGGAGGACCTAGAATATTAGGAAGACGAGTAAATAGAGTAGTAGGACGAGTTAAGTAATAACTCTAGTAATATATACTAAAATATAGTTATATAATATACTTATAATTCCTATAGCCTTAGTAAAAGTCCCTAGTATAGGAAGTATAGGAAGGTTACTAAGAGTATAGGTAACTTATAGGATAAAAAAAAATATAAGAAAGGTATCTAGTAGAATTTCTTATTTCTTTCTTTATAGTTATTTTATATTACTTTTCTTAAGTTAGAGGTTTATAAGAATATATAAGTAGTAACGATACTTTACTTAAATATAAAGCTAATTTATCTTATATACCTATAGCCTTATATTAGGAGAGGCTTTAATATATTATATAGTTAAAGGCTAATACTATCTCCTCTCTCCCTTAACCTAGCTCTACCTTATTATAGTCGGTAATCTAACTACTATTTAAAGCTAATTAAAAGGAATAAGAAAGAAAGAAAGGACTTAAGGTAAGTTTATCTACTAACTCTCGCCCTTACCCTAAACCCTCGTTAGGAAGAAAGTATGATACGATAGGCGTTCCTAAGTAAAAGGAGTAAGGGATACTCTAAGAATACGTAAACTATACCGTACTAAGAAAACTAGTCGTAATATAGTCCTAACTTAACGTAGTCTAGTTTTATACTAGGTCGTTTTATTTTAATATTTTTTTAGAGTAGGAAAACTTTATCCCCCCCTTTAAAGATTAGCGCTAAAAACTTATTACTATTATAGTATTTTACTACTCTATAGCTAATAAAACGTAGGTCTTAGGTTAATTATACCTATATTTCTTTAATCTATAATACTCGAAACCTAGTATTCTACGATATTTATCCTAGTTCTAATAGTTCGTAGTATACCTTTAGTTAATATTTATATAATACCTTATATAGAGATATTTTAGTTAGTTCGGTAACTACGCTATTATAGGCGTATTAGGTAAGAGGTAATAGCTTAACCTAGTTATTTTACCTATAATTAAGATAAAAGCGTAGATATTATTCTAACGTTTAATTTAACTATTCCGTTTATCTATCTATCTACGGGTAGTATACTATAGATATCTTTTACTTAATTCCTAGCTAACTAATTAATAAAATCTAGAATTTTAATATTAACTACTTATCTCGATCCGAGATAATTCTTTATAGTATTCTATAATTACTAAGGATATTTCTTATAAATATATATAAGAGATCTTCCGCTATCGAACTTTCTTAATACGGGATAAACTTACTACTTTTAGTAAGTTTATTTATAATAACTAGGATAGAGTTATATACTACTCCTATTATTAGTTCCTTAGATAGTAGAAGCTTTATAATTTAATTTATTACTATATACTACTATAGTTATATAGGGACTTTAGAGATCTATATTTTACTATATAGTACGTATCTATTTACCTTATCTCTTACGTATTCTATATAATTCTTAACTATTTCGGTTACTTTCTATTTTATTAGAGGGAAGTCAGTGTAACGAACCGATTACGAAAAACCGATTTCAAATCGATTAAATCGATTTAATCGGTTCGTCACACTGGAGGGAAGTAGTACGTTTCTCTTAACCTATTATAAATTTTCTAATAGCCTTAGTATCTATACGCTAGTACGTTATATACTTCTTTTATTAGCGCCGTTCTTATAGATTCTAGTATATATACTTTCTTATAGAACCTAATTAATCCTTTATTATTAATAATAATATAAGTATCT
This sequence comes from Venturiaceae sp. KMAF11, assembly GCA_023078705.1. NCBI lineage: Eukaryota > Fungi > Ascomycota > Dothideomycetes > Venturiales > Venturiaceae > Venturiaceae sp. KMAF11. Next base: position 1,059,497 of record JALGOQ010000015.1, read on the forward strand.
TTATATTATTACTTACCTAATTCCTTAGCTATAGTATTGACTTAGTACGTTTTTTTAATTTATTTAGTAAATCCTTTATTAAATATTACTATTACTACTATAAGGTCTATCTTATTTAGTAGTTCTAGTAGGTTCGTATAACTAAGTAACCTATTTTTATTTACTTTAAGAATTTAGTAACCTAGTATAGGTCTATTATTTATATAATCTAATCTCTTACTAAGAGTATCGGCTCTTCTATTTTCTAATCCCTTTTAATAAGTAATCTTAAAGTTATATACGGTAATCTATTCTACCTATCGAGCTTACCTTCTATTAAGTACCTTAATTATAGTATAATAGGTTAGGTTCTTATAATCTATAATAATTATAACGATATATATAGCTCTTTTAAGGTATACTTATTATTCTTTAAGTACTACGATAATTACTAATAACTCTCTATTAAATATATCGTAATTTTATTCCGCCGGGATTATTTTCTAGGAGTAAAACGTAACTAGGTAAAGGTAACCTTTATTATTTTTTAACTAAGGTATACGCCGATCGTATAGTCTAATATATCTATTTTAACGATATACTATTTATTAGGTTAAAAGTTTACTAGGATCGGATATTCTATAAACGACTTTTTTAACTAATTAAACGCCTATTAATACTAGTTTATCTATATAAACTCTTAGTCCTTTTTTATAAATATAGTAAGGGGACTAGCCTTACTCGAGTATTCCTTAATAAACTTTTAGTAGTAATTAGCTAATCCTAAAAACGACTATATTTCCTTAATAGTAATAGGTTTAGGCTATTCTAGAATAGTTTTAACCTTTTTTAGGTCTATTACTACTAATCCTAGTATAATACAGAATCCTAGAAAATTAAAATCCTCTATATAGAATTTATATTTAGATAGCTTTACTCGAAAACTTTTTTTAGTAATACTTTTAAAACTATCTAAACTTTTACGGTATATTCCTCTTTAGTTCCTATAGTATATATTAGTATATTATCTAAATAAATAACTACAAATCTATTAATAAACTATTATAGTATATTATTTATTATTACTTAGAACGCTACTAGTACGTTAGTTAACCTAAATAGTATAACTAACTACTTATATAACCCGTACTTAGTTTAGAAAGCCGTTTTCGATTCGTTACCTTTCTTAATTTAAATATAGTAATAGGTATCTCGTGTATTAACCTTAATAAAGTATATAGCTCCTATAAGCCTATCCTTAAGCTCTTTAATTAGCGGTAGTAGATAGGAATTTTTCTTAGTATTATTATTTAGCTTCCTAAAGTTTATATATATCCGTTTCTTACCTATTTTCTTTAGTATAAAGATAATTAGTACTCCGATTAGTAACTAGGATTTTTATATATATTCCTTTATAAGTAGCTCGTCTAGTTACGTCCGTAGCTTTTTAAGCTCGGCCTTATTTAGTTAATAGATTAGTTATAGCTTTAACTCTACCCTTAATAAGAGTTCTATTACTAGATCCTATAGCTAATATTCTAGTAGGTTTTTATTATCTTTTAATTTTTTAAATATATCTTCGAGATCCTAATACTTTAGTAGTATCTAACTAGTAGCGGTAATCTATTATTTTTTATAGGATAAATATTTATCGTTATTTAAGATTCTAGGAAACTTTTTCTACTTAATCTTACCCTCCTTACGTTTAGGGGGTTATCCTAAACTTTTATATATACCTAGCGCGGTATAGGTTATCTTATACTTCTTAGAGAATATAAAACTTTATTTCTTCTAGTTAATAGAAAGATTATATTATCTAAGCTACGGTACTCCTAGGATAATTTAGTATCCTTTTATTATAACTACGTTAAAGGTAATTTATTCGATATATTAGTAAAAACGTATAGTTAACGGGAGTATTTTATACTCTACTAATCCGTTTTCTTCTATCGACCTATCGTACGCTCGTACCTTATATAGTTCCTTTATCTTTTAGATTCTAAACTAATTTTTTTTAACGTAGGTTTTACCAGTGTAACGAGCCGAATAATTCGAATACGATTTGAACTCGAACTCGAATTTCAGCCCTACCGAGTTCGAGTTCGAATAATATTCGAATTATTCGAATACGATTCGAATATAACTCGGACTAGTACTAATTAGGAAATAATTTTTTATAAATAGAATACTATATAAATATACTCTAGTTAATTTTTTAGACCTCTAGGACCTTTATAATATATTTAAAACTAGAGATTTCTTAAAGTTTTAATTAGATAAAGTTAAAAAACTTAAGAAAATAAAGTCTAGTAAAGTATATACTCCTATTTTAATACTTTTAAATAGATATTATATAGTATTATATAAGAATAGTCTAGACTTAGTAGTATATAATATTTTTAATAGTCTATATAAATTAAATTACTTATAATTTTAAAATACTTTTTTATAAAGAAATACTCTATTTAATATATATAATCTAATAACTCCTAATGTCTCCTAATAACTCCTAATAACTCCTAATCTATAAATACTTTTTAATCGAAGAAACTTTGCGTTAAAGGATCTATAGAATTCTACGAAAAGCCTTCCTCTATAGTAGATCTAATATCTTCCTCTTCTTCTAAATTTAGACTTTCTATATCTTCCTCTTCTATATTATTATTAGATCTATTTTCTTCTTCGTTAAAGGACTCTATAGAAGTACTACTTTTACTACTTATAGAAGGACTATTACTATCTAGATCTAAGTCCCTAATAGGACTAGTAGGTATATTATTAATAGTAATTAGTTCTTTACTAGTAGTTAAAATAGTACTTTTAATAGATCTTCTCTTTCTCTCTTTTTTAATAGATATTTCGTTATCTATATCGTATTCTTCGTCGTAGTAGGCATTCTAATTTTTTAAAGATAGTATAATATTAATACTATCTTTACCTAATCTATTACGCTTTTTTGTAAGTAGATCAGCTCCTATATTATAGTTAGTATTAATTAAGTATTTTATATTTATATATATATATACTAACCGTGCGAGAATATAGATTCGGAGGGAGCGGAGGTAGCGGGTATAGCTAAATAGCGATAAGCTAAATAAGCTAAAATAGGATATTTATCTTTATTAAGACGCTAAAAATCGAGAGGATCGGTCTATAATTAAGTTAATAATTAGATAAATAAGTATAATATTTATAAAATAACTTACGGTTCTAGGCGCTTTAGAACTATTAAAATAGTCTATATACTCGTTTTCTCTATTATTCTCTTCGTCGCTATATAGATCGTCGTCGCTATCTATATTAGTAGTTATAGGTATATTACTACTAGAAGAGGTAATAAAGTCGAGATTTAATTCCGCCCTATAAATATTAGTATTACTACTTATTAATTTTTAAGAAATACTTACTCGTTATATCTCTCTATAAATAGATTTTTAATCTCTTCTATTTTATTATTACTATATCCTAGATGCTTAAAGCGCTAAATTTACGCCTAGGGTCTAGTATAATAGCGAATAATAATTCTTCTTTACTATTATCTATTTCTAGATATTTATTTAGCTTTTTAAGAGCGCTAGAAATAGCTTTATATAATAGAGGTCTTTCTTTTATAAACTCTTTGCTATTAAACTCTTCTAGATCTCTCTTTAAACTTAAATAGTAAGGTAAAGAATAATAGAGAGTAGGGTATTTAGAGGCCTAGTTATAAAGTTAGTATATAATATAATATAATATAATATAGTATAATATAATATAAGTAAATTAAGTATATTACTTACTTGAATTTTTATAGTAGGTTTTTCGAATATTTTTAGAATATTAGCTATATTAGCTAGTATATTAAACTCGGCCGTAGAAATATATAACTTAGATAGTTTAGAATCTTTACTACTAGTTAATATATTTCTAATTGGTACCCGTAGATTTATTACGCTATTAAACATTTCTAGCGTAGAATTCCAGCGGGTTTTATTATCTAAGACTAAGATACTATTACTAATATCTAAAGCCTTAGATTATTTATTTAATTCGCGTCGTAACTCGTTAGAATATCGTATTTTAGTAACTAGTTTCCGTACTTTAACTATTAGGTATTTATAGCTAAGAGGTTCGGCTATTGATATATTAGTATATATTTAAATATTACTAAGAATTTACTTACTAGTTTCTTCGAATTCGTCTAGTTCTATATCTATATCGTTTCTATTATAAATAATAGCTAGTTCTTCTAAAAAAGAATTAACTACTAAGTTAATAATATGCCCTAGGCACCTTATATCTCCTATAGAATTAACTAAAGAATTAGAGGTACTAGGATTTTCGCGAAATAGACGTAATAAAGTATTATTTTCGTAGGCGTTATCTCTAGTAGTACTATAATAATATTAGTATTAATTAAAATTTAATATATATTTTTATTAATTTACCTAGAGATAGAATCAAATATTTCGAATTCTTTTAGTAGATTTATTAATACCTTATTAAGATATATACCCGAATAGCTTTCTTCTAAGGGTATAACTCCTAATAAAGTATTTTTAAGGGTAAAATTACTAGTAATATAGTGAATAGTAACCCCTAAAAAATCGTTATAGTTATTAGACGTCTACGCGTCGAGAGTAAGGCTATATAAGCCTTTAGTCTCTTTATTATCTTTTAGATCTTTAATAAGTTTAGACTTATAACTATTATAAATAGCTACTAGGTCCTTTTTAACTATATAAGGACTTAGAGTAGGAAGACCTCTATAAATAGATTAGTATATAATTATAATAAATTTAAATTAAAGGCTATTACTTACGGAGATAGTAGAGAGACTAATTCTTTAAAAGAACTACTATTAGGTACTCGTAAAGATAGATTATTCTCTACTAATAACTTAATAGTAGCCTCGCGAAAATCGGCCTCTATACTAGAAGCTAACTCGTTTTTATTTCGTATCGCGCTAGGCGTAAAGAACGATTCTCCTCTAGTTCTTTTATTAATACTAGTATTACTAGTATTTGTAGAACTAGAAGCTTCTCCTATAAATTAAGTTAATATTAATTTATAACTATTTAATTAATAAATTAATTAAATACCTTCTATAGTAGAACCTTTTAGTTCTTCTTCTTCTTTAGTTCTAGGTATATCTGGATGGTATTTTTTAAGGTGAACGTGTAAATTACTAGTAGTAAGGTTTTTATAGTAAATTTTCCACGTTTTATTACACCTACTAGTAGTAGTAGTAGTAGTAGTAGTAGGTAATAAACACCTTATTTCGACGTATCGCTTTTTCTCGGTAGGATTATAGGGTAATAAAGTCTTAGAAAAATAGCCTTTACTATAAATATAAGCTCTAAAGCTATCTATAGGTAAAGTAAAGGTATCTTTATAAGATTCGGTTTCGGAAGTAGACATTTTAGTAAGTAGATAGGTAGATTAGTATAATAAAGTATAATAAATAGAGTAGTAAAGTAGTAAAGTAGTAGAGTAAATAGTTATAAAAAAAAGTAAAAAGAGAAAATTTACTATCTATATATATTTAAAACCTATCTTCTAGAGACTTCTATTATATTACTAATATATAGATTTATAATCTATATATTATAAATTAATAGAAGAACGTAGAATATCTATTATTAATATAGAAAGGTTAAGAACTTTCTATTATAAATCCTAAGTTCTCTAAGATTCTATTAGATTCTATTAGGTTTTACTAACTTCTAGATAGTTCTATATTAGTAATTATATAGTATTATATATATTATATATATATTATTCCTAATATATCCTTTAGATAGTACTAGAAGGTTCTAGAATCTTATAGAATCTAATAAAATCTAATAGAAGCTTTTAAAATTTTAAAAAGAATTTTAAATTTTTACTATAATAATAGAAATATAACCTATATTCTAATCTATATAGAGTTTATACTTAATATAATACCTTAGTATATAGTAATAAATACTATAAATACTAAAAAAAATTTAATAAGAAGATTCTTCTAAAATCTTTCTTTTACTCTTTACGCGTTTTAAGAAATACTTAGATTACTACGGCTATATATAGTATATTATATATTTTTACTAATATAAAAGCTTTTAGTATATATAGATACTATATAAAAAAAGTTATAAAGGTATAGGTTCTATAGTTCTTTTTATTATTTATTTATCTTTTTAATTACTAATCCTAGAGGTCTAAAAATTAGATAATAGATTATTTATATATTATTATATAATATATTAAATTTACTAAAAATAGATTAGTATTCGAGTTTATTCGAATACGATTCGAACTCGAATTCGAATTCTAGCCCTACCGAGTTCGAATTCGAGTTCGAATAAATTCGAATAATTCGAGTAGAATTCGAATAAACCGTATTCGGCTCGTTACACTAGGTTTTACTAATAAAATTTGTATAGGCTTTAGAATCGATTATTACCTTAACCCTTCTACTATCTACTATAATATAGAATTCTAGTAAATAAGTATATTTTAATACTATATAGGCTATTTTTAGCTCTAATCTAGGTATAGGTCCTTAATCCTTCTCTAATTAATTACTATCTACTATAGTTATTATAAGATCCCGGGTTTACTTACCCTTTTTTTAAGGTACCTTAGGGTACTATCCCGTATCCTCCTTACTTAAAATATACGTCTTATACTAATTATTATAGTAGGCCGTCTAGCTTAGATATACGTAGTCTAATTTCTATTTACTAGCTTTATTTAATTAGGCCTTTCTAACTATATTAAACTATCTAGCTTTTCTTAGATACTAGTATAAGAAGTAGTCTCTAGCTCCGTAGTTTAAGTATTTACTATTTTTAAACCTTTTTTCTTATTCTAGTAAGAATTTTCTTTTTAGTACTCTTACTATATTAAGGTCTATTAGATCTCCCTAGTACTATTATTACGTTAGTAGCTATCGAGTAATCCGAATATTAGTTTACTATAACCTTTTTTATATATAACGTTACTTATCTCGTTTTAGTACGTAGTTTATAAACGTTAGTATTACGCTACTTCGTTTTTCTAATTATTTTTTGTAGTATTGATTATCGATTTCTATAGCTAAAGTAGTAAACTTTACTAGACTATTAGATTATTTTATTCTTATAATATTATCTTTAATATATAGTTTTAATTTTTATAGAAATAGGTAATAAGTAGCCCGTCCGCCTATCTTAATTTACTAAATATCTATAGAAATTTTAATACGTAAGTAGTTACTACTCTATATTATTAAATATTTTAGATATTTCTTTTCGCTTCGCGAACTTAATCTACGCTCCTAAATAGTTTAGTAAGTTCTTCGATAAAGTTTTAATAATTTTTAAAGATATTACTTATTTCTACTCGCCTATTAGGATCCTTATAATCTATAAAGTTTCTAAGTATAGGTTCGAACTAATTAAACGCTATTCCTATAAATTTTCTAGTAATATACTTAACCTATTCTTCCGTTATTAGTAGTACGTCTCGATTATATTCTAAGAATAAGTTTACTTAGGTAAAGAATTATTTTAATATATCGGTTTCCTTCCCGTTAAACTTTTCTAGTAAGTCCCTTTTTAAGTATCTTACTCTTTAGGATCCCTTAAGTATAGCTATTTCTTTATCTTTTTCCGCTATTTCTTCCTTTAATTTTATAAGCTTAGTATTTATAGCGTTTACTATATTTACTATCTACGTTATAGTCGGGGTTAAGGTTATTTCGCTAGTTATTAATATATTACCTATATTAACCTATATTATATAATTTAGTTTATAATTAACCTACTAACTATTACTCCTTTACTCGTAATAAGGGTAGTTATAGTATTACGACTAGTTTTCTCGGTATAATATAATTTACGTATTCTTAGAGTAACCTTATACTCCTTTTACTTAGAAACGCCTATTATATCGTACTTTCTTCCTAATAAGGGTTTAGGATAAGAATAAGAGTTAGTAGATAAACTTACCTTAAGCTTTTCCTCTTTTTCTTATTATACCTAACTAGCTTCGAATAGTAGTTATATTATTAACTATAGTAAAGTATAGTTAGGCTAAGGAAGAGGGGAGATACCGTTAGCTTTAAGCTACGCGTTTTTCTAAAGTCTCTCTAGGTATAAGGCTAGGGGTATATAAGATAAACCGGCTTTATACTTAAGTAAAGTATTATTACTATTTATATATCTTATAAACCTCTAACTTAAAAAAAGTAATAAAAGATAACTATAAAGAAAAAAAATAAAAGATTCTACTAAATACTTTCCTTATATATTCCTTTATCCTATTAGTTACCTATACTCTTAGTAACCTTCCTATACTTTCTATACTTTCTAAACCGTAGGTATCTACTAAGGCTATAGGAACTATAGGTATATTATATAATCTTCTATTTAGTATATACTACTAAAGTTATTATTTAGTTTATCCTACTACTCTATTTATTCGTTCTTCTAATATTTCGGGTTCTCTATCTCTAAACCTTCTTATCCTATTATTTCTTCTAGTATTATTCCTATGGCTTGGGCGTAATCTATAATATTAATACTCTAGTTTAGTATTACGATAGCGCTTTTTAGGGAACGGTATAGTATAGCCTTTAGCCTAGATAGTAGTAGAACGAGCTTTACGAAACTTTAATAAAAAAGCCTTTAGTATAATTAGGAAAGAAATAAAACTAGAAGTAGATAAGTAATAGGAACGAGAACGTACTTATAGCCCCTCTATACTTTAAGCTTAGCGTTAATAAGAGGAACGCTAATACTAAATCCTTAGGACGAGAATTCCTAAAAGGGAGGGTAGTATTATAGATTATACCTAAACTATAAAAAAAATACTAAAAGAAATAATAAGATAGAAAGGTTTAGAGATAAAGGACCTAAAATATTAGAAGAATAAATAGATAGAGTAGTAGGACGAGCTAAATAATAACTTTAATAATATATACTAAATAAAGTTATATAATATACTAATAGTTCCTATAGCCTTAGTAGGTACCTACGATTTAAAAAGTATAGGAAATATAGGAAGGTTACTAAGAGTATAGGTAACTTATAGGATAAAAAAATATATAAGAAAGGTATCTAGTAGAATTTCTTATTTCTTTCTTTATAGTTATTTTATATTACTTTTCTTAAGTTAGAGGTTTATAAGAATATATAAGTAGTAACGATACTTTACTTAAATATAAAGCTAATTTATCTTATATACCCCTAGCCTTATACCTAGTATAACGAACCAATTAGGGTAACTCGAGTTAACTCGAGTTAAATCGAGTTAAAAAGTTATTTTTAGTAATTTTAATATATTATATAATAATATATAAATAACCTATTAGAAAGGAAAGGGGTAATAGTAATTAAGAAATTAATTACTATTATTACTCTAAGGTCGAGTACTTATATAAGGCGATTATATAAGTATAGAGTAATAGGCGGATAGGAAGTAACCTGGTATTAATTATTATAGAAGAATTTCTAATAGAGAGGAAGATATATTAGATTTTTCTTTTTAAAAGAATCTATCTAAGGGGAAAGAGAGAAGATCTATATATACTAGTTAGAAGAGATTCTAGAGTCTTCTAACTAGATTAGTAAGAATTACTAATAGGTATTCTAGAGCCTTCTATTACGTAATAAATATTACGTAGAAGATTTAATAGATTACTAATAGAAATTCTATAAGATTCTATAGAATTCTATTAGTTTCTAGAAGATTCTACTAGGTTCTTTCTTACTAATAGGAATTCTAGTATATTCTAAAAGATTAGGAATATAACTAGATACCTAATTAGGTACTAAACTAGTCCTAATTAGGTAGTAATAAGAAAAAACTACCTAATAATTCTAATATAACCTATATTTTAATTAATACACCTCTAGGTTTAGTACTTAGTAAGATTAATAAAAAATAAAAAGAACTATAAGACCTATATTCTTTATAATCTTCTTTATAAGTAGAGTATATATAACTCTAACTATTAATATTTTAAAAATTTTAAAAATATTATATATAGCCTATAATATTAAAATATTCTTTAAAACACGTGACTAAGTAAATTAAAATAATAAACCTAGTATTTTAACCTCTTTATTTATAGTACTATTAACTATAACTATATAAATTATAAAATTATAAGAAATATCTATATAAACTTTAGTAAAATTTATAATCCTAAGTTTTCTAATTTCTAATAACTAAAACGTTAAGAAACCTTTGATTTTAGATATATTATAGTCGACCTAGAGGTCTAAGAATTTTTTTATAGTATATTTATATAATATTCTATTTATAGAGGATTATTACCTATCTGATACTAGTACGAGTAGAACTCGAGTTAACTCGAGTTAACTTGGACTCAAACTCAAACTCAAACTCGGTAGGGCTAAAACTCGAGTTAACTCGATTTGTTACACTACTTATACCTAGAGAGACTTTAGAAAAATATTTAGTTAAAAGCTAATATAATCTTTCCTCTCTCTTAATCTAACTATACTTTATTATAGTTAATAATATAACTACTATTTAAAGTTAGTTAAGTATAGTAAGAAAAGTAGAAAGAACTTAAGGTAAGTTTGTCTACTAACTCTCGCCCTTATCCTAAACCTACGTTAGGAAGAAAGTATAACACGATAGGCGTTCCTAAGTAAAGAGTATAAGGTTACTCTAGGGAATAAAACTATATTATACTAAGAAAACTAGTCGTACTAAAAGGCTACTAATAAAACGTAACCTATTAGCGGTTTTATCCTTCTTTATAATATATTATTAAAGTATAGGATTCTTAGCCTTCTTTATTAAAATTTATTATTATAAATTTAACCTAATTATAAGTTTATTCTTTTCTTTCTTATCTATTATATCTACTATTTAACTTATACCGTTTTTAAGATATTTCTATACTACTTGAATAAACCGCCCTTATACCGTATATTTTATAGTAGGAGTTCTTTATATAGGTTTAGTCACTTTTAATAATATTACCTTCTTTTTATAGGACCTTTTTCCTTTCCTCTAGTTATTTATATAGCTAAGATAAGGTTAGTATAACGAGCCGGATATAGGAAACTCGAGTATACTCGAGTTAAATAATATACGTTATATATTATATAATATACTTAGCCTTTAGATTTTTAGTAATCTAAAGCTAGTTTACTTCTAGAGTCTATTTAGTTCTAGTTTATAATAAAAAGTCTAATTACCTAGCTATAGTTATCTTTATTATATATACTAATTTAATTATTATCTAGGTTCTTTAGTATTAAGTAGAGGGCCTACGTAGGCGTTATATTCTTATAAAGTTATAATTTCTTTTAATAATAAATATCTTAAGCTCGCTAAGGAGTTTTAAAGATATAATTCCTTTTAGCTATTTTATTCTTAATAATATCTAATTCCTATTAAATCTTTACTTTCTATATATTAATCTTATCTTCTAAAATAATCGTTAGTAAGCAAGCTAGCTAAGAGATATATAAGTATAATATAGGTAAACAAGTAAAAGCTAAGACTATATATTAAGAAAATAAATATAGTACAAAATAGATTTAAGCTAGAATTAAAAGTTTACGATAAAATATTAAAAATAGACAAAAAAAAATAAGGAATAGATTAAGAATCCTTCCTACTATTCTTTACCTAGTATTCCCGATTTTTCTTAGCCTATTATTTCTCTGGGTATTTTACTAGTGGCTTGGGTGTGGTCCGCAATATATCCCCCTCTCTTGTTAACCTATTAGGTGTAGTCCGTAACAATCGCACGTGTAGATTTCGATTACGTAGAATTCGAAAACCGAAATTTGCAGACCTTAGGTAAATATTATGATCTCTCTTCTAATTAAGTATTTGGAATAACGCCGATTCTATCTATCCCCAGAAAAGAATGCAAGTCAACAGCTTCCGACTCCGGTATCTGATCTAAAGTAGAACTCGTCCATTGAACAATATTCGATCTCCTGCCCGTACTTGCGCGACTTCCAAAGCTTACCTCCGACATGGAAGACTGAGTTGGCGTCCAATCCGCCGTCTTCCCACCTAGATGCCTCGACGACTCAGCTCCAGGTGTTGCAGCATCGCCGTTTGAAAGGGATGATAAGCCTGGCACACCCATCCGAGAGAGCTCTACAAGCTGGTTGAGCACCACAAATTCCAGTTCCAATTTGACGGAGTAAACGAATGAATGGATGAAGAGCTTCAGCTCAAGGAAATTGGCGAAGTCAATGACAATGAGCGCAATATCCACTACCAGAATGATGATTTGGACTCCGAGGAGGAGAAACATAGCCTTTCGGGCTTTGCCGCTTTGTGTAAATCGACTTCTGAGGTACCGGTATGCTGCTCTCACATAGAAGAACGAGAGCAGTGTTTCCTGGCCCGAAAAAACGATAATCTGTATTCTTTCGAAGGGTTAGAATACGCGTTCCCATGCAGGCACGGCGTCCAGCTGATTGGTGTGGCGCAATGCAATCATCCCCAAGGAGAGCGTGATCATCGCAGTGTGAAAGATGAGACCGTTCAGAAGGATCATTGCAAGAACCCATCGGCGGACGCTTTGGCTTTCCAGAATCAAGTTCAACGGGGAAAATAGCACAACCGAAAAACCAGACACCATAGCCACCCATCCTGCCTGGGCGAGAATGTTATCCAGGATCCACGGGCTGTCTGTGACGAGGAAGCTGAGCATGTAGCCAAGGGCCCGAATGCAAAGTCCCCAGGATGTGACAATAATGGACCAGAAATAGAGGCCTCTGCGGTGTTCGAGGGTGACCATGAGACGAATGGTCAATGGTACACATGACCATACAGCGACAGCTGTGAACGCGACGAAGACACTTGGATATTGTAAGCCGAACCGTCCAGAGAACTAGGCGGATCAGGTGGAATACTAATTGGCACCTGGCGTTCCCCATTGAGGATCACCAATAGCCATTCTCTGTTCTTGACTGTGGTGCTATATTATGCTTGCTGGCTTTCACATCGGCGGTGTGATGCTGGCTGGGGCGGTTGTATGGCAGCATGATAATGTGATGAATCATTGTTGTGCGTTTTGGGGAATTGTCAGCGATGCTGCTCAGTATGTAATCACTGGAGCATTTCCAGGCTTTGTTAATCCTAAATCAATAGTCCATGTCGACACTGTATCGTGTTGCTACATGGCTCCATCTCCGTCGTGATGCCATGAGGTGATTCGTGGGTAGGAATACTGATCAAGTCGGTTGGGGTTACTTGCATGTTGGTGTCTGCATCGCTGGATGACTGAACAGGCATGCATGAGTCTAGTGGTGGATATCCGCTCTCATGTTGCGAAAGCGCTTCTTGAAATCCCATCACAGTCGCATCTCCTGGCTGTTTTCGGCCCAGCGAGTCGTTTTTTTGAGCTTTTGTGACATATTCGTAGTCATGGTATGTGTTAAGATGTCGTGGGCCTTTATTCCCATATTCTTTGCAGCCTTGTAGTTAGCTGTGGTGGAAATACCAAAATATGAGTAATTTCGGTGCTTGTTCGAACAGAAATTGGCGGAGGTGCTCACCTTTTCAAGTAATAGGAAGTGATGGACGAGGACCCCAAAACCACCAAAACGATTAGAACCAGATCAAACGCTGGCGTAAGGTTCAGAAAAATTACTAAACACTGGGTAATCTTCAATTGCTGCAGTGATTTCGAGCCCAATGACCCAGGCAGAGCACAAAGATCAAGCAGGATAAGCTCATCATCAAGCCCAATGTTGAGAGCTTCAGGTTCTAGCGATATAGAGCACAATCGATGGAAACCCTAGGTACATATGCTGGCTCATCCGGACCACTAGAAACAGTAGTTGAAGGACTCACATATACATCGTGTTTCTTGCCTCGTTCTCCTAAAGACAGTAAACATTAGCAAGGAAGCATTACCACGTAACCCATTTCAATTGTTAGAGGCACGGTGGTCGCAATGGGAGGACCATGTCATCCCAAAACATGTTCGTGTTTTTTCTGTCTCTACCAAGTTCAACTCCGTCGATCGACCTTCAACAGTGGACACCTTCAAGTGCATATTCTATTCGTCGCTTGCAAAGTTCCTCAACCAGACAAAGAACAGACATTGCTGAGCACCGAAACGCTGAGGATGCAACCGTTGTACCGTCTTCTAGCAAGACACATACCCACATATAAACACAACGCCGAATTGAGACCGAAGAGGGTACGACCTAACCAAGGCCGGCTCTCGAATTCTTGACCACATGAGCTATGGGCTGCAATATTCCTTTATTCTCCAAAGCACCAAGACCGGTTCCTGCTGACCAGCCCATCTTCTCCAGCATAGCGCGTCCACGATTCTCAGCACCAAGCTCAGGAGCAGCAGCACCGACCACATCCCCATCCCTGTATTTCGTTCCCGGGGCATTTCCGCCACCACCAGTGCGCCGAGGAGTTCGTGACCCAGCTGTCTTTGAGCGGGATTGGGCGTCGAGGCGCGGGAAAAAGCCGGAATTCATCTGTTTTGTTCTGGAATACAACAACGCAGCGTTCCACTCTATAGTGCGAGAGGTCTTGATCAGTATTGGAAAGCGGTTCTGTTTGGTGCCCTTGGACTTTGAGGTCATGTTGAAGGCGGACGCCAGTTCGTGTACCATTTTGCGCCGAAGCTTGTCCATTGGTGGCAGTGGCTGTTCGAGATGGGCAGACTCTAGGAAGTTGCGGAATACTTCTTCCAAGTCGCCGACGTTCAAGCCTTCGGGGTAGACATCAGAAAGATTGGCCTTGTCCTTTTTCTTCTTTCCCAGAAGACCCTGCATCCTTAGAATTTCTCGTTCTGCCTTGCGCGCTCGCTTCTTCTCACGATCGGTTTGCCATGAAGACTCCAGTGTCTCTTGCAAGTCAGAATCAGAAAGATCGACAGATAAATGCGCCTTTTTGCCCTTATTCTTTGGACGAAGGGAGGGTCGATTGAAATCCATGACGTCGAAAACACTATAAGGGTCTTGCTCGAGAACATCTGCCATAAGACTGGCTGATGGGAATGAACTATTGCTGCAACGTGCTTTCTTGGCCGAGTTTCGGGCATAGAGAAATGCCTCCTTTTCGACGTTGGCAGAGTTTATCGCATCATCGTCAAGGAGTACCAATTCTTCAGCGTCGATACCCAATTCTTCTTGTTTGGCGAGAAGACGAGCATATGCTTCGTCGTCAATGCCGTCCAGAATCCGCTGCTCGAGGTCAGCGTTGTCAAGGATACTGTCATCATCATCATCTTCATCTTCTTCTTCTTCTTCATTGTCCTCGTCCTCCACGTCGGAGTCACTCTCCCTATCGAGATCAACCGGCATTCGGCCCTTTCCTTTGGGAACATTGATTCGATTGCCATGTTCGTCTTCACTCGTGTCGCTCTCCTCCGATCCTGTGGCCTCAACCATGGTAGATCGAATCTTCGTGTTGACGAAGCTCTGGTCCAGTTGTACATCAAGTTCACGATACCGGAGAAAGCCAGCGTTGTGAGATGAAGCATCTTCAGACTCTATGTTCTCGATGTAGTCCCGCAGTATTTGCTCCTCTTCATCTTTCTCCTCATCTTTCAACATGTATTGGCGTCTAACTGGATCGTTGACTTTTGGGTTGGTGCGTGGAATTGACCATCCTATGCCAGGCTTCGACCGATGTTCCCATTCGACAGAAGTGTCATCCCAAGAAGGCTTTGCCGTTGTAGCTACAGCATCACCGGGAGATTTGGGGACATTTCGTGCGATGGTGGCATTGCCTGAGGGTTGGGAGGATCGGGATGACTCCGCAGCGCTTGCGGCTCGAATTGGGTATACTGTCGGCTTTGGAACATCAACAAGAACAGGATCATTGATAATCCTTCGGCTGGCTCGGACTGTAGGCTTTGGTGCATGGAAAAGAACAGGATCTTCTACCACCTTCCGGCTGGCCTGGGCTGGCGGAGTAGGAGCATTGACTATGACGTGATTGCGAGCTGGCTGCGGACGTCTCCCGGCGAAGACGACTTCCTCATCGCTGGATCCAGATGCAGTCGGCGATGGAGAGCGAACCACGGGTGCTGGTCGCTGTCTGGTCTTGGGCTTCTGGCCTTGAGTGTCGACAACGAAGAGGCCGTCATGTTGGATTTGGTCCGTCATCTGTGAGGTTTGGTGTGGTGATGCATGTGGGACGAAGGGAACGAATGCAGTCGCGTTCGCAAAAAGGCGACTCAAGCGCTCCCTTTCTTCCTGTGCTTGGGGATTACTGACTTGTTCCTGGATGGCATTGTCTTCGTCTGCAGGATTGTACACTCCAGCAGTTACGAAGTTTACCTTGGTATACCTGAGCTTGGTTTCCGGTGTCCAGTCAGCGCGGCGACGCTCAGTACTCCGGGCTTCTTCCAGGAGAGAGAAATGAGGTTCGGCTAGTATCAAGTCAGTTGGAAGGGCGGCGCAATGTCAGAACTTGAGCGTACCTGTAATGGAGAAGTGGTCTGCGAATTGGCGACGAGATCCTGCAGGACTTCGGAAGGCCTTGGGCTTGCCTCTAGGACCAGACGCGGCCTTTTTCTTTCGTGTCATAAGTTCGTCTTTGTTGTTGTTGTTTGAGATTCACAATTCAGAGTCACCTACCTCAAATGATGGTTATAAACGGTTCACGTCATCAATAACAGAAATATAGTGCCGCTTTGAGATGGTGGGGTTTTGGCAGCACGTGATGTTGAACTTCGCAACGAGGTGATTTGATCTAGATGATAAGAAGAAGTCATGAGAAAGGTGTTTGCAGATGAAGGTATTCATATCAATAATATCTCTTCTATACTGCCAGCAGTAATAGTATTTATTATCTGTCTGCAGTGGTTCCTGGAAGTGAGAGACACGAGATCTAAGCCTTGCTATCAGCCACGCTACCTCCGGCATCATCTGTATAGCTGAGAGCTCAACAGCTCTTTGCCTTCCCATACAAACCCCAAACCTCAAAATTCCCTCTTCACCCTGCTATTATTCCCACCCAAACAACTAGACTGATGCACTTCCGCTCGCTTGACCCTTTCGGAAATCCCATCATCTCCCCTCTCATCTGCTCTCCGTGATTCCCTTTGACCCAACATTCCCAAGACCATGACGAATGCCGACGAAATAGCCCGCTATGGCAAACGTTTCGTTCGATACTTCTATGACCCCATGCCACGAAACGACGACAATTCTGGCGCCCCAATATGGTGCCTAGGCAGATGTTACGAAAGCCAACCTCCACCCCTCACCACCTCCATCCAAAACTCCCCCTCTCTGCCGAGCAGCTCCAACCTCAAAGACTCGGATACCATATCCGATCACGATAGCCGCACTGGAGATACCGTACATGTCCAAAATGAAGCAGGTGCTGAAGCTCCCAATGCAGAAGCCCTGAAGGAGAATGATGATGGAGGATGGCCAGCACCTTTTTTGGACGACTTTGAGTCTCGGATATGGCTCACATACCGTTCCAACTTTGCGCCTATAGCGCGAGCACAAGACCCGAAGGCTACTGCTGCTATGAGCTTCGCTGTACGGCTAAGGACACTCGCTCAACAGGAAGGCTTCACGTCGGATACAGGTTGGGGTTGCATGATACGTTCTGGACAAAGCTTGCTTGCTAATGCCTTGCTGGAGGTCCGGCTTGGGGGAGGTATGGACCGTTGCAGCTTCCGAACAGGAAAGATCAAGCTAACAGGGAGACAGATTGGAGAATAGGCGAAAAGGTGGATGAAGAGCGTCAGCTTCTATCCTTATTTGCGGATGACCCAAAGGCTCCATTCTCGGTGCATCGTTTTGTCGAGCACGGCGCCTCAGCTTGTGGAAAGCATCCCGGAGAATGGTTTGGACCTTCGGCAACAGCACGATGTATACAGTAGGTGGTTCCCTGCGGTCAAATCACCTGGTACTAATAACGTTCTTAGGGCTCTCGCAAACAAGCACAAGGAATCCGGGCTCAGTGTGTATATCAACGCAGATGGCCCAGATGTATACGAGGACAAGGTCTACCAAATCGCCACAGCAAAGACCGGTAGCTTTGGTCCTACTTTGATACTCGTAGGCATCAGGCTCGGAATCGATAGGATCACACCAGCCTATTGGGGAGCACTTAAGGCATCTCTCCAAATGTCCCAATCTGTGGGCATAGCAGGGTACTTTCACCACCCTTCCACCTCTCTGATCCAGCTAACATGACTGCAGTGGCCGTCCGTCCTCTTCCCACTACTTCGTCGGTATCCAGAACGATACATTCTTCTACCTCGATCCTCACCAAACCCGCACCGCATTACCCCTCCACTCAGACCCAACAACCTACACCCGCGAAGAAGTCTCAACCTGCCATACCCGCCGCATAAGACGCATAGACATCAAAGAAATGGATCCAAGCATGCTGATCGGCTTTCTAATCAAAGACGAAGAAGACTGGAAACGCTGGAGAGACGACGTCAAGAGCCCACCGGGTGGCAAGAGTATCGTCCACGTTGCGGATAAAGAACCAGTTTCCATGGGTCGAGGCATGTCGAATGAGAGGGATGGGGCTATTGATGAGGTGGAGACATTTGACACTGAGGATGATGATATTGAGGATTTGGGAGAGGGTGGCATTTGATTGTCTTGCATTTCAGTTTTGGCGAATAGGAAGGATCCATATGATAGATTCCCTGAGCCTTGCAAAGCTCTGAAAGCAATCGTTCTGCAAATATGCCTGTTCTTTCCTCTGCTATACATTGCTGGTCTTGGGAGCGTTTCAAGACAACTATCTCAAAATGCCAGAAGTTGAACCTGCAGCCGGAATGGAAGATTCCAAGAGGTGGCCGCGGTATTTTAGAAAGTGCAACATCCTGCAAACTTGATCCTTCAAATCCAAGGCAAAGCCTGTCCAGGGTACTTGTTGATAAATAACTGAACTCGAGTTGAAACGTGAATACTACAATCCGAATCCGGAGGCGCGCATCCAATCACCATTGGTATGTTCCGAAGCCGTGGGATATATGGAGGCTGCATTAGAGCTTGGGCAAGCGCGTCAAAGTCGCGTCGAGAAAATCAAAACATTCAAAATCGATCACGGTGCAAGCAAGAGGCACAAGACAAGGTGGTAGTCCAGAACAAGTCTGGAACCGGATATTGAAGTGCGTAAAGCAATGTCAATTCATGCCTTGTCGGAATCTGTATGATACACCTCCCATAGACCCCTTGCAGATAACCGTGTGGACATATAACGGTCTCTGAAGATATCGCAAAGATGTTAGCCATCCCATGACCACATTAATCAAACCCAAAAACACCGAGTGAACCCATTCCCATGATATAAAGCAAAGGCCCAGCAAAACCACATCATCGCCGAGCCGAAGCAACCAACCCAAGAGAAAAAAACGCGAACGAAATGCATCTCTACTTGGATGAAGAAGAGTACTTGGTGACAGCCTTGGTGCCCTCAGACACTGCGTGCTTGGCAAGTTCACCGGGTAGGATCAATCGGACGCTGTGGGAAATGGTTAGCAAGTGCTCCAAAGCGAGCGTCGGGTGTTGGGCAGAAACATACGATGTCTGGATTTCCCGCGAAGAGATGGTGGATTTCTTGTTGTATGCGGCAAGCTTGGAGGCCTCTGTTGCGACGCGCTCAAAGATATCTGGTAACACTGTCAGTTTTGGGGGCATCGAGAGCTCGGCGAGTCAAAGACATACCGTTGACGAAAGAGTTCAGGATGGACATGGCACGGTTGGAGATACCAGTATCGGGATGAACTTGTTTGAGGACTAGAGAGACGATATCAGTGGAGGCTCGCAATCAATGCGCAAGTGTGTTGAAGCTCACCCTTGTAGATGTAGGAAGAGTAAGTCTCCTTTCTGGTCTTGGTGCGCTTCTTCTTCTCGCCAGATGGAGCGGCAGTCTTCTTGCCGGCTTCCTTCTTCTCAGCTGGGGCCTTTCCGCCTGCTGGGGCCTTGCCACCAGTGGTTGGAGTCTTGGTTGCCGCTTTTGGTGCCATTTGTGCGGTTGATGTGGTTTGAAGGGAAGAGTTGATGGAAGTGGATGGATGGATGGATTGGAGTTGAGAGTTGCGTTGATGATGTTGGTTTGAATGAAGATGGAGAGAAGATGGCTCTGATGTGGGGAGAGCCTTCTTTAAAGACTTTCCGAGGGAGGTGATGCGCTAACACGCTCGGCAAGCACGCTGCTAGCGCCTTCCCTCAGCAGCGTCTTAGCGCGTGTTTTTGTTGCTCGCAACAGAACGTGCCTACCGTATGGGGCTTAGCGTCAAAGGCAATAACATGATTTGATGTTGCAGCAGCGATCTGCCCGCGGCCTTATAACCTCTTCTCTGCCCGCCGACTTCTCTTCCCAACCCAACTTCCATCAAACCAACATCGCTCTATCCACTCCACCAACTCTTCATCCCTCTACAATCTTCACCACCACTTAACCAAACCCCCAAACCAAATCTCAATCAAAATGACTGGCGGCAAATCCGGTGGAAAGGCCTCTGGCTCCAAGTCCTCTGCGCAATCGTAAGTTTTTGCCTCCCTCCTTCCCTCATCAACGACAAGAATGTTTTGACGTCTGAAATCGTTGCTTTTCATCGCTTTTGGCGCGCTTTTCATCGACTCTACGCGTCTTTCCATCAAAAACACAAACTGACCTCAATTCCACAGCCGCTCCTCCAAAGCTGGTCTCGCATTCCCAGTCGGTCGTGTCCACCGTCTGTTGAGGAAAGGCAACTACGCTCAGCGTGTCGGTGCTGGTGAGTCATCTTACTTCAGCCTACCGCCTTTCGTCCACTGACCAGTTCCACCAGGTGCTCCCGTTTATCTCGCTGCTGTCTTGGAATACCTCGCGGCCGAAATTCTCGAGTTGGCCGGTAACGCCGCTCGTGACAACAAGAAGACTCGTATCATCCCTCGTCATCTCCAGCTTGCCATCCGCAACGACGAGGAGTTGAACAAACTTCTCGGACACGTCACCATCGCCCAGGGTGGTGTTCTACCTAACATTCATGCCAGTGAGTTTTCGCTCCTATTCGACGCGTTTTTAGTACTTGCTGACCTTTTTCTTTTCTTACAGACCTCCTGCCAAAGAAGACGACAAAGGGTGGCAAGGGTCCTTCCCAGGAGCTATGAGCGATGTGTTTGGGGTCTTGATATCATTTGCTTTTACTGGCGTCTCTTCGGTGGTGTGTTCATGAGATAATGGGGTCTCGGTTTGGGTTATGGGGTCACAACGGGACGCGGTCACATTGATACCGCTTTGAATTGTTGTACATTACGTCCATGGCCATGGATGCAATTTTATGAAACTGCCACTTGAATATTTTCTACTTTTTCAATTGCTACTTGGTGATCCATTTTGTAACTGCATAACTTTGACCATGTTTGTGTTTAGACTATTCTCCCATTTCGTACCTTCGACATCGCATATCATGTTGTAGAAACAGCTTGACGTTCCCATCCTCGATACTGCAGTTCGACCATTTGCTATTATAATCAATCTTTTACATATGCGTCATTCTTAACATTGAAGCAATGGAGCTTTCTGAATTTAACGACACCGGGGCTCGATTGCGCGACGAGGTCTATCCTAGAGTTCTCGATCATGGGGGGAGTCGACAGCCAAGGCTGTTGTTCAGCCTGGTAGATGAGTGCCGGGAAGCAGGCCATTTTGTACATATCATACTCGACCTTCGCAAATGCAAACTTTTTGCTACGAGTCTCCAGCAATGGACAGCTCTCTCGTTTTTCTATTGCTCGAGGTCCCTCTGAATGCTTTGCGAGGTTGCGAGTATGGGTGATTGGTCTTTGTTGTGCCGTGATAAACAGCTTTCAGCTCTGGAAAACCCAATACCGCAACCTCAAATCGCTCCAATCTAAATCTTACAGCTCGTTTTTGATGATATGGCCTGGCTATTTCTCGGTTTTGCTGTTGTTGGATCTTTCCTTTGTGGACATCTTCTCTGTTAGGTTTCTTCTCCAGTTCCAGTTCAGACAGCTCTCCACTACTCTAATGCGCTCGGAACGTTTCAAATGGCTTAGAATCTGGTGAGATGGACAAAATCTCTCCTTTGCTATCTGTTTCTTTTTGAAATTTTCTCTAATGCGAAATTTGACGATATTTTTCTGGGGATTTATTAAATGGGTTCAGTATTTTGAATAAATAATCAACATTTACAAATCTTGACCAGGAAGACCTCACAACAGCATATTTTTGCTGCAGTCCTGTCATAATATCACTCACTGCTACCAAAGAATAGCTTATACCAGTTAAATTCGGAATGAAACTGTTGTGTTGGAATGCTCTCCAATATTGAAGTTTTGGAGATTTTCAACTAGAAAGCGTCGAACAAAAGACACCACCATTACAGCAAATTAACAATCACTGGCACCAAAAAATCAGCTGTCCAACATTAAGAGAGTCACAGGGACAATAAAAATGGCATCTATGTGCGTGTCGTGGAGTTTCATCTCGTATGTATGTTCACAGACTGTGTAAGCGATAATATTATACCCAGATTACTGCCGGAGCACAAAGAACATTGCAACCTAGTAGAAACCAAGGAACAAAAGCATATCGGCATTTGGCTGAAGGCCACAGTTCCACGGTTGCAGCAAGATCGCTTGAGATCAGCATCGTCATCCTGCACGTAAGGAGAACATGAAGCATACGTCGGAGAGTCGAGACCGTGAAGCATTGATGCAGCTCGGACGAGATCGAAACGCTGTAACTCCCCAAGCTGGTGGGCTCTCATTTATATCAGTCTCCTTAGACCCACTATTAAGATACAAGGAACCGGCAAGATTTACCAAGGCCAAAGTTTGAATAAACCACCTTCGACAAAGCAACTATGGAAGTCTACATGGAAAATTTGAAAAGGCAGTCAGATCCCCACAGCACCCAGCCCAATCCCGCCAGCGTGACAGCCAAACACCTTCCACTACAGTATGTGGACACAGAGAAGATATCATAGGCATAATGAGTTTATTACTAGGAGTGTACTTCGTAACAAACGTCAACCGAACAAACACAAATATGGTACATGGTATATGCTCGCTAATCAAGCAAGAAGCATACGTGCCGGGTCCTGGATGTACTCCTTGACTTTCATCAAGAATGTCGCCGCCTCCCTTCCGTCAATGAGACGATGATCGTATGTGAGTGTCAAGTTCATCATAGGGCGGATCTCGATCTTGCCGTTGATTGGGACTGCGCGTTCGAAGATGGCATGAAGACCAAGGACAGCGGATTGAGGTGGGTTGATGATTGGAGTTGACATGAGGGAACCGAAGACACCACCGTTGCTGATGGTGAAGGTTCCACCAGCCAGATCTTCAATGGTGAGCTTGTTGTCTCGGGCCTGCGAGTTGTTAGCGTCGTGCACGATAAGAAATGCAACAGATCTACGGACCTTCTTTCCCAATTCGGAGATACATTTCTCAATGTCGAGAATGTTCATGGATTCCACGTTTCGCACGACTGGAGTAGTCAAGCCCTTGGGCGTCGAGACTGCAACACTGATATCCACATAATCATGGTACACAATTGTGTCACCACCGTTGGCGCCCTCAATGCCAGCGTTTACAGATGGGAGTTCCTTCATAGCAAGCGCACATGCGTGAGCAAAAGCGCCCATGAATCCAATCTTGATGCCCGTACGCTGCAGGTATTCATCCTTGTATTTTTTGCGGAATGCCATTAGGGCAGACATGTCGACTTCTTGAAAGGTAGAGAGGGAGGCGGCTGTGTTCTGGGCTTGCTTTAGGCGTTCGGCGATTCTAAGGCGCATACGGTTCATCTTGACTCGTCGCTCGTCACGATTCCATGGCAGCGGCATTCCCTTTTCATCCTTCTGTGGACTCTCATCTTTCTTGGGTTGCGGTGGAGGTATGGATTTCTTTTCTGGTGGTGAAGGAGGTTGCGATTTTGGTTCAGGCTTCTTCTCTTCTTGCTTGGGAGCCTGCTTCTCCTGTCCGCCGTCTGGTTGTGATGCTGTATTCTGGTCTTCGGAGGCTGGTTCTTTGCTTTCTTCCTTTGCGGTCTCCTTTGCGCCCGCTTCCGGAGCAGCTCCTCCCGTCTCGATGATGACGAGATCTTGACCAACCTGAACTGTCTCATCTTCCTTGACTAACCACTCCTTGATGGTCCCGGACTCTGGAGCGTTAACCTAAGTAGAGGTTAGATGTTGGGAAACAGCTGGAGATTGAAAGCTATTACACTGAGATCGATTTTATCTGTTTCTATGCTGGCGAGCTCCTCGTCGACCTCAACATAGTCGCCAACTTGCTTCGAATAACTCTTCAATGTTCCCTCAGTGAGCGACTCAGCTAGAGTTGGCACTTTGACTGTTGTCGAAGCCCATCTGTGGTTCGTAAGGGATGCGCGAATTAAGGATTGACGACATCTTGATGAAGAGAGGACAGATGCCGTACGCAACGCTAGGAATGATCGCGCCAACATTGTGAAAGTAGTTGGAGTTGAATTGAGTTGCAAGAGGAGTGGGCGGAAGTGAAGGGTAGAGAAGTGGAGCTGCAGGCTTGGGAGCTATCCCGTATTATCTACCGAATCTAGAATGTAGCATAAGCTAGATGTAATCGTTTTGGATGGAGACAGTTGAAGAGAGGATATGCTGGCATATACTATAAAATACAGACCAGAGCTCAATTGATGATTGTGATCATAACAGGATTAGACACGTGACGGGCGGCTTTTTCTCGGTCATCTACCAGTACATATCGACTTTGACTTGCAGCATCCAGACAGCTGAACCACAAGCAAACTTCACAACCCTCGACACAGTCCCGGACACGGCCCCTGGAGGCAATTGAGTCCCGTAACCACCACTACAACGCCCACGACCCTCCACATACACTTCCAGACACCACCTCTGGACGTGACCGAGCAGCCATGTCCCACCAGACTCGCGTCCTCTCGCTCTACCGGCGCTCCTTGAAGCTCACTCTCGATTGGGCCGTCCATCGACACCTTTGGCGAGGCCAGGCCATGTACATCCGCTCCCTCTTTGAAGCTCAAAAGAACGTCCGAGAACCACGCCAGCAGAAGGTACATACACATTGGCGTTTCAAGACGAGAGCTAACAGCTCTTCATTAGGCACTGATTGAGGAGACAGAGGCATTGTTGGAGAAATGGAAGCATCCAGATCCTTACAGGCCACCAACCGCACCCGGAGGTAAGGTCGATGTTGCCATTGAGCGAACAATTATAGACTAAACGAACTCCAGGATCGAAGTACGAACGTAACCTTCCAGCACCAATTCTTGATCGTAGGTCACTTTCGCGAATCCTTGTCGATTTCATGCTTACATCGCCCAGCTCCACCACCAATGCATTTGTGAGCTAAGGAAGATGGCAAGGAGTATAGAGAAGACGGGAGGTTGCATTTTGGGAATGGAGTTTCCGGCACTTCGCTGACATTCAAGGCTCCCAGCAAGGGATTTGTACATGTATGTCGCCTCGAATTGTACTAGTTTGTCAACGGCTATCCTTCAAATCAGTGCCGTCGTTGACCGCCTTCGACTTGGTGATCAATGATCCAGCTCTCCGGACCTCTGCACATAATATACTTTTCGGATTAATTGATAGCATAGCCGGATCGTCAAATCGCCTATCAAGACTCAGAATTTCAGCAACAGTTTCAAAGAATAAACGCTTTCCTTATCTTGATCGGAAGGTCGAGAACACTCGAAAGTTCCTGTCTTGCCCCTCTATTTCAGCCCGTTACTGTGAAGAGAAGACATCCAAGATGACAACGAACATATATTGAAATCCTCCAACTACAAATTTTGACCCGCATTTTTGCTCGATGCCTTTTGGTCGTTCTCCTTCTACTGAACTTTGGATCAATGGAAACCTGAGGCCCACAGTACAGATTGCCCAGTCGAGATAACTTCCCTGACGCCTGTTTCTGTACGATCAGACACCAATCTTCTCACTCAAACTGAATCGGAAATTTCATACTGATACATGCCAATACGATTTGGAACAGGTCATATGAGGATGAATAGTACTTGGACACTACATAGTAAGGGAACAAAAGCAAAGGGGAATAGCATTCAGTCCATCCAAACCATTCAATAATATCTATATCCCATCAATTCCCAGCCCACCCATCATAAGACCATATGTCAATAAAATGTGCGGATCGGAGTGTGTTGAAGCCGCGAATTCCAAATCCCCACCCACTTCTGAACTACTCTTGAGACTCGTCGACCAGTAGCCACCTACTCCACTTGGCTTTAAGCTCATCCGTTTTAGCTTTGAGCGTGCCGGCAGGTAAGAGTCGTAGAGACTCGAGGTACCAATACTTTCTCTTGACGTACGCTACAGCAGAGAACAAGATTAGCCGAAGAAGGCACGAACAGTTTGCTGCGTTTCTGGTGACATGCCAGCCAGTAACTGATTCCCATCCAAGCCTGCCATTTGGCACATGGTGTTTGCAGCACCAACGATACGAGTCGCAGTTTGGCCTTGTAGAGTATCGGCTTCGAGAGCCTGAACCACGAAGGTGAAGCACTTGGCCGCTTGTGACAGCACGGCTGGATTTCGTCTGCAATAACAGTTAGTCATAACATTCAATGCGAGTACAGGTCTCGAGCTATACTCACTGCTCGATGAGCTGTGCCAAAAAGCTGTAAGCATATGGTGCAGCCTCGTCATCATTCTCCACAGGAAGTGTATCAATCCATGCTGTGACAACGTCCTGGACATTAGCAACCTTGCTGCTCGAATAGTGCAAGATCTTTGCGATTGTCGCGCAGGCATTCTCCGTTGCAAAGATGTTGTCGTCATCACGAGCGTTCGGCCGAGATGTCGCCTCGAAGAGAATTGGAATACTGGCAGCCACGAACTCCGACCACTCTGTGCCACCATATCGTGCTGCAACACCGACACCATAAACAGCGGCTTGACGATTCGGTGGAACGTCGTCTCGCATTCCGGCCACAAGTGGTTGCACGATGTGACCTTGGTAGCTCCATGTTTGAGGACCACAGAACTCCAAGACATCATCGTATATGCAAATTGCCCATTGTCGCTGGGTGGGTTCCGGACTGCTGGCGAAAGCATCGCAGAACGGTAGCAAACGCTCCCAGTAGGGGAGGAAGGCGGTACCCATGTTCTTGAAAACGGTGTGGAAAGCCTTGTTCATGTCGGAGAGCAATGTTTGGTCATCCTCGATGGCGTAGAGCTCCTCTTCCGTCTGCTCCTCCCCCTCGTCACGATCGGCGGCATCTTCATTGCGCTCCTGAACGCGCTGCTGGTAATCCTTAAGGACACCTTCAGCAGCGTCGATGAAGTTCTGCATGTGTTCTGGACGAAGACTGTTCTTTCCAACCACCTGCACGCACTCGTAGAAACAAGTGTACATCTCGGCCAGAGAATCGATGGCGGGTTCTGTGGTCAGGACTTCCAATACCTTGATGACCGTGCGTTCCCAAACCTGTGCGAGTTGTGTCGACTCAGGTCCATGCGCTTTCTTGACGGAAGCAAGGAGAGGAGGCACGCATTTTGAGGATGCAATTCTCACTGGGTCATGGAAGAAAAATGCAAGGCCGTGAAGGACAACATCATCGATGATTTGGTTGACGTATGGCTCAAAGGATCCTTCCAGTACCTGTGCGTAGATGACGATGAGTTCGATAGCCATGTGCTTGTCGTCGAGGATGCTAGTTCGTATGCCCAAGAATTTTCCTTTCAAGGGAACAAGGTCCCAACCTTCATCCTGATCGATGTTCGCAATGGCCTCCTCGTCCTCAAGAAGCTGTATGTCTGCTTTGGCAGCAGCGAGATGTATTAAAGGTGGCATGACACCGGACAAGAATGGTACGAATTTCTGACCGAGTACTCTGCACATGCGACCCCAGCAGTGGAGCAGGTACGATGATTGAGGGTCATCTGGTTCAATGGCCATTTCTACAGACAGGTCATTTACCCACTCGTCCGCAGGTTTGAGTACAGCTTGTTGAATCATTGCTAACAGACGGCACAGTTCAATAGCGTCTTCTCCCATTCGCTCCTCGCCAACAGCAAGCGCTGTGATAGATTAGCAGATGTAACTGAAAAGGGCAAATTGTGACGCACCAATCAATGTTGCGCACTCCATAGCCTTCGCTCGGAGGAGACGATATTCTTTTCCTTGCTCTTGACGCAGCACGTCGAACAATAAAGGCATCAATGTGGCATAGAAACGGCCGAAAGCAGATTCTGCAGAATCAGCCACGGTTGCAATGGTAGAGAGCGCTTGCTCCTGGACAAAACGAGGGCCGGTTCGCAAGAGAGCTAGCAGATGTTCCAAAAGGCTGTCGAGGTATGGTTCCAGCACCGTCTTTTCAGCCTCCTCACAGAAGTTGACAAGCGCGGCAGCAGCGTGAGCCTGAACACGGGGCTCTGGTGATTCGAGGACGGGTATTATGGCAGGCAGAACGAGACTATTGTATTTCTCTTGCATGGGTCCGGCGAAATCAGTGCTCATTTGTCCTAAAGCGTTGCAACCTGCCCAGCGTACACGAGGATGGGGATCCCGCAGGGCTGGGAGCACAAGATCAAGGACCTTGTCGAGCTCACCAACCATAAGATCTCGGCAACCTTCTGAGATTGCGGAAATTGCCATCAGTGCTGCGTGTCTGTCTCTCCAGGCGGAGGAGGTCATCATGCGTGGGAGCCAATTAAATGTGGGAGGGAGCAAAGCTGCTCCACCAAGCTTGTTCGCCAGACGGTCCATGGTCTGCTCACCAGCAACGTGATTAGCGTCACTTTCGTCAACATCGAGATCTTCCGAGGCGTTCCACTCTGCAGCATCGTCGTCATCTTGACCGACATCTGTCATAAGAGACAAGCACTGCGTGACCATCTCACTCGTGAAATTGGCATCCTTCCTGCAGAGTGCTGGATTGTGCTCAGCAAAGGTCGTCATGAGTTCCAGCGCATTTTGTCGAGTGGTATTATCGAGATCCTTGTCCTGGATGACTGTCACACTGAAGGTAAGAAGGTTATTAAACAATGGCTTAAACATCTTGGGAGATATCTCGGCAAGATCGATTAAAGCCAGAAAAGCTCGACTGAGCTGGTCAGAGTCGCCCACTTCTTTCAATGGCGGCAGGATATTGAGAATGTCTGGGATCAGCTGGAAATATTTCTGTTGACCCTTTTTGCTGACCGTGTGGAAAAAGGATGCAAATGCCTCCATTGCCGCGAGTTGGACCTGCAAAATGTCAGAGACGAGCCTCTCTCTCCACAATTCATGTGACATACCGAGGAGTCACTGTCCTTGAAGCCTCTTGTAAAGGCTGTGACCACGAATTCCTCATGCTGTTTCTCAATGATACCCGGTGTTGTGGAAAAGATTCGAAAGGCAGCCTCGCGCTGGCTTGCGTCTGGAGATTGACTGCATGCCAGAAGTGCTTGCAAAAGCTCTGGCCATGGCTCGCCTATTGAGATGTTAGAGTTCTGGTACACATCTATGAGTATGGTGTAGACAAGAAGCATAGACTGCAGGATTTTGGACCCTCCCGCTCATATCATGGACAATTTCTGGCAGTTTGAAAATTGAACTCCCTAGAAATTCCATGCCCTCTACTTCGGTTTTGCTTCTTTGAGTCCAGACTTGCAACGTCCTCAGTCCCACACTTCTTCATGTAGCACAGAAATTCCACCTACCCTCTTCGGTGTACTGTCTGGCGACCTCTGCGACGGCATCCGAGACCTTGTTCCTCACTGGTGTGTTTGTTTCCGAGGCAAGGGACTGGAGCAACTTGGTTCGGATCACTTCTCGTTGATTTGGTTCCAGAGTAAGGAATATTTCCTTGTGTCTCGGGCTCGCGTCTGAGGAAGTAGGGTCTTTGCGGGTACGACTGGCGACTCGGCGGAACAGAACGGCGGCAAAGGAGCGTGTCTATGAGGTCCAGAGATTAGTTTGGAGCCAGGAGAAAGCAGGGGCATGATTTTAACATACCGCCACGTCCTCTGCGCCTTGAAGCTGCTCGGACAACCCTATGAGGAGCAGGCCAGGTCTGGGTGTTGACCACTCGTTTGCCAATCGCTCTTCTGCTTCGGTCCGTAGGACATTGTCTGCCGATTGTAGACCGTGGAGGAGCTGAGTAAGTGCCTGGTGTACCTCTGGCGGTAGGAGAGCCGCCATACTGTGAAGATGGTCGAACGTTTTGGAGAAGCGGCTGTGCTTGAAAGGATCAGTTGCGCTCGAAGCAACACTTGAAGCAACACTTGAAGCAAGGGAGCTCCAGGACTGTCAGATGCGATTGTCTTCAAGATGTCTTCAAGATGTTGGAAGACGCGTGGAGTTTGGTGCGCGTCGGTTGTTGTGTTGTGAGTAGAAACTAAAATTGATACGAGCTTGATGTGCATAGAAGTTGAGGGCCTGATTGGTCCACGTACGGAGACGTTCTGGAATGGTAACACAATCTTCACGGAGCAACGAGACAATTGGGTGCTATTGACTACTTGAATTCTTCACTGCAAACCCCAAGCATGAGTATCCATCAGGTGTAACTTCCATTTCATTCCGAGACACTGCAGTCTGGCAGTTCATCAATTTTGTGCCCCGCCTTGTCCTATCGATACAACATTTTCAATTCCTTGCAATCCTGTTTCCACGTCTCCTGAGATTCCAAGACCTTCATACATGAGCCAGATATCTTATACGTCCTGTCAATTTCCCAATGTTAGTGACCTCACCGCCGTGAGACCAAAAACCCATGATGCATGACATTTCTGCCTAATCTTTGTGGGAGCTTTTCACACGATTGGGGATTTTAAGAGACCGAAGAAAGTTGATGTTCCGATAAAGTACAGCCAAACTCTATTTATGCACACAATTGCCGAAGTACTACTACTGGTTAGACGATTGGAAGTCAAGAAAGTGGTTGGGGAATATCCGATCTCAAAAATAAAAAGAGTTAGGTCCAAAAGGAAATCAGGCAACATGCTGGCCACCACAAACTGGTAGACTATCTGCTGCTTGCCCGGCTGAGAGCGAACACGCCGACAATGACAACTGCCAACGTCACAATGGCGCCGGGTAGTAACAGCTCGTTTGGAACACCAGCAACAATTTGTTCTTCTTTCACAGGCTGGCCTCTAACTCGTCGTGGGACAGGCTCTTCCTCTTCATCCTCGTCTTCCTCATATCGCTTACGCTCTCGGATAATAGACGAAGGCGGCGGCGAAAAAGGCTTTGCAATTGCTGGATGTGGATCGAGAGTAGCTGGGAGAGGAGGCGCATCCGGGTCATGAACAAACAGGTCGACCTTGTCACGGTTGCCTTGCTGTGCTAGCAGAATGGCATCGAGGAGGTCTCGATCCGTAGTGATTGAAACCGTATCGCCCTCGTTGTCCAGATAGCTGAGCGCAAAGCCGGACTTGCCAACTGCCCCTTCTGTGACTTCCGGGAGACCGCCGATGGTGTCGACTTCTGCTCCCAATTTTTGCTCAACTTGAGAAACCAGTCCTACAATACCAGAAGCTGCCAAAACTTGGATCCTGTGCATTCTTCCGCTTGGTGCCTTGAATTTGAAAGGGAAGGGCGAAGCTTCTACCGCTACGGGCAGAGCGCTTGTGACTGCAGAGTGCTCGGGCGTTTCTGCTCCATGATGGGATGCAGAATCATTTGGAAGAACGCTGTCTCCACGATCGTGCAAGCCTGGGCGGTCCATTGCGGGTGACATGAAAGAACGAGCATCGGGAGTGTGCGGTGGACGTTGGCTTCCTTCACCTGACATCATTGACTCCGTATCGTTTTCCAAAGACATCCAGAATTTGTTCCAAGCCGGGCCTTCGCTGTCGCCTGTTGACATCGAGTTGATCTGTACTTGTTTAGCAGGTTTTTGTAATTGGTCACCCAATTGGCTGATTTACCTGGTCAAGAGTTGCATATGTCAACTTCAACACATCGACCATGCCAACAATATCCCCATTCTCACCCATGACAGGCAGATTGAGGTAATGGCCATCTGCGGCATGTTAGTAAGAAGTTCGACACATCTTTGCGTTTGTTCCCTACCGTGCATTTTGCGTAGAGCAGCTTGAATGCTCATGTCCATCGGTGCAAAATCAGGATGCGGTGTCATGACACGAACCACGCTGCAAGTATTTGGATCAAGACCGGCAGCAATAACACGAAGTACCACATCTTTGCTGGTGAAAATACCGGTGATATGTCCTTGGTCCTCAACAAGCACCGCAGTAGTGTGGTTCTCTTTCATCAGAGCTGCAGCATCCTTCACTGAAGTCCGAACCGACACAGTAGTTGGTGGGAGCCCAGTCAATACCGACTCAAGTGTAGGCCCAGACATCTTCTGCCTCACTGCCTCGACGTATTGAATGATTTGCTGCGGCTGACTAGAGCCGAGTTCCGCCGAGACACCTTCGAGTGCATCATACAATTTCCTTGAAGAGGTATATGCTCGTTCCAGTTTCTCCATAGCATCGTAGAAACATTTTGTAATATCCAAAATACCAGAGATGTCGTGGTTCTCGTCCATAACGGGAAGATGTCGGAATCCTTTTCTGACCATCAAATCCAAAGCATCCGTTGCGCTTGTATCTGTCTTTGCACAGAGAGGGTTCTTCGTCATGATCTCTGCAATTGTGACATCTCGCGCCCGGATTCCAGCCCCAACAACTCGGAAGGCAAGATCCTTGGCTGTGAAGATGCCCGCAATTCGATCATCATCGTCGGTAACCAAGACACAATCTTCACGCTTAGCTGCCATAAGTTGAGCGGCTTCGGCCACAGTGGTGTTCGGCTTGATTTGGAGAGCTTGACTTGGTTTCAATGCCAGGACTGTTCCTGGAGGGGCTTTTCTGGTTCCCCGTAGACGCCCGGGTTGACTGCGTTTCTTGCTGAGATCCGACTCGATTTTCCTACGGATGGCCTATACCTGTCAGAATAATTCTCCTCCCTAATGATACAACATACCTCATCTCGTTTCGTCTGCTTCTGTCGGCTAGCACTGAGCGTTGATGTTCCGGCGTCGCTAGCGACGGTGCTGGCCTGGCTGAAGTGGGAGTCCAATGCTGGGCGAGGAACGGGAATATGGGACGGCGAATTGGCAAAAGGAGGTTGAGTTCCAGGTCCTGGAGTGGCTCTGCCTTTCGGCGTGCCTCTGAAGGTACCAGTATGCGACATTTCAAGGTTGTTTAAGTCGTTCTTTGGGAAGGTATCTTTTTCAGTTGCTACACGCCTCCAGAGATGGTGGGCAGCGTGGCGAGTCGTAATTCTTTCTTTCGAGCGATGCTTGAAAAGAAGCAGGATAGTCTCTCTTGGAAGCAATAAACAGACAGAATCTCCCCAGCGGTGTGACAGTTCGGTAAAAGTCGTGTAAACATTGGTGGATGACATAAGCACGCCTTGGCACGCTAACCCGTCTGCTTGCCCACAATGGCAGAGCGAGGTTGATAATTGATTTCTTTGAAAGAACCAACAAATCTCCAACCTTCCTCCACAATTTTCGCTAGCCACAACCGCAAACATGGTGAGTATGATGCCCGCTTACTTCGAGCTCTTGCTAACAGCCACAAGGTCAAGAAGAGATCTAGCAAGTAAGTCACCCGATGTACCGGCTTAATTTCTTATGAACTTTTGCTGATGAACCGGTTGCAGCGGACGTAACAAGTCCGGACGTGGTCACGTCAACCCCATCCGATGCTCCAACTGCTCGCGATGCACACCAAAGGACAAGGCAATCAAGAGATTCACCATCCGCAACATGGTCGAGTCTGCCGCTATCCGTACGTCTACAACTCCCACAATTCTGGAAGAAAAAAGAGGTGGACATAGGACAGGGCGACGGATTGGAAAACATAAATGCTGGACATGAGAGCTCGATATTTCTAACGCGATAGAATACAGGTGATATCTCCGATGCCTCCGTCTTCCCAGAATACAGCGTCCCAAAGATGTATTTGAAGCTCCAGTACTGCGTCTCCTGCGCCATCCATGGAAAGATCGTTCGGTATGGGGATATCTGTCGCCCACCCATGGCATAATTCTAACATGGTATCCAACAGTGTCCGCTCCCGTGAAGGTCGCCGCAACCGTGCCCCACCACCCCGCGTCCGATACAACAAGGACGGAAAGAAGATCAACCCCAACCAGGCTGGTGCTAAGACTGCCCAGGCCAGCGCCGGTGCTGTTTAAGGAAATCGGGAATGGTTATGGACGTGGAATGACATGATAGCTCCTTGTGTTTGGTTGGAGAACGTTTACCTGCATTCGAACTGGCGTAAATTGCTGAGGAAACGCAGCTTTGCAGGCTATTAAAGCATTGCATAATAAGCCAGCAATGGAACTACTTGATTTCTAAATTCGTTCGTTTGTTTGAATGAGATGTGATATGTGAGGCGTAGTCGGCTCAGCAATTCGTTAGTATCATTCAAGGAACTTTGAGGCTGACCTTGAAGATCGGTGAACCTCTTGCTGAAAATGAGCCGAAGGCTATTACTGCTAATATAAGGAGATCTCCTCTAGTTATCTGCCCAGGGCACAGAAATCAGCGGCTAATAGTGAATCTCACCCAAGGCTTTGGTCCTTTACTTGAAGACGAGGGCGCATTCAAGTATTGTGAGAACGGTTCTCTCAGTACAGACCTCGTCAAAACTCAAAGGCCTTGAACACCCAATTAGGAAGTAGCCATCGAATTGAATATATAGCCGCCTCGCACACGTTCTATACGGCATCATGTTCTTGTTCATAATAAAGCAATGCCTCCAGACGCCTCCAAATCATAGGACATAATTAATCGGCTCTCTTCTTTCCCTCCTCTCCCAAAACAACCTCCTCCCCATTCGGCGTGACAGGTTCATCCCCTTCCGTAGTTGTAGGTTCATCCTCATCCCAATCCTCAGCATTCTCATCCCAGTTATCGACTTGCTGCTCCAAGGTCGCACCAACAACTCCACTTTCCTGTCCTTCCAGATTAGCCGTACTCTCGCCTAGTTCTAGATCTTCGTCGCCGTCGCCGGGAACGAGGTTGTAGTGTTTTGAAGCGCGTTTGCGCTCGAGCATGCGTTTGTGATACCACGTGCTTATTGCTAGGGCGATGAGGGAGCCGGCGACGTTTGCGACAATGTCAAAGGGATCAAAGATGCGACCATTCTGTGGCGTTGTTAGACGCATAATTGAGCCAAAGCAGTGGCGAGATAGACATACTGGAAGGAGTCCCTGGACAATTTCCGAACCCACTCCTAGGACTAGGGTTATAGCGAAGAAGGTAATGTGAAGATTCCGCCGTCGTCCTATTTCCAAAATCCAATAGAATGATAGCTGTTGCGCGACTTAGTATTATAAGTAAGGCAGACGTAGGTGGCTCACGAACAGTAAGGAGGAAGAAGGTGACGAAGTGTAGGACTTTATCAGACTGTTTGTAGGAGGGAATAGTCGAAGGAGCGAGTCCGAGATATGCAGAGACAATTGTCAGGACGCCAAATGCGATTGCTGGAGACTTGCGGATCCGCATGATGAGCTCAGGAGGAATGGAGAGGTGAGCTGTTTGCGTGTGTTTATTATAGGGAGGGTGAAGTGTTAAGCAGGGAGAGACATGCTTTCTTGTCTTCGCAGCAGCAGCTTCAATGTAGATACTACTACTACTGCTCGTATTTGTAGATGTCCTCTGTCTGTCTGCCTTCAGGGTTCTCGCATCGACACAGAGTCGTTTCGTCAAGCGTTCACCAGCCACAGAAAGTGGCTCAGAGGAGGGCGCTCGCTGGAATTGGATCACTCGTCGCTCTCCACCAACTACATCCCGTCTAGGAATCATCGAAGCCGCGACAAATCCATCCATTTTCATCAAATTTCATCAGTATATTCACCGGAGACGACCCCAGCATTCATTACCATCTTCCATGAGGACGCCTTCTCTCTTCGTCGCGGTCGACTCTTATTGCGCTGGTCACGCTCAATCTCTAAGCCTATGCCGATGAACCGTCACCTCGCGACTCCAATACCGCCATCATCGCGCAACGGCCATGCCCACAACTCCCAGCGCATTCAAGCCATGACTGACGGGGCACCGCCCGGGCCCGCCGAGGAGGACACGAGAACATCGGAATTCAGACAGCGCTATCTGCAAACAGAAGCCCGACTGGCATCCTTATTCTGCGCATCCGACCTTCGAAATGGACAATCGTCGCAGTCCCAGAGTGATGCTCCCCCTCAAAATACCCCAGACAAGCCACCTCCCAAGAAACCTACACGAGCAATTGATGAGGACGACTATGGCGACGAGGATGATGAGGATGAGGACGAGGTAGAAACGGCATCTCCGTTATTACAGAAGTCGGCACTGGCACTGGGTAATGGCAATCGACAGTCCCCCGCGACGCCCGTTGGATCACATCTCGGCAAGCCGACACTGGAGCGCACATTGTCCACGGACCAATCCAAGACCTCGGAGGATGCGCGCAAGCAAGCAGAGGAAGACAAGGAGGCCGCCGAGGATGCTGCGAAACGGCGCTTTCACACTTTATTTTATACATTGGAGAACGATCGCATTGCTATGATAGAGCAACAAAAGTTGGACGAACTTGATCGGCAAGTTGAAGCTGAAACCTCGGGGCAACCTGGTGCTGTCTCGAATCCAACGGCGGCGACTTCTGTGCCCCAGCAAGGGTCATTGAGCTCTGCCAACCTCGGCGCATCGAGTTTGATGTTGAAGAACCTCCTTTCTACAATCGACAAGAAGCGGCATATGGTGCATGCGAATGACGCGCAATTGCGGAGGCTCATCAGCGAATCTCGCAAGAACAGGAGTAAATGGGCGAGTGAGGACAAGATCAACCAGGAAGATCTGTATGAGGCGGCGGAAAAAGTTCTACATGAATTGAAAGCCATGACAGAGCATTCGGCACCCTTTTTGCAACGAGTCAGCAAGCGAGAGGCCCCCGACTATTACACCCATATCAAGAATCCAATGGACATTGGAACCATGATGAAGAAGCTCAAGGGGCTCCAGTATAAGTCGAAGAAGGAATTCGTTGAAGATCTACATCTTATCTGGAACAATTGCCTGAGATACAATACGGACCCACAACACTTTCTGCGCAAGAAGGCCCTTATTATGCAGAAACAGACAGATAAGCTTGTTGTTTTGATTCCGGATCTTGTTGTTCGAGATCGCGCAGAGGTGGAGGCAGAAGAAAGGCGAAATGCCAGCCTGGATGCGGACCTGGATGGCGAGGATAGTGATGATGAAGAGCCGATCATGGCTTCTCGCGGCCGCAAAGCTCCAAGCAAGAAAAGTAAGAAAGGAGGTACAACCACTCGCAAAGCACCACCTTCCATCAACGAAGGGACGCCCGGCGCTGAGACGAAACCTCAGCTGGGATCGAATGGCTCGTCTTCCAACATTCGCAACAACTTCTTGCGTACCGATTCTGATATGCTGGAGAATGGTTTTACACCTCCACCTGGCAATCTGACGCCTCTTCGATTGAATGGTCTTGGACCTGATGCAGAGAGTCAAGTTGATCCATCCGAAGGGGATGGGACTGCCATGGGCGACCTTGCTGTCGAGCCTTCGGAGGACCCAGAGGCTGATGATTACGAATACCAAATCTGGAAGCAAGTGACGAAAAAGGCCAGAGCCACCATTGCGTCCGAACGTGCTCGCTTGTTTCACAATGACCGGCTAAGCCCTGAAGAGCCAGCACTTTTGAGAACGAAGGCGGGAATGAGACGTTGGATGAGGCAACAAAAGAGGTTTGAGCCGCAAGACGAAGTGACAACGGACCCATCGACGCCCGACACAGGCAAAGAGCCCAATCGTCAAGATGTCCCTGGCGAGACTCTTGCTGAAGGAATGGAGGGCGAAGATGACACTCTCTTGCCTGATTACTATGACCCGCTCTCTGCGATTCCAGAAGTTGAGGATCAGCTGAGATGGGAAGAGGACGGCGAAGGCAATATTGTCATGCATGCGGAGGAGACACTGCGGATGATACCAAAAGGCCAATTCCTCTCACCGGAAAGTGCATTGACCAAGAAAATCGAGGCAAACATGCGGCAAATGCAAGAGACACGCAAAATCTGTACAAAGATTGGCGTTGTGAAACAGATGCAGCTGCAAGCACAGGTGAGTCAATTGTTATGCAAGTTTATTCGATGGTTATTAATTCATAATCCAGATGTACCAGAACCAATTTCAGAAGTACGATCCAACTCCTTTCCAGGAATTGGACATAGAACCAGTCGTGGTCTCCGACGATGGTCCTTTCATGGCCCCTGGATTGTGTCGAGCAACGCTCCAGCGAAGTATTGGAAAATTATTTTACCATGCTGGTTTCGAGGAGTTCCAGCCATCAGCGCTCGAGGCAATGACAGATGCTGCAACTCATTTCTTCACTGGATTGGTTCAATCAGTTGCGGTGTACACCGAGGCTTCAAAGCTTAAGCAGGCTGAGGATAATGCGGGCGACCTGGGATATCAGACTCGATTCAATCTCGAGGAAACCATGCTACATGCCCTCGATGAAAACGGGTTGGACGTTGAGGGGCTTGAGTTGTACGTCAAGGATGACATGGAGCGCCAAGGCACCAAGCTTGCTGTGATGCACGAACGCATGAAGTCTCATTTGGCGGAGCTTTTGGTAAGTTTTACAAGACGGTCGTTCGGAGATACTGTACTAACAGTGTCAGCGCCCTGCACTCGATCCAAATGCGGTCGGTGCCGATGGAGCTGGTGCTTTCAACGACGGCAGCGAGCAATTTCTCGGTGGAGATTTCGCAGAGGATATCGGCGAAGATTTCTTCGGCTTCAAAGAACTCGGCCTCGACCAAGAATTCGGTCTCGCATCGCTCTCGGTACCACTTCATCTCTTGCAAAGTAGGATGCACAATGCCTACCAGGCACAAAATATCAGGTATGCTCCGCCTTTGCATCTTGAGGTTCCATTTTCTAATACTTCTAGTGTGGTCACATCAACTGGGAACATTATGGAGAACCCAGCTCCGTTCGAGCCAGTTACCATGGAGAGCATCAAGCACGAAATCGGGATCATACATGATTTCTTTCTCATCAAACTGCATGCCAATAATGAAAATCCCCTCGTCGAAGACGACGAGCTTCCGATTAAGCAGCGCTTTCCCAAGCCGCGTCTTCCACCAACTGGTAAGATCACGTCACCGCGTAAGCGTCCTATCCGAGAGCAACAACAAATGGCGAAGAAGAAACGCAAGCTCGAAGAAGGGAAGGAGGAAGTTACACTGAATGGTGTTATACAACCTTTCGTCAAACCAACTGGCAAACTCAAACTCGACATGCCGCCACCGCGAGAGACGATGCCAGAGCCAGAAAAAGACGAGGATGCGCCAGGGATGATGAGTCCAGAGAGCATGTAATCAATACCCGTCTTTAGAGTGTCTTCACCACCGGTCAACTGCTTGTTAATACTATTTTCATCAGGGCGCAAGCTACGAGCAATTCAGTTTAGGCACTGTTTATTTTTTGAGGTAGTTGCTTTTCAACCGACGACGAAGTGGGAGGAGGGTAAGGGTGCGACTTCTCGTTTATATCTTCTTTCTTTGCTTTGTATTCTTGCATTTTTCACCATTCACTGGGTGGGCGGCACAAGTGCTTTTTTCATACTCCCATGCTGCAGGGAATGCTACGGCAGGGCACATCAGTTTTTGCTTTTCATAGTTTGCGTTCATGGGTTTGTAGTCCGGAAGAGATAGCACGTTATTGACCTGGGTGTGCACTCTTCATTTTCCTTTCTCAAGCTCATTTGTGCAGAGAGCGGAAAGGGTTGGGTATATCCGGGTTCCTGGGTCTTGTTTTTGACGCGTTTGATACCAATGGACGGGCGACTGGCTGGGCTTGCATATGCTGGGCTGGGTGGGGGAATGGATATAAAGAATGTGTACATGTGGTGGGTGAATCTCTAGTCCATAAGGTAGTGATGAATACATACCTTCCTTTGGTGCTTTTCTGTTATTTCTGATTTCGTGACTCGCATCTTACACCACGATCATTTGTCAAGGAACTCCATAATTCTGAACTATCCTATGAAGCAAAAGGGTAGCCGATGAAACCTGTGAGCATTTTTTGGGTGGTATCTTTTGTGATTCCGGGGTGAAAATGATTTTGAGTATACTCAGATATCCTCGAAAGTGGAAGTCAGCCACTCTCTTCTCTTACTACTGGCCGTCACTGAAAAGTTTGTGCGAACCAGGTGTGTGGCAGTTATACTTCAGTCTCGCACCGTAAGTTCTCAGACTAACACTTTCCGTCACTAGAAAGTGGATGTCACCAAATGCTGACCCAAACTTTGTTAGATCGCAAGATACTCTTGGAATTACAAGGTTTACCTCTCATGGAGCACAACCTCGAGATGCTTGTGGTATTCTCCAAAGAGTCTGAGGGGTTTTGTTTCAATCAGTCGTTCTAATGAAATACAATAAATATCGGTTTCTTTTCAAAATCATAGCATATCATATCACATCTCGAATTTGACTCTCAAGAACAGATCGATTTACAATGATGTTTTCAATCGCTGTTTCAGAGACCATGAATCCAGCTCCGAACTCGAGAGACTCTTGGAAGGACGAGGAATCGATTCCTTCGTATGAGCGCGTCCCGATACACAACCGCAGAGAAGACACCGACGACAAATCCCAAGCTGAAAAGGGCGTCTAAGATGACCAGAGCGAATTCGGGGATGTATTGCCAATCACAGGCAAAAGCATCAAAGCTTCACCAAAGACTAGGTTCATAACATGGCTGATGTGGGCGAAGTACTAGCAGGGCCTTGGGGTCGAGAAATTGGCGGTGCTGCTCAGACTATTTTACCTGTCTTCGTCATGGGATCAAATATTTTGACCTTCTCTATTGCTATGAATGCCACTGCAAGCCACGCTGCCTGTACAATTGTATGGAGTGTCATTGCATTCGTCGCCTTCTGTATATTTACACTTCCGCGAACTTTGAAGAGAGTATCATACTTCTCCATCCTCTGTATGTTTTCCGATATCCTTGACAACAAGGATAATAAACAGTGGAACACTCCCCCCAAAAACAGCATTTATATCCTTACTAGCCGCCATCCTCATAACAATGATCGTCCTGAGAATAACCTCTTCACCAAACCTCCACATCTTCGCCGTGGTTCGGAGCTTTAGCTACCACCTTCTTGTCGGTAATCAACATCATCTTCGCTTATGGGGTCATGTAGCATTCTTCTCCTTTATCAGCGAACTGCGCGAGTCACGAGAGTTTCCTAAGGCTTTATATCCTGTTCAGATAACAGACCCGGCCCTGTATTTCATCATCTCCGTAGTAGTCTACCGATGCGCCGGGGCTGATGTTGGGAATCCGGTGTTGGGGAGTACGGACGGGTGGTGAGGAAAGTGGCGTATGGGATTGCCTTGCCTCCTGAAAGTTTCTTGCTGGATTATGAGGATTGGAAGAGCTGACACCGGCAAATTTGTAAGTTGACGTTATCTATGGCCACGTTGCCTCGAAGTACATCTATATACATCTCTTCTGCGGTACGAAACACATGTCCAAGAATACGTTTCTCTCCATCCGCTCGTGAGTTACTATAGCGGGTATCCTTCGGCTCCTCGCATTTGTTGTTGCTGAATCTATCCCTCAGGTCAATACTTTACTTGCTCTTATCTTGTCACTGTTTGTTAGCCAGTTTACTTGTTTGATCGGTGGGGTTCTTTGGCTTTATCTGAAGTGCAATAGGCGGTGGGAAGGGCCGAGGAAGGTGTTCTTAACAGGGATGAATTTGGTGGTGCGGTGTATTGGGGATGGGTTTTTATGCGAGTGGAAAAACTATTCATGATGATGGCGGATCTAGGAGCTGGAGTTGTACTGGTAATTCTATGAGCTAAGAGCAAAATGAAAGTTATACTACTAACGTCAGAGAGAATATAAGAAATTTTTCAAGTTCTCTCCAATGTTTCAGATCGCCTCCTGTATCGATCGGTGCAAAGTGGGCCAGATGACCTGGACCACAGCACTACCGGGTCACTGTTGAACTTGCTCTCGTGTGTAGCTGATCATAATCGATAAATTTCGACTCGGATCTCACTAGCTGGCTGACACCTTTTTCTCTCACTTTCTATTCACCCTACGACGCCACCTTAATCTGCGGGATTTGTATTGGTCGGCGGGACCTTCTTATCCAACTCATCAAGTGCAATCCCGTTCATCGATGCCGACTCCTCAGGCGCAATTGAGTGATTTGTAGACGGAACATTCCTCTCCCTCCAAAAAGCCGCCGCCCAAATCCCCGACCACTGTCCTCTCGTCTTACCAAAGAAAGTCCATCGCCGATGCGGCTCCGCCGTACTCACAACCTCCAGCAAAACATCCTTCAAAGTCTCAATCATGCCCAAAGCACCGACGAGCAAAGGGATGATTTGTCCGACACCATTCACATCGTAGACCTGTGTCATGTGATTTGCGCGGATGATCCACTCGGCTCCTACGATGGAGACGATGATGATTGTGATTGATATTATTAGAAGTGCGACCTCTGTCATTCTGTCTCTGTTGAGTGAGATGCTATGAGATCCTCCGTTTCTCAGAGACTTCATAATACTCCATGTCAAGAAGAAGACGGAAGAAACTAGCCCAATTACAGAAGCCACCTTATTGAAGGTCCGAAACCCTCCATATGGCGACACTTGGCCAAAGAAAGCGGTTGTCGTTAGGTTGCATTTTGGTGGAGCGAGAGGTTTAGCAACAGTATCGAGACCTTTGAACCAGAACCAGCATGAGTATCCCGCAATGCCGGAATAAAGTAGAAGTCGATAAATTCCTGAAGGTCTTCCTACAGGACTCAACCCCTCACCAGTCAAAGAACTCAGACTACCAAAGAGGAGGAAGATAACAATGACAGGCTCAATGGTAAGCATAGTTTTCGTCCTGGTGAGAAGGAGCAGACCGGCGAACATGGCCGTTTGGAGGAGATTGTTGAGAGCAAGGTAGAATCCTTCTTCTTTTGGCGCATAGAGCGTCACCAGGAGGGTCGCGAAGAATTGGAAATAGGTTCCCAGCCGAATTCCAAAGCCGTAGAAATCTGCATTGCCGGTAACGATGCAATCTTGAAGGTTGCCAGTGCCGGGGGAAGTGATGTTGTTTGGAGAAGACATGGTGGAATATTGTAGTCTTCAGGGGCTTTTGCGGGCCGATGCGTTGGTGTATCCACTAGTAATCACTATTCAACCGGACAGAGAAATATGATATGAAGAAGGAACTGATAAATAAAGGTTGATAGGTTTATAGTTAAAAGCTGGGAGGTCGAGGATTTCCGTCTCGATTCGAGATGTGGGAAGCTCCGCCTCTTTCTCGTATTCGAAGCGGCCTCATCTGCACGCCTGGCGTTCATCCTTCGCGAATCAAACGTACTCTTCAGCGCCTGAAATCATCACACAGCCTCAAAGGCGCTAGGAGTTGCTTTTCGACCGGTGAACCTCAGATATTGTGTCTAAGATCCTCCCTCCTCTCTTTTGATGTTCTTTACCTCCAGCCTTGAGCCATTTGTTACATTCTTGTTATTCACATCCGCGAGATTTAATAATGTCTCCAATTGAACCTATTTACACCTCCCAAACCTGCCCCATACTAGGAAACTCGGACCTTTATGGCCTTGGAATCCGCTTATCGATTTACATCCAATACCTCACAATCCTCGTCGCTGCAGTCTCAGGCCGCCGGCTCTACTCCAAAATCCGGACCGCAGTTCTTATCTACGCGGTCGCCATTCTCGTCGTCGTCTTCAGGAACAGTGTCTCCGGCTCGATCGATGCTTTAGAAGTACCGATTATCCAACTTCTTGTCCTGGTTCAGTTGTCCGCCGTCTTGCCAACTGTCTGGGTTAAGTCCCCAATCGGATGGCTCATTTACATTGCCCTGGCTGCCAATTCCGCATACTTTGTTTGGTATTGGTTTCGTGGGTTGGATGTGTTGCCGAAGAGTGCTTGTGCAGATGAGTATGCGTGGTTTTTTGCGAAAGTTAGTTTGTATCATTGGTATCGGACGTTCAACAAAGTCTTTGCTTGTTTTGGGATTGTTGGAGTT
The DNA here is from genome assembly GCA_023078705.1 of Venturiaceae sp. KMAF11. NCBI lineage: Eukaryota > Fungi > Ascomycota > Dothideomycetes > Venturiales > Venturiaceae > Venturiaceae sp. KMAF11. The sequence continues at coordinate 1,103,474 of JALGOQ010000015.1, forward strand.
TTGTACCAGATTGGCGCGGGTGAGTCTTCCATTTCTCCCTCGAATTCTTGGGAAGCACAATGCTAACAGCGTTCGGCAGTTGGTGGTATTGCGGCAGCTGATGATGTGGACCAAACAAACCATGTGGGCAACGTGTGGGGATTACTTCCAACCATTCCATTCACCATTGCTGCTTGCGAAATGGCTATCAAGTGGAACAACATCCAAGGCGTCAACAGCATCGCTTCGACAGGGCAATTGATTCCTCTGGTTCTATCGGTCGGTCAGTTACTACACTTCTTGTACAGAGGCATTCGAAGGGTTGTGAGCGACCAAGATGATGAATCTCTTGCTTGAGTTGCCAGACTATTTTGAACTGAGAACGAAAACGAGAACACTGCAACCTAATGCTTCCTCAAAACGAATGCTGAGGAGTTATGAGGACCCGACAAAGAAAGGGAGGGGTGTGGTTATGCCATGGATGAGCCTAAAGAATCATGCTTTTGATTGCCTTTGAACACAAGGCAGGATTGTGCGGTGCCAGACCGAGAAGTTGATATTTGGCCGCTCTGCTGGTGAGAACCATTCCAACGATTCACGACGACGGGGTCGAGTCCATTGGACGAATGCAGCAGGGCCGAAGGAGACAGGCAAATGAAAGAAAGGAGGCAGTTAGAAAATGGGATTAAGCCCTTGGAGAGATAAGAAAGAGAGGGAGAGAGAGTCAAGTCTTAGATCCAAATTACGAAGTAGTACTCGAATGCAAGATTTCAGTTTTCATGACTTGATCTATTCTCGTTGGCAGCGAACCGCCAACTGTCCACCGCAAAATGGCAATTATTTTGAGTTCATTTCCCAGATTGATGCAATCATCAAGTGATTATCTTTTATCTCCGTGGCATTCCTCTTCCACGACCCCTTAGTGCGCGTTGTGCAGCACCTGGAGGCAGACCCCTCGCCGGTGCTTTTGGTCCTTCTGATTCTTGGTTCTCTGCGTAGTGTGTTAGGATCTCTTATACATAACTAGTTAAGCGATGACTTACTGATTGTCTCATCTACGCTCAAAATCAAGCATGCTGCCTCAACAGCTGCTTGGATGGCGTTGACCTTGACCAGACTCGGCTCCCACACGAACTTATCCAAGTTGTTTGCGATGCCTTCGTTGACGAAATCGACGCCGGCCCACTTGTTGCCCTTGCGGTGCTCTACACGTAGCCGGTTGAGAATATCGGTCGAGTCAAACCCAGCATTGTCGCACAGTTGTCGAGGAATCACCTCAAGCGCTTTCGCGAAAGCTTTGATGATCGATTGTTGTTTGTGAGGAATTTTCTCGTCAGCGTAGCTGTGAAGATAGGCTGAGATTTCCATCTCAACAGCTCCTCCGCCAGCAACGATTGACTGGTTCTTGATAGCACGTTTGACAATCATAATCGCGTCGTGCAGGGAACGCTCAACTTCAGCAATAAACTGCTCTGCACCACCACGGAGAACAAGTGTGCATGTCTTTGCTTGCGGGGTGCCCTCGAAGAAGTTGAAGCGCTCGTTGCCAATTTGTCGCTCATCAAAGCGTTCGCAGGTGCCGAGGTGCTCCTCCTTGATGTCCGAGCATGTCGATTGTATGCTGGCACCAGTCGCTTGACACACACGCTCCATGTCATCCGAAGCAACGCGACCAGCGCAGAAGATGTCTCGATCCGCAAAGTATTGTGTAGCCAAATCACCAACAGGCAGCTTGCTCAGCACAACCTTGGCTCCTGACTTGAAGCATGCCTCCATCTTGTTGAAGATGATTTGCCACTCCGCGTCCACAATAGCCTGGTATTCTGAGACTTGTTCGACCCGCACCTCAGCATTGTCCTTCTCACTCTTTAATTCCAGCTCGACGTTCAGGCAAAGGATCTTTGGGTTTTTGAAGGACTTCGGCTGCTGCTCGAAACCGGCGTAGGAGAATGTCTTTTTGAAGGCAACACCGTCGACGAAGAGAGAATCTTGTAGGGCGCCTCCGGTAATCTTTTTGATACCAATCAACTTCTCGTTCAAGTCATCTTGGTCTAGAGACATGACAGCATCCACGACCATGGTAGTGAAGAAGTCGGAATTGCGATGTATCAACTTGCTGCTCATGGCTGTGGCTGCGAGCTTTCGCAGAGTATCTCGCTGGTTGCCTTCAGATGTGCTCACTGCGATTTCCTTGATCTTGTTGACGGCCATGACTGAGGCTCTGCGCAAGCCTTTTATGATAGTCTGACTGCTCACACCCTGCTCAACAGACTCCCGAATCTCTTTCAATATCTCTCCAGCAATAACGACAACTGATGTGGTGCCATCTCCAACTTCTGCGTCCTGGGAACGTGCGATGTCTGTGAGGATTCGAGCTGCGGGGTGGACAATGTCGAGGAGCTTTAGGATGATCAGTTTCGGGGTGTTTGACGTGAAGCTCTCAGCCTACCTTCATGACAGTAGCACCGTCGTTCGTGATTGTCTGCTTTCCATTTTCATCGACCAGCAACAAGTCCCCGCCATATGGTCCCAATGTGCTCTTGATAGTCGCCTGAACGGCCAGACATGCGTTGATGTTGGAGAGAACTTGTCCACGACCTTGCGACTGATCGGTGCCTGTTGCATCCGGTTAAATATATGACATGTATTGGATTTGGGTCCGGTACGAACCCTCTCGCAGAACAACAATGGTGGGCGTCTGCCCGCCGAAAGACATGATGGTATTTGCAGGAGATTCAAGTTGTCAAAGGTGGGAGAAAGAAGTTGAAGTCTCCAACCACAGTAATTTTCCTGTAATGTTTGTGTTTGTGTATATCTTCGAGCTTCAATAAATTTCACTACCCCCCAAAACGCGATTCTTGACTACGCGATTCTTTCCATTTGATTTTCGCTAGCATGGTCTGGAGAGATCACCTGATTCAAGACCCGATTGCTCCTAGTACCAGCACTGGGTATTCCATTGTCCAGGCAAGGCAAGGCAAGGCAAGGCAATCAAGAAACAGCTGAACAACAACAAATACAATCTGTAAAGAATACCCCATCTTCTATAGCTCCCAATGATGCGTCGCTTCGCCCGCAACGAAACCAAAGAGGAACATATTGAGCTTCTCGAACCCGTCTTCTCTCCTTCACACCCCACCACGAACACGTCCACCATTCCTCCACAGACTCCCTCACTATCGCTCTCCAATCCTGTATCACACCTCCTTCGCCTCCCGCTTGAACTCAGAATATCCATATTCCGCTACCTGATACCTACGCCGAGCAGCTCCTCATTCAATATATACCCTTCGAGGGACATATCCTCGTCATCCCAGACGTACAGGTATTACAGCAGCAGGCAATGCGCCTTATGCGACCACGCACAATCCCTCCAGCGATACTGGAATCACCCCCACCCCTGCGTGCTGTATCAGTGCCGGCGCCTCACAACACATGGAGCCACCGCTGTTCCCAACTCGTTAGCAATTCTGCGCACCTCGCATCAGCTTCATGAGGAAGCTCTCAGTATCCTGTATGGGGAGAACAAATTCAACTTCCTATCCTTGTCACCCAATTTCTTGCCCGTTCTGGACTGGGTGCGGAAGTTATCGCCGGCAGCGAAGAGGCAGATGAGGCAGATCCGCGTGAGTCTTATGCCCTCTGTGAAAGAGGAACAGGTCAGAGCGTTTGAAGCCTTGATGCTGGAGTGGCTGCCCGGACTTGTGGTTTTGGATTCAATAGGCGGAAGAGCAAGAGAGGCGTTGCGGATTACATGATTGGTGTCTGTTGCACGCGTGTAAAGATTGGGATCTATACTCGGCTTAATATCTTAGAACCTTACAATACGTGCCAGCCATGTTACCTCTATCTATATTCCGGTTGTGGAGACCAAACTATCTGCATTTCTTTTCCCAACCTTTTTATTCTCACTCGTGGTCTTTGTTCTCTAAGCTTTATCCGTCATCTCCTTCTACTTAGAAAGGCAGATACAATCTGTTGTCCAAATCGCCATCCGAATCAGACTTAGCAATCATATATGCATGCCTAGATATCGCCAAAATTTCGAAACCTTCATCTCGGGTTTCCAATCACAATTCTGATCCGATTGGTACACAATTATAACAACTATTCTACCATTTCTCTCGTAGCCTCCCTCGACCACTTCTTCAAGTTACCAGATTCCTTTTAAAATGCCCTTTGCTTTTCATTGATCGTTACATCCTAATACTGGTATAACGACGTATGGCTAGGCAGAGTATATCTTCCAAGTCTAAATTATGATGCTCTTCCACACCATGCTCGCTAAACAGGATTTCCCAGTAGACATCAGCGTACTTCTACTTCTGAAACTATCGAGTCGCTGCTACTACCTGCGAAGCCGAAAAGCCTGCGTTAATGTCTACATACAGAATAATCGGTTTACCTTCATCGACATCTACGCTTGATGAATATGCTGGAGTAGCCGAGCTAGCAACTTCGTTCAGGATGCCCTAAAACAATCTCGATAATAAACACGAGAAGCATGGCAAACACGTAGCTCGGCCCACTTCCAAGCCTTCTGGCAAGAGAAGAGAAGAACAGTCTTCAGAGTGTTGGAGTCTGTTTAAAATAAGCCCTTTCCAACAGAATGACGTACTATACTGGTAAAAAAAACCCAGTCACTCAACACGCATCAGAGAGACTACAAATGGCATAACCTCTCACTTCAAAAAATCTTACAACCACAGACTTTCACAGAGGCTATCACCAAACATGTCTCAACCACCACCACCAGGAAGGCCCAAGCCAATTCTCAAACAATCTACCACCTTCCTCAGACCCCGCCGCGAAATTCGTCAGAAGTTTCTCACCGAAGCATACCTACCATACACTGCCTCATTCCAAGAAATTACCGCAATCTGCCGAAAACGCGTAGTCTGTAAACCATACCATCGGGGCCAATTTCCTGCACGAGGCATACGATGCCATATATCTCGAGCTTGGCGCGAATTCGAGCATGACTCCGAGTTTGTGAAGAAGATGATGAAGCGGTACGAGAACACCCTGAAGACTCTTCATCCGGTTATCAATGAAGACTTGGATTTTGTTGTTGAGAAATGGGAGAAATAATTCAAGGACGGTGAAAAGTTTATGAGAGATAGGGTAGAGAAGTGGGCGGACGGGATTATCTAGAAAAGGCTGAAGGAAAGGGAGGCGCTGGCGCGTAGGCTATTCTATAAAGCGGATGATTCTGACGAGTAGAATGAGATTTATTACGTTATTCAATCGAGCACGGTTCAGTTAAGGATGACGGGGAAGAAGAGTCAGAGGAGGATGAGAATGAAGAGGAATCAGAGGAGGAAGAGGAGAGGAAGAGGAAGAGGAAGAGGAAGAGGAAGAGGAAGAGGAAGAGGAAGAGGAAGAGGAAGAGGAAGAGGAAGAGGAAGAGGAAGAGGAAGAGGAAGAGGAAGAGGAAGAGGAAGAGGAAGAGGAAGAGGAAGAGGAAGAGGAAGAGGAAGAGGAAGAGGAAGAGGAAGAGGAAGAGGAAGAGGAAGAGGAAGAGGAAGAGGAAGAGGAAGAGGAAGAGGAAGAGGAAGAGGGCTCAGAATCTGGTGATAATCCCAGCGGAGAAGTCGAACATCCAGGCGAGCAATGTAAGAAGCATGCCGAGTCCGAGAAGTAGGAGGGTAAGTCCAAGTCCTAAAAGCACCTCGATTTGGAGCAAGAGTCAGATGAGCCACCAACGAAGCGACAGAGGATAGAATAACAAGGCGGGGAAATCATGGGGATACTTTTACATATACTGGTGCCGGAAGTGTGACCTACAGACTGCGGATGTCGTCTGTAGATGATTTCCTCTCTTGATCTTCAAGAGCATACTGAACTATATTTGTTAGCTATGACACTATGGAGCTCATTACCTTTCAGTCGGTGATTGAAAAAAAATAGAAGCCAAATCGCGATCTTGACATTCGACAACTATTCGAAAGAGTATCTTCGATCTCAATGCGTGCAACGAGGCTGGCCTTTTCGATGAGCATCAGCTGGGATGAGGCTGTGGGTAGGCGCAGATACGGAGCATTGTGACAAGGCGCAACAGCGGGCTCATAGCAGTTGTCTTAGAGTTCGCCATCGCTGTCACTGGATCCAAAAGCAGGCTGAAGGTGATGGGATTGGGACCAGAGAGTTTCAACACCCAGCCGTGGAAGTTAGATGTGATATGACCATGCTCAAGGTGGTTTGGTCCCGGGACGAAACTGCCTTGCAAGAGGAGGGTGACAGACAAAATTGTCAGCGAATCTGTCAGCAATGCATCCCCATCGATGTGTTATCTACCTTTACTACATCCTGGCAAATTCCTTGAAGGCTCCACGGCCACCTAGGGGGAAAAATCCGAGACGAGATATAGAGTCGCAGAGTCATAGAAAGACTAAGGGGAGGTTATCAGCACCGAGATCCTAGGGAACTTTCTAGCACAGAAGTCTTCAACTTTGTCAATCTGCAAGTGGGGATCAACCTAGCGATTTATGTTTTTGGGATTGCCAGAAAACCTGCATCACTGATATTATGTTAAAGATTCCATCCTGAGATCCAGGTGTTCAGAGATCCAGTTTGCGTTTCGTCTGTCGATCCTGGAAGGTGACAAGAGCGATTGTGAAGGACACCTACAGATCATCAGACATCCAATAAGGTAAGAGTAGTCAGGACTCAGAGGCAAGCCCAGTCGGTCACTGACTGTCACCCGCTTGCTCAACATTGTATCCAAAACCGAGGCATCCACGTGTCGGAGGTTTATTGCTCGACGCGTCCAGGTTTCAGCTTCTTTCAGGCGGGAAAATTGGATGCCCGTTGGGAGATCCTGTTTCCAAGGCAGATCACAAGGTGGAAAGAATGCAAATTCGGGGAAGAGCTGCAGAGGAGGCTCATCAGAGGCCGCATCGATACAGGCCAGCTGGTCAGGTGCAGGTACAGAGGGTATGGAAAAGTACCCCATACAGCAAAATCGCGTCGAGCAATAAACCTCAGGCCAACAGCGAGGAATCAAGAACTCTGCGATCGATCTAGGGACCTTATAAGCTTTTCGATAGCAGCTAAATTCTGGCAAAAATAGTATTCAAAAATGCCAGGAATTTATCGTCCTCGCTGCTGATTTGATGACATACTTTACAGCGGCCTCTGCACACGATGACTCCGCTAGTGAGACACCTCATGAGGTAGACAAGCACTTGGAACAAACTATGGGTCACAGGATGACACGGGCAAGAAAGATGCTTATGCTGCCGGTTCATCATTTTATGTCCCCTGCCCTCAAAGTCACAATATGTACCAACGGCATGAGCAGAGTCGCCCTTGGGAAGCTAAGATTGATACAACATGCCGAACTCAATATCGATATCGATAAATTTCTGGAAATCAAAAAAGGAATCTTACCAGAAGTTATCGACATCGATAGCGCGTTGAACAGTTACTGTAGTTCCCAAGCCTATATAGCTCGCGGTCCAGCCGGCAACAAGGCGACGACGAGGAGGTCAACAACAACAAAATGCACACAACGACGCGTCATTATTGGACAGATGATTACAGTAAAGGCTCAAGCAAGACATAGGAAGATCATCACGTATCACGGACACGGCGCAGCTACAACAAAAACGGACGGGAGGAAAAAAGGGAATGCGAAGTTGAAAAAAATGGGGGACAGCGGATTAAATAGGTTTCGGTCCACCAATGTTGATTTCTTAACTCACCCTCGCCTCTTTTTCAAGTCAGTTGGCTCGTGCACGAGTTGATCTGGCGGGAGCACTTGAAGCTCGGACTATGTATAAAGCAGTCGTGCCTTCCTCACCCCCCGCGGTTACCTTTTTCGCCTTCATACCCAAACAGCTCCCAAAACTCCACCACCACATTATTCCACCAACTCTCAGGATTCATTTGAAAGCTCCAGTCTCAAACAATCTATCCATACCAACCACAATTCAAAATGCCTCCAAAGAAGACCGCAGCAGCCAAGGCGAAAGCCAGCACCTCCGCAGCTCCTCAACATGCCTCATACCAAGGTATGTGTTGTCAATCCGTCCACCACCTTGTCGCGTAGGCTTCGGCCTGCTTGCGATGGGTTCTTGGAGTACTGGCTAACCTATTGTTACAGATATGGTCAAGGAAGCCATTGTCAACGTAAGTTGCTTTCCTCCGGCGCATCGCCCATGTCGTCGTCGGTCGCAATGTCTGATCAGGCGACCGACGGTTAAACCGCGCAATTCTGTCCCAACTGATCGCCAGTGTTACATTTTGCTAACTTCTGATTGTTTAATTCCAGTTGAAAGAGCGCAATGGCAGCAGGTACGTTCATTTCCAAAAGCAGCGCGTCGTCGTTGCTCGCCACTTTCGTTTCACAACCCACACTAACAACATCACAGCCGTCAAGCAATCAAGAAGTACATTCAAGCCAACAACAACCTCGGCGCTACCACAGAAGCCGCATTCACCAACCATATCTCCAAGGCCCTCAAGTCTGGAGAGGAGAATGGCGTTTTTGAGCGACCAAAAGGTATGTTTACTTTCCGCAGCCTCGACGCCTCTACCGTGTCATTGTTATAATCCTACTCTCTCGTCTGTGCTATTTCAGCTCAGTGTTGACATCATTCTCTCAGGTGCTTCCGGCCCAGTCAAGCTCAAGAAACCAGCTGCAAAGGTAGCCGCACCGGCCAAGCCTGCCGCTGCTGCTAAGCCAAAGGTCGCCGAAAAGGTAAACTTTTCACTTCAGACTAATTTGATCGTGTCATTAACAATCTTACAGAAAGCTGCTGCACCAAAGAAGACTGCTGCTGCTAAGAAAGCTGCCCCAAAGAAAGCCGCTGCCACTAAGCCAGCTGCAAAGAAGGCCGCTGCTAAGCCGAAGGCCAATGCCAGCAAGCCACGCGCAAAGAAGACACCCACCACTGCACCGGCCGTCGTTGAGAAGCCACCAGTCGTCTTGGGTAAGACCAAGTCTGGCCGGGTAACCAAGTCGACAGCACCTCAACCAGCCAAGAAGGCCACAGCAAAGAAAGCGGCACCAAAGAAGAAGGCCACGCCGAAGAAGGCGACACCAAAGAAAGCTTGAACGATTTCATCTTTTTGTGTGTTTCTTTCCTCAGTTCCGAAACTTTACCTGTTCGGCTATGAATGTGTATTTATGTTGTCAGGGGTGCGGCGTCTGGTTATTGATGGATGGTGATTAAGAAGATATCCTCAAGTGATGATGGGAGCCATCATGGTATTGTGGCTGGGACTTGTGTGTGTACAAATGCTTACATGGGCGGCGGCGTTCTGTGGAGTATCTGGTTTTACTCATGTGTTTTGATGATTGATACCGCGAGGACGCGCAGCTTGGTAGCTGGCAAGCGCCGTGTATCTGAAATACAATATGCTCTATCTCTGCTTGACTTATTCGATGTTGTTGATGAAGTGATTGTGCTATGTTAAATTCCTTTGTGATGTGCCATCTTGGCCACATACCAAGCTGTATTGAGGGTGGAAACTATCTGTTTCGACTCAGATTCGAACATGCCTTTCGTCATGCAAAGACCCGAACCGATCAGGAGACGGACATGCTGTGATATCCACGGAGATAGAAAAACTTCAACACTCGGGGAGGCAAAGAATAGATTTTTGTCTTAGTCCGACAGCGGCATTTCTCAGCACGCAAATCAAACATGGCAGTATTTCTCGTACCACAACTCAGAAACAACAACGTGGGCTGCAAAAATTGACACAGAATTCAATATAACGTTCATACAATTGTCCAAAGGTAGCCTAGGGCTTAGGAACCCCGTTAGAAATCCATCCGCCTCAATTACGGCTTTCAACTCCGCAGGGATAAGCTTAATTTCCTTCCGTGGCCGGGTCCCACAACTTCTCTGCACTGCAGAGTGCAGAATGGTTCTCTTCGACGCTGCAGTAGTCAGCCCTTGAACGCGCAGATGCGTGGATGTACCTAGGATGTATGTGGGATCGCAATGAGTGAATATTCTCGTGGTGGTGGCTGAGCCTGGCCCTACAACTGTGGAATTGTGCAAGGTTTGTTGTTGGGTCGATGTCATTTCTAGCTGAATGGCGCCGGCGTTTTGCAAGCCAAAGTCGCTCCCCGGCGATTGATTCTATTCCTGTCTGTCTATACTACCACTACCACCGACACAACTGAATATATCTCTTGCTGCATCTCTGATATACCCCCCTCAGTCCTATATCTGAACAATTTGAACTGGAAGTGCATTCAGCCAAGTCAAACCCCGAATCAACTACGCACACTTGGACACGACACGGACCGGAAGCTTGCCATGTCCGACTAGGAAGTGCACTGATTGATGAACAAGAAACTAGCCACCGCTTCTACCACCACCCAACACCGTCAGCCAGGAGACAAGAACAATCATAATACACCACCCCCGCCCAGCATTACCAGAACACAAACGGCTATCTCCAGGCGCGTATATCCATGGTCTCACATGCTAGCTGCACGCCCTCGAGATGCCCTCTGTCTTGGCTGAGGACCCAATCCCTCGCCCTGTAAACACTGCTGGCCCTACTCCCAAGCGCTCTTCATACGAACGACGGTCCAGCAATTCTCAAGCACGAAGAGACGACGACGACGTGAAGCCCAACGGTCATTTATCCAATGGCATCTCCGACGGCATGTCCCATCTCACAAACGGCCACAGGACTTCAGAAGACTCAAATGGATACAGGCTCACATACAACGGCACGTCGATTGACTCACGGTCCAAAAGAAACAGTAGACATTCACAGTCCGACAGGGAGAGGTTTGAGGACCGTCCAATCCCGGAAAGGCTGGCTCCTCGCGACGACGGCTACTTTGCAGGCTCGGAGACAGCGGAGGTAGAAGAAGGCCTTTTCTCGACCCGCGTGAGGCTGGAGTATAATGGTGGGAGTAGCTCAAGACAATCTGAAGATACAGTCTCGAGAGAACCAACAATTCTCCATGGCCACTCCATTTTCACAGAGCCCGAAAAGGCTACCGTAGCTGATCGGGCACCCGAGTCCCGCGGCGTTGATGGATCATTGCGGGTTCCTACTAGTGTCAACCAACCTCACCGAATCTCCGCGCCTCCAGCTTTCTCGAACCAACCCTCACAAATCCTCGCGCCTCAACAGCCACCCAGGCTACAACATCGACACACATTGGAAGTTCCACGAGGGTCCCTCTCCCGAATATCTCGAGACACTGCTGGAAGTGGCCTTGATAGCGACGTCATTTCCGCATCAGGTCGCTTCTCTCCTGCTACTCCTACACGAAGACGAGCGTCAGTTACACTTGTTCGTCGAGTAACGCGCTCCCTGAACTCGGATCTTCACTTGGATGAGGTGTCACAGGATCTAGAGGCGGCACAATACGCTGAGATGGTCCGGCAAAAGAGAATGAGTCGGCGAAAACGTAAAGAAGAGGAAGAGGAGGATCGAGTATTGGTAGGGACCAAGGTGGATCAGAACCACGCCAATTATGTCATGGCCTATAACATGTTGACCGGCATACGATTCACTGTCTCCCGGACGAACGCGAAGATGGATAGGGAGCTGACGGACGCTGACTTCGACATGAGGCACAAGTTCTCGTTCGACGTGTAAGTTGAATATGCCAAAATCTAGTACTAAGTTAATCAGTGGCAGAATGGGCGCCGAACTAACACCCTCGGCCAAGTACGACTTCAAATTCAAGGACTACGCACCTTGGGTCTTTCGACATCTCCGCTCAATATTCAAAATCGACCCCGCGGACTATCTCATGTCACTGACGAGCAAATACATCCTTTCAGAACTGGGCTCACCAGGCAAGAGTGGGAGCTTCTTTTATTTTTCACGCGACTATCGCTACATTATCAAAACGATACACCATGCCGAGCATAAGGTGCTCCGCAAAATGCTCAAGGAATACTACAACCACGTTTTGGAGAACCCAAACACCCTCCTGTCTCAATTCTATGGCCTGCACCGCGTCAAGATACCCTTTGGAAGAAAGATTCATTTTGTAGTGATGAACAATCTCTTTCCACCTCATCGAGACATACACAAGACATTTGATTTGAAAGGATCAACGATTGGGCGCATGTTCAAGGAAGAGAATCTTGTGCACAATCCACGAGCGACGCTGAAAGATCTGAACTGGCTGAAACAGGAGAACCACCTCGAACTTGGGCCCACGAAAAAGCACGTCTTTATCGAGCAAATGGAGCGAGATGTAAAACTCCTTCAAAGGATGAAGATTATGGATTATTCTCTCCTGATTGGCATACACGAACTTGCAAAGGGCAATGAGGAACAGCTTCGAGAAAAGACGTTGCAGGTCTTCCAACCTGGAGGCGACAAAGAAGACGAGAATGCTATACAACCTGTCCTCACACGGACACCATCCAAGCTGGAGACAGCAAGAAAAGCCAAAGAATTGAGGCACACTTTGCGAAATGAGAAGCCTATTCCCATGAGCTTACATGGCGTCAAGATGCCCGAAGAGATTGACGAAGCTGATGCGAAGAAGGACCACTACTTTTATCAGGATGACGGAGGTTTCCGCGCCTCACATGAGGACGATACGCCTGGTGAAGTCATTTACTACTTGGGAATTATTGACTGTCTCACACACGTAAGTAGATGTTATTCTGTCAACTTGTGACTGAACGCTAACAATCTGGCAAAATAGTATGGCATGATCAAGCGCGTCGAACACTTTTTCAAAGGCCTCAGCAACGTGGAGTCACAAATATCTCCAATCCCCCCGGAACGCTATGGCGATCGCTTCGTCCGCTTCATTAGCGGTATTACCAAATCTATGGAACTCGCATTGCAAGAGAAAGCTGACAAGGTGCTGTCTCCTTTAGGACTTGATCAACCTGCCGGCGAAGGACATGCAAGCAACAACTACGATGGAGAAAGAGGTGAACTGGTCAGAAGCCCCACAGACAAAGTGATGGCTAAAGCAGAAAGGCAGGCCGAGAAGAGCAGGGACGATCTCAACAAGAGCGAGGGAAGTGCGCCAGACAGGTCACTGAGCACAATGCGAAGTCCGAGTCTAGAGAGACAGGAGAACGGAGGTTTCACCCTGCCTGTTCTTGAGGAGGTTGGAGAAAGCTCAAGCACCGGGCACGGAAGCAGGAGCAGTGAGAGGAGCCGTCAGTCACCCACATCAAGTCCGAAGAGGAGAAGCAGCAGCCGAAATCGGGGTCGCGATAGGGCTGAGAGCCCTGCCTCTTCTATCCGCAGCCATCGAAGATACAGGCATAGCCAGATGGATGGAACCAGAGACGAGATGACGGACTTGGAAAGGGACAAAATGTTGCCGAGTACACCACCACGAACACCCCCAAAAGATTCAAAAGAAAACAGTCTCAGCGACAGACCACGATCTCGACTCGACAAAGCTTTACCCCTTCCACCCCCTGGACAAGTCGCTGTTTAATTAGATTTTTATTGGATTTCCACATCTCTGGCTTCGATGACGACGCGATCCACTCAGCATGGCTTGTATTTCTGCATTTTCCAGCCACCTCTATTATCGCCTCGGACAGCTAAATCGACTGCCATGTACTCTTTCCCTTTGTTATCTGCAATGCATTATTTATACGGCTCGTCCCAGAGACGACCTTTCCTATCACCATCCTGCGTCGATTGTTTTTGACCTTCTCATTTGTACATGGCGGGTTTTTATGGGCTTGGATGGCATGCATGATACCACGGCGCACTACTGGAGGGCGAATAGGACGAATGAAATTAAGTTACTATAGAAGAATGTTGTGCGTTTTTTTCGCTTTTCGAAGAGCCGATTTTTTTTTTTAGGAGGACAAGGTTGAAGTGGGCTTTAGGTCCCGTTGACTCGGCCCTGTTCGTCTTAGATAGGATAGTTGTGTATTTGTACGTTGTTGTTAGTTTTGATGAATGGAGAGATTGCATGAGCTTCCCTTTTCGATTCGCTCGTTAACTTTTGATGTGCTTGTTGTTGTTGCTTTCTCCGTGGAGCCTCAATCTGGTTCCCAGACGAACAGAGTAATGTCTGGATTCGTGCTGGGTGTGCCAGTCACAATGACAGTTTCCTGCTTCGGCATGCTTACTTGACCGAGATAGCTTTCGAGATGCGCACGATTAAAGGTCGAATTATCAATAGCCGTCTTGCCTCATCGACCTTAGACACCATCCGCCACGAAGTACAGTCGCTATTCAGGTCGTTAGAACTTAGTACATACGAAAGCAAAGTCGAGCAAGCTTTTACGAGCAAGGTCATCGTCGCCACATGTGTATGTTTCTACATATTCGAGGGCAGATGATCCAGAGACTTTGATGGCGTCTTTGGTGATGATGATGCGCTTGATAGGACAAATTTGTGGGAAGGGAAAAGGTAAGGATTCGCCAAGGCAGCCCTCGTAATCTGCTTAGCCATTGGGCGATGACTTGGGCTTTGTGGCCGTGGCCGTAGATAGATGTGTTTGGTTTGAAAACAGAGACAAGAAGGAGATGGCCTACGATTTTGACTGATGGGAAGATTGGTGAGGCTGATCGACAAGAGTTGATGGGGATGAGCGAGCTAAAGTGCCGAATATTTTACGAGACTTCTTAACAGTTTCCACACAACGATGAACAGGGTATTTGTCGTTGAAAGTAGGATGACGATGATGAGCTAACTGTGTTTTGCGTTCTTCCTGATCGATAGTTTTGGTTAGCATTTGAAAACCGAAACGGAATTTGGTGTGAAGATGGAATTATGGTGAAGACGTAGAGCTTATGTTGACATAATTCGATCCCATTGCACAGATCATTGGCCCATCGGATTAATTGGACCTTTACCTTGATTCCCTCTTTTCTTTTACTCTAAGCCAAGGTCGTGATTAGCAGAAGGCACGATTGGTTCTCCATCCTCATTCGTGGCCTTGTCTAAACAGGCTTCATGATGCTTGTGATAAACTCAAACTCGTCCAGACGTTTCTGATCTGCTTCTAGAAGCCTTCCTGATTCTGATTCTCGGAAGTATCAGCAATGGCACAAATAAAACGAAACAAATTGAGATACCAATAGAAGATGGTTGGTATCAGCTTTGGATATCGGAGGAGAGTCATTGATGACTACGGACCTCACTATCAAACCTTCATGAAGCGTCCCGCCATTTGCATCCTATACTCGAGAATTGATTCGAAACTTTCCATCTCACATTAAGTCACCTTCACAGTGCTCATCATTTTGGAATTCTGACGCACCAATGTTTCACACACTCGACCAGCATTGAGAACTATGTGCCTTGCGCATGCTAATATTCCGGACCTTTTTCGGGCTTCTTTCCTGCTCGATAGCCAGTCGTATAGAAGTCGTAAGTGATACGATTTATTCGTAAAGCATGCTGGGCAAACCCAAAAGGAGCAAATAGGTCAAGCTGCTGTAGTATTGATTCTTAGGGCCTTGCTTCTTGATCCATTTCTGAAAAGCCGAAATGCTCGGACCACTACTTGGTCTCGTGAAAGAGCTGGCCCTTTGACAAACACCGTCACACCGATGTTACTTATTCTCCCCAACGATAACGTCCGTTCAAGTGGATCTCGATCCGTGTTGCCCTTATGGATTGAAACATGGCCCACAGCTTTCTCAACTGCCCACCCACGCGGACACTTCAGCATCGACAGACCAGAGCGTTCCAGTTCTAATCGAAGATATTTTCAAGTCCTCCGTGGTCGCATCGAATCAGGGCTTGCAGAGCCCGGCAGCAACTACACATGTTATTAATCTAGCTGCAAAATTTGCTGTGGGATAGCGACTCAAGAGTCGATCAACAAGCTGAATTTGGACTCCAAGAAAATGCCTTCAACTCATCTCGCAATTCTGTGCGGATGAAGGTAAACGCGTATGGCCACTTCCAGGTTACCCTCTACTTGCAGCTACCATATCCGCAACGACTTGAGTTGAGACGTAAGACCGAATCAGCTAGGGTTCTGCGCAAGGTTAGGTCCGGGCACGATCTTGAATCGCAGCCTCTACCAAGATCACACCTCAGAAGCACAGAAATCGTCCCGTGTCTTGACTGATCGTATTCTAACTTTCAGTCCAGCCATCGCTGGCTGTTCACAAGCACCTACGTTCGTCGTGTTTCTCACCTGCAATTGGCCACAATCACATCAGCCACGAGCCTCGCGCAAACATCTGCATTTCTGCTACGACGAGTTATTGCGTCAATTCCATGTTTCTTCATCGTGCCCTTACGCACGACCCACATTCATGCCCCACGATTTTCGAATAACCAGGCTGAGACTGCTCGTGTCTCGGCTACCCTCCCGCCCTCGGCGTGAGTGCAGTTAACGCCATGTTCATAAGATGCTATGGTCATGTTTCTCAGTTGTTTGGATGATTTGATCTACAGGTTCATCGTATTTGCAAGCAAACCCCGGACTGACTTTCGCGTCATTGGAACTTTAATGGTCTCTTTCTAGTCGTTGATCGCCTACATCTATCTGGTCAGCACATGTCCACCTTGGACATTCGAATTCTTGGACGATATACTTCCCAATCAATCAAGGTCTGAAATGGAAACATAACCGCATGGAACTGGACGAACAAAAAAAGTCCCCTCCAATCACACTGACATATTTGGATCGAAAGAGCAACAACACGACCAAAGGTTTGGCGGGGATGTTATTGAGATGGGAATCAAAAATACATCAGCGATATTGATCCTCTCCTCACTAATGCCAGGGGTTTTTGCTGTGAGTCTTGGAGAACTCGGATTCGCTGCTCCTACGTCATCAGAGCCCACTGCTTGCAACAAGGCATACCAATCTTCCATACCAAATTGCTCACTGACCGACTTCGATAATGGTTGCTCGGTGTTATGTACGGCAGGTGTGGCGAAGACCTTGGATGCTTTGACATTGGAATGCTCACCTGGCTACGTTACGACTATTTTGGGATCAAATCTTGCTTCTGCTGGTGTAAAGCTTTTGTGTCCAAGCCCGTTGTTGGGAAAGGGGTCAGCAGAGTCGAAATCAGCTCGTGGTTCTGCACAAGCAACTTCAGCTGGATCTGAGGCAACATCGGCACAAATAACAGCAACACCCACTTCAGAAACATCACGCAGCGTGGAGAAAAGCTCATCAATAAACCCCGAGCCGGCGACCACAGAGAGTCCGACAGTGTCCGAAGCCTCGCCTCCAAACATCGTGATAACTTTACTGCCCGCGGGCTCAGCCAACTCATCTTTAGCGACATATACCCTCACTGAGCCTGGAAGCACAGCATCCGAAACCACACTTTCGACTAGTTCTGTCACCTTGAACTCCTTAACCCGAGCACCAACCTCAACACCGACTCGTGAATCATCTGCGATCGCTAAAACCTCGATTTTACCAATTCAGTCGTCAAACGGCACAGCAGCTCTTCCTGCTGGTGGAAAGGGCCAAGATGGAATGACAAAATCGAAGAATTCTTCTGCTGGTCCCATTGTCGGAGGAATACTTGGGGGCGTTGCAATAATTGCTCTACTCATCATCCTTGCTTTCTACTTTTTAGTTCGTCCGCAGCGTCAACGACAAGCAGAGGAGGATGAGGTTTACAATCAGAAGACTGCGCCTCTGGATACCAACACTTTGACACGCGAGGTCACTTCTCCAGGTGGACCCAGATGGTCTGCTGCAACTCCATACCCTGCGCAACCTCCAACGCTGGTCACAAAACCTTATCGATCGAACAGCAATCGATCTGCAGTCTCGGCGCTGGTCAGAAATGACTCTCGTGTGAGTATGAGATCAACTAATCGCAGCAACTCAATGTCAGATCGATATGATGTTTCACCCGTTGATAGATACGGAAACGCCATGTTCGACCCATACAGCACTTCGGCACCTTTCGACAGATATGGGCCATACGGATCTCCACCCATGGACGACAGATACGGTCCATACAGCACATCGCCAATGAGTGTCAACAGATATGATACTTCCCCGGTCGCACCCATCTCGTTTATGGAGGCGGAATGGAATCATCTGAGGGGCCAACAGCCAATGCGCCAAAATAGTAATCCGAGAAGACCAATGTTCAATAACTACCCTTCCGTCATTGAAGAGGAAAGAGAAAGCAACGTTACTTCCAGTGTCCAGGGATCGATTTATGAGTTACCAGTTGATGGGAGCTCATCAAAAATCAGTGTGAGGAAGTCGGAGGACAACAAGCGGGGGAGCGTGAGGAGATCGGAGGATACAAAGAGGACGGGAACGCCAGAGGTACCGAGGAGGAGTCCACTACGGGTGGTCAATGGATCTCCTGAAAGTTAACGCTCGCTCAGTGTCACTGGCGCTCTTTTTTTTCCTATCTCTCGTTTTACAGAAGCATGGCGTTCGGAACATTTGCATCATACCTGTCTTGCATATTCACTCTGTGCCGATACCTCAACTTTTGCGTTGTCTTTCCAGTTTCTACGTTTATTTCATGCTGCTACTCATCACAATCCGACGTTTAGCAATCGTCCAACCCCTCAAAAGACACCATCAATCATCATACAACCCACTATCACCACTCTCCGTCTTCTTGCCCTGCGGCGCCGTAACCTTGATCCCGCTCTCCAATCGCAAGAGATTCATCTCGTAACTCTTGGCGTCACACCAACTCCCGACAGTTTTGATCGCATTCTTGATTTCCCTCCCATTCAATTCCCACTTAGCCAACTCCTCCAAATCACCTTCCTCCAATTTGTCAATAGGTCGCTCATCCGGCGTCCCCTTCATGGGCGGCAAGCGCTCAAGAAACTTTCTCCAAAGCACCAAACGAGAGGCTGGTGGGAGAGGGTTGAAGAGTAGGTGGATATTGACTCGAGATCTGAAAGCTGTATCGATGGTCGAATAAAGATTGGTCGTCAGAAAAATTATGCCCCGGAAATACTCCAACTCCCTCAAAAAGATAGAAACAAGTTCATTCCTGGCAATATCATTCGGATTCCTCTCCGCCATAAAAACATCCGCCTCATCCAACAAAATAACCGCATCCCACTCTGTTGCCATCTCAAACACCTTCTTAATGTTCGCACCCAACAGCGCGGCATTGATTCCCAAATCTTCGGCTTGCAGGTAATACAGCGGCCTCCGGGTTTTATCTGCCACAGCTTCGGCGGTGAGTGTCTTTCCTGTTCCCGGGGGTCCGCTGAGAAGGAGGATGAGACCCTGACCTTTCCCCATTATGACGTCATCGATGCCTGTTTTTGTGCGTTTGTGGTTTGAGACGAAGGAGAGGACGAGGTCTTTTTGTTCTTCCGGGTAGACGAGGTGGGTGTAGGCTTCGTCGTTCCAGGTCATGGGTTTGATGTCGTCGACGTAGAAACTTACTGTTTTAGATATATGTTAGCGGGTTGGATGGGAGGGGATTCTGGGGGAGACTTACGCCAGAGTTTGTTTTTTAGGGCGTAGCCCATTAGCATGGGGGAGAGGAAGATGAGATCTTCTTTCCGGGCGAGAAGATCGTCTCGGTTTTTTTTCTGTTCTTCTTCTGTTAAGCGTTTGATGTAGGAGTCATCTTTGGAGTCGGGAGCCGTGATGGGTTGACCGTTGGCATCAACTGTGATTCCATCAATGACATACTGCACTGGTGGCGGCGGCGGCAGAAGGTCATGATAAGCATTGGGGATTGAGATGTTTGCTTCAGCCTGCTCGCGGTTTCTCTTCGATTTCTTCGCCTTTCCTCCGCGTCGTTGGAGAGACACATGATGTTTGTTGTATCCGTAGACATCGACAAGAATACGGCCGTCGACCTATCACAAGTCAGCTAGATCCACTCAAACAGTGCACTAATCCAACTCACGTTATGTTTCTCGTTCTTGGAACAATCATCATTGTAGACTCCCAGTCCCGAATACTCACAGTATGTCAATCCTTGGTAATCAAGAACCCGCTCACCTCGGGCACTCAACTTTGCCTTGATCTTCTCAGCATCTTCGTTGAAAGACAACGGGTAATGATCCAGCTCAGTGACTGGTCGGTTGCCCTCGAAAGCTTTGATATCAAGCTTGACTTCATTCCAGGAGAATGTTTCGCCATCAAATGAGATCTCTTCAGCTTTGACAATCAGATGAACCCTGCCATTATTGTCCTTGGTGTACTCAGTATCGACCACTTTGCAAAGCCTCTCACAATCTTTCGATGGAGAGTACACGATGGAATCTTTGGGGAAATAGGTCCATGCAAGCTTGAAAGAGATAAGACCGCTTGATTGAAGATTCTTCAAGTGAGTCTTCATAGATCCAAAGACATCACCCATGACTTTGAGCAGAAGCTGGCAGTGAGGCCTGAGTGCACCATCAGTGTTACTTCGATGCAGTGCGACAATCTCATCATAGCGGAACCACAACGGTCGGAATGGGTATTTGAAGTTGGCAATCTCCGTGGGTTCCAGGTATACGTCCTCTTTTTGGAGAATGTCTTTGAGAGCAGCAACCAAGATCGAGCTTTGGATCTCGATCATGTGAAATTTGAGTGTGAATTTCCCGTTGATGATTGGCTTGTCAACGTCCTTTGTCTTGTAGATTTTGATCGCAACTCGGTCGTTCGCCTTTGCAACCCTCTTGCTGAGTTGTTTTGGTGGCGTTTCGGTCCAGTCATAGTAGTTGGCACTGCTATTCTTTCCCTCATAGAACTTGACTTCGTGTTAGAAATTTGCTTGAAGTTTTCAAGCCAAAGCACTTACAGTCTTGAGGACTGCATCGACTCCAAGAGTGGGATCTCTGGCAGCCTGGTTTGCTGCTGCTTTGGGGTCATCGAGTGACAGGTCGCTGTAGTAATCCTCGACATTTCTATCACTGAACGAAGTGAATTTCTCCTTCCAGGACCTCGCCTTGTTCGAGATGTCGCCACGAGTGATCATGATTAGGGTCACAGCTAGGGAAATCAAGTTCAACAAAGTAGAACGGTGCTCTTCATACGTGCAGGTGGAAATAACTAAACTATAAGTAGTTCATACTTTGTGGCTACCAAACGCTGAATTGGGATAGCGGTCGGTATCAAGGCAACAATTTTACGGCCTGCTTAAGACTCACCGGTGTCCTAGAACAGCCAAATGCGGGGCGCCAGATGGCAGCATTGTGCGGTGCACTGGCAAGGCTGGCGTTTTGAGGCGGAGGCTGTGCCGAGATCTTGAGCCTACCATTGGCTCTATCGTGTCCCTAGGATATCTCTCGGGCGTTATCAGGACCTTGAATGTGATCTGACTGCCATCACATTTTTTAGAGGTGTTTGGGGATCTCAACTAGTATTGAAGGTGAATACATGTGAGACGAGTCCTTTCCCGACCACATTCCTAATCATCATCGCGTTCACTCGATAAACCTATGAGAGACACTTACGGTTGTATAACCTTTATTCTTCTTTTATGGGAGCAAGGCTGAGGTCGATCATTATTTGAAGTCTTCAAAATTTAGGCAGCCTTTTAGGAGAACGCCATTCAGCTCCACCACGCCAAGGCTAGAGCAAACGAAAGATACATTTTGATGGTGAATGAATCGTTGTTGAGAACCATTCAGATATCATTGAAGCGGAAATGAGAGCGACAAATCTCGTCCGCATGTGATCTATATATTCACTGCTTCGGCCTCGACTGAAGACCAAATCTAAAGCCCTCTTCTACTCCCTTATGCCACGCAAGATGTACGAATGGCAAAAGCCAAGTTGTTTTGTTATTCTTATGCCGTGGATTCTGGCACACCAGAGCTTGCGCTCATGGATGGCTGATCGGTTGCAAGTGTGGTATCGGCTGGAGCGGTAGCTGCTGCCGGTTGCTGAGCTGATTTGGCTGGTTTTGCGAATTGAGGATCTTGCCATGGGCCTTCATCACTGAACTCGCAACCACCAGAGCAGGCGCAAGTTCCACCAAATCTCTTTGGAAGATTCTCCTTTGGTATCTGCGCAGTAAGCTCCTTCTCGAATCCAGAACCCAAAACGTGAATCTTTGCCACGGTGACTGGATCCAAAAACTTCTTGATAACAGAGAAAGCGCCCGAGAAACCCCATGGAGCATTTATGATGTATAGTTTTCCAAGTCGTTCTGGGTAGTAGTTTTGTGATATAGCGGATGCTCGCTGGAGGTAGCCGTATACAGAAGGTATCGAGGTCATTCCGACTCCCTTTGCGTCCACTGTGAAGAGGTTGTCAGTGTTGAGTCGATGAGAAGGGTGTGCGAGCGGGCTTACTGATGGTGCAGCAGGTTTCTAGCAACACTCCCGACTTTCTGCTGCAAGCGGGCAGGCGGGGGTCTGTGAGCTTTTCGTATTCGACAACCAAGTTCTGGAGCATGCGGTCGTCGGTAGTGATTTTGGCCAGCTTGGTCAAGTCAATCTTGCCCAACTGTTCGATGTATACAGGTCGGCCATCCTAAGCAACGTTAGCAAGGTCGTGGAGACTAGCAAGAGTATTCTATACCTTGTCCGTCTTGTGGTAATATTGTGGGTAGAACTCGAAGACTTGAGGCTTCTCTGTGTACTCGAAGTTCTGAACCAAGTCGTCCACGCCCTTGCCTCCAAAGGTTTTCCGCCAGTTCTCCGAGTCGACGAACATCTTCTTGGAGAGCTCGACATTGAATTTTCGAGCGCGTAGAAATCGTAGCTGATGCTTGTCAGTTCGTGTCCTCGATTATTTGGTAAGAGGTGTCGGACCAAGGTGAGAGTATCAAGACGCTCCTTGAAGCCCTCCGACTCCAACATCATCCGTAGCTGGTTGACTTGGGCATCTTGAGTCTCTGTTGTATAGCCAGAGTGGCCGTTCTGCGGGGCAGCAGCGATGATTGGGAAGTCGAAATGGTCGAAGGTCGCGTCGAGCTTGGGCTCGTGCTGGGTGAGAGACATGATTGTGGTGTTTGTGTTGATTATGGGGAAATTGTATCAAACTTGTCCTCTTGAATTGCACAACTTGAAGTAGGGTTTGGCAAGATGACGTTGCCTGGGCAGAAGGATGGATTGGATGCACTGCCCCCAAATCCAAGGAGATACCAGTATCACTGAGTCTCATACACTTGTTAAAATACATCGTCAACACTTTGGTCATACCAATCAACTTCATCATGGTTGAACGTGGCTTGCTTGTACTTCCACTTGTGCTTGTGCTTGTGCTTGTGCTCACCGCATGCAATCCGCCCCTCCATTCTCCATACACTCGACCTCTCATTTGAACCATTTCCAATTTCAACTATCGACCTCCCGGAAAATCTTTGACCACAATCCATTCCCATCGACATGATCCTACTCCACTCGAACATCAGCTTCTCCGTGGAGTTTGGCATATCACGTGGGTAATATACTCCTGAAATATACTTGCACTGGATGATTGGTTCATCATCAACCATCAACCATCCTGCGTGTCATCCCATACTAACCTAACCCCTATCAATTCTCCCGTTTTCATTTCGAAACCACCAAACATTGCAGTTTAGGTAACCGCGATTCAACGCTTCCCGTTTCTACTTGAACCACACTGTTTTTCAACATTTCGCATGTTACCTATTCCGACTGTTCTGCTGCGAGTTCGGACAAGAACCTTTGTTAAGGTAGCCTTTTCTGCTTACAGGGCGACAGTAGGTATGTCTCACACTCAACTTCTTTTCGAGGATGGGCCAGAAGCTTGAAAAAGGACATGGGATTTTGGGTACATTTTTTATCATGAGACGAGTATATATGTTCGTATCCAGTGTTCTCAAAACCGCAGCTATGCTTCTTCAGGGCCTGAAAAAATTTGGTCAGCTTAATTTTCCTTCATGGAGTGATGATTGAGACAACTTGAGTTTCCCATCTGCTCTGAAAACCTCATGACCCATCCTCCAACTTAACTTTTCTTGTATTGCAAGATACCATCAAGAACGGAAGAGGGATTGAGCAAGAACGAGCATCAAATGCTAACCTCGAAATCAGCTCCAAGTCGACGCCAAATCTTGACCCATCACACTTTTTCTACAAAGCTGGTCCAGCAACAACGGCAGAAATTGGATTGGAGCCACCGGTTTCTCAAACGCATCCAATACTCTTCCATGGCCCAGAAGGATGAGCTGGTTCTGGTCACCGGTGGAACAGGTTTCCTAGCCGCTTGGTGTATCGTAAAGCTACTTGAAGCCGGCTACCACGTGCGAACAACAATACGATCAGAAAATGGCGAAGAGAAGGTCCATAAAATGCTCAAAACCGCTGGCCTGCCTCAATCGAAGACCTCCGATCTTACCTTCATCACCGCCGAGCTCATGAAAGACGATGGATGGTCAGCTGCAGTCAAGGATGTGACTTATGTCCTCCATGTTGCCTCGCCCTTTCCTATGGGCGCTCCCAAACATGAGAATGATCTCATCATCCCCGCCAGAGAGGGCACCTTACGTGTCTTGCGAGCTGCTCGCGAGGCTGGCGTCAAACGCGTCGTCTTGACAAGCTCATTCGCTGCAATTGGATACGGCCATCCAACGTCCATTAAGCCATTCACCGAGGAAGATTGGACCAACACCTTAGATACATCAATCACCGCATACACCAAGAGCAAGGCACTAGCCGAACGAGCTGCATGGGATTTCATCGCCAAAGAAGGTGGAAACATGGAACTCACAACAATAAACCCGCCCGGAATCTTCGGTCCAGTCCTTGGCCCAGATCTCTCAACATCAACCCAACTAGTGTCGAAACTTCTTACCGGTAGTGTCCCAGCTTGTCCGCAAGTAATGTTAGGCGTCGTTGACGTACGAGACGTTGCCGACCTTCAGATTCAGGCCATGACGAATCCCAAAGCCACAGGGGAACGATTCCTCGCAAACTCGCCTCCTTCAATGACGATTCTGGATATTTCATTGGCTTTACGCGGAAGATTGGGCTTGGCTGCTAGTAAAGCTCCTACACGTCAACTTCCAAATTTCGTGCTCAAGCTTGCTGCAATGGTCAGTGCCGATGCTGCGATGATAGCTCCGCAGCTGGGGAAGCAAGTGCATATGAGTAATGAAAAGGCAAAGACGATGCTGGGATGGGAACCAAGGTCGAGCATTGATGCTGTTGTTGCTACAGCGGAGAGTCTGATCAAGTTTGGGCTTGTATAATCAATTGTTGGTTCGTTGCTGTATCAAATACTCTACTCGTATGTTTATTGGCAACGGCTCTTTGAGTAGACTTCTCTCTTTAAAGGTGATCTATTTAATACCATCCAGTGCTCAATGCCACTTCTATTGTACTAAATACAACCTATCCATCATGAAATGAGATTAATACGTTTGTCGCACCCTTTTCATATCGGCAGTAATAGCGACTGGAACAGCTTGTTGACAAAGGATTGAATTGGTGAAACCAGCTAATCAAAGCGGTTGGGGTATCTCAAAAGAAAAGTAGACCATATCGCGTCTAAGCACCGACACCAGAGACCCTAGACTGAGAATAACTCTCCATCCCACTCATCGGCTGCTCCAACCACGACCTCCTCTTCGCCTTGAGCTCGAGGTAATGCCCAACAACACTCTGAACCTGCTCATACAAACTCATATGCTCAAACCCAAAAATTGCCTCCGTCAAACTCGAATCAATAATAACCTCATGAGTCTCCGACTGCCCACAATTAGGGAGAACTCTCGACTCCACCGCCTCAGGAAACTCAGCCTCCACAACATTAAGCACATCGCTCCAGTTCGTCTCCTGACTGAGAATATAGCTCTGATTCCCAGGAACCATGGCATCGAGTGCCTGAACATGCACTCTCGCCACATCGTCGTTATGAACGGATGCATTGGCGATAGAACTCATTGTTTTTCCTAATGCCATTCCGAGGATAATCGAGTTGGTGCCTTTGATTGCGTCTCTAGTGTGGGAAGCGAGATCATTGCGTCCCTGCACAAACGAAGGATGGAGATGAACAACATCGAAACTTGGTTTTTGCATCTTAATCCAATTCTCCGCCGCCGTGAGCGCAGCAACCTTACTCGCGGCATAAGCTGCAAATTCATTCTCGTAGGGTCCTTCGACAAAGGGGATGCGGTCGGTTGGTTGAACGGGACGATCCGTCCATTCGGCGCCAGTGAGTTGTGCGAGGGGCACTATAGCGACGAGCGAGCTTGTTATGATGACTCTGCGTACTGTTCCTGCTTTCTTGGCTGCCTTTAGCATGCCGATGGTTCCTCGAACGGCGGGACGAATGAAGTAAGCGTGCTCGTCTTTTCCTGGGGGAAGCTTTCCCATCGTTAATGGCGAGGCGATGTGGATGATGTAGCGGACATTGTGGACGGCTTCATCATAAGCGTGGAGACATGCTAGATCTGGGACGATGGCGAAGGTGAGGCGGGCGCCGGCGTTGAGGGCTTGAATTTTTGGGTGTGAGAGAATTGTTTGGGCCTTTTGAGGGGAGCGGACTGCTGCGCGGACGTAGTAGCCGGATTGGAGTGCCTGGATGAGTGTTCGGAATCCAACATGGCCAGTTACGCCTGTGATGAGGACGAGGTTTCTTGGGCTGAGAACCATTTTGGGAGATTGATTTGGTGGAGGACTTTTCTTATCGAATGCTGAAGCTGGCTTTGGTGGTAGAGAAACTCCATGTTGTGTACCTCACCCTCTTATATCAACCAACGCCTACACAATTCTTCATCCAGCTCGGAGACACCATAAAAATCCCATGGTACTGAAAGAATCGGTCCAGCCGACCTCGACGAAACTCAGTGGAACCAGTGGGAGAGTAGGGCTGAGTTGCACAAATTTGCACCCGTACTCGTCTGCATGAAATGTGGCAGGTCGTAGACGTATCACAGGTCGAGTGGATGAAAACATCCATGACGCTAGTCTCGAAAAGTGATTTCTCAGCGAGTTTTCTGCATTAGGCAGTCTGTGATTGGGTGGAGAGCGCCTCGAAACCAAACTTCTGCAGCGGAGAAGAGCGAGTTGGGGCTGAGGTGTATTTGTGCAAATTGTGCAGGGAGCTGGTGACGGAGAGCCTTCTCACGCCTTTTCGTCCATACCGATGCACAATTATTGATCCTGGCTTTTGGCATGGCAATGAAGTCGCCGACTCTTGCTCAGGTGAGTGGTTCCAAGGGTGGTCCAGCCCTATCTCCAGGGGATATCCAGCTCCTCTTCTTTTGGTTGAAGTCCCTGCTACACCGCATCGTCTGGTCAAATGATCTGAATTTGCTCTCTTGTTCTCTCCCCTTTCCATCTTGTATCCCTACGCAACCATGGATGGCTGACTATACGGATCCGACCACGATTTTCCGAGTCTTCTGGCTACCGCCTGTCGTTACTGGCCCTTGTTGTCTTTGTTGAAAGGGTCTTCCTTCGGGTACAGAACCAGCATTTGTCTGCTCTGACGGCATGGCTCACCTTGCATTTTGGATGAACGAGGGAGAAGACGAATATTAGTCTCTCTACCTGGAGAAGAACCCCTTCACCAATGATAACAAGGACACCAAGGAGAGACCACGCTTTCACCGTGACGGAAGAGCCCGTCTTTATTTGAATGGCCTTCTGTTCAAAGCACGTCCGTTGCAACAACCGGTTTTCGCAGCCAATGGCTATCTGGTCTTCCTCCTGGTTTGAGAACATTGCGAAGGCTCAAGCCATGCTGCCATCAAACACCACCAAACGGCTAAAAAGATACGAGCCACGACGAGGATAATATCATATCATTCATGTGTCAACGTGGAGCATCACGAAACTCCACTTAAGCTGATCGACTAGGAGTTACAACCAGATAGAACCATTACATATATCCAGTACCTCGTCCCCAACCCTCCAAAACCCGCCTCTACGACTTGTAATCCAACTTCTTATCACTCATTACACCATCCGCCTCCTGTCTAATAATATCACTCTTCAAATACACACTCGTCCTCACCTCAATCAACGGATCATCACTCGCATCAATTCCTTCAATATATCTCGGCATAGGATCATAAATAATCCTCTTTTGCTGCCTCCTCTTCGGCTCACCCTCATCCCACTCCCACAACCTCCCCACAACAACCCCCCCCGCCCCCCCCCCCCCCCCCCCATCTCCACAAACTCATTAGTCTTCGCCCAAACCTTCGCCGAATCATTAACCTCATCGCCCTTTACCGCAAGTTGCGCTAACAAGCGATATTTAATCGGTTTCTTACGCGTCAACCTCCACTTCAAATCATCAAACTGATAATTCTTCCCTTGTTTCGCCGCATCAGCTTTGGAATATTTCATAACCCCCTGCCACGGAACAAGTCTCCACCGAAAATCCCTTTCCTCTCCCTCCCCGTTCGTAAAATTATAACCATGCCACTGCTCAGTAGCAAAGCTATAACTATGACTCGGTTTCTGATTCTCATCAAAATACCTGGCATGTGGATACTTGGTAAAGAATTTCTCCATAGCTTCTTTTGAGCCATCTTTTATAGCTTGGAATTGCTCGAGGAAGGCCTCGCCGGTGCTGACGACGAAGTCGAAGGCGTGGTTGGTTATGAGGTCGTAGTGTTGGTGTCCTTCTTCGGAGAGGAGGAAACGGATGGCGAAGCCGAGGGAGCTGTTTTCGCTGTTGTCGGGGAAGTCTTTGAGGCCCGTGTCTGTGCTGTAGCGGAGGATCAGGTGAATGGAAGCTGACGAGAAGATGGGAGCTTTGGAGAGGTACGCGGTT
Source organism: Venturiaceae sp. KMAF11 (assembly GCA_023078705.1). Taxonomy (NCBI): domain Eukaryota; kingdom Fungi; phylum Ascomycota; class Dothideomycetes; order Venturiales; family Venturiaceae; species Venturiaceae sp. KMAF11. The sequence continues at coordinate 1,132,006 of JALGOQ010000015.1, forward strand.
TGTTTGGTAGGGGTGAAGGTGCATTTGCAGAGTTGGCCTTTAGCGTGGACTATGTGAATGTTAGGAGGGGAACCTGATGGTGATGGGGAGGGAAGTTCCTGGTCTGTAGTTCATTGGAGTATCGAAGGTGGATCGCATAATGTTGACGAGATCTTTCGGCGAGCTTGTTGATTTCTGGGCTATCTGGGAGAGGCATTTTGACGTTGGCTGGTTTAATTCTTCGGCGGGTTTCGAAATTGTCATTAAATGAATTCAAAGTCGCTAAGGGGCTGTGAGTATATAATTGTTCTCTAAGAGAATATCTACGTCAAGGTCTCTCTAGTACCTACCAGATCCATGGGGAAACGTTCGATGCCATCACATCTGCATGCAGTAAAGCATACTAAAAATTTGCCATATTGACGAGTGTCTCAACCAGTTCTGGATAGCTTCCAGGTTACAATAGTTCTGAAGAGACACTATATGTCATACTCTGGATCTAGAACTTACTGGGGGCGTGGTAAAGCTGCTACGCAATTCACTTCAGTTACTTCTGAAGTTCTGTGAGGCTATCAGCGAGTGTAGATCGTGTAAGCGATTTACTTATGAGTCTATTGGACAGTATTCTTGACCTCAAATGCGTGTGGTGGATGACACAATAGTACCGTGCTCATCCGAAGCCAAGGACCCGATATTCCTGCCCTAGGTGAGGGAACTCGCTCGCCTAGCAGTCATATCCTACGAGCCGTTTTGAGGAAGACTAAAAGCACCGAAAACCTCAAGCTCGAAACCTTCAAGCTCGAAAACATCATCCCAGCAGCCCCCTCATATCAATGGGAACAGCATAATTGAATCAATCGTACATTCAACTATCATCTAAACATTCAATAATGGATTTTAGTTCTCTCCTCCTTTTGATCTCCCATCTCCTATGCCCTTCACCCCTCCTATTCCCATGTGCTTCGCACACTTATCCTCTACCCTCATGATAGTAGCCAGTGAGGCCGTTTCAAGTCCCATAACCCCATCAGCAGCGTCTCCCAAACGCCATACAGAAAATCAAATGTGCAATTCCACCGGGTATTATGTTGACTGAGCTCTCTTGATGATCCCTAGCGCTCCATCCACCACAAAAAATGAACAGTGAAAATACCGAAAAGATGATAAGAAATTTGAATAACGAAGATAGACGGATGGATGGTCTCCTATTCGCGACAAGTGACCATTACCTTAATCTAGCACCACCACATCTGGTCCTTCTGCCTTCGGCGATGCTGGAGCAGACTCTGTCTTGATGCAATCCCTAATCACATTGTCCAATTGCAAAAGTGGCTCTCTTATACTTTCCACTGCTGCTACAATCATGCTGTTTTTGCCCGTCCACCCATCACCAACACTCCTGAACAGCTCTTTGATCCTTACGTTGATCGTTGGATATGTCTTCGCCCTCTCATCTCTTGCCGGTGTAGAGATTATTTCTTGGATTAGCCATTCCAGTGTATCTCTGGTCTGCTTTAGTTTGAATTCGAAAGCGCATGGTGGATTCGAATATGCTAAACGGAAATGATCCACGTTTCGTGAGTGCATGGCTGGGATATTTGGCGTGAAAGAAAGATGTCTGTCTTCGATGGTGTCAAAAGCGGTGAGCAGTGGTAGAGTGAATTGCAATGCTGCGGTGAAATTCCTGAATCCATCGGAGCCAGCGTTGACTATTGCTTCTAGGAGGGAAGCGATACGACGATGAGGATTGTCTGAGGGTATGACTAGTTTAATCGGGGTATCGTCGTTTCCCGTGAATCGAAGCTCTACCTTGAGATCTTTCGCATACGTAAACACGACCCGGCTCAATGATACCTCCTTGCACTCCAGCCCACGCTGTTTGAGAACATCGGCAAAATTGCACAATCGTCCTATCGTTCGGAGCTGAGCAACAAGGCGATCCACACATGACTTTCCTAATCCTGTTTCCAGTACGAGCGAAAAGCTGCCAGAGGCGTTGAAGGCAACATCGTCATCACGTGTGCTCTGTAAGATCTCCTTCAATCGACCTGGTTTCCGCATCATGCCCTTGGCCAGTAGTTTCACAGTGCCCAGATCGGTATCGAAGCCAAGATATGAGATCTGCATTAGATCGGCCGCAAATTGGTTTTTGCCAGTGAAATCTTTGAGCAACGAAGTGAAGCGCACGCAAAGGGCGGGCAGGGTTTTAGGAGCGTTGATGTCTTCGTCTGTGTATTCCACGTGACGTATCGCGCTGGGAACATTGAGCCTGACGAGTGTTTTGTTCGCCTCCCAGACGGATATTGCGCGTGCGGCAAAGTGTTGAATGCGGATGAAAGATTCATGCGATAATGGCGGCTGTCGATGGCTATTGGTTCTCGTAGGCAGAGGCCGGCAATCTGTGAGTCGATATGCATCAGACTGGTAGATACTATTCTCCAGGTTAGTCATCTTTCTCACGGTGACCGGAATGAAGATACTCACACTTCGGCTGCCCACCAGGATTCCCCATGCAGGGTCACAGAGTAGGCAATGAACCAGTTCGCCGTTTTCCATCCTTTAGCACGGAAAAAGCCATGTCGAAGAATCTCAGGCCCCATCCTTGCCTTCAGTTCATCATCCTTGATGTTCAGGTTTCTCACCAACTTCCACCCCAACCGTTCGGCTTGTCGATAAATCCTTTCTTGGATCTCAAAGGTGAGATATCGCGTAAGTGTTGATTGTGCATCTGCCCCTGGGTCCTTTGAATGTTCCAGGTCCGCTTGCGCTCGAATTGACGTAGGAGATCCCGGGCTAAGTACCGGCCGTCCAGTAACACCATCAATGCTGAGGGTGACCGCTGGGTGAGTTCCGATCTGAGCAACCAGAGCGCAATCTGCTGGCTCGGTTTCCGAGACTCTCAATTCCAAAGACATTATTTCTTGCGTTTTTGCTGTTGGTAGTGCGGCAAGTTGCGAATGAGTGGAGGTTAGAATGTGTCCAACGTGTAGAGCAACGGCTCTTTTCAGAAGTTGCTCGATTGATAGGTCTTCTAAATCAATCGGAATCACCACATCTGGCACTGCTTTTGCATTTCGCATCCACCGTACTTTGATCAAAGAAGTAATGGCGTTGTCGGAAGCAAACCGCGAACCCTTTCTCTTCCCACTATCAATGCCGATCTCTATCCAGCTCTTTGCTTGTGACGACTCAGCCCAATACTGCACCACCAACACGCGATGTACTTGTTCGATGTGTAATGAGGAGGCCCAATTCGCTCGACTCAACTCCAATGCTTGTCGTTTGAGGACCGATATTTTGTGAGTGAGGATAAAACTGTGTATAAAGTCGCATGCCCCACGTAAGCCGTTTTCTGCTAGTATCGCATTGAGTTTGAATTCAATCTCATTCCGTAAAAAGCCATCGGCAATCTGCGGCGCTGGATTAAAGAGAAATCTTACGTCCAGGAAATAAAACGGCAGGGAAGGATCCTCGCCGGTGATGTAAACATCTAGTTCGAACTCCGAGGGAAAGCTGAAAGTCGCACGTCCATTGGCGATCCGGTAGTTTCGTAACTGAGGTATGAGATCCTCGTGAATGACAAGCCGTATACTGAGCATGGTATCGAGATTGTTCAGCACCTTCAGCATTCTTTTCGCTTTGAGCGGCTGTGTAGGAAGAAAGCCAATCTGGGGTATTGTTAGTCATGGAATATATAGTACTTGTTATATTCACACGTACGTCCGCCATCCAAGGGACTTTGCCAGTCGAGAGAACAGCTAGAGCAGTCTCCATGTCTGGACTTCGTACTTTGAACCCTTGTAGATCCCGCTTCAAAAAGCCAATGTCGTCTGCAGCTTGTTGGTAATCGTTGTCCAAACTCTGTGCCCACATCTTCAAGTCGATCATTTGGCTCATCTCCTTCGCTGCTTGTTCGCTCCATTGTACCAGCACCATCAATTTTATAAATTTCGATCGTTGGGTATTTGCAAAGTCCATAATCTCCTTCTTCTTGAGCTGGTTGACATCCGGCTTGTTTGAAGGAACAGAGAAGCCATTCGTCATCGGCAGTGGCTTCTTCTCAAGACTATGGACCAGATCTTCCACTCCACGAAAACATAGCTCTCCCACTCTTTCAATCAGCGTCCCGAGTGAATATCCAGCATCGATATGTCTCAATTCCGGCGGTAGATCCAGTATTGTCGAAGACTGTGCAGGCGCCGGGGAAGAGGGTGAGACGCCGTTTGGAGTTGGATATGGCCCGGTGTCGCCATTCGTGAGCTGCTTTGATTTCTGCTTCCCGCTGACCGCAGACATGCCGCCATTAGATTCCATGCTAATCAGCAATCCCGGCATGCCTTCCTCACTCCCACCGTCGCGCCCAGCGCCTTGTGGACCAGTTGATGTTTCCAGCACCGTAATCTCTGCGGGTGACGATTGTTTTAATGGATGGCGGTGATGGATCGAAGTGCGCGAGTTGATGGAAGTAAGTCGTCGCGAATGGCGTTAGGATTATCTCGACATCAGTGGGCATGTAGACGTGTGGAGCAGAAGTATGCGCGCGATGAGTTCTGCAATGCGCGTGGATAGTAGGCCGCGGTGATGGTGTCAGGTACGACACAGGCGAGCGCAACTGTTGAGCCTTAGGGTATAGGATCTTCGGGGTAAGGTCGGGGATTGTGGAAGGTAATATACAAGTCGGCAATATCTGGAGAACTTGTTGTCGATGTTGTGTTGTGTTGGTGTGAGGATGAGATTGAAAGATCAAGCGTGACGCCTAATAATTCGGAGGTTGGCTTGGGGTATCATAGGTATGGATGCTGCGATGGGGCGCAAACAATGAAACAACTACATTCTACGACTAGAACTAACTGCAAGCAACCGATGCTGATGCAAGAGCAAGCAAGCAAGCAAGCAAGCAAGCAAGCAAGCAAGCAAGCAAGCAAGCAAGCAAGCAAGCAAGCAAGCAGGCGAATAACCTTATCACCTCATGGCATTTGTCACAATTTGCTCTGGCATGGCAGATTCGCTGCTTCAACTCGCAAACAGCAAATAGAAAACGTATAACGTCTCTTGTTCTGGCACCTTCTTTCCTCGAATCGACTTCCTCGAATTAATTATTGACCTCGCGGTCCTTCCCGGTGGCATATGCACGGCATCCCCGACCACTGCTCTATTTCGACATCAATCTTTCTCCCTTGCAGCCTCACGGGTTGCGTCGAATAATGTAAGACGTGTGTTCTGGAAGGACAAAGCACTCTGAGCTGTCCATCGCCAAGACAGAAGAATACTAGCATGGGCGTAAAACAGTCTTTGTTAGATGAAACAACTTGCAAGACTTTGGTCGAACAACCTAGACGGCATTATCTCTCCTCGACCGCCCATGCTTGGCGATGGACTATCAAAGGTAGGTAGAGGGTCACGAGGAGTGATGGTATAGGCGAGATAAGAAATGCACTTGGGCTCTGTTCGAAATGGCAAGACTGCTTTTCCACTCCGCCATGACGGTTGATCGTACCTCCGTGATATAAGAGACTATTGCTGCGCTGATTATTCCCCGTCGATGCAAAGTATAGCTGTGATGGGTTAATGGGAGGCTTGAGCGTGTACGTCTTGAATGCCCTTCGAACGTGGGAGCTGGGAGCAACGAGACATTTGTAGTGAGTCTTGAATGCTCAAAAAGTGTCCAAGATTGGAGAGCAATGTCTACGAGTATTGCCTGCAGAATATCGCCATTTCCTTTACGATCCACCGTACAAATAGCCAATCAACATGTCAGCCCTGTCAATGCATCGGAAGTTATCCAGCATATCTCCCAACCAACGTGACGGGGAGGCCCTCCCAGAAGAGCAACTACCCAGTCTCGCTCCTCCTCCCTTTTCCCTGCTCCTTCTTCTCTTCTCAGTCAGTCATGGAGAGAGTGAAGAATCATCAAATGCTCATCATCGCACCATGAATTAAGCTCCAACCAATCGGGCCCTCCCCTGCGTCATGGAACCTGCAGGTGCCTCTTCTGCCGAGCCTGAGACTAGCAATCGCGACGCGTCCCTCTACAAGTCGTCAATCCAGTCGTTTTCCCGGTCCAACGAGGCTGACGATGAACGAACACCCTCCGAAGTATCGAGCAGCATGGGACCGGACTCTGAGACTGTGCGGGCCACTCCCGACATGCCCATGTATGTCTTCTCTGAGCTCTTCGAGTACCAACGCTGATTTCGAGCTCTCAGATACGAGGGCGAGGATACCAGTTTGACGACCAAGCGGGAGCTGCGGGGGTTCTACATGTATGGTTGGGCTGCTGAGGTATAACAAGCTTTTGAAGAGGTTTTAAAAATCCTAACACTTACCTAGGTCTTCGTTGTTTGCGGCATGTCCTCGTTCATTCCCATTACGCTGGAACAGCTTGCAAGAGAAAGAGGATGGGTCGAGGGACACAGGTCACAATCATGCAAAGCTGGACTCGAGATGCCGGACACTGCATATCGAAACTCGACGAGACCTCCCCACGAAGTTCACCAATGCATGATAGACATCCTTGGCTTCGAGATCAACACCGCCTCATTCGCCATGTACACGTTCAGCATATCAGTTCTGGTTCAGGCTTTGCTTATCATATCTATAAGCGCTGCAGCTGATCATGGAAAGTTTCGAAGGAAGCTGCTGGTCATATTTGCTTTCACTGGGTCCATTGCGACAATGCTCTTTCTTCCAGTCGTTCCAGAGTATCTCGGATGGGGTGCCGTATTGGCTATCATAGCGAATACCGCATTCGGAGCCTCGTTTGTGCTTCTCAACTCGTTCCTGCCGCTCCTCGTTCGACATCATCCATCGGTTCAAGAAATGGACTCTGACGTGAGCGAGGACGAAGATGTCCATGAAGTCGAAGATGTCCATGAAGTCGAAGATGATGGAGTCCTATATCAAACGGAAACTTCCCCATTGCTCAACAGAACACAGCCGGTGCTGAAGCCTTATTTCCCTCCGCCTCCAGTCACAACGTCCCGAGAATTGCATATATCCACGAAAATATCATCGTATGGAATGGGTATAGGCTATATTGCGGCTCTGATAGTTCAGGCGGCGTCAATTATCACCGTTAGGATGATGAGGTCTTCTTTGTTGAGTCTTCGAGTCGCATTATGCATGATTGGAGCATGGTGGTTCGTTTTCACCATCCCAGCAGCCATGTGGTTACGGTCAAGACCAGGCCCACCTCTCCATCTCAGCTCGCACCAGACCAGGTTCGGCTCAGCATGGGCATATTTTGCCTACTCTTGGAAGTCGCTCTGGAGATCCGTCAAGCATGCACGAAGACTGAAGGATTGTCTGCTCTTTCTCGGAGCATGGTTTTTGCTTTCCGATGCTATTGCTACAGTAAGCGGGACCGCAATTCTATTTGCCAAAACTTCCCTCGAAATGCAGCCTGCAGCACTAGCTTTGATCACTGTCACGGCGACACTCTCAGGCATTGTAGGCGCATTCTCGTGGAGCAGAGTATCCAACATGATGGGTTTGAAACCGACTCACACAATTCTGGCATGCATTCTGCTTTTCGAGGTCATTCCCATTTATGGGCTGCTCGGCTACATTCCAGCCGTTCGTCGATGGGGTGTTATTGGCCTTCAACAGCCTTGGGAAATGTGAGTGCATGTCGAATTTCGCGACAACACTGTTTAACTCTTCGACACAGGTACCCGCTTGGAATTGTTTACGGATTCGTGATGGGTGGTCTCAGTTCATTCTGCAGATCCCTATTTGGCGAGCTCATTCCTCCTGGATTTGAAGCCGCATTTTTTTCTCTTTACGCAATCACAGACAAGGGCTCGAGTATATTTGGTCCTGCCATCGTGGGTGCAATCACAGACGCGTATGGAGAAATTCGTCCAGTAAGCATTGCTTTCTGTTGATGCAAAATCTATATGACTAATCACGACCAGGCCTTCTTTTTTCTCACGATACTGATTGGTCTGCCATTCCCGTTGATGCTATTTGTGGATGTGGAACGCGGACGCAGAGAAGGAATTGCTTTGGCGAAGGAATTGGAAGAAGCAGAGGCATTGGATGCAAGTATACATTTTGAGCCGGGGCCAGTGGATCTTGTAGATGATGAGGCGGGGGCTGATCACTCTACGCAATAAATACTTACCTGGGCCTGTCTATAATTGCGCCTTCGGGTATCATTATTAATCAAGAATCTGAGCGGCAAAAGGACCGATACGGATACATCTCTGCTTTTGTGATATCTGATTTGTACCACTACCGTGTGATGTCTGGCGTGTACGACCCGCCACATGTGCAGACCGTGTCTTTATCTATAGTTAACAGGGAGAAAGTGCTGGACAAGGGGCGGTTTTGCACTCCTTGAGTGCTATGAAGGATTCCAATCAAACTCAGGTCGACAATGGGGGAATTGGGTAGGGTAGCAGCAGGGGGTTGATTCCGAATTGGGACTAGTGGTTAGGCTGAGAAAGGGTTCAGACACTGTGTCCGGTTCAGCTCGAGACTTTATATAATGAACATTTCCCCAACCTCGCAGGTCTTTTTACACCTTCAACTACTCAACCACTAGTAGCAAACCCTCCTCAAACCACACACAATGAAGACCTCTTTAATAGCACTCCTCCTCGCGGCCGTCGCAACTGCCAGCGATGTTGCCGACTTGAAGAAGGACACCTTTGACAGCTTTATCAAGGAGAATGACCTGGTCCTTGCAGAGTGTATGCAGTCCTTCTTCCACTTCAATCGCCCTCCAGCTAATCCAATCTAGTTTTCGCACCATGGTGTGGACACTGCAAAGCCCTTGCCCCAGAGTACGAGGAGGCCGCTACCACGCTCAAGGAGAAGAACATCGCTTTGGCCAAGATCGACTGCACTGAGGAGGCCGATTTATGCTCAAAGTACGGTGTTGAGGGTTACCCAACTCTCAAGGTCTTCCGTGGACCAGACTCCGTCTCAGCGTACAGTGGCGCAAGAAAAGCACCTGCGTATGTGGCCAATTCGAGCTTAGGTGGCCAAAACTAACAATTGACCAGAATCGTTTCATTCATGACCAAGCAGTCCCTCCCAGCCGTTTCCGTGCTCGAAAAGTCCACCCTCGAAGATTTCAAGACTGCCGACAAGGTCGTCTTGGTCGCATACTTTGCTGCTGACGACAAGGCATCGAACGAGACCTTCACAGCTGTCGCAGACTCTCTCCGCGATGATTACCTCTTTGGTGCCACCAGCGACAAGGCCTTGGCCGAAGCTGAGGGTGTCAAGCAGCCATCTATCGTCCTATACAAGTCCTTTGACGAGGGCAAGAACACATTTACAGAGAAGTTCGACAAGGAGGCTATTGAGAAGTTCACCAAAACCTCTGCCACACCATTGATTGGCGAGGTTGGCCCTGATACTTACTCTGGCTACATGGCCGTAAGTTTAGGGGCGCGCAGTCCCGACTCTATTAAATCCAAACTAACATTCCCAAGGCCGGTCTCCCACTCGCTTACATTTTCGCCGAAACCCCAGAAGAGCGTGAAACCCTTTCCAAGGACCTCAAGGAAGTCGCCGAGAAGCACAAGGGCAAGATCAACTTTGCTACCATTGACGCAAAGGCATTCGGACAACACGGTGGTAACCTGAACCTCGAGGTTGGCAAGTGGCCCGCATTCGCTATCCAGGAGACTGTCAAGAATCAGAAGTTCCCATTCGACCAGACCAAGAAGCTCACGGCTAAGGATGTTGGCAAATTCGTCGATGATTTCGCTGCTGGCAACGTCGACCCAAGCATCAAGTCTGAGCCTGTTCCAGAGAAGCAAGATGGCCCAGTCACCATTGTCGTTGCCAAGAACTACGATGAGATCATCCTTGACGACAAGAAGGACGTCTTGATCGAGTTCTACGCTCCATGGTGTGGTCACTGCAAGTCGTATGTTTATCGCTACCCTTCAAAGTAAATCATTTGCTAACTAATTCACCAGCCTCGCTCCAAAGTACGACGAACTCGGAGAACTTTTCAAGAGCCACTCTGACAAAGTTACCATCGCCAAGGTCGACGCCACTGCCAACGATGTTCCAGATGAGATCCAGGGTTTCCCAACCATCAAGCTCTACGCTGCCGGAAAGAAGGACTCCCCAATCGCATACAACGGAGCGCGCACTGTCGAAGACCTTGTCAAGTTCATCGCAGAGAACGGTAGCCACGCAGTCAACGTCGAGGTTCCAGGTGAGGATGCCGCATCAGACTTGCCAAAGGCCGCAGCCGCGGCAACGGAATCGGCAGCTGGTGTCGCTGAGGGTGCCGCATCGGCAGTCAAGAACGCAGCTTCGCAAGCAGCGGAGGCTGTTGAGGCAGCAGTTGGTGGTGGTGAAGGTGATGATATCCACGATGAGTTGTAAGCGGTTTGATTATTTATTATTGGGGTTTGCGAGCATGACAATGAAGTGCCCAAAAGCACGTGGGATTGGATTTTCCATCTCTGTATGATTTGATGGGAGACTTGGGATCGTCCGGTGGGATATGTCTACAGTTGCTAAATGGGTTTTACGGTATTGCTTGTATACTGGAATATGGGTCATCTATTGGCGTTTGAAATGGGAAATTGCTTTGACCACCGATTGATTGTGTGTTTTTGTGAGTGATGTGTCTTCTGACATGTAGAGCTATCCAGCTCCTACATGGCACCCCACAATCGAAATGTTTCGAGATGAGGCTGCTTGCCAGGTACGCAACATCTCAACGTTTTTGTCACGCGAAGGGTCCAGCAGGAAAAGTTCCACGAATAGAAATAGCAATATGATTAGATATGCGCTTGAACGGGCAAAATCAAAGGGAAAGGAGTGCGATACCGCGCCCGCAATCGGGTCATTATTTGCAACATGGTCATTTGGATGTCTTTATTGGCGGTCATTGGTTGGTTGAGTGGTGGAGTTTCATAGCTCGGTTCTACAAAAATCCAATCTTTAATGAGACTCACCGCTAGACGAAGCATCTCCATAAGATAGACCGACTCTCCCGCGACTTGAGCTCATCACCATCACCATCACCTATCCATCCGACACTCCCCATTGATCTTTGGCGAACAGGTAAGGTTGACCGCAAGACAGAGACTCACACACAGAAAACCAGCACCCCCGCATCCAACATGTACGTCGTAGAACCACTGGCAGGTCAGGGCGGAGCGAAGCTGGACAAAGCTGGATCCAAGGGTGGCAACGGGGAACGTCGCCTGAGCGATGGGGCCCAGAGAGAGAAAAAGCGTACTCGTAGGTGAAATCACTTGAGGAACACACCATTCTTGCCATCCCCCGCCGTGCTTCGCCGCTCCCGAGAAAGATTTTCTCTTCCCAAGACAGTGCAACCAACGCACGCAACATTCCCTCGTCACCAAAGATTCAACATCGGAAGGTGCAATGGCTAACCCATTGGCAACGTCGTTCACGCCCGCAGGTACTCAATCTCTGCCTCCTCCCCAACTTCCGCAACTGGTCGCTGAACAGCACACGACCATTCCATACACCGACAAAGACACCCAGCGCCTGATTGTCGTGCTCTCGCATGCCAGCTTGGAGACGTACAGAGCTTCCCATGGCTCCCGATCCGCGCCTGGCAGAGATGACAAGTACTCGCTCCTCAACAGCGACGAACACATCGGTGTCATGCGCAAGATGGGACGAGACATTTCTGATGCCCGACCCGATATCACTCATCAGGTGCGTCGAGTTGATCTTTTGATACTGCAAATATTGACCCCCGCAGTGCCTTCTTACCCTCCTCGACTCTCCCATCAACAAGGCTGGCAAACTCCAAATCTACATCCACACGGCAAAAGGCGTCCTCATCGAGGTAAACCCTTCCGTCCGCATTCCTCGAACTTTCAAGCGATTCGCTGGTCTCATGGTCCAGCTCCTCCATCGCATGTCTATTCGATCCACAACTTCCCAGGAAAAACTCCTCCGCGTGATCAAAAATCCAATCACTGAGCATCTCCCACCAAACTGCCGTAAGGTTACTCTCTCATTCGAGGGCCCCGTAGTACGTGTCAAGGACTACATCCAGACTCTCGGACCCAAGGAGAGCATTTGCGTTTTCGTTGGTGCCATGGCTAAAGGCAATGATGATTTTGCCGATGCATTCAAAGACGACACAATTTCGATAAGCAACTATTCCCTCAGTGCTAGCGTGGCATGTAGTAAATTCTGCCACGCGGCCGAGGACGTATGGGACATCATATAGAAAATGTGCTAGAAACCAGCCGTTTCTGCCTCCCACGACCATTACACAAGACCACCCACGACCAGGCTACAATCACAATCACCACAGACAAAAAAAAAACGACAACCAGCCCCATCTTCTAAGGGGAGACAATTCCATCGACAAAAAAAATGGAGGTAGGAGACACGGGATCATCCACGGGAGCTGACGATCGCAACATCAAGGCTATTTACCCGTGGTGTTCTCCGTTGTCACATCAGGGGCGATTTGGCAAACAAATGTTCTCCTGAGAACCATGATGAAGCAGTCCTTTATTACTTTTCCAACCAAAGCAAAAGGCTCTTTCAACAAAGACCAAAGCTCATTTTCCTTTTTTTTCCCCAGCGAGGCGAGTTATTTGTTTGTTCTGTTTTCTGCGTGTGAGAATTGTAGCTGGGTGGCAACTCAACTTGCTGCTTGGTGAAGAAAAGTGCTTTCTTCATTTTATTGTAACTAGCTATTTTGGTGTTGTGTGGAAGGGGATCGCTTTGGAAGCCTTGTGTGTGTGATGAAGTTGAAAAGATACAAATGTACAAAAAGGGAATGGCGAGGTGGTGCAGAATACCCGTTGGACTGATCTTGGAGGGAATCAATCCAAACAAAGACATTGAGTTGGACACCTCTCTTCCGTCCCTACCTCCTGCTCAATTTGCGAACTTCTCCTTCCCTTGCCTAGAAACAGAGAATCGATCGATGTCGCTCTTGAAGGCGGATGCGGAGCAAACTCAAAACACGCTCAGCCCACTTCCTCTCTCGAGAGTATAATATTTTAGCAACACTCGCTTCTTGAAGACTAGCACTTTTTTTCATCGTCTTTCCATTCAACTTCTCTCCATTCATCGTATAACTACATTTCTTCCAAAAGTCTTCTTGGTCATCTGCTTGCTCAAAATGGAGCCGCTTTCCATGGCAGCGGGGATTGGCTCGCTTTGCGAAACAGCTGTGAAGCTCATTGCTGGCATTTCCGAGTTCATCGATGCGGTGAAGCAAGCACCTGTTGAAGTACAGGCTCTCAACAATGAATTCGCATCACTATACTCTGGACTCGGTCACATCAAAATGGCAATACAAGCTCCTCGCGTGAGCGAGAGTCCCGAGAGATGGAAAGAAGACTGCGAAACTTTCTTCAGATTGTGGCGAAGCTCTCCAGGAAGTCCAGATTCTCGTGGATAAAACCAAAGTCACCGAAAGGACTGGATCGGCTCGACAAGTATGGAAGACGGTCAAGTTTGCGTTTAAGGCGAAACAAGGTGGATTTGCTGAGACAAAGGATCGTGTCGCAAAATGGGATGTTGCAGATTCAGCTTACGGCTTTGACGGAAACGCGGGGAGCTCATATTGAGCAGCGGCTCGAAGACATTCATGACAAGGTCGATAAACTCGTTTCCACTCGTGAGAATGTCAAGGAAGTGTTGGTTGTTCTCGAGAATGAGGATGAGGCTACCGAAGTGGCATATTTCACACTTGGAGATCGATCTTCTCGTCACTAAACGACCACTCGTGGCGAGATCAACCCGGAGTCGAACCACAACTCAAGGGACTTACCTCCTCGGCCAGGTCGCGAAGAGGATCCTGCGCTTATTACAAATCCGCCCACACGCTCTCAATCTTACCTCAACTTTACTCAAGGTACGTCTAACCCCGAGGCGTTGTTCCAGCTGTCGGTGAGATCAGTGAGCAGATGCATTCTGAAGATACTGATCAATCCAATGACTCGTTTATGATTGACTCTGTGGCCTCTGCCGCCCGCCCAACAGGCGATGCTCAAAGAGCTATGGACATCATCTCGCAGAGAACATGGATATTGGGGAGATACAGGAAACGAACGAGTGGCTCTCAAGTCTAGAAAGAAATTCATCCACGCGAATACAATTGCGAATGCTTCAAGCTCAAATTGGAGCTTGGCATAGACGCTACCTTGTCTATGAACCTTATTTCAGGTGGAGAAGGCGATCCTTCTTCGCCCGGGCGGTAGCGTGATGGCGGATTTTCTCTAGACGGATGTAAAGTCTGCGATTACCCTCCAGAGTACGAGTCGAGAGATAATTACGTCTCGTGGGATTACAAAGAGTTCACCCTTACTACGTCTCGCGATGCTCAGGAGTTGTACTTTTGCTTCACCAATGTTGTACCGCTACTTCACCGGGCTCGAAGGATTCAGGTTGCTTCCTTCAGTCAGTTCACCTGGAGATCAACATTGCCGACCGCACTGAACTAGACAAGGCATCGTACAATGTAGGATGCCTTGGTTTTATCGTAATGTAGAGCATGAAGCTTGCGCTTGCTCCTGAGAATATTGTATGAAACCACCACAAGACTGAGAACACATTTACACGACAGTATGACCACAGGATTAAATTTAATATCATTAAACGAATTCGGCAGAAATTGCATTGCGCTGTGATTTCATCAGTCATGTTCGACTTAGTGGAGATGATCAAGACTACGAGCTGGTCTTCCAAATGGGCGCGGGCATAGCAGCACAAGGCACCAGGCAGATTCAGCCTTGTGGTGAAGCAAGGCCAACACCATGCAGGTAAAACAACGTAACTCCACTTCAAAGTCTCCCAACTTTTTGGCATTTTCGGTCCAGCCATACAGATTACATCGCAAAACACACAACGTCCACCTGCCCCAAGCGGTAACCGTCCCTACCAGCCGTTGAAGCACGAAGCTTTGGTCACAGAACATATATTTAGACTTCTCAAAATCCATCCTCCACCGATTACAACGCGACTATCTCTGGAAACTTACTCACCAATGATACCCGCATGAAAGGCATTGGATAAGGTCTTTCCTACACAGCAATCTCATACGAATAGGGCTCAGACGCCATAACCCTTGAGATAATCATCGATGGCCAAAGCCTCCGCATCCAAGACAACATCTATGACTTTGTCCAGCGCTTTCGTCCAAAAATCACCCTTGGAAGAGGGTTCTCCGACCATTTCGAAAGGGAAAACATCTGGGTTGACCAAATCTGTATAGATCAGATTTCAAGCACGGAACGCAACCACCATGTGCGATTGATGAGCCACATCTACTCACAGGCCACATATGTTTTTGCTTGGCTCGGAGCTGAACCTGAAGCTGAAGGATTCTTGCGATTTGCGGCAAAAGTAGGCACCTCGCGATATAAGGCACCTTTACGCTCAACTACCACGATACGAGCTCCCTGGAGAGCTTTAATCGCTTGTCTTATTGGAAACGACTGTGGATCGACCAGGAAGTTCTTCCCGGGAAAATTAGCCTTGTGTTCATGGCTGGCGGTAGGGTGGTTTCCAGGAGGGAGTTGAAGAGCTTGTATATTAAACACCACCATAACTACCCCTCAACACTACGTGAGCTGTTGAGGGGCGATAGCGCCGCGTTCGGTGTGGGTGAAAAACTCCGTCTCTGTTACGCGGAATGCACCTTTCCATCAAACCATTGCAAAGACCCTAGAGACAGGATCTTTGGTCTATTGAGAATCGTTGGGTGGAATGAGATAATTGAGGTGGACTATGAGCTCTCTACTAAACGAGTCTTTTGGGAAACCGTAAACAAGATCCTTGTAATTGGTGATTTCGGTTTCGATAGCGTAACCATGGATATCCGCAAATATCGCTGGGGATATTTCGAGGTTCAGCAGTTGGACAAACTGCAGAAAAGGTTGGAGCAGCTAGCCGTTGGTATGGGCGTGCAACTTGAACCTCGCGCGATGAAAGAAGCCATTTTCAAAAGCCTGCGTCGACCTGATCATGTTCCACAAATGGTCAACATGTTACCAATTCTCAATCAGCAACAAGAGAATGGATGCAACCCTCAATAGCTGGGAGCTCGTGGGGCAAATCGAGGCTAGATAAGTAAACACACCTTGAAAGAATTTCTGTGTCGAACTCAATCGATCAAGCCCACGCAAAGCTTCTCTTAACCGTGATCTCATCCATCAGTCCCCAATGCATCATGTTCCGCACCTATGGCAGGCTTTCTGAGCCATGCATGTATTTCAACTCTACGGTTCCCATGGCTTTCGCCTCATGGCCTTGGTACATGCTGAGTTAAACTTCTACAACTGTCCACGATGTAGCGAAAGATTATACAATCGAGGATTGGATGTGAATAGCGGCGCTGGATTATGTGCACAATCACTAGAACTCTAGACTGGGATGGATTTACCGAGTGCACTACTTTTTGGCAAAGCCTGTCATCGACTACAAAAGACAGTATGAAGTGAGCGCAGCAGAGGTTGAGTGTCGATGTTGGTGTCGCGCATCAGAGTGGAGGAATGAGGAATGGCCACAAGGAACTGTGTTCGCAAAGTGAAATGAATAAGCGCTATGTGCTGAACGCGCTGGCGTGGAAAACGCTATACCTGATCTACGTCCATATCGCAGGTTGAAGATACCTTTCTCATACTCCTTGGAGACTCGATTCATACGTACTATCATGTGCCTTTATAAGTAGAATCGCGTCAGCTAGACGCCACGACTTCGAGGTTCCGGTACTAAATATGCTATTATCAAAGACATGCATTGATGCAGAAAGGAAGCTATCAAAAAAGCAGTACAAGCAAAAGCAGATGAAACACCTAAAAGGTACAAACCATGCCCCCTCAACGCCTGATTTGTGCCTTCCACAAAGGCTATGCAATGAAGCATAGCAATGAAGCCACGCCCGGGGGTATCCAAACTCTCAACTCTATCCCTAATCTTGACAAACAAAAGGAAATATCTGTGCAGCTGTGGTCTCCATGCTTTTCTCGTTCCCCTGCTAATCCATGTTCTGCTCTTGTTTCGACTCAACTCATTGTGAGGATATCACCAACACCTCAATTTGCCCCAGAACCCTGGCTTCTCGTCTCGTCTTCTGTATGCCGCGGGATCGATGGTGGTTCGCGGTTTCTCGCTCATGGGGCCTAAAGGCATTGTTCGCGGCGCATTGTCCATGGTCGCCATACCGCCGTTTTGTTGCAGTCTTCGTGCTTCTATAACACGCCGTACTATCACTGTGCGTAACCGTCATGTCAGCCTTGTCTTACAGCTAGCCTCTCGACAGAGGATCTTCAAGAAACCTACGAGCAAATGTTTCCTCAATGTTGACCATCTCTCTCGCACTCGTCTCCATGAATCCGTATTTTCTTGATCGCGCCCATTCGAGACCTTGTTGGCTTTTCACTTGTCTGCCTTCTTTTAAATCGCACTTGTTTCCTGCAACGATCTTGATGGGTGGTATGCCGCCATTATCCAGTCGCTGTTCCTCTTCCATGCTGATGAGTTGGTGGAAGTGGTCTAGGGCATCCAACGAGTTGACATTGGTGATGTCGTAGACGAGGAGGAAGGCATCGGAGCGTAAGTTTGAGGCTGCCCAGAGACCGCGGTATTCTTCTTGTCCCGCCGTGTCTGTGAGCATAAGGAGGTAGGTTTGGCCATCGATGGTTCGGGTGACTGAGTATGAGTCCTCTGTTCGAGTGGTTAGGTTTGATTGATTGTGTAAGACGTGGTAGTTTGCACGTACCTATTGTAGGATCATAGCTATTAGCAGTATTAGCATCACTCCTCTTTCATCATCCTGGAATGCAATGGAGATCACTCACTCAGACGTCCATTGGCTCCTCACCAACCGCAGGGTAATTGAACTTTTACCTGTCCATCATCAATAAACACGTTCCATTCCATACCCCGACAACTCAAACATACCGCAACCTCCATCCCCGCACACAGTAATCGTCACCCGGTTATCCACATCCATCGTGTCTCTGTTCTGTCGCGGTCTAGCTCAAAAGCAAGTGTTGAAGCCCCACAGTGTATGCAAGCAAGACAAAGAGGCGGTGCTCGCGTATATGCAATGCGATCTTCCCGTCACTTCAATTGTCCTGACGGTGCGTGCGTCCGAGTTTGATTCCGGGGTGTGTGAAATGAAATGAATCCCTCGTATGCAAATGGATCCGAGGAAATGGGCATGAGAGATAGCGGAGAGGGGAGAGGGGAGAGAGGAGGGAGCAGAGTGGATTTGGGATTTGTTTTGTCCAAGGGTAAATGGGTTGAGGGTCTTGAATAGGACTCCGTAGTGTATAGGCTTGCAAAGTGACTAGCAGTGGCTTGCCCGAAGATAACTCCGAAGAAGTGCAAGGTTTCCTTCTCCCTGCAGCAGCAGCAGCAGCAGCAGCAGCAGTCGATCACCTGTTAGATTGTGCAGACATGGAACAATCGAAGATTGAATGAACAAGCTTCCAACATGCCCCCTTCGTCCGCATCTACGCGCAATATCCATCAGCCTGCCTGTAGATGCTGCTCAACTTCCCCACCAACCTCACTCGCCCCTGATACGGGCTTTTGTAGAAAACGGCAAAACAAAACATAAACATGCCCGCCCACGGCCTCTGCTTCTCCAATCCATTAACCACTCACAAGCCTTGCCTCAGCACAGGGAATCACACGTCACCAATCACAACTCTGAAAGGCTAAATCACGGGACATCCGACAAGGACAAGCAACGTTGTTTCAACCCAGTCGGAAGGTCCCTCTTCGGAACATCACCGTCACCCACCATCCTCGCAAAACTCGTCGACACACACACTCCTCCCAGAACTCTCGAACATGGACTGTTTAAAGGACCTGGACTCTCAGTGCAAGTGGCTGGACTCTGAAACATCGACCATGACCGTCGACAGGGGCGCGTGCTTTCCAATTACCCACACTGGACTGTGCGTTCGTGATTCTATGCAACTGTCCGCAAAGAGTAACATGTTGTTTCCTACCAAACTGGCATCATGACTTGCAGGATCCCAAAATCACTCCAAGCTTCACATGACAATCAATCAACCCACCCCATTTGCTTCTTTCCCTATCTTACTTTGTACACCTCACCCTCGCCCCACAGATGACTCCACCACCCTCCAGTACTGGCCCCAACATCCCTCGCAAATCTCAAAGCGGTAACACAATAAGAAAAAACGAACGAAGCGGTCAACAAAAAGAAACAGACCCGAGGGAGATTGTATGTCACTCCAGAGCATCAGCCTCGCCGCACGTAGGTAATCAGACTAATGAGAACAAGTCGCGACGAAGGGTAGGTGGTCAAAGCCGAGCAGCTCATCTTGTATTTGTGGCGGGAATCAGGATTGAGGATACAAACACCACGACCTTAGAGATTCATAATACCCAACAACCCAACCACTAACTCGAAGACCCAGCTCATTCCCCCTCGATATACACTTTGTCTGCAAACAAAGGTCCAATAGTATTTCGTGGAGGAAATATTGGCTGAGCGGTTGGAGACACCAAAGCCAATGCGCAAGAGAGCAAGCACCATCATAACTTCATTATTCCCACTTCCTTCTCTCAAAAAATGCCTCCATGAGTCCATAGATCTTAACGATATCCTCCATCCACATGGATAAACCTCTCGATGATGCCTTTCCTTCCCAAAGCCTACCCCCCCAAACCACAACCCAAATAAATGATGGTAATAGATAGAAATAGAATATCAGAAACTCCATGCCTCATCCCCAACTCCCACATCCCATGACGTTCCTCCTTACAATACACATCCTAGGTATGTTACCTTCCAAGATTGTGATTAGGGTTATGATGAATCTCATCCATCCCCAGATAGTTGTAACCCTCCCTTGTTCGTGCCTCCGTTGGCAAAACATCCGATAATGTAGTGAAGAGATGATATCTTTACCTTAATCGTACTACTTGCAAACAAACAATGATGGTGTTGAAGGAAATGGAGAAAGAATTTGTCAAAACGCCGCTCCTGGGGGGTATAAATAATGTTTTGCCCGAATCACATTCCCAACCAATAACAACGTACGCGCTTGAAAAGGCAGGAACAGCAATGGGTTTGAGTGAACGAACGTAAGTCGCTTGAAATGACAAATGATGACTTAGGAAATGGGACATCCGTGGATGTTGTTGATGAGGTCGTTGTGAGAGCATGGCTGGAGATGCCGTGGAATAAGATCAATTTGACCTGGTGGCGTCGATGAGCAGAATTGTTGTGCTGGCTGCCAGCTCATCCGACACGATGGTCAGGGTTCAACACCCTCGTCGATTTGGTGAGGTACACCACTTGATCGACCTTGATGCGCTGGTGCCTCCATTCGGGCAACCTTAGCAGCATGACTAAGCATATTGGCCTCCTGTGCTGAGGCTCTGTTTTCTGCAGGGCTAGCTGGTGGATTGTCGTTACCGCCACCATGAGCACTGGTTGGTGAAGCGCTGGGCTTGCTGCCCTTCGCGCTCTCTGTCGATTTCGCAGACTTGACCGAGGGTTGTGAGTTGCGCGGAGAAACGCGTCCGTTCTACACGTGTGAGTCAGTGACGAAGTCTCTAGTTAAGGTTTGAATTGGAACTGACCTGTTTGGCCCATCGTAAGCCACAGCTATTGCAGAGATCTCTCTGGCCGCTGGGCCCTCTCCTCCACTCTGGTGTCGTTTTGGTGTGGCAATTGGCACAATCCTTTTGCATGAGACCAGCACCACGTCTTCTCTTTCGTTTCTTCTTTGAAGCAATCAAGGTCTGGACTTCCTCGGCAAGGATACGGTTCCGACGTTCCATTTGACGCAACTCAAATTGCCAGCTAGTACTGCGGGTGGTCTTTAGTTCGTCAAAGACGTTCTCGTCCGATGCCAATATGACATCTTGACTTCCAATTACGAGCCCAGCATGTCCTGCCATTGAGACAGGATGGTCCGCCGGCGTTCGATACTTGCTCGTATCCGCAGTCCCAGTGGTTCCCGAAGACATTGGAGTTGTGTTGCCAGCTTGCATCATGGATCCCGAGGAAAAAAGCGAAGACGACTGTCGGTCAAGTTTGGATCCGCTTGATGATTTCTGTCCTCCACCACGGTGGTATCGAATCAGTCGAATCTGCGCCAGAAGGAATGTGGGTTTATGCCCTTCAGTAGCATCGCCAGGGTAAATCCAGGTGTAAGCCTGCAAGACCTGTCCTCTCTTGTTGGTGATTTCGTGTCTGACGGACGTGTTTTTGCCGGTGAGGGCCAGTCTAAGGATCCGTCCAAACTCTTCCTTGCTTTCCTGTCGCATGAGCAGTTGAATGTTTGTACCAACAAGCTCTTCGGGTTGGCGGTCTAGAAGCGATCGAACGGTGGAGGACACATAGAGGAACATGCCAGTGGTTGACATCTTCGCCCACATCTCGTTATCACCTATTCCACCGCCTTGCATCAAGATCTGCTTGCTCAAAGTGTACACAGGCCTCTCGCGTCCGACAAGGATCACGCATTTTCGACCCTTACCTTGATCTGTGAGCAGAGAACCGTGACTCTCAAACCAGACGTAGCCACTATTTTTCCTGCGGATTCTGAACACAACGTTAACAGAACTGCCGTTCGAGCCGTCTTTGAGCTCGCGAGTGACTGGAACGATGTCACTAGGGTGACAAATACCCGAAAGTGGAGTGCCGACCAGTTCGCTAGGTTCGTACTCCAAAACTTTCCGACATGATTGGGAGAGGTAGAGGAATACTCCTTTCAAGGAAAGAACGTGAATGACATCGTCAGCATTCTCCAAGAGGACCTTGTCCATCAAGCGCCGCGACAACTCGTTATCTCCGTTGCCCATGGTGCCTAGGACAGATGACACTTCATCTCGAGGAACAACTTGTTGGCCGTGGCTGAATTCGGTCATCATATTGGCCTCTGGTTGAGTGAGGAAATAACTTGGGAGGCCTGCGGCACGTTGGTATGCAATTGAAAGCGAGCCATCTATGTGTGTCAGGATTTGGACAATACGAGGCTTGTAGTGAAGGGAGCTTACCAGCATTTCTCGCGCTTATCGCATTGGGATTTTCCACAAGATCCACCTGGAAGCCAACAAAATGCGTGGTAATACCCTTGTCGTCTTTAAGGGGTATCATAGTCAGGAGATTCATGAAAGGCTGACCGCCTTTACGATAGTTGATCAGACTGATCTGTGCCTCCTCGTCATCGTTGATGCAACGTTTGAGGTAGAAGACAGAGGTATCGTCGCAGTACTTCCGTTGCAATCCCGGCTCAACCTTACCATCAGGAGACTGCAAGAAGCGACAGTTTTGACCTCGGATCTCATGCTTCGTGTATCCAGTCAGGCGTTCAAAGCTCTCGGAGCAAAACTCAATGGGTTTGTCATGCTGCAGAGCGTTGCAAACGACGAAGGCGCAAGACAAGTCTACAGATCCTATATTTATGGTTGGGTTTGGTCGGGTAGTAACACGCATCTTTTAGGGCATTAGCTAGATCGAAGCTGATACAACAGAGGCAGACTACATACCAAGATAGAGAGAAGATCATAGCCACTGGGAGCATAAGCATCCTTGTATTTCGTAGCTGTATGTGGACGACCAATCATCGTAGACGGCCATCCATCTAATCTGAAGTCAGTTCGGTTAAGTCACACGGTTTTCCTCGTAATGCTTACCAGCTGGAGGTGCCCATGGAAGGATAGTGCCGTTTATACTTTCCTGTGGTCCTGTGTTCGCAGGGATTGGCGGTGGAGAATATGACCTGGTGGCGGCCGGTGGTGGTGGAGCCATGCTTCCAGCTTGGGTAGAGGCACTGTCTGCCCTTGAATTGGGCTGCGATTTATCAAGACTGTTCGTACGCGAGACGTTGGGGACGCTGGGATGACTGCTAGCTGGCGTGGCACTGTTCTCGGCAGACTGTGGAATGGAGTCTGTTCGCATAGATGTGCCCACCGTGTCCTGTGGGGTTGGTGCTACGGTGGAGGAGTATGCTTGGTGGACTGGAGAAGATTCACCATAGGGTGAGCCGTACTGGCCAAACTTGCCGTCGGTTGGAAGATCGGAACTCATTATACCCATGTCCAAAGACATTGACAATCCAGATGTGATATATGGGCTATTGAGGTTCATGTCCAGGGGTGTGTTACCTTGCATGGAAGGGGCATACATTGATTCCTGCTGGCCCATGGAATTATACGTAGGTCGATTTGGAAAATGGGTGCTGATGGACAGGCCTTGGGCGGATGATCTTCTGATCTGAGAGGGCTCGTTCACTGATTGACTTGCTTCGACTCCAGACATTGGTTGGTCAAAGCCTGTGGTCGCTGGGTTGAACTGGAATCCCTCCAGTCCTCGATTCGACTGATATCCGCCACCAAACTGCATCATGTCCATCATAGAGACTCTCCGCATTGTGTTGTCCAGCTCATTCTCTCCGTTCCCGTAAGCCATTGGCATGCTTCTCCGACGCAATTCATGTTCATTCTGATTGACAATATCGTCCAGCGACTGAGCACCCATGATGCCAGGTCCGCCGGGCGCACCAGAGCCCATCATGTCCATCATATCAGAGCCATTCTGTTCATGATGACCGTTCAGCTGCTGCTGGTGATGCTCCCCATTGTAAGGGCGGGTATAGAACCCATTCATATTGCAGACGCCGCCGAGTTTTCGGTCCTCGAACGGCGACGATATGGAGGGCTTTCACGACTGTGCGAGGGCGTGAAGGAGGTATGCGGGCATGTGGTGGCGGGATGTTTCTTGCCCGAAAAGAGGCACTTCCCGCTGCTGATGGCTCTGCATGTATGTCTGGAGTCTGCACACGGATCGACAGCTCTTGTTGAATAATTAATTGAGTCGGTATAACTTCAAAGGCTCTGGGGGCACTATGGCATTGTGTCTCCATTGCTCAGTGACATGCAGAAAGCCACTAAATGTGATAGATCATAGGAACCTTGAAAGACATCCAAATACAGCTAGCCTCCAGCCAGCCGACAATTCCAATTGGACGACGAGATTGGTGGAGAAGCTTTCTTTTCTGAATCTCTGGTGCCCGAGACGGACTCGGACTTCGTTCACAGACAGGGAGAGGAGAGGAAAGAGTAATTCACTACCACGGCAATCACAACCACCACCAATGTCTACACTATATCCATCGTAACAATCGAACACAATGATCATACGGCAGGCCCTTCTGCGCGCTGGTATGTCAATCAATGCCAATTCCGATGCCTCTCTAGTACTGATACAATTGTCCAGGTCTCAGAACCATCAGTAGACCCCGACAGGCACGACGATGGATGTCATCAGAGGTCGACACGTTGGAGAAGTCCTTCGACAGCAGCAAGGGTGAGATGCGGGAAATTGAGGCTCTACTCAACAGTGTGATGCCGACGGGAGGAGAAGTGCAACCATACGATCCGGATCATGACATGGTCGACCAAGCGACTGTGACTCGATTGGCAGCAGACAACTACCTCGAGTTTCAGCGGCAGAGTATGTCATAGTATTGCAGATTGACGGCTAGAGCTGTGCTGATCACACGGTGTAGAAAAATTACTGGGAAACTTGGGCGCGAAACAACCAAAGCAATATCAACCACACACTATTGTCAACAACCCTCCTCGACCCGCTGATATCACCCTCGAACTCCTCCTCGCATCTCAATCACATCTCGGACACTCTACCTCATTGTGGAATCCGGCCAATGCACAATACATCCATGGCATTAGAGACGGGATCCACATCATCTCACTCGACGTTACAGCCGCATATTTGAGACGAGCAGCCAAAGTGGTGTCAGCAGTGTGTGAAAAAGGAGGTCTGGTGTTGTTTGCTGGAACACGTGAAGGACAGGATCGATGCGTGGTGAAGGCAGCAGAAATGGCAGGCGGATGTCACCTCTTCGAGCGATGGATACCAGGAAGCATCACCAATGGACAGCAGATTCTAGGGAATTGCCGAATCAAGGTCGTAGATGAATTCGACGAAGAAGTGCCAGGCTTTGACGAGCAAATGCTGGACCAGGCGAGCTTGAAGCCTGATCTGGTTGTTTGTTTGAATCCAATGGAGAACTATGTTCTTCTTCACGAGTGCGCACTCAACAATATTCCTACTGTTGGCATTATCGATACCAATGCCAATCCAACCTGGGTAACCTATGCCATCCCAGCCAACGATGATAGGTAATTGAATCACGTCTCTCTCGTTAAAAATCCTATGCTAACAAACTCCATAGCATGCGCTGCGTCCAAGTAATCGCTGGCGTACTAGGGCGTGCAGGCGAAGAAGGAAAGGCCAAGAGACTGGCAGCAGCAGATGAAGGAAAATTCAACTTCATCCCAGCAAAGAACCTTCACATGCCAGGAGAAGGAGCAGAAAGTGCAGTATATCCAAAGTCATTGAAGCTAGGCGAAACCATCCAGGACCTAGAAGAGGCAGATCGGCCTTTAGCAGAAATTATGGCAGAACGCGAGGTACAGCGCGAATTGGACAGAGCTCAAAGAAAGGCAAAGTCCTCGGGGGTCCCAAAACCATGAATGTAGATATGTACTATTATAGATACTTGTATAATGAGAAAGGGAATGCGTGCTTTCTGGATGTTACGCGGTTCGATTCTCGACTCTGAAATCTCGAAAGCGAATAGTGGTGCCACTAGTGATCTCTTAATGAACGACCTCTCATGCTCGTCTTATGTTGATAACATATAACGATTGCACTACAGTTGATAATCATAATAGTAAAGAAAATTATCCCCTGCTGGGTACTTATCGCGTCATGGCACTAGCGCCGCGCATGTCGAAATCGAATTATCGTGACTTACCGCTTCGTTCTATAACAACATTTCTCTAAGCTCAATTGAACACTCGCTCTTTCTTTCTCGAAGTATACATTACTCAGACCATTCTCACTCTCACGAGCTAGAGCTAGAGCGCCTGATATGGCGGCCGCGGACGAGGTTAATCAGGGTGTGCCGACCTTTGTGAAGGATCTGTTTTCGGGGGCTTGTGGGGGCATTGCTCAGGTTTTGATTGGTGAGTTGGATGTTTTCTTCGTTTGTGTGTATGCTTGGTTACGAGGATTTGTAAAAGATCTCGATTGCATCTTCCAAAGCAAGTAAATTGCGAATGCTGTGGCTTGGGATTCGAAATGGATCTTGATCAAGAGCCGTGTATCAGGGATCTGGGCACGAGGCTATCTGGAAATAAATGTTCTATCAGATATGTGGCGTAGTTTCTGGGAGAGAATTGGGCATTGAAAATCTCGATTGCTTTCAAGAGGCTTAATACTGGAGTTGACCTGTGTCTATCGACGATGCTAACAGAAAACAGGACAACCGTTTGATATCGTCAAAGTCCGGCTACAAACGACATCACAGTACAAGAATGCTCTAGATTGTGCGACTCAGGTATAATCACTTTAATATTTAGTCTGGAAGCATTAGGCTGACCATGAATATGATCATAGATATACAAAAATGAAGGCGCTCTCGCTTTCTACAAAGGAACACTAACTCCTCTCATCGGAATTGGAGCTTGTGTCTCCGTTCAATTCGGTGGGTTTCAGTTCGCACGGCGGACGCTGGAACAGCGAAATCTGGAAAAGAACCCTCTTGGTCCTGCTACACTTTCATATGGGCAGTACTATCTTGCTGGTGCCTTTGCAGGTATCAGCAACACAATTCTCTCTACGCCAATTGAGCACGTCCGTATAAGACTGCAAACACAACCACACGGCGCGGCACGGCTTTACAGCGGCCCACTTGATTGTGTTCGCAAATTATCCGCAGACGCAGGAGTCGGGAAGGGCCTCTATCGTGGAACAGCGGTCACCCTCCTTCGTGAAGCTCAAGCTTACGGTGTCTGGTTTTTGAGCTACGAATTCCTCATGAATGCCGATGCTAAGAGAAACAAGATTAAACGAAAAGAAATCAGCACGCCTAAAGTAGCGTTCTACGGTGGTCTTGCCGGAGAGCTGTTGTGGCTTGGAAGTTATCCGTTTGATGTTGTGAAGAGCAAGATGCAGACTGACGGATTCGGGAGCAAGGCGAGGTATAGCAGCATGAGAGATTGTTTTGCGCAGACGTATAAGGCTGAGGGTATGTTTGGATTTTGGAGAGGCATTGGTCCCACACTTCTGAGGGCGATGCCCGTTTCTGCTGGAACTTTTGCGGTGTAAGTCTTCCCGTTACTTGATATGAGATTGAAGATTGAGTACTAATTATTCTCCAGTGCGGAGCTTACCATGAGAGCAATTAGCTGAAGAGATGATACCACATAGAGCCAGAATTTATCTTCAACGAGTCAGTCAAGAGAGGAATCCACGAAGGCTTCTTATGAAGTGAGGAATTGGTGCATCTCTGCAAGCATATGCAGGTCGTTGTTCAGCTCCCGTCGCTATTTCTCAGCCCTTGACCACAACAATGAGCGATGTCCGAATCTAGCAGTCTTGATATCAACAGCCTTACCGTCCCACGGCACAGTTGCTATCTTCCGCTTGGTTTGTGTATGATAAAGAGCAATTTCTATATTGGCAATTGCACTCAGCCTGGTGGTGGTTTGTGCAGCTGGACTGCCACCGTAGCTCAACTCATTGGACTTGTAACGTGCCGCAATCAAGCCGCCGACGCAACTTCAGGTCCAGCTGCTGCAGGCAATTATAGATCAGATGATGTAGGATTTCTCCGTTTTGCTTAACTTAAGCGAATATGAGAATCAATCAGATCCTACCTATGGTCTAGACCTTCAATGGCTTCGGGATTGTGGCGCCCTTTGCCTTGAGCTCGGGATTAGCGTATTCGTCTTCGCGGCCTTCAAAACGCCTCGCCCGCATCCGCGGACGCGGAATGACGTCCACTCGAAGCGAAAAAAAACTTGGGAGAGTATGGTTTTTGGAACGCCTCCACGTCGCCCAGCGTAAAGGCCGGGTCGTTGGATGGTGTTTGCCCTCGACTTTCCTCCTGAAGTAGAAAAGACAAAGTGAGACAAATAGAGTGTTTGCCAAAGTTATAAGAATCAGCTGAATAGTCTTTTCGTAATGCACTCCATACCTCCGCTTTTTGAGCTAACATTTCAAGGATTGATTCAACATCTTCACAAATCACAAAATTTGGAGACCCCCCAAAAAGGTGAACGCTAAAAATAGGCGAACTCAAAACCTGGCTCACGGAACTTTCCAAACCTTCCACCACACTTCCACTTCCACTTAATTTTAACAACCCAATTCCAGACCCACTAGAAGCAGACGGGCCGATTCCTTCGCTCTCACTGCACCGGCAATAACAATAGCGCATCTAAGAACAGATACGACGTTGCACAATGCCACCTGAGAAGCGCAAGGCCGCTGACGATGGCTCACAAAATGCATCCGAGAAGAGAGTCAAAGTCAGTGACCCAATGATGCCAACGCAGGATCGCTTACATTAGCGAGCTTCCCACTTGGCGGATATCATTCTCGCTAGCTATGGAAAAACTAATGAATGAGTGCAGAAGCAGTGGACGACTCCAAAACAAGGGCAACGAGATGGTGGTAAACCAGCATACAGCAGAGACATCCAGCCGGGAGACGTAGGCATCTGGGCGTCGTGCAACAAGGGCAAGGAGGGTAAGTGTGTTGCTGAGTTGAAAGATTTGTTCCAGGAGGTAAGTTGAGTAAAGGTTCGTGTGGCCAGAATTGATTGCTAACGCGATGCAGTATGCAGAACGTATGTATATCAGGGAGAATGGCATATCTGATGCAGCCAAAAACGCGTCAGACGACGACGTCGGCGCCGAGATTGAGAAGGAATTGCAAGGCTTGAAGAAGCCACAGACCGAACCGCTGTTCTTGTCTATCAAATTGGATACTCCATGCCGTCAGTCCCACACTACATATTACTGAACTTGTTACAGTAAGCTGATATTCAAACTGGCGAATAGTCGTGTTCTTCAAGGCCAGGCCTCCGGTCGAACCTGTAACCTTCGTGCATAACATATGCAAGGACGCGGCAGCAAGCGCTCAACGAAAGCAAAGTCGTTCTGTGAAGCGACTTACACCAATCACTCTGTTTGGCAAAGCCACTGAAAGCGGCCTCGAGGATGTTGCACAACAAGTTCTTCGACCGCATTTCCATGAGGGTGTCAAGGGCAAAAAGGTATGTTCCTTCAGGTTCATTATCCCATATCCCATTGTCTCAGTTTGACAAATTCACTCCAGTTCGCGATTCGCCCGAATATTCGAAATCATTCGACATTGAAAAGAGACGTGGTGATCAAAATGGTTGCCAGTATTGTCGGTCCAGACCATCAAGTGGATCTGAAGACATACGACCTCTTGATCCTAGTGGAGATCTACAAGGTACGTTGACACTCCGATAGGCTGCAGTAGCCTTGCTCTCGCTAAACGTTGTACAAGAATATTTGCGGTGTCAGCGTCGTGGGCAGTGATTACGAGGACCTCAAGAGATACAATCTTTCAGAGATCTTTGATCCAACTCCTCTGCCCGTACCAGCAACGAAATGAGGTTTCGATATTGCAAACATTTGTGCTAGTCTTTCCAGGCTAGCTGAGAGCTCGAGAACAACACGACATCATAGTTCGAGATGTTTTTGGGGAGACTCCAGGTCTCAAGATCCCGGCTATACGGTCCGTTCCCGATAGAAGGGAATCTATCAAGCCACCGAGGTTGTTCTTCGGGGCGATATCACCCCCACGATATACAGCAGCAGTGCAAATCGTGCTCGATGAGGATACAATGGCATGGTTTCTCGTCAAAGTTGCGCTTAATTGTCACAAGAAACGAAGCGAAGGAAGAAAAGCGCCGATTCTGTACTTTAATATTCGTGTTCGAAGCGAAAGGTTTCATAGCCTGTACAAATAATGCATTAAAAGAATCCCGACAGCATGGGTCAAGCGAGAGCTTGTCGATTCCAGTAAGCGAAGGGCTTGCATGGGATCATTGCTGCTACACCGCATACGGTTAAATCAGACGAAATAACCCTTCCGCCCACTTAACCTCCACTCCTGCAACTCCACACATTGAAATATCCGACACCATGTTCATTTGGAAATCAGCCATGGGCCGTTGAGCGTGACCCTGAACTCCCAAGAGTAGTACCTTTTAGAAAAGCGCCGAGTACCTATCGGAGACTCAGCTTGCCGAGGAGTGACGCTGGGCGCAGGTGTCAGAACGAAGCTTGTTTTCCTCTGCCCCGTGCCTTAACCATCTCCATTCGCCTTACCATGACAATGACGATCCTCCCTACTTGCTCCCTGCTATTTCCGAATATGCACATTAGGCGAGCCCAAGCGAGTTAAGGTGAGCCGGTATGTCACCACGTCTTCCTTCTACAAGATGATACGACGTCTGCTTGTCCTTGGTGCCGCCATTTCATTCTTTACTCGCTGTTTTGATAAAGGACGCCAAAATCATCAAACGCCATCGGGTCTTCCCTTTCATGTACAGGAAGTAGCAGCATCTCGACGGATCCAGCTGGTTGGGGCTTTTCCTTTTTATATCCTACATCCCACTCCTCTTACTATTCGCTATCTACGCATGTCTCTACTTCTGCTCCCCACGGCTCCATTACGCTCTAAGATGGAACTACTCCCACCTGATGTCGTTGTCTATACACTCGACACCATGAGCCATGGTCATCCACTCATACATTCCTCCACATCGTCCCCGTCAAACTCTCCCGAATTCTATGCTTTCCAGAAACTCCTAAGACATTTATATCGTTCTCCAAATCTAAGTCTTCGTCATGTCGAACGTTTACGGGGACATCTCCATCGACTTTACATGCTACAGCGAACGGATGGCGCTCAGGTCACCTTGAAATGTGCACCTTCACGAGACACACGATTGTTGCGTCACGAGGAAAGGGGGTTGGAAACCGAAGCCAAGATTTTACACATGATCCGGACGAGTACTCAAGTACCGGTTCCACAACGAATATCATGCGACCTTACTACCGCCAACAGCCTAAGTACGGTCTATCTCCTGCGCAGCTATATTCATGGAATGTCACTCGCGGATCTGTCGCCATATTTGTCGGTCTCCGAGCGCGCAACAATCGATCGCTCACTTGGATCACACATGGCCGCCCTCTGCCAACTCCAACTCGACAGCTTTGGGGTGACACACCGTGTTGCTGCTGGAACCGGCCATACCACTTGGAGTGAAGCTTTTAGTTCATTGGTTGAATCGGCGCTGCGTGATTGCGAAGATATGCTCATCAGTCTGCCGTACGAGATCATTCGATATCATACCGACAAGCAAAAGCATCACCTGGACGCTATCAAAGAGCCTCGAATGATTGCACTGGATGCTGGTGGGTCTCGGGGCGTACTGCTGGACGATCGAAGTCGAGAGATTGTTGGTCTATTGGGCTTTTCGAACGTTGCATGGGGCGATCCTATGTTGGCGGGCGTGTTTGCTGATCCGAGCGAGGCATTTTGGGAAGGTTTTGGTGGACGACCTGCAAACGATCATGGATATCGGGTCAGACGATTATTGTAAGTCCTTTTGTCATTGGGTGAAGGTTGTGAGGTGCTAACGTCTGGGACCAGATATTACGTCTATCGTTCGGTTGTTGCTCTCGCTACTCATTACTATCGGCCTCAGCAGAGTACAGAAGAGTCCCAAGCGAGAAGAATTTTGACTTGGGCTCTCAATCAACTGGCTGCGATCTGATTTTTCCCTCTCATTTGGAATTTGCGTTTGTTTGCAAGGCGTTTAATGGCTGGGAAGACATATACCACAGCATATTCGGAGTTGTGATCGCTGTGATCTTAGGATCAAGCAACCTGCACTAGGTTTTGCAGAGAAGATACTTGGAACGTACTTGATGATTGCCATGGGCGACAATAGAATTTGGAGACTATCCGCCTTGGCTCACATTTCTGAAAGACGGTCTTCGTCATTGGGGAAAAGGATTATTCATTTCTAACAGCATGTTTCAATTTCATGACTTGTTCCAGCTGTCGCACACATCTCTCCTTCGATTTTATACTCAGCGCAGTCAGTCAATCTAGTCCGCCCTCTAGCACAAGTGACTACCAGTGGAATATGTCACTTTCAAATTTAGATTGAGAGCGATACATTCCTGGCGAAATTTGTCCTTTGACTCGATAGGAAGTTTGGTGCTGAATTGCGAGAATGAGAGAGCGCTCTTGAGAAACCGTACATCCTCGATCATGCTGTCAGACAGGGTTCAGGATTGAAATCCTCAGCCACATCTACCCTTCCAGGTTCCACATATCATTTCATTAATCCCACGGAACCCAGAATCGTGGCAAAGTAAGAAGTCCATATGTGGCGTATATAAAGCCTATCATCATTTAATCAATCTGTGCCTCGACCTGCAGATAATATATCCGACACCCCTCACCACCATAACCCATCACGCACAGAGCAACCCTCAAATATTTCTAAAGACTATCTATCTAATTTTGTAGCAGCTATCGATGATGGTCACGATAGCCTTCATAATGTCCCAAAATCTCAATGTCGACTGCGAATCTTCCCTCCTTTTTTTGTTTCTGGCGTAAGCTCTGTGAGCGTAAATTCATTCCTTAAAACGCCACGATGTCACTGTCACTCTCATTTCTGGCTTGTGTTATTTTCATGGGTGTAGCAAACGCACAATACCGCTTCGTCTTCGGCCCAACCTACGGATTCCACAATACACCAACCCATATTCTCTCCGCCACAACAACACTCTTCCCCTCTTCCCCACCTTCGCCTCAAAAACCACGCTTAGCGCTCTGGGCAGGCATGGATACGACGATGGGGCATCTCGTGCAAGCTGTTATTGTGTCGAGTCCCGAGTATAGGAGTATCTGTGGAACGGGGGAGGGGGAGTGGTGTGTTTTTGCTAGTGTGCTTGCGGGGGGTGAGCAGAGGATGGGAGAGTATCGGAGGGTAGGGAGGGGAAAGGGCGTTGGGATTAATTGTGAGTTTTATCTGGGGAGGATGGAAGGGATGGGATGCTGATAGGTGTAGATGCGTACAATGAGATGACGAGAGCTTATGATCAAGATGTTAGCATTGATGGGAATGTTGTTTCTAGGTTTTCTTATAGTGAGTCGATGTTGCGTTCCCAGTTTTTTGGATCATCTGCTTATTGATATCTAGAATCTGGTTTGGCGAAAAACTTTTATACAGAAGTTGAGTGCCAGGATGAACATCGTGGCGCCGTGAGCGCTCATAAGTACATCAATACGACCATCATTCTTGCGAAACCGGACTTGAATTTTGGAACGAGGTTGGTGAGAAATAAAACTGCTGCACGAGACATCAGAATGGAAGAAGGGGGAAGGATATGGCGGATTCCAAGAATAGACATTGAAGCAAGTTCTTGTTAGATCTGTTTCCGCATGACTCTGCCAGAGTGAACATCTGAAATAACATAGCTTTGAAGAGAAAGGTTTGAACAAAAACGGTCAAGACCATGGACTCGCAATTCCCACTGGACAAAGGGGTTGCAAATAGAATAGGAAGGGTCATGTGTGAACGGCAGCACACGCTGGACTCGACGAGTAATGTGGGCATCTGAGAACAGTTATGGTGGTGACCAGGTCTTCGAAGATTGAATGGCTTTGTTGCGACGTGATGGGAGTAATTCCCAAGGACTCATAGTAGTAAGTCTCTTCGGTCACCTTGAGTTCAGCACCTAAAATCTCTTGTTGCCCTTCACAAATGGCCCCCCAATTCCTTTCCGCCCTCGAGAGGCTAAGATCAATACAACTCGCTCAAATCAACATCGATGTTGATACATTCCTGGTAATTTCAAAAAACGATTTCGCTAGAAATTTATCTACCACTTTTCAAGTAGTGAGTGCGCGATGCGAAGGCTGGTATCGTAATTCCCTATCAAGGCATGGGCCTTGAATTGATGTACTCGCTGTGCCTTTGTTGACCGGTGAGCAATTGTCCCATGCCCAACCATTAATGGAACACCTCATGGGGGAAAACAAGAAACTCATAAAATTACATGGCCGGCGTCGTCAAATTAACCGGCTCCATAATGACCAAATCGGGATCTGTAAGTCAATTACTCTTTGGCATTCTCCATCTCCATACTGCCAATAGTTTCTCCACCGCAAATCACCTGGAAACACAAAACACCTTCCTTGGCAGCCATCTTCACCTCTAAAGAATATGCCACTCTGTACAGCGAGCGACCTCTCACCATCCTACTTCCAAATTGGTCCAGGTCAACTTCGGACAGATCGATAGGCACACTACCCAGGTATTCAACTCCTAAGCAACGTTAGCTTTTAATCATAGCATTTGGCACAAAGCACCTACGCGCATCCTTTGCACGCTCTGGAGCAGACTCATAATTGCAGCAATACAGAGATATGGAAGTTTTGCGATCCTCAGTTTGACCGAATGTACGAAGTAAGTAGCTCGAGATGTGCGTTTCTTCGTTGATATGTTGGCCCTTCATCTTTGTCAGCATGGTATATTCGCCGGGCGGAGGGCAAGAACTAATATATCACCTTGGTAATTTGCCATTGAACCATGCCGCTGCAGTATTTCACGCCATTGAACTCGTCGTGGTATGCTGCTTCCTCTGGATCAATACCTTCGCGGAACTCGTTTGCGATCAAAAAGCCATAATGGCGACGACACCGCTTCTTTGTTGGCCTGATGCCTTCCAACCTGCGGAGTGCTGCTCCTTTAACGATTGCTGCTTGTCTGGGAAAGAATCAGCGACTGTGGCTCTTATTGGCTGGCAAATTAACTTACGGATGGGGTGGACAAAGCACTCGGATATTGCCGTTCTTCTTGCACCACGATTTGATGACCTCAAGTAGGTATGGAGAATCTCCGAATCAACCTGCTAAGAGTACAGTATTGATACGGCAGCCGTTGTGCTCATTATCTGCTCTTTGAATCTAGTCCTTAAGAAGTTTGATAATCTTGTCGACAACGGGTCGGAAGAAGCTTAACATATCCATCCTAAATTGGGGCGTTAGCAGCATTCGAGGTCAGATTTCGGAAGATACTGACTTGGATATCTTGACGAGAAATTCATCAGCTTCGTAGTATTGCGAATCCCTTGCTCCTGGTATCAGAAGAGAGCATTCGGATTCTTGGTCGTGGTCGGAAGAACGTCCAAAGTCACGTTTTGCAGATTCAAACTCCTTCATGAATTTACTGCCGGGCCCTTTCTTCTCGAACTTGACGCCGTTGTCAAAAGGAGACCCAAATTTCTTCGACATCCATTTGTGGAACTCTCGGTCGATGTATGTCGATCCACATTTCCCTCCAGCACTAACCAACATTTCGCCAAATTCGAGATTAGGAAATGTCTGCTTGATCTCGTAGGTGGTCATATCGACAGTTCCGCCCTTCCATTTGGTTAGCAAGGATTTAACAATTCCTAGTCATTAGAAACCTACTCCACAATCACAAATCAATACGCCGTCAACTGGCTTAATTTGATTTTCTGTTCCCTCGTGGGTAAGGGATTTCAAGACAGCAACGGCTGCAGCTTCTGGCTCTGTGATGAGATAGAGCTTATCTCCTGGTCTGGAAGCAAACTTTGCCTTCAGCGCAGCCTGTTTGGTCGCATTTTTGGCTGTATCTGACCACATGGCGGGTACACTACAATTACATGCATCAGTTTTGGCCCAGGTTAGGGATAACTGCCGTACTCACGTAAACCAAAATTCTAATGGAGTGACCTTCAAGATTTCTGCCGAAATTCGCTGTTCCAGCTCTTTGATAAAGTATTTGTACAATTCCCACAAACGTCACCAGCAACCTCTGTACCTGTTTTATGAAAAGGAAGTTTGCATAGTCCATGGCCTTGACTTTGGTGGGCCAGATCCTTCAAATCTGGATCGTCGAATTCAGTGATGTCGGCGCTTTTATCAAGGAGGAGCTTTGTCCATGAATATGATTTCATCTTGGGTGTTACGAGATAACCCCATTGTTTGGAGGTTGCATCTTTGTTCTCACTGGCGTAGGCGATTCTAGAGGGAGTTTCCCATGTTTCCTAACAATTATGAGCAGTTGCAAGAATCTGTGAGGGCAGGCGATACGAACATCAGCTTCCTTTGCTGGCCCGGGCCATGTCTTGATGATTCGAATCTTTTCGATGCTGGAAGCAGTCGACTCTACCCAGCTTAATGCCCTTTGAAGATGTGAGTACATCGAGAAATTATAGGCCACTTCCCGATGGGCCTTCAATAAATCATGACTTACGGTGTAAGTAGTGCCATAATCAACACC
This sequence comes from Venturiaceae sp. KMAF11, assembly GCA_023078705.1. Lineage (NCBI taxonomy): Eukaryota > Fungi > Ascomycota > Dothideomycetes > Venturiales > Venturiaceae > Venturiaceae sp. KMAF11. The sequence goes on from JALGOQ010000015.1 coordinate 1,168,152, forward strand.
GACGATTATTTTCGTGCGATTGTTCGTATCTATAGCCATAGCGAAAATAGAGAGATCAAGGAGTAACTGGAGATCGCCTCTAAAATGCGAATGCGACGAAGATCAAACTTTGGCAACAAGATTTCTGCTGGGGAACGGAAGGCGGATTGTCAAAATCACGATCACATTCAAAAGATTCACACCACCTTTGGCAGTGCCTCCTCCAGCCTGGTGTGTGGAAGAGGCATTCGCTCGGCCCGAAATAGGAAAACAATAGCGAGGCGCTTCAATCTACCACGAAGAGGTCCGCCGTGGGGAAGGTCATTGAAGCAATCGCTATTGATCGCTAAACTCGGCGTTCAGCAGAGCTTCTGGATATGCAGCTACCAAGTCTTCTGGGAGTTGCTCGGGGGTGGAGTGCCTAAACATAGCCTCAGGGTGTTCTAACCATCACCACTCCGTGCCATCTGTCCTTTCGAGAACCTTGCCGGCCTCTTCATTGTCATGACAGCTGGTTGGTCATGAATGTCGATAGAGTAGAGGAACGACCCTGGGATTCTTGCGTCTTAGAGAGCAATCAAGAGCAGCCCTGCAGGTTGTCTTCGTCTGATAGCAAGGCTGAGCTCGGAACATGCCCCGTGAACTCAGCCCTGCCTTTGCAGTTTTGTTGTATATGCATAAATAATGAGGTCGGAAGCTGAAGTCTCCCTCAAACCCGCTCAAAAGCGCCGAGCACGGCCTCCCAAAAAGAAAGGTGAATGCATATCGAGTGATGGTGCAAGCCGCTGGTATTGGATTGTGGTGGGTCTCTGTCTCAGCTGCAACTGCTAAAGCTCGTTTGGACCCTAAAAGAGGCTCTGTCAAACGGGTCACCAAAACGCAACATGTGGGGCAACTAATGCAAGACTGAAGCACAAAAAGAAAAGAAATTCTTATCGTGTTATCGTAGTTCATGATTGGCCGGTAAGGGGACAGCCAAGAACTCTCCACGTTGAGGTTGAGGGCCTGGAATCGCGATGCAGCTGCCATCATACCATAGAGGCAGGAAGACGAGGAGTGGTTTCGGGGTCATGTTAACACATTCGTATTTCGGAGAATGTTCGATGAACGAGTCTATACATTTGTTTGACATTTTTAAGATGAAGAGAAGCACCAATTGTGGCTGTGGTGATGCATGATGGATGAGAAGGGGATGAAGACGTAATTGAGTGAGAGGATAGACCCACTTGGCAGGTTTCAAGGGCGCTAAAAACATCAGGCTGAAAGGGTCTCGTTTCTTGATCAGCCTTGTGCATCAAGACATGGTTCTTGTCTGCACCCACGATTCCATCCTGATCTCCCGATCATTTTCCCACACATATTGCGGAGCTTCAAAATAATTGTACGTTACGACTCAAAATGACGACTAAAAGCGAGCCTGGCGAGCAAGCCCTCCCCCGAACAAACACATGAGGACGTTGTCATGGGCGAATCTGAATCTGATTATCACGAAGCTGAGGAGAACCCAGAGGGCTTGCCGGTAGAAGATAGCCTTGTTAAGTCTGAGAAGGAAGAAGATGAGACTATTTCAGATTTGACAGCACGGCCCAATATTTTGCGTGCTAACACTGTGAGCGAATATTTGGCCATGAGTCAGAAGCGATTCTGACCTTATGAAAAGACTGGTTCCAATGAGCTATCGAAAAATGATGTACAGTGTCGACAAAAGTGTACTTGTGGTGCACATCAATCTATGTCCCCAAGTTTGGATGAATTTGGTGTAGGTAATGAAATCTTCGAAAAAGAAGAACCGTTTCTCGAACATCTTGTAATACACATAATCAGTCAACCAAGCAGCTAAAAGCATCCAGGCTTTGGAGTGCATCGACTTTTCTACAAACCCCTGAGGGATGGGGGTTCCCTCTTCCGGAAGCATGGAGGAGGCAGACCATTCTCTTCTCAGCGCAGCCAGCTCCTTCTCTGATAGAGCCCTTAGTCTCCAACCAGGAAAAGATTCTATAGCATAGGCTTTGCACCAGTTTCGAATCAGCTTTTCGAGATCATTGAGCTGCTGCCGTGTTTTCGAATCTTCCTGTGGTGTCCACTCTGCTTTGTCGAGCATTTGCAAGGCCTTGGATTGAGCGTCTAGCACAAGGGATTCCTGACCTACAAGACTCTTCTCCAATTCCTCGATTCTCTTGCGCATGATGTTTCTATCCACCTCGAGCTCGTTGATCATCTGGCTCTATGTGTTCACAGTGCCCTGTCTAACCTGGCATTCCGATTCCCAGTAAAATGCAAAGTCTTGTTGCTCCTGAACTCGTTTTTAGTATTCCGCCGTGAATTTTTTCTCAACCTCCTACTGCCACTTCTTCCTCTCTCGATCCTTTGGGCTTATGTATCCCATTAAAGAAGTTGCACCGGACGCTGCTTTCTCAAAAAGACCTGGACTTCGGTACTTGATTTTGGCAGGTGATTTCCTAAGATGACCTCCATGAGGTTTGGGCTGTACCATCATCAGTTTATCCCAAAGTTTTTGCCTCTCTGGAATGTCTTACTGGTGGCGGTGGTGGTAAAGGCTCAATCGGATCCACGATTCCTCGTTGAAAGGATGCAGTCGATGCAGCCTTCTCGGACAATGCGAATGCGTTGGAAGACTTGCCAATTCTCATGGTCTTCCATCCCGCTGTCATTGCATACGGTGACTCTGAGGGTATCACGTATAGTACCGAGCGTATTCTGAAGAAAGCAGTGGTATGGATGCACGGTCAGAATGAGTAATTAGATATCCTCAAAATCTATCGTTCATCCAAATGACGGTCCTCTGTGAGCTGTACAGAATAGAAAAAAAAGCCTGTTGCCTGTGTCTTCATTTCCCGCTGCACATTCTCACCCTAGTAAAGCACGGGAGGGTGTTCAGAGCCAACTGCATATGCTGCATGCAGCTGTGCCAATCCAGTGAGGTGGCGGGACAAGTGCTGTAGCTCAGCCTTGGTGCTAATTCACATCGATATGGGCCACTAATACTCCAGCGCTCAGCTTTGCGCTGTCGTGTTAATGAACAATCAAAAGGTACCACGGAGATCCAGACCCATTCGTTCATGCACAAAGGGCAAAGGGTATATCTGGTTCCGAAAGCTTTGCGGCCATGAGCGGTTCAAAAATGTCATCCTTTCACTAGAAATAGCCCTGCCTTCCCATAGGGACCTCCGCAGTTTGCCGTTTCCGCAGATCAAACGTTTACTCGTGCATTTCGAGCCAGTTCAAGTTGCGCCCAAGTACTAGCATCTACACACTGGACGGAAATGCCTTGAAGTTGGAAAATGGCTGCTATTGGTGAGCTGAATTAGGACTTCCCATTACACTGAATGGAAAGAAGAATCTCACAATGCTAGCAAATGCCATCACGGCCCTGCGAAAGGACAAGAGGCTCCTCAAACTCCCACCCTACCTCTCCGCTCTCCTGATTCTCGTCGGTGTCGCATGGCTACTCCTACTCCCATTGAATCAATACTCGAGGGGAACATACGTCTCCGAAAACGCCCTTCTCCCCGGCCAGGTGCATACATACTTCGGCGGAAGTGAACACAACATCTTTCGCGCATACCGACAGGAGGTCGCAACCTTCGAGCATCTGTCTGGTCCGGAACGCGTCCACAGGATCGGACATGTCTTCAGAGACGCGGGATTGAAGGTTGCCACGCAGAAATACAATTACGAAGCAGGAGGCAGCACCGTTGCGGGAGACAATGTCTACGCCGTGCTTCAGGGACCAAGAGCAGATGCTACCGAAGCAATCGTGCTTATTGCCGCGTGGAGAAACATGAAGGGGGAGATCAATTACAGTGGCGTTGCTCTCCTGCTTACACTGGCTCGATTCTTCAAGAGGTGGTCGTTGTGGTCAAAGGATATCATCTTCTTGATCACCGAAGACAGTACTGCTGGCTCTCAAGCGTGGGTTGACGCTTATCACGATGCCCACAACCCCGCCTTTGTCGAATCGCTATCAATTAAGAGTGGTGCTCTGCAAGGAGCCGTGGCTATTGACTACCCTGCTGGACCTTGGGGAAAGCGGTTCGACAAACTACATATCGTCTACGATGGAATCAATGGACAGCTGCCCAATCTGGATCTCTTCAACACAGCTGTTAGTGTGGCAAGTGGGCAGATGGGCATTGGTTGTACTCTGCAGCGCATGTGGGATCACAATGACCAATACGCCGCACGTCTGCAGACGATGCTCCGTGGCATGCTGAATCAAGGACTCGGACACGCTACAGGACCACACAGCAGTTTCATACCATACCACGTCGACGCCATTACACTACAGACGGTGGGAGACGGATGGCATGACGAGATGTCTCTTGGGCGGACTGTCGAGGGTCTGGTCAGAAGTTTGAACAATCTCCTCGAACATCTCCACCAAAGTTTCTTCTTCTACCTCCTCATGCAGGCCAATCGCTTCGTCAGCATCGGAACCTACCTTCCAAGTGCCATGCTTGTCGCCGGCAGCTTCAGCATCGTCAGCATAGCACTTTGGGTCCAGAGCGGACGTGGCGACGAAACACCTCCAAATCCCGCTGGCACCATACCCGGCTCGAAACTCGGCCTCGACTCCATACAAGGATCAGACACGACCCTCGTCAAAGAAGGCTCATCCCTAGCCCTACTCCCAACAGCCATTCTCGCAATAAAAGAACGCCACCTCTCGTTCCCACTAATCCTCCTCACAGGCCTCCATTTCCTCGGCCTCCTGCCCCTCTACCTATTCAACCACACCCCCTTAACCTCCCTAACGCCAACCTTCCTAACCTTCACTCTCCTGACCCTCCCCCTACCCACCCTCCTCGCTACAGCCCTGCCACGCCTGGCCAACCACAAATCAACAAAACAAGAATTAATGCTCCTCCAATGTTTCAGCCTCTTGTTACTAGGCCTCTTCCTCTCCGCCCTCGCAACCCTAAATTTCAGCCTCAGTCTCCTAATAGGCCTCTTCGCAGCACCCTACTCCTTCCTTCGTCCCTCAACCACAAAACTCTCACGAACCCTACAAACAACAATCCTAACACTCATCTCACCACCTGTCGTGATCATCGCGGCATCGGCTCTCGCATCGCAGGCTGGGTGGGTCGGCGTACAAGATGGACAAGATGGTGGTGGGTTTGTGGGCGGATTGGAGGGCGTGAGGATGGGCTTGGGGCAGGTGCTGGCGATGGCGAGTACGGGGTGGTGGGTTCATGGTTTGTGGACCAGTGTTGTTATTTGGTTGGTTTGGTGGCCGGGGTGGTTGTGTGCTAGTTTTATTGTTGCTTCGAATGGGGTTTGATCTAGTGTGTGAGTGGGATATGGGATGGAATGGAATGGTATGGGAGAAGTTTTGGGAACTGAAAGAAGCATTTTGTACGGCGTTCATAATGTATGGAAAATCGTGTCTGTAAAATTATCATCCTTACCTATACAAAATACTCGCTTAGCATGTCCCAATTCCCAACAAACAGATTCGTAACATCGTCACCAAAGGCACAATATGCACACAAAGTAAGGTATAACTTCAAATTGAAACTGCAGACAAACTGAACTATTCCATAAAAAAAAGAGACCTGTACACACATAATCATGGGACCCATATACCTCCACATTCGACACTATCAATCTTCCCATCCTCATCTTCATGCCTTGGCCTCCGCAGCCTTCTTCGCCATCGTGTTCAACGCAGATCCGTTCTTGAACCACTCAATTTGTGGCTCGTTGAAGGTGTGGTTGAGGGTGATATCGTAACCGGCAGATCCATCTGCTGGGTGAACCTTGAGGGTCATTGGTTTACCGACAGCGATTTGTGTGCACAAAAGGTCGACCTTGTCGTATGGCTGGATCTTGTCGTAGTCGGCTGGGTCGGCGAAGGTCAATGGCAACATGCCCTGCTTCTTCAAGTTGGTCTCGTGGATACGGGCGAATGAACGGGTGATGATGGCAAGACCACCGAGATGTCTTGGCTCCAAAGCAGCGTGTTCTCGGGATGATCCTTCACCGTAGTTCCAGTCACCGATGACAACCCATGGGATACCCTTCTTCTTGTAGTCACGGGCGGTAGCTGGGACGGCATCCCATTCACCGTTAGTGGCGTTCTTAACCTTGTTAGCTTCACCGTTGGCGCTATTGGTGGCACCGATAAGCATGTTGTTCGAGATGTTGTCCAAATGTCCACGGTATTTCAACCAAGGACCTGCCATGGAGATGTGGTCGGTGGTCGTCTTGCCCTGAGCCTTGATGAGAATTGGGACGTTGGTAGCATCCTTGCCATCCCATGCGGAGAAGGGTGAGAGTAGTTGCAGACGGTCGGATGTAGGCGAGACGGCGACGTTGACAGTGGATCGGTCAGCTGGTGGTGCCTGGTAGGTGTTCTCACCAGCATCATAACCGTTCTTTGGGAGACCGTCACCGGTTGGTGGCTTGAGCTTGAACTCCTTACCGTCCTTGCCCTTGAGGGTATCGGTGAGGGGGTTGAAGTTGAGGGTACCAGCAATGCTCATGGCAACAACGAGATCGGGGGAGGTAACGAATGCGTGGGTGGCTGGGTTGGCGTCGTTTCGTCCGGTGAAGTTACGGTTGTAGGAGGAGACAATGGAGTTGGCCTCGCCCTTCTTGACGTCGCGGCGATCCCATTGACCTAGCGATTGATTAGTGGGGGCTTTATGATTACTGGAACAGATGTTGCCTACCAATGCAAGGTCCACAGGCGTTGGCAAGAACCATACCGCCGAAGTCCTCGAAGGTCTTGAGCTGACCATCACGGGCGATGGTAGCACGAATCTGCTCGGAACCAGGGGTGACGGTGAAGACAGCCTTGGACTTGATACCGTGGGCCATGGCGTCCTCAGCAATGGAGGCAGCGCGGGACATATCTTCGTAGGAAGAGTTGGTGCAAGATCCGATCAAACCGACCTTGAGCTCCTCTGGCCAGCCGTGCTCAGCAACGGCAGCCTTGAATTTGCTGATTGGTGTGGCAAGATCGGGAGTGAAGGGACCGTTAATGTGTGGCTCAAGCTCGTCCAAGTTGAGTTCAATGAGTTGATCGTACTCAGCGCCCTCATCTTCTCTGAGCTCGGCAGCGTATTCGCGGGCATAGTCACCAATGGCACCACGCTTGGTTGCCTTTAGGTAGTCATACATTCGGTCGTTGAATGGGAAGACGGAGGTGGTTGCACCAATTTCGGCGCCCATGTTGCCTAGAGGTGATTAGCAGAAACTCTTGATCAAGAATAGCCTCATCTGGTATGAGTGGTAGCGAGATTCCTGGCAATTTTGCAGCAAAAATTGCCAAGAACTTATTGCTCTCGCCCTCAGAGTGAAGTGATTATTTCGCTTACATATGGTACCCATTCCTATTGAAAATTAGCGGGAGAGCATTTTTAAAAAGTGTGTCAACATACCAGTGCAAGACAAGCTCTCGGTACCAGGTCCGTGATATTCAACAATAGCACCAGTTCCACCTTTAACAGTGAGAATACCAGCAACCTTGAGAATAATATCCTTTGGCGATGTCCAGCCCGAGAGTTTACCAGTAAGCTTAATACCAATGACCTTAGGAGCCTTCAATTCCCATGGCAAGCCAGCCATGACATCGACGGCATCAGCTCCACCGACACCAATGGCGCACATACCGAGACCACCAGCATTAGGAGTGTGAGAATCAGTACCGATAAGAAGAGCACCTGGGAAAGCGTAGTTCTCGAGGATGATCTGATGAATGATACCAGAGCCTGGTCTCCAGAAACCAATGTCGTATTTTGCGCAGGAAGTAGAAAGGAAGTCGTAGACCTCCTTGTTGATGTCCTTTGCGCGTGCCAAATCCTTTGCACCACCAACCTGAGCCTCGATCAAATGATCGCAGTGTACCGTTGTTGGTGTAGCGACGGTGGGAAGACCTGCGGACATGAATTGGAGAATGGCCATCTGAGCAGTGGCATCTTGACAAGCTACACGATCGGGACGGAGCTTCAAGTATGAAACTCCACGCTCGATCTCTTGGTTGTGTGGATCATCCAAATGAGAATAGATGATCTTTTCCGTCAATGTAAGAGGCTTGTTGAGGCGCTGGCGGATGATCTGGAGATTCTCCGAGAGCTTCTGGTACGGGATGTAGTGACCCTTCTCCCAGTTGGTCATCTCGACCTTCTTCGATAAGCCATCAGAGACGGTTGCCATGCGGCGGACGCGAGGGATCTAGATTGGTTAGAGATTGAGACGACCATACTCAGACAGGCAGCAAGACTCACGGCCTTCAGCGCAGGACGCATAGCCATGCGAGTGGACATCATGACGGCGGTGTTCAGCAGCAATTGCTGTCTGAATGGAAATGTGTGTGTTCGTGCGGGGATTCTTGGTGGAGAGATTAGCTTGCTTCAGACGTCAGAAGCTCGCAATTGGGTTACCTGTGTAACACACTTCTTGATAGAACTAGCACATCGAAGAACCCAGCTTCTTATTCAGTGACTTTGCTGTTGTGTGGAGGGTGAAGGTGTGGGTGTGAGAGATATGGAGTTGCGTCAAGCAGCTTCCCACAGGACTTGGTTGCTTTTTGCTTGGGTCAAGCTTCCTCGGGCGATTCGGTAACACGGGAACTTTGCAACGTCTGCAGGCCAAAAAACCTTTTCCGATACAAGTACAATAACGACAAAATCCGCGTGAATGAGTCTGGAGACTGCCTCAAGTTCCCGGTAGCGCTCCGAATACAACCGCAGCACCAGTTCTGGATCCCAATCCCCCCGTTGCTGTGCGAACAGCGTGAAAAGCGTCGGGCGTATGGAATAACTAAACTGGTTGCGTATATAAGCAGCGTCTCATTGGCTCTCCGGCCGCATTGGGTGCGAATCCCACTCTTTTTTCTTCACGATATTAGAATTTAGCCGGAGGGCAATATCCCGCTCAGAAACATCTGACAGCTGTCAAGCCAGATTCCTGAAGAGGCTCAAGTGCTTTCTCTTCATCTCGCTTCCCACTTTTCTGCGAAGCACAAATTGACGCGGCAATATTAATTATAATTACAACCACAAATCACTCATTCAGCCGGCCAGTTTGCCGAAAACAGTCAAATCCACACAAGTCAGCCAACATGCCTTCAATCGCAAAGCACAACAAGAAGACCAGGCGCTTCACTCGCGACCTTGACCAAATCACCGCCGACCTCGAGTCTCCCCGTCACCTCGAAATATACAAAGAAACAAAGGGCCCAGAAGATGAGCTGCCAGGTCTAGGCCAGCACTACTGCATGGAGTGTGCCAAATGGTTTGAGAGTGCCGCAAACATGGAAGCACACCAGAAGGCAAAGGTCCACAAGAGACGGGTCAAGCAGTTGAAGGAGGGTGCTCACACACAGGAAGAAGCCGAGCTGGCGACTGGGTTTGGCAGAGTAGACAATGGGAAGAAGGTAGAGGATGCTATGATGGTCGATGAGGCGATGGAGGTTGAGGAGGTTGTGACTTGAAGAACTTTGCACCTGAATGGACACACAAGGAATTGAAATGAAGGAAAGAGGCCTTGCAAGGCAGTGTCAAAGACTGCTATACTCTCCCGCTCATGGTGAGTGGTTGCTCGCTCGCAACAAGGAGAAGGGTCGCAGCATGAAGGATGTTCTTCTGCAGGACCTGCAAAGTGATATCATGGTTGAAGGGAAACATCTTGGATTCAGGGCGATGTTAGACATCAGATGCACCTACTGTATGATGTTGTCGTTGCTAGGGTGCATTCGAGTTGCACGCTTTTTTGAAATGACCCAGAACACGTTGAAATCTCCCTTCAAGACGAAGAGATTTGTCAACTCTGGAGGATCCTTATGAGCGATTCAAAGAATTTTTGCAGAGCCTGCAAAAGTTATGTCAATTTGAGAGTATCAAGAAATTCACAACTCGGACAAACAATTCTGACACAACTCTAAGCTTGACCAGTGTGATGTGATGCTATATTTTTCAGCAATGAGAGAAAGAACTCGATTAGAAACGTAGCATATACTGTAGTTCTCAAATTCATAGCCTCATCAAACCAGTGTACGATCTGTTCCTGTGATGTCTGCGTCTAGACTTGTCTCCACTTCCCGAAGAATCTCCACATTCGGAACCACGAATGGGACACACCCCACTGCAAGTTCCTTGCCGGCCAGTTCCGCATCAACACCTGATCGCCATCTTCAGTCACCTTTCGTGTTTTGTTGTCTTTCAAGCTTCAATCGATCCTTCTTTGCCTAACACGAGCACCAATTCTGCATTGTTACGTCGCAGCACCTGTCGACCAATCTCGTTTTCCACAAGCCTTCTCCTGTTGCTCAAAGGACTTTAGTCTTGCGCGACATGATAAGCGGATTATATCGAACCTCCGATGGAGATTCCGCTTAGCTGTACGACTAACTTAAGTGGTTCTCAACTTTACCAATGAGAAAGAGTTTTGATGAGACATGATCGCTCAGAACTACTACGAGGACAATCTTGGAATTTCCATATATTCGAATTGCTATAAATTCTTGGCGCAAAGGTTGCTATCGTCACGAAGAGGGCAATAAGCTGAATGTAATTCCTCAAAGATTACCTTCTAATTTTCTTTGCGCTAGATTCAGAGGCTTTTTATTATCGTGCTGATCGATCACTTCGGCTGACGTACATCCTGTACTTCCTAACTATCGTAGTGGATACGGGATCCGTTGCATGCCGGTCTCTGCCACCAAACATCAAACGACGAGTCAAATCATTCCTTTTGGGAGATAAGAGATTTCTTCGATGACATATTAAACAGTCGCATAGATACGGTTTTGTAAGAAGGGAAATATCCACCGAAAATTATCTCTCAAATTCCAGTTCAGTCTCATTCCTAATTTGTTTCACTATGGAGAACACAAAAGATCTTAAACACTCGGACAGCAACCCCGAAAAGCCTGCCATCGCCGAAGGTGACATCGAAAATCGAAGAGCATCTCATAGTCCACTCGAGCTCCTTTCGAAGATTCAAAAGCAAGACGATGCACATCCAATCACCTGGCCAGCGTGGCAGAAATGGATTATTGTCTTCATCTACTGCCTGCTCGAGGTCTTTGTAACGTTGACCTCTACAACCTACGTCTCTGTTGAGTTCCTCATCCAGGAGAAATGGCCTTGCAGTCAACAAGTGGTCACGCTCGGTCAGAGCATGTTCATCATCGGCACAGCTGTTGGTCCAGCTTTCCTCGGACCATTATCAGATTTGTTCGGACGCAAATGGGTCTACGTTGGTTCTATGCTCCTATACGCTATCTTGAACATCGGTACCGCTCTTGCGATCAATCTGCCAATGTTGATTATCTTCTGTTTCTTGATAGGGGTTGCTGGATCTACCGCTCTGTCAAATGTTGCAGCAACGATATCAGATCTTTTTGGCGACGACGTTGGAGCATCTCAACCCATGGCACTTTTTGTGCTTGGTGCAAATTTTGGTCCCTCGCTGGGTTCACCTATTGGTGAATGGATCGCTGAAAACCCACACATGGACTGGCGTTGGATATTTTACATCAATATTATCATTGGAGGTGCCTTTGCTTTCGGCATGATGTTCATTCCCGAGACTCTTCCTCGCATCGTTATTTCGAACAAAGTAAGACGCAGTGGAAGTGTCGACGAGAATGCGTTGGAAATCGCAAGAGAATCGGTTGAGATCAGCCCAGTGAAGGAACTGTGGTTCGTCTTTAGTATGGCGATGCGAATTCTGTTCACAGAGCCGATCGTAATGTTCCTGGGATTGTAAGTCAATCATACTATCATTGTGTAGTGTGATCTAACAAGTCTTCAGGTACAACGGATTTGCGTATGGTCTATTGTTCCTCTATCTCGACGGCGTATTTGACGTCTTTGTCGTCAACAACCATCTCAGCTACATTGGTGCAGATTTGACATATCTTAATTTCTGCGTTGGTACGTGCCATTCCTCCCATCAAGATTTCTTTAAATAATATATACAGGTGTGACGGTGATGTTTGTCTTCATCCCGGTCCAAACCTGGCTTTTCACCAGAGACAAGGCGAAGAACGGAGGTGTTCAGAGACCCGAAGCTCGCTTCCTCACCTCCCTTGTATTCGTCTGGGGATTCCCCATTTCACTTTTCTGGTAAAGTTCACCTGACGAAATCTTATCCCTTGTCCTGCTAGGCTAACAGAGATAGGTTCGCATTCACAAGCAGCGGCAACGTCTCATACTGGTCTCCAATCGTAGCCGGCAGTCTCCTCGTGAGCTCCCATCTCTCCGCAAAGCCATTCAACTACTAACAAAGACCAGGGCTTCAGCGATCCACTCCTATGGTTATCCATGCTCAACTACATCACAGACTCCTACCCCAATGTAGCAGCGAGCGCCGTCGCTGCTTTCCTGATCCCAAGTTTTTTAATTGCGGCGTCGTTTGCTCATGCCGGTGTGGCTATGTTTGAGAATTTGAGTACGAAGTGGGCTTTTGCTACTTTGGCATTTTGTTCGCTGCCGCTTGTTGCGTTGGTTTATGTGTTGTATTTCTTTGGGCCGGCAATCAGGCGGAGGTCTAAGCTTGCGAGGAGTTATTGATTTGGTGGGCTTGTTATGTGGTGCTAGTCAGTGGTTGGGATAGGAATTGGCGGGAATGTATAGATGGTGTTGATTACTAGTAGTATAATATAGTCAACCTGAGAGTGAGGGTGAGAAATTCTTAGCCATCTTTTGTAAAAAGGTGTGTGTGAGACGTTGATCCCTCCTTTTTATGCTCAGAGACTGAATCAAAGCAAATAATTGAATGTTAAGAACACCAGGCTCTTCATATCTACGTACACCTATTTCTTTGAGCTAACGGACAGAATCCCGGTACCTGCATATCCACCTCCACTAAACATCATACAACAATTCTTCTCACCCAACTCACTCTCACATTACACTCTTGTTTTACACATCTGCTCGCACGTGGAATCACAATGTCTACTTCCTCAATTCTGATCATCGGTGGCGGAACATGGGGTTGCTCGATCGCCTATCGACTTGCCAAAAGAGGATTTAAAGACATCAAGGTGTTGGATGCGAATGAATTCCCGAGTAAGGAAAGTGCAGGAAATGATGTTAATAAGATTATGGAGGAACGTGAGTCTTCGATACTCGACTCTATCTTTGATCCAAATTCGAGATCCAAACTCAGATTCATAAGAAGACTATCTAACAATTTTCTTTAGCCGAAGCACCGCCGTCAGATTTAGATAATGACAAAAATTACGCCTGGGCGACCATTGAGGGTCTAGCTACGGAAGTGTGGCACAATGATCCGACGTATAAGCCTTTCTATCACCCCACTGGCTTCATCTATGCGGCAGTGGGATCAGATGCTTATGAGAAAGTTGCAGCAACAGCAAATGAACATCCATCAAACTGGAAAGCCCTTAATAATTCTGATGATTTCAAAGCCACGATGCCGGACGGACCTTTGACAGGCGAAATGCCGGGATGGAAAGGTTTTCTGAGGAAAGAGAAGGCCGGATTTGTTGAAGCTGAGAAGGCCATGGAAGCTACTCGACTTGAAGCCCAAAAGCTAGGCGTCAAGTTCGTCTCTGGAGAGTGTGGGAGAGTAACGAAACTCATCTTCAACGAAGCTAGGACCGACATTGTTGGTGCCAAATCAACAGACGAAACGGAGCACAAAGCGAATCAAGTCATCCTCTCTGCAGGCGCCTACAGTGATGACTTGTTGGATTTCAAGAAACAGTTACGACCCACCGCCTGGACGTTAGCACATATTCCGCTTACCGATGACGAAGTCCAACAGTATAAAGATATACCCGTCCTGTACGGAGCAGACAGGGGCTTCTTCATCCCCTCTCGAAGCGGGAACGAATTAAAAGTCTGTGACGAGCATCCTGGGTATATCCATCTCGTCAAAGAAGGAGAAGAAGAACGTTCAATCCCATTTGGCAAACAACAGATCCCGCTGGAATCAGAAAAGCGTATCCGAGATTTTTTGACCGAGACCAGTCCACATCTTGCACACCGGCCTTTCACATTCGCGAGGGTGTGTTGGGATGCTGATACGCCTGATCGACTGTTCTTGATCGATAGTCATCCGGAGTTCAAGTCGCTGGTTCTGGCGGTCGGTGGTTCGGGTCATGGTTTTTTTTGTGGGCCTGCTGTGGGGGTTTTGGTTGCGGATTTGATGGAAGGGAAGATGGAAAAGAGGATTAAGGGGATTTTGGGATGGAGAGAGGAGTTGGCGAAGGGGAGGGATTGGTGGGATACTCAGGGGAGATTTGGTGTTGAAGGGAAGGTCATGGATTTTAAATATGTTGATGGATGGACGGATATTCAGCCATCTACTTCTGGTTCTAGTTATCTTTAGATGAAAAACAAAATCAAGAATATCGAGAACATCAGAAATGATTGAAGTTTGTGTTGTAATGAAGTTCAACTCGAGGTGAGGCTTGATCACGGGAAACGCGTAAAGTATCGGGGATTTCGCGTTGTAAACACCGATTCGTAAACAGTGACATGAGAAAATCCAAACAACAACAACAACAATCACGACCACCACGACAAACCTTACGACTCCCCAAAAATGTCGAGCGCATCGCCAACGCGCCCTTCTCGCCGGGCAGCCGCCTCACGAAGAAAAGTTGTAGACGAATCCGACGAAGAGGAACAAGTCGCCAACAATGAAGACAGCGAGGAGGAATTCACACCAGCGCCCGCCAGGACGACGCGCACAACAAAACGAAAGACAGTAGATGACACCATAACACCAAAAACTACAACAAGAACGCGACGAACGAGGATGAGCGAATCTGTCGAGCCGTCGCAGATATTCAGTCCCGCGGAAACCGAAGCGCCAGCATCCCCTACAAAGAAAGCATCGCCTAAGAAGCGGGCACCAAGGCAGAGTGTGCGTGCGAACATCAGAAAGAGCAGGATGTCAAGTGCGCCCAGTATTGCGGAAGAAGCGCCATCACTTCCGACCCCAAAAGCTTCTGCGTCCCCTGAGCCAGAGAATACCGAGAATGAGCCTACGGAAAACTCTATGGAAATTGATTCGAAGCCGCCACTTTCGCCGACGTCTGCACGAGCTTCGCCTTCAAAACGAGATGCGACGCCTTTGGCAGATATTACAGAAAGTACAATCAATGAGCAAACACCAATGCCTTCCGAGAAGCGGCCAGAGGTATTGAAGGTCAATTCTCAGGTCACAAATTTGGAGAGGCCTATGGATATTGTCGTTCGCACGCGACAGAATGCAATGCCACAAGTTGAGGAACAGACAGGCTCCAAATCACGCATTGTCATTACCTACCTTGTTCTTCACAACTTCAAGAGTTACGCTGGCCGTCAGGAAGTCGGACCTTTTCACTCCTCGTTCTCTTCCGTGGTTGGACCGAATGGTTCTGGAAAATCAAACGTCATTGATTCTCTGCTATTCGTTTTTGGTTTCCGAGCCAGTAAGATGAGACAGGGCAAGATCTCAGCACTTATCCACAATTCTGCAGCATATCCAGATTTGGATCATTGCGAGGTCGAGGTGCATTTCCAGGAGGTTGTGGATCATTCAGGGGGGGCTACTGAGGTTGTGCCAGACTCGACGCTTACCATCTCCCGGCGTGCATTCAAGAACAATTCCAGCAGTTACTACATCAATGGCAAGACTTCGAATTTCACGACTGTCACGACGCTTCTTCGCGATAGAGGGATCGATCTTGATCACAAGCGTTTCCTTATCTTGCAAGGAGAGGTTGAGTCGATTGCCCAGATGAAGCCCAAGGCTGCAAATGAGCATGACGATGGATTGCTAGAGTATCTGGAGGACATCATTGGAACATCGAAATACAAGACGCCAATCGAAGAATCTGCCGCTCAAGTTGAGGAGTTCAACGAAGTCTGCGTAGAAAAGAGCAATCGAGTTCAGCACGTGGAGAAGGAGAAGAATGGCCTTGAGGACAAAAAGAATAAGGCGCTAGCATACATTCGCGACGAGAACGAGCTTTCGATGAAACAAGCCGCTCTCTACCAAGTTTGCATAGAAGAGTCCAATGACACACTTCAGGTATCGCAAGAAGCCACAGCTAAGATCCAGGCTGCACTAGATGAAGAGCTGGAAAAGCATCAAGGTAACGAACAAGAGATCAAGCGACTCGAAAAGCAGTACAAATTGAGTTCTAAGGAGTACGAGAAGCTAGAGCAACAGAGCCAAGCAGTTCTCAAAGAAGTCGCCAAGCTAGACAAGGAGACTGTTAAGTTTGAGGAGAAGAAGAAGTTCCTTGCCACCAAGCAGAAGAAGTTGGAAAAGACCATGGAGACCAGCAAATTCGCTGCCGCGGAGGCTGAAATCGCTATCAAGAACACGACCGACGATATCAATCGCAACACGTCTCAGATCGAGGGCCTCCAACGGGACATGCAGCAAGAAGAGAAAGAGCTTGCTTCCATTCGTGATAGTCTCAAGGGCAAGACTCAAGGCTTGTCTGATGAGATTGCAGCGAAGCAGAAGTCCCTTGAACCTTGGAACGAGAAGATCAACGTCAAACAATCGGCAATGGCAGTGGCACAGAGTGAACTCGATATCCTCCGCGAGAAGGAAGGCTCTGGTGCAGTGGCTGTTGCAGAGGTGGAATCCAAAATTGCTGGACTTGAGGAGACCAAGGCTGCGAAGATCGAAGAGTTGGAACAGTGCGAGGCCGACCAAGCCAATGTAGAGAAACAGCTTCAACGAACGCAGGCTGAGCTTGACTCGCTAGCAAAGAAGGAAGGTAGCACTCGGTCGAAGCTATCAGATGCGCGACAGAAGGCAGACGAAGCTAGATCAAGTCTTTCGGCGAGTCAATCGCAAGGCAAAGTCTTGACTGGTTTGATGCGCATGAAAGAGTCTGGTCGAATCAGTGGATTCCACGGTCGTCTCGGTAACCTTGGGGCCATCGATCAGAAATATGATGTTGCCATTTCGACAGCCTGCCCATCGCTTGACAATATGGTTGTTGACTCTGTCGAGGTTGGTCAGCAATGTATTGAGCACTTGCGAAAGAACAACCTTGGTCGGGCGAACTTCATTTGCTTGGACAAGCTTGCGCAGAGGGATCTTTCACCAATCGACACACCAGAGAACTGTCCTCGGTTATTTGATCTGGTCAGGCCTAAGGATGAGCGCTATTTGCCAGCCTTTTACAGCGTACTCCAAAACACACTTGTCGCGAAGGACATGGATCAGGCGAACAGAGTAGCGTATGGCACTAAGCGATGGAGAGTCGTCACCTTGGAAGGTCAGCTTATCGACAAATCTGGTACCATGAGTGGCGGTGGTACCCGTGTTGCTAAAGGCGGCATGTCGTCGAAACTTGCCCAAGAGGTCACCGGAGATCAAGTCTCCAAGCTCGAGGTTGACCGTGATGCCTTGGAGCAGTCTTTCCAGGACTTCCAGAAGCAACAGCGTGAGCTAGAGACGTCGCTTCGCGATCTCTCCAACCAGATCCCCAAACTCCAAACGCAAGCTCAGAAGCTGGAATTGGAGATTGGTAGCTTCAACAAGAATATTGCTGATGCTCAGCGTCGTATCAAGGAACTCAGCTCGGAGCAGCAATCTTCAAAGACCGACAAGGCTCGTATCACAGCCTTGGAGAAGCTCATTGTTGCGGCCGAGAAGGAGACATCGAAGCTCCATTCTGAGATGGCAGGCATTGAGGAGGAAATCAAGGCTCTTCAGGACAAGATTATGGAAATCGGTGGTGTCAAATTGCGAATCCAAAAGGCAAAGGTCGATGACCTCAAGACACAAATCGACACTTTCTCTGAGGAAATGTCATCTGCAGAGGTCAACAAGGCCAAGGCTGAGAAGCAGAAGATCAAGCATGAGAAGGCCCATGCTGAGGCGGCCAAGGAGCTGGAAAATGCTGCTGCTGAGTGTGAGAAGCTACAAGAAGCTATGCAAAACCAAAACGAGAATGCTGCTGGATCACGACAAGCAGCGGAAGAAGCCCAGGAAGCTCTTGATACCAAGAAGGAAGAACTCGTCGCACTGAAGAAGGATCTAGACGAGAAGACGACTGAACTCAATGCCACGCGAGGGGTGGAGATCGAAATGCGCAACAAACTCGAGGAACACCAGAAAGCGGTCAACGAAGCCCAAAAACGCCTCAACCACTGGGGCGAGAAATTGAGCAAGCTCACTGTCCAGAACATCTCTGACATAGGGGAAGAACAAGAACCTGCAGCGCTTCCAAGCTACTCCCGAGATGAGTTGCTAGACATGGATAAGAACCAGCTCAAGAACGAGATTGCAGCTCTCGAAGCTAAGACGGCCAATGTCAATGTCGATCTCAATGTTCTTGCTGAGTACAGACGAAGATGCGAAGAACATGCCTCCCGCTTAACGGACCTTAACGAAGCACTCTCCACCCGTGATACAGCCAAGAGGACCTGCGATGAGCTCCGTCGTCTCCGTCTTGAGGGTTTCATGGAGGGCTTCTCCACCATCTCTCTTCGCTTGAAGGAGATGTACCAGATGATCACCATGGGCGGCAATGCCGAATTGGAGCTTGTCGACAGTTTAGATCCCTTTTCAGAGGGTATCTTGTTCTCAGTCATGCCGCCCAAGAAGAGTTGGAAGAATATTGGCAATTTGAGTGGTGGTGAGAAAACTTTGTCTAGTTTGGCGCTCGTGTTTGCGTTGCATCATTTCAAGCCGACGCCACTTTATGTCATGGATGAGATTGATGCTGCGCTGGATTTTAGAAATGTGAGTCCACCCTCTCCCTTTTCATCTGGCTCGAGAATCGTTGCTAATGAATGCTAGGTTTCGATTGTGGCGAGTTATATCAAAGAGAGGACGAAGAATGCACAGTTCATTGTCATTTCTCTGCGGAATAACATGTTTGAATTGGCTTCTAGGTTGGTGGGTGTTTATAAGGTCAATCATATGGTGAGATCATTCCTCCTCTTTTCGTCTTTGAATTTTTGCTAATATTTATGTCAGACAAAGAGTGTCACTGTGGAGAATAGGGACTACTTGGAACCTGCTCGAGCATAGTCGTCTTTCAGAGCGTTGATATTGGGAGTCTTGGCGCTATTTACGGAATTCACGCTCTTGGATGAATGATTGGCAGCAATGAAGGAAAGCGCTCATCGCAACACCTCGCGACTTAATGAAAATTAAATCTTCCATCTCAACCACCTTTCGTAAGCTCAATCTCTCGCGCCAATCTCTGCTTAGCAGCTTGCAACCGCAAATCCCTCTTCTTCTTCCAAACTTGGTACTCCATTTCCTCCTTTACCTCTCTAATCGACTTTTCATCGTGTATCAGTGTCTTTGGCCAGCCCAAACGGCTATAGCATTGCCAGATTTCGTGGATCGTGTTCGGGTATCCTGCGGTGTGATGGACTAGATACGTTCTTCTGTTGTGGGAGACGTGGGCCCAAATGTTTTGAGGGGTTGGTGATGCATCTGCTTGTGGAGCAGCTATTGGGCTTGCTGGTTTTGGTTTTGGGAGGCAGCGGCATTGGTTTCGAGGTAGATGTAGACGATTTCTTTTGATTGATGATCTAAGAGGCTTTGCTCTTCGGCGGTATTCTGTTAAGGTTGAAGAGTCTTCTTCTTTTCGTGTTCGTTTTAGGGATAGGTTTGGGATTGAGTCGGTGGTTGCTGTATTGGTTGGTGTGGGTGTGACCTCCCGTTCGCTATTGACATTCAGACTATTTTGGGGGGTGAGATGAGGTGTTGCTGGTGCTGGTGGTGGTGAATCTAATCCCCAAATTGTGTGGAAGAAGAAATGGTGAGATGAGAAGTCTGGGTCGGCCCATCTATTTCGTGGGATGGTGGCTTCTCTGGTTGGGGATAAGTTTTTCGTTTTTGTGGTGGGGTTGTTGGGAAGGTCTTTTGCTTGATTATTTGCTGGTGGTGATACTAGAATCGGGGAGAGGATGGAACTTTGGGGGAAATGAGGGAGGTCATCGTTGTTCGAACTGTTTGGTGTAATGGTGGCTTCTTTGTTTAGGTCTAGGGCTTGGTTTGACGTTGTGGTGGAGAGGTTGGGGACGTCCTTTGTTTCAGTCCTTGCTGGTCGGATTGGAAGGGTGAGAGGCAGCATGGTGATTGGGTGGTGAGGCTTCAGTGGTAGTCTCGTCTGGCCTCCTTGGATTGCTATGCTATTTTCTCTGGTCATTGTGGTGGTGTTCAAAAGATGAGTTTAATTGATATAGAGTTTGAGTTACCAAACTCCTCCGGTTTACAGCGCGTGAATTCCCTTGATAGTACTAGGTGGATTTATAATGGCTAGTAAAAGAACGTGTTTGCTACTATCAGATAATGGTGTTAAAGAGAAAGCATATGATACATTCGATGTTCAAACAGATTAGTGACCAATCCAGTTTCTCAGAGCTCCTCGTACCATCCATTCGCATCAGACTGAGGCCACACTATTTCTACTCCTTTCATTATTCCCATTGCTGGAACAAGTCCGCGGTCCAAGTGTCCAAGGAGTGTCAGGCAACCTGTGTAGCATCTGTGCGAGGTATGATGGAAAAAAAAGATTTGCCGTATCATCGAGTACCTTCTTGTCCTGCACGCCTTGCCAGTAACACACCGTGACACCTACCAAAACGGAGACAAGATGGCAGGGCATTTGGTTCTACACACTCATTTAAGTATCTTGCCATCTTGTCTCTGTTTTCACAGGGGTCATGATATGTGCATGGACGCAGGTTATAGAATTTCAGAAAGACCAAGGATTCCTATCGCGTGACAACGGCCGTGAGGTTGACCATCGAATTCATGCCATTCGTAGAAATACCTTGTCATTATGCATAATCCAGCTCAAACATCTGCCCGTCCCGTGTCCTCCGCCCAGCTCTTCCACTCACTATACTCCTTAAATAAAAGCTCATGTCTATGTCCCTGATATCTCACCACATTCAGATCCTTGACATTTCTCCAATCTGAAGTTCTGCCTGACCATCCTGCTTTCCTCATAAGTGATATCATTGTCTCTTCTTTCGTCCATCCCTGCTCGCGAGCTACGTCGGGAAGATAGGTAGATCCAAAACGACGATTTCGATCAGTGAAAGATATCCGCAGACCATGCGTGCCAATGGTCCAGTCCATAGGGTCTTTGATGCTTTCAAAATTTGTGAGAAGTGTAACGCCACAGCCTAGGTTTGGGAGCTCGCGGAAGGAGATTTCATCGAAGCGGTGGTCTTCAAAGGCACTAGATACTGCGTCAGATTTCCAAAGGCTCAGCATGGGAGCTGGATAAAGCTTACGAAGTCAAGGCATAGCTCCGTAGTCCATCATCCAGCTCCTGGGCCTCAAATGTGCCGATGCAACCACGTAGCGACTTATTCCCGCCTTTGCTTATAGTGTCCCATGTCACGAAAAGAGGGTATTTCTCATCGCTGGCAGCACCTCTGCTCCTAGACAACCTCTTTGGCAGGGAGAATAGAGAAGATCTGGAAGAAGACTTGGAGTTGTCGGCGTCTGTGGCGAGAGAGGGCGTGCTCGATGAGGCTGAGGGTATAGAGGACGAGGAAGCGGTTGAAGGAGAGTTGATCAAACGGCTTATCGCAGCTGGTGGTGGAGGTGAAAGAACCCCTTCCATTTCCTCATCTGTTCCTCGAGCCTCCTCAGCGCCAGCAGCTTCGTATTGATGCCATAGTTCGTCGACTTCGCTAAACGAGAGGGGCTTCCGTTTCTCGAGGGCGCTTGAGAGGACCTCGAAACAGTAAGCACAGTGGGCCGCGGTCGCCATGATGGTTGTCTGGAGCTGGTTTCGACAGTAAGGAAATTCACAAAGCGCGAATATATGATTTGAAGAATGAGGGGCTGTATTATCGGGTATCTAAGGGTTGACACGCGGCTTGATAAGTACAATCAGATCGAAGGAAGTGCCATGAAGCTCTTGTCCGCTGTTTGTGACTTGTCTCTCAGCGATTTGATGGCACTGGCCGACGAGAAGTAAGAAATAGAGGGAAGTTTGGTGTGGTTGTTGTTGTTGGGGTAATCAATCAATCAATCAATCAATCAATCAATCAATCGAGACGAGGCAGCGAGATTGGTCGTGAAGTCGATCCTTCGTCACCACCTGCAGTTCGCCAACCTCACACCACCTACCTGTTTTTCCAACCGCTCTTGAATTCCCATCTATTTTAATCATTAAATAGAACGATAAAACCTCGGAACCACTGCTTGGAGCATGTGTTTTCGAAGCTGGAGGCTGAAGACTTTGCATTCTATGAAATAAGCGATGCAAACATGATGGATTATTGGCTTACATATTATCATGATCTACTCGAGGATATAGCTCTAATCAAGAGGGCTCATCAGCTCAGCTCTGCAAAGTCAATGCAATGCAATGGCCAGGAGGGGGCATCCAAGGTTGGGGGCAGAGTGAGACACAGCCTTTCGCCAGTGTTTGTTGCTATACCTTTTCCCTTTCTCAAAGTATTTTGAAGTCTTCTTTTGGTATAGCTCACTATCAAGATGCTTGCTTTCCTATTTTTAGTTTGTCTCTTCTGCCTTGCAGATGCAAGTCTTGTTATTAGGTCGGACAACTCGACAAATCCAATAATACTACCTGCTGGCAGCTCGAACCACGGCGACCGGAACCTCCTCTGCAGACCATCACGCTGGCTGGACGTCTTTGTTTTCTTCTTTGGGGACTATGTATTTCATGCCGCAACCGCACGGCCATCGCCGGGTGAAAGCTTGATGTCTCGAGCGATTGCTACCATTCTAGCTCTTCTGTTGCCATCTTCCGGCATTTTACTAGGTATCAAAGCCATCATCAGCGGAGCCATATTATCGAGACATGAATTGATCACCGCTGCTCGAGCCAGGGCATTCTGCACGGTCGTTTACGAAGGAGAAAATAGCTTGGGTAGAGATGTCGACATCCATGTGTCTTCATGAGAAGGCCAAATTCAACATACTGATGAGTTCCAGCATCATCTGGCTGGTTCTCCACCAAGATCCACGGCTCTTTCCTTCTCCCATCTGCCTTCAAAACCGTCCAGGTACCATTGAGCGCTGCTAAAACGAAATTCGTCTTAAACAACATCGAGGCCATCGAGGCCGCTCAATTCCTAAGCCGCGAAGTTACGATGAGTAGCCTCCCAGTAACACGACAACCACCAAA
This sequence comes from Venturiaceae sp. KMAF11, assembly GCA_023078705.1. Taxonomy (NCBI): domain Eukaryota; kingdom Fungi; phylum Ascomycota; class Dothideomycetes; order Venturiales; family Venturiaceae; species Venturiaceae sp. KMAF11. The sequence continues at coordinate 1,191,229 of JALGOQ010000015.1, forward strand.
AATCAAATCTCCAACGCTATCAGAGAACTACAACCTTCTCAAATCCGGACTCTCTCTCATGGCCAAACCATTTACGTCTTCTTCACGTTGTACAAAACCAAGGGCGACCAGCTGAACCAGTATGGCTGCGCTCCTTTCGGCTCTACAGTTGCACCAATGATGTCCATCATTAATTTGTTTGGCAGTCTTCTTTGCCCTGAATATCCCGCACATTACCTTATAGAGTCTGAGCCCATGCAGGCGGCCCGTAAACATGATGCGTTATTCGACGGAACAGTGAGCAACCTCGTCATCGACATGCAAATATTACAGCGAGACAGCTACAGTGCCGCATATGATCGAAGCGCCCTCGTTCTGCATACATCCGCCATCATCCTCGGATTCATTCCTCTCCTCAACGTCGGTCTGATATCGAGAATGGACCCAGCCGATAGCACCTTAGCACAACGGTCATGGCTTATGGCTTGGCTTGTGTTTGGTGCAGTGTTCGGTCCCATCATAGAGTGGAGAAGGGGCGAGCTGATGAGTTATGGACAGTCAACATGGTCTGCGCAGCTGTCTTCGATTGGGATTGCAGCACTCTATGCCACTCCTGCGGTTGGTGGATTTGTGGTCGTTGGCAAGATGATTATCGAGTATGCGACTTGTATGCAACTCAATTGACGTGATATTAATTAACACAATCGACTCATCAATTCATTGCCACCCTTGAGGAGCTGGTATCAACATACCACGCTCAATTCGACATCAATATCGAAAAATTCCTGGCATTTAAAAAACAAATGTCGCCGGGAATTTGGTCATATCGTTTTAAAGTCCACTGACAATACTATTAAAGATGGTCTCATTTCCTCAAGGCCGATGCGGAAATGAATCGATGAGGATACGGTGGTAATGTACTCGTCAAGGCTGTGCTTTCAGGTAGTTGTAATATCAGCCTGTGCAATCACATTTTTGTTCATGATTTACAATGCATCATTCTTAACGAACTTTGGGAAGAAGCAGCTGCTAGTTGTATTTCAAGAAATATTCAACATCGCTTCAATGTTTAGGTATCATGACCATCGACATGGCACAACAAGACTAAATATAGATCTAGAATAAGCGATGCGAGTCATATACCTCGCTCGATCCAGGCAACCTCTTCCCCTAACCTTTCATGCTCCAAATCACACTGTTTTCTTCAAGATCTGACCCTTCGCAAATGGCTTGTCATAAATCATGGCAGCTGGACCTATAGTAAAGAAAAGAACATGGACCCGGTCAAGGAGAGGGTGCAAAACATGCAAGTAAGTGAACACCTACCACGATACACTCCATTACCTACGATGATGGCTAATGGACGAAAAGAACACGCCACGTAAAATGCGATGAACTTTACCCAGCCTGTCAAAAATGTACCTCAACGGGAAGGACGTGCGATGGAACGACCCAGCCATCGAATTCCTGGGAAGTTGTCACGTTCATATCAATATCGCCTAGAAGTACTCCGGACAGAAGACCGAATTCTGCACGATACGATGAAAAGGCTGAGGTCTGCTTTGCCTTTTTCAATCTTCACACCGTCAATTACCTCGCTGGCTTGCTTGGTCACCAACTGAAAGCGCTCTTGTTGAGAGCAGTCGAGCAAAACGATGCCATCTACCACGCAGCAGTTGCCATAGGAAGCATGCATAAAACGATATTTGCGAAACAGTCACTCAGCACAGATTTTGCAGAAGATATCTATGCTGTGAAACAGTATAATAGGTCGTTGCGGATCCTCGCGGCTCGACCTGACAATAAGCTTATCGCTCCAGTAGATGTCATGCTTATTGCCTGTATTCTGTTCACTGGTTTCGAGGTACTTTTATCTTAATCCGTTGACATAGGGCTCGCTAATAATACTTCGCAAGACTCTTCGTCGAAATCCTCGTAACGTGTTGGGGCACGTCAACAGCGGTGTCCGTATTATCTTCGAGCATCAAAATGATATGTTCTGCAATAGCAAAGACAGTGACCTGCTTCTCTTGAAACAACTCATACCAGCCTTCGCTCGTCTCGAACGCCAGTCCCACGAAATGACAGGCAACAGCTCTCCGCTTATTCAAGGATATGCGACCAAACAAACAGCTACTGGCTTTTTCGAGTACGGAAGATCAGATCCACAGCCAATCCCTTATTTCTCGAGTGTGAATCACGCCTGGTTGAGCCTTCATCAAAGATGGCATGCAATGATATCTTTCACGGGTGGTATCCACCAAGACTGGTTCAACCACCTGGGCGACGTTAATCGAACTCATCGCCCAGAGTATAAGGGTACGCGAGAGCAACATATGCTCAATTTGAGGCAAGATCTTCAACTCTGGTCTCTTGGGTTTGAGCATTTCCGAAGGGGATTTTCCAGTACGACGCCCAAAGAAACATCTATCATCTGTCTACTTCAATGTTATGGCCTAATGGCGGAGACTATTCTCGGAACCTCATCTTCGCCATCATCAGCGATGCTGTGGGATAACTATCAAAGTCAATTCGAACGCTGTGTGGAACTATGCCGCACAGTCATCAAAATCGAGGTCCTCGAGTCTGGCACTGCAATCCACACCCCTTCTGTCCCAATCGTCATTCAGCACCGCTATACCCCAAACAACGAGCAACACACAACACACGGACCCCTCACTTTCGATCTGAGCGTTTGTATGGCCCTGCTCCATATCATCACCAAATGCCGCGATGCTCGAATCCGCCTTGAAGCTCTCCAATTATTGGAGGACTATCCACGGTTGGAGGGACTTTGGGACGGAGAGATCATCGCAAAGATTGGCCGTGCTATCGATTTTGGGGAGCGCCAGGGTGCCAGCTTGGAAGAAGCGGCGGCCAGAGGCGCTTCCGCTGCCGAAATACCGTTGTCGCGGCGCATTTTGCATATCAGAGGTCAACCAGGCACGGCTGAAAGACGTGGGACTTTGTTCTTGTTGACGGCTGAGGGAGAGAGAGGACCCAATATCACATCTACACTTAGCAGCTTCGAGTGGTGAAGAGACTTGTTGATTCCCTTTAAGTGCATGATGAGTCTAGGTATGCAGCCAGCTTGCAACATGCCTGGACTAAACACAGCTGGCTCGTCAATTCAGTCCCGCCCTTGAGAAGGCTAAAATCATTATAATCAACTTGGGTTAGCGTTGGTCCGTTGGGCAACAATAAAACCGTGAGGTAGCGGTCGAACTCGGGGTTGGAACACGCTGCCTTACGGTTCTCTTGGCAAGAGTCCCGTCCCGGGGCCGTCAATCACCATTGGGCCACTCCGGGATATTTCATTTAGGGTTGATGATTTTTGATGATTTTTTGAAAATACGGTAGAGGTGAGTTTCACTTTGATGTTTCATTGGTAACACGTCCGACTCAACCTAGATACTGATAAACTCCTAGCGATCTTAGAAAGGATTTTGCTAGAATTTCTTCCACTACTTTCCAGAGTAGAGAGTGCGCTCTTTCAAATTCCATCTCATCGATCAGCTATTACGAATGGAACAGATTTGATGACCTCATTGTGTATAAGACACATCCTCATCGCCATTGGGCCACCTCAGGTCGTGCACTCGATCCCCTAGACTGGGCCTTCCTGGATATCTTCAGCAAGCAACCTCTTTGAGGACTGCAATGACACCAATACGAGCTTTACCATGGCGAAAGCAACTAAAGGAGGAGGAAGAAACTTGCACAACGGAGTTTGGGCACAATCAAGTTTTATGGCATGTCCTGTAAGTACAACCTCCAACCCATTCGAGACGCAAAAACGCATATTAATAAAGCCAGGCAATGTATGAGCGAAATTTTGGTTGAGGACTGAAGCAGGCGCGATCGTCACGTCGTTGAATGTGATCAAAGCTTCAATATCACACAGCCAATGCCACGCCACAGCCTTCTTGAATGACCAAATCGATACTGAACCACCTGGTTGACTCACAACAGGGAGGTGACATGAATGAACCTTCCAAGAATACAAATTGCCACTATTCTGAGCCTGTCCACCCAGTAACACCAACATGCCCCTTTGATAACCGCAGTATTTACTCCGCAATACAAAACCAACTTTTTCACCACTCTAGAAACATCTAAGATGCCCTACAAATTTGGCGAACCCTGGCCCCTCGAACGATGTCGATTCTGTGGCCAAGAAGGTTTCCGAGGCTACATTGTTCACACTCGAAATTGCATTGCAGGCATGAGCAGGTTACTTGATCCGCAAAATCACCCACGAGGCGATAGCTGGAATTCCGAGTGTCCTGCTTGTGGGCATGCAGCTTGGAATGAGCATGATTTGGTAACGCACATTTACTTGAATCATTATTAGGCAGTTCGGGAGGTGGCAAGGGGCATGAGACTTCTGGGCAACTGCATAATCGCAGATATTCTGGCATGGGGGTTAGTTAATGTGACTATGGGTACTAAATATAAAGGAGCATTTATTTAGCGTTCCAAGACTCTGAAACCATCATAACAACCGAATTCAGTGACAGACTAACACAGCACACAAACACAGCAAAAAACAACTAAACACTAACACTACTAAAAATGTCCTGGGAGCCTTCTTTTGGCCAAGCCTGGCCCTTAGATTACTGTTTCTACTGCGGTCAACAAGGCTTCCGATATCACATTATGCATGCTCGTAACTGTATCTTCGCGTTGTATAGAGTGTATGAACCGGATCAGCATCCTTTGGAGCATATTGACAAATGTGGATGTGGGTTTCCGGGGTGTGATTTTGAGGCTTGGGATGAGCATGACTTGACGACGCATTATTATCGTATGCATGTTGCTGATGGAAATAGGAGGTAGAGAGGGATGTATGGTTAGGTGTTAAGACGAGAGAGATTCTGCCAAGTGAGAAGGGGGTGGGCATTGAGGTGTTCCGGTTTGATTTTGTGGAATAAAGGAATGTTTGCTACTTCGTATAATGCTTGACCGAGACATGATACAAGAAAGTGTTGTTCAGCAAGGCTGATACGGCCATGTGCATTGATTGGCCTGCCTCACGCAAACTTCCCTTCCGTTCTGCCGTCATCCATTTGCTGCTTGTCTCTGTCTCTACAACAATGGTGCCACGAACAAAGCCTTACTGTATAGTTCTATCTATAATTGCACTGCCAACACATGGTCCAAGCTAAAACACATGTATTGTCTTCAATGCATTCTCCACCATTGTAATTCTAAGCGCTTCTAGCTTCCACTTCTTGCTCCTTCCAGACCGTCGTCACTCCCTCCACGACCATCGCCCGTCCTCAACTCACTGACCTGGCTTTCCCAAAACCAAAGACTCTTGTCTTTATCTCCTATTGTAATCTCCGACTCCCATCGTAACACACCATGAGAATAGGACTACGAGGCGCCTTCGGGCAGTCGCAGATCACCATCGACGATGGCGCAACGGTTGCCGAACTCCACAAGAGAATCACCGAAGCTTCTTCATTAGATACATACGACCTCAAAGGAGGGTTTCCACCACGTCCCATTGACCTCTCCTCATTCGACCCCGCAACGAAACTTAGCGATACCGGTCTCAAGCTCCACGGAGAGCGGTTACAAGTTGAAGCCAAGAGCGCAGGTGGACAGCCTGCCGGTGGAGTGAGACAAGCACCAGCAGCGACGACCAAGACGACGGCGAACGAGAATAGTCCAATCCAATCGTCACAACCGAACTTCACACAGCCCTCTCGAACCACACCGTCTACAGCGCAACCCTCTACACAAGCACCCTCGAAACCTCTTACTCTCTCGAAACCTGCTACAAAAGACGCCGTCGAGCCACCTGAAGTCTCCATTCGCAATGGCTCCTCCTTCCTCGTCCACCGGGTCATGCCCGATGACAACTCTTGTATGTTTCGGGCTATCGGAAAATGCGTCCTCGGAGGTACACTTGACGCCGTGACAGAACTACGTTCGTTGGTCGCCCAAGTGATACAAGCACAGCCAGACAAGTACGACGAAGTGGTTCTGGACCAAAAGCCAGACGAATACTGCAAATGGATACAGACACCCGATGCCTGGGGCGGAGCAATAGAAATCGGGATCATAGCACAGCAATTCGACATTGAAGTCTTCGCCATCAACATCTCCGATGGCAGTGTTCAGAAGTTCAACGAGTCTGGTAAGGGACTACGGGCATACCTCGTCTACTCGGGCATCCACTGGGATTGCATCGTCGAGAACTGTGTTGGAAAGAATGGTCCTGGCGACATTGATGTTGCACAATTCGAAGTCTTTGACGATGAGGTCTATCAGAAGGCGAAACAGATTGGCCAGATATTGGGCAGGGCAGGATATTACACTGATACGAAGAAGTTCGGTATCGTGTGCAATACTTGCAAATGGGAGGGAACAGGGGAGAAGAGCGCGGCTGCACACTTCAAGGAGACGAATCACACAGATTTTGGTCAACTGTCGTGAAATGATGTTCTGTTCATGTGGCTAGCATGATCGATAGAAGTGATTGGTCATTCTTAGAGGCGTTGTCTTGCATTTACATGAGGTGCATGAGGAGCGAGAGAATACCGTAGAGGCATAGGAGGTTCTTCGGTCATGACGTGTCTTGCTTTACTATTCTACCAATACCCAGATATCGTACAATCATACTTTTGGTCATGCAAGCTCAAGACTCTTTCCTCGAGTCCTCAAAAGTCTCCTGGTTATGTCCTTGTTCGTAAGGTTGTCCATGTTCCATTGCTATTCATAATTTCATCAGCACTCGGTCCCACTCATTCCTTCGGCGCATCACAAAGAGGCACATATTTTACCCCTATCGTCTTCTCTTTCACCACCGACCCATCCTCTTTCTTATCAATCACCCAAATATGCTGCATCCCATCCTCTTCGACTGGCACAAACAGCCGTCCCGGACTCTTCAATTGCTCAGTCAACTCCTCGTGATGTTCCGCCGCCGCAGCACCAACATGTATACAATCATACGGTGCCTCCTTCATATATCCCTTCCTCCCATCCCCCGTCACAAATTTCACCCTTCCACTCTCCAACAATTCCTTTCCCTCGCTGCTCTTGCCCATGTTTGAACGAGCGAGGTCAGTTAGGGCTTGGATGTGGTCTATGCCTATTATGACACCGTTCGGAGATGTGGTGTTTGCGAGCACGTGGGTTAGATAGCCGCTGCCGGAACCGATGTCTAGGACCTTTGATGTGGGAGTTAGGTAGGGAAGGAGTGATTCTGTTGCTAGGGCGTGCATGTGGGGTGCTGAGATTGTGGCGGCGTGGCCAATTGTTTGGGGAGAGTCGGCGTAGGGGTGGCGGGGGGCGTAGTGGGCTCTGTTCACCTATTTGAGGGTTGGCGTTAGTTGTGTATGGCTTCTGGAGTGGTGGGAATTGTGTCTACAGCTTTGGGAGGGTTGTGGAGGGGTACCAAATGGCAAGGGAATTGAGAGGGGTACAGATAGCATTGCCTCTTTTACTCGAGGGCTTTTTACGAGGCCATTGTTGACGAGGTTGTTTATCAGGTCTTTGTTAGTTGCGCCGGAGCTTCGCCAGGCCATCTTGAAGGGCGAGGTTGAGCTTCGTGTGAGGCTTTGGATGAGGGTTGAGAACGTCAGCGTGTTGTCGTGGGTTATGTTTTGAGGTATTCCTCGAGGAAAAGACTCGTCACGATCATACAACTTTTACAGCTTCGAGAGAAGGAGTTTGACACAGTCTTGTTCTATTAAAGGATAGACTCGGAGCTCTAACACCTCAGCTGTTCACGTCGTCTAGCCTGATTGGGCTTTTCAGGGACTAGAACCGATCTCCTCGTCAATGGAGTTGTATTTCGTATTCCATCCATCATCATTTTCGTTCAAGAAGTCAGAACAGAGTATTTTCCTCCTTCATTCACAACTCCCACCCTTCTGCTAAGTCTCTTCCTTTCGGGGGTTACAAAAACTGCCCCGCGGCCCCGCGAAATGGTGCTTTTCGGCGAACTCCTATCACCTCAATTGAGTCGTACGAGAAGTATAAGAAGTCATCTTAGTACAAGTAGAGCCGGTAAAGTACTCTGTAAGAGACGCTAGATCAATCAGCAGACCACTACTCCAACCCAGTCACAATTCTATTCCTTTTCTTCAAACAAGATTGATCCATCATATTTAGACATCAAAATGACATCCGCGCACTCACCCAAGGATCTCGTATCCAGCCTCCTCACCGTCACAGAATCATCCATCGTACCACTCACACGATCTCAAGTCTCCTCAGGCAGTAAACTATTCGGTGCAGCAATCCTCGCTAGATCAACACTCGAACCAGTCACCGTCGCAACAAACAACGAACGAGCATCACCACTCCTCCACGGCGAAATCAACTGTATCCAGCAATTCTTCGCAAGTCCAAAGGAAGGACGTCCAGAAACAAAAGACTGCATCTTTTTCGCCACGCACGAGCCGTGTAGTCTTTGCCTAAGCGGAATCACATGGTCCGGCTTCAACGAATTTTACTACCTCTTCACCTACGAGGATAGCAGGGATTTGTTTGGTATCCCATATGACATTGATATTCTGCAGAGTGTTTATCAAGTCAAGGGTGAGGGTGAGACGGAGGAGGCACTTGCAAAGAAACCGCTATATAATCGCGAGAACAAGTTCTTCAAGGCGAAGTCCGTGGCTGATCTTGTCGGGATGATTGAGGATGAGGCGGAAAGGGGGAAATGGATGGCGGAGATCGCGAGGGTGAAGAATATGTATGATGAGTTGTCGGATACGTATCAGAAGGGAAAGGCTACCGGCCAGGAGAGTTCTAGTGTTTTCAAGTGAGGTC